>OX638383.1:55864202-56504799 GCA_951813785.1 Criorhina ranunculi
TAAACAACCTCTTGGTGCAAATCCCCTCATTTCTCTAAACGCAACAAATTAGCCACGGACTGACAAATATACAAAAGAAGTTTAAAGCTTGAACTATAGAGAGGTTGCGAGAAAGCTCAATATGAGAGACAGCAATGACAGCAATATGACAGCCTTCTGGAATCATCTAAAGAAGGGAAAACCGTTTCGTTAAGCAAGTTATTGTCAATAGTTCTTCTGAATCCAAGCAGTACCTGGACGAATTTCAATAAGAAGTCCTTGAATCTGCTAAAAGACACTCATGAAATGTTTTTTAACTCAAAATATTCAACATTTCTCCTTTGTTCCTGAACAGTACTTTACCGTATTCAACTGTAATAATCCTTTGTTATTAAAGTGTGAATAGTCTACTTTTGAGACTGTTTAATGGAACTTAAATGGGGGGAAGTCGTTAACGTTTCTTTATTAAATTTCATCACTTTTCGGTTTCGTTTCTTACTCAGAACAACTGAGGGGACAGCAACCTCAGCCATAACAAATGCAATGTTTACAATGCCACAACGAATAAATGGAATTCATCGATCCATAATCTTAGGACAAGAATTACATCCATGCGTCCAAGAAGCACTTCAAACTAAAAGGCAAGCAATCATGTTTAAAGAAGCAGTTCAATTGCCTTCTTTCAACCATTCTTTCAAACAAGAGGAAATAATCCTCTGTCAAGGATACAGTTTACCTTTACTCAGTAAACATGTGTCATAAGCAGCACTTAGGTCTAATGTAATCCTGTCATGCTTACATGTATCATATCCTTTCACTTTTCACAGCCGGAAATGCTTCGTTTATTTTCCACTTCATCATTTATTTAAAATGCAATTAAGTCCTTTTACTATTAAAAAAACTAATTACCATCAATGCCCACCAGAACCATAAAGATAATCCAACAAGCCACAGTTGTTGTTTTTCGAAAATGTAAAAATGCCAGAACCGAGAAAGAACCGGGACGCCTGGCCACGTTTGTTAATTCTGTTAACAGAAGCCTGTCTACACAAAACCATGAACAACCGATAAATCTGAAAATCTGTCACTGGCATTCATTCATTCATTTCACCCTAACCTCAGTCCGCCCGCACAAAAACCAAAAACACACATATGCTCACCTTTGCATGGATAATAAAACACCATAGCTCGTGCTACATCTAGGACTAGCCGACCTACCGAACACAGAGGGGGTGAGTGAACGGATGCATGTGGCAATAACATCTGACCCATTTAATCTGTCGCCAGTTAAGATCCACACTCGACACCGTGTCGTCCGTCGCATGAATTACAACACACACCAATCCAACCCACCAACCAACCAACCAACCAACCATCCAACCATAATCTCTAAGAAAGGTGACGACTAAAAACCACCCTTCTCTCGAACTTTAACAGGTAACACCAGCTAATTACCTTAGGCAAGGATAAAAATTGCTCCTAAAAGGATGTTGAATGACTGCCTGCTGTATCGGGGGCAACCGCAGCAGCAACGATTGCGGCAATGGAAGAGCAATTGTGCTCTTCATTGGACGCCAACACAACGAGAGATATTGTTATTGGACCGGTTCGACTTTATTGCTCCTCGGATGTGGTAAGAATTACCAAGTTGCCATAATTGCGGCAGCTGTAATTGTCAATCAGGACAATCAAAGTGCCATTTCTAATTGCGCCCGAGTGTTGATGTACGGCCACGAAAGAGAGAGTAGACAATCAAAAAGTGTGCCTAATTGACTACGATTCCGATGTGAAGAAAGTTCTGCAAGTGTGATCTGGTCGAATGGTTTCAGTTGGTTGACTGGACTGGGTGTATAGCTCTCGTTTTGACAATTAGACCCGTTGGCTTCATCTATACCCACACGGGGATGAAGACATTTGAAGCACTTTGAGTGTGTGGTTGTTATTCTCTTTTATTTGCAATAAAACCTTTGAATTACTCATGAGGGTTGATTGCTGGGACTTCTATTGGCAGTATGAGGCAATGGGACATTTATTTGGACGGCCGGTCATTTCGTTGCGATACGGTCAAACTAGTGAAAGAAGTTTATCTGTCTTTAATTAAAGGGTATAGGGTGATAAAATTATGGCTACGGTTTCGGGTAATATGTGATTTCCTGTTCGAGAGTGAGCCCAATTGGATTAGAGTTTTGGTTAAGTCGCAGTGATGAACTGGAACTCATTTTATCTAAACCAATCCTTTTACGATTTTGGTTAAAGTTAAATCGCTTTGATAAGTACATGAACCTAACCTATCCCAAAACCGTCTAATAAGTCTTTGGAAGGAGATTTAAAGTATTGTAAAAGGATCTAATAGGATTATTTGAACTTTGCAAAACATAAACAGTTCTAAGGCGGACTAGTTATTCGGATGTTGAAAACAATTTTATTAACTCGTAACACTTTCTAACAATACTGGGTGATCGAGTATTGATAGGTCCTGTTCTGGTTGCAGTAATAAGGGACTAAGGCCCACCTCACTATATAATCTCTAATCAAAGTCCAGCTCTGAACCCTTCCTAGCTAACTCATCCATCTTATCTCGGTATCCACCAAGTATTACGTGAAAGTTTTGAGCTCGTCATGAAAACATTTTACAAGTCTTAACTTTGCTACTGTGGATGAAATGGCTTTAATAGCAGCTTGACTGGCTAGGTAAATGTCAATAGCTTTCCTAGAGACTATCTTCATTGATAATCCTCGAGCTGCCTCGGCGATAGTTAAGACTTCCGCTTGGAGCGCACTACCGTGGTTTGAAAGTCTAATTGACCGGGTAATGTTGGGTTCTAGAATGGAACCCATTCCTTCTTTGGTAAATCTCCGATAAAACTTTTTGATAGTTTATGTCAATCTATCATTGCTCGTCCACATATAACTAACAACTTCGTAACCTTAAGCTATCATCCAGTTTCTAGCAACAAATTTTTGAACTTAATTTGTCTTTTCTTTTGACTATCCAATGAAAAACAATCCCTAATTCCATGTGCACTATGAATTTAATTAACGTCAAAAAAAAAACTTATCCCAATAATTATCCACAAATCAACTAAACAAATTAGCACCCACTGGCGAGTTATAAAGCCCTCTCATCCGAAACCATAAGCCATTCACTACTGTAATCAATGCGTTACCCACACAATTACAGGGTGGCAAACCATGTCATACCACTGACAGGCTTCCAGCACGATGGTGAATGCTAAATATCTGGCAAGTATCTCCTCCCATTTTTGTGGCACTCATGTCGGCGTAATTCAACTATTAAGGAGCTATAAATAAACGGACATAACCTATGCGAATATGACCCATATTGAAGCCCGGTTACCAAGACTACTCGTATGTGCATATTTTCACTCATGTTTGTGTGTCGGAATGGTATCTGTTGGCTGTCATGAATTTCTATATCGTAATAAAATACGTGATATGAAATCATAAATTCCTTCGTCGCCATCGCTTTTATATACATATTTCACCAAAAGATATACGGATACGACTTCTCGTATCTTTTGGCTCCAATCGACAAACACATGTGTGTACCACGGCAATATAGCAAGCCCAGTCTGGAGGCTTTGGAAAATGTAAAAGTACAAGGATGGTATAGATTCTGAATGGCACTATGCTTTCAGCTCAGGTACTCCAAGTACCAATCCAAGGCGAAATCAATAAAAGACCGACAGAGAAAACAAAAATAAAATCAAAAGTAGGTACGAGTACCTTCCCTAATGTAAGTAGGATTGCAAGCGAATAGATGAATTGTTGCAACAGCTGCATGTAGCTGATTCTGGAAAGGAAATAACAGAAAGGGATTGAAACTAAATTTGATTTCGTTCGGAATTGAATTTTAAGATTTATCACAATTTTTGAATTTATTGTGTAAACATGTGATAATATTTTTCGAAATGTAATTCACGGAAGGAACAGTGCAATTGAATACATTTTCGTTAGCCTTTGATGTGACTGGGTATAGAGGGATCGATTTTTATTATTTTTTTATTGGATTCTATTATTTGGAACTAGCATTTTACAATAGGTGGGTTTTAGCAAAGAACAGCAGCTTGTACAAAGGATGTCCCAGTACAATCAAAATGAAGAAAGAGAAATAGAGAAGTAATCAATCGAGGGGAAGTTGCGCTTGTAGACGAGATTTGACAATGTAGAAACCCCTGCAGCCAATGTCATCTGCTGCTCACTTGAGTTGGGTACGGGAAGATTTAGGAAGTGTTCCGGTGTTGGGATAGATCGAAAAGATAGGACGCCACGCAATTTTTTTACTCACAACACGGTGGTCAATCAAAACAACTATAGCAGGCTTTCGATTGCAATTGACTGAAAGGGAAACAAAAGATTGCCCCAATGAGGTTAGTCAGGTTAGGAAAAATTAAAATGGCTGCCAGCTATATCCAATACATCCAATAGGCATAACACTGGCAGTAGGGCAGTCATATGCCATGAAAGTGTTGATCGTACTTATGACATCGGGATGTTCAAAAGAAATACTGTGAATTATAAGCAATGGCAACAGTACCAATAATTCTCCCCAGTCATTCTGGACACCACCTGAGTTTCAAAACTCAGTACACCAACACTAGCGCTGTGTGACTAGCATCATAAGGGTATTCATAACCCCTCTAGCGCTAGTGAATTATACAAAAAAAAGATTAGGAAGAGTTGAAGTGCCTGCCAGCTATATCCGATACAGGTAGACCGGTTAAAAGTTGACTGCGATACTACATATGTATATCTGCAGAAATATCCTTACCGAAACATCAAGCCAATTGGAGTTTATAACGAAGCGTAGGAGGCTTCTGCAATCTGTGTTTTTTAGATCACCAAAGTCGTTAAAGTAGAATTCCTCTTAGTGGAGTTTTATTTTTCGGGAGAGAGCTGGGCACCTGCAAAAAAGATAAGGAATAGTTTCTCTCTCTCCTCCTCTTCGTCCGTTACACATCGTAGTAAAAAACGGGATGCGGACCACCCTTTTTTGCATGATAGATTATACTGTCCGAGGTCATTGCCTGCCGATAGGTGGTGCCGCAAAACTATAAGTCTATTGCATTACAAAGTCTGGAACCATCATCAACTCCCCTAGTAGTTCATCGGACTTTCCACTTATCCACGGCCACCTACTACACCTTAACTTAAGAAGCACGAAGGGTTGTCACCAGTCACCAGTTTCAAGAACTCTCTCAATAATCCCAACTTACTTTTTCACGTCAATTTATTGTCATAAATGACTCAGATTTAAGCTTTCAAGCCGTGGTTCTACAGTCTCTTTTAAACATTATTTAATATCCGACAGAACCGATATTGATCCCTTTAAAAGCGTGCGATTTCATATTTATTTCCACTTTTGGTCGGTCATTTTTTAAAACATTAACTCAAGTCTCTACCCATTAGAAAAAGCTCCTGAACCCTTGTTAATATTATGACATCAATTAGAGATCTTATAATTAACTTACTGAATCATGAAACAGTTGTAACAAATCGAAAGAATATATGACACTCTTATCTTCCCAGCTAAACCCAACCAAGTAAACAAAAAAGAAAAAGAAAAATGTAAATAAAAGGATTGCTCCATTACTGCCCATCATAACAATATGTCAACAAGAAAAGTTGATCCTGTAAGTAGAAATATGATATGTCCATGATAAAACTCTAGAAAGTCAACAGACACCTGCCACACAAAATCCCGATCTACACTCAAGTATACTTTAATAATTCAACATTTTCCAAAAAAAAAGAAAATGGAGAAAATAAAATTCCAAAGCAATAGATTCAACCCGATAACGAATCGCCCATATTTTTTACCCAACCAATTGGTTATCCTTACGAAGAGAGATGGTTTTTTATTATTATGTCCGCGTGTGTAGCAGTAGCAACATAAATCCATGCAAATTTTGTTCGATTTTCCTTGAAGTGTCCCCCAACAAAATGTGAACCACACTCCGACAATGATTAGAAAGGCAAACCCAACAAAGCAACAACTTTGTTTTGTGGTGTTACATCCTTGCCCCAGCCCCACACTCAGCCATACCGATGCCCGATGGTTGGCTTCTATTGTTTATATTAAAAAAGATAAATCGAAGAATGTTGACTTAGGGGCAGCTCTCAAAATATTTTGGATCTCAAGTTGAGATAAAAAAAAAAACAAAATGTTCCCAAACAATCCTTGTGAATCCTTTTTTCGTTGTTGTGGCTTTTGTTTTTTTTTGGTTTGTTCTTGATTGGAAACAATAACAAACTGACTTCAAATGAGGGTTTACCCCCACGTAAGGAATATCAAAAAAAAAAAAAAAAAAAAGGACAACGTTTCCTTTTAATTTACATAAAACCTTTCATTAAAATTAAATATTTGCAACACAATTCCCCGACCAGTTTCACGTGGCCCGTTGCTAACATAATAAAGTTTTTGTCACTTAATAACTCGCGCTTTACGAACACACTCTGTTCAACACTTAATAATATTAGAGCTCGAAACTCATTACATTACAACACTGCGTACCTATAAATTTATCGACTTACACGTGGTAGTGTCCGCACATAATTTACAATAAAAAAAGAAATTATGTACACTACACCTACATATATAGAGAAAAAAAAAAAAAAGTAGCGAGGGCAATCTTTACTGCTACGTTTCTGATGTTCAAAATGCATGAAATTGAGTTTCCGCCATGCAGAAATTCAAAAAAACATTTTTTTTTTTCAAATAATTTAATGTTATGCGGAGCGAACTGGAGAGGCACGACACTGGCTCTACCCTCGGAGTTTTAAGTTTTTTTTTTTTTTTCTTCAAAGGCACCTACTTGGTAACAGTATAAAAAAACAGGGAACAAAACTTCCCTTAGCAGTGGAAAAAAAAAAAACAAAAAAACCTGCGTCACCATCATCATCATATCCTGTGACGTGGGCGAGTGAACAGTTTTTTTTTCTCCTCCTTCCACATTTTCTTTTTTTTTTAACTTTCGATTTGCCTTATACGTAGATGTATGGACTCCTTTAATTTGAATTTCAAAAATGCAAGTCTCTTACTTTGAGGCCGATATTATGCTAACGAAGGACCTTTAAAGGAATTTTTATGTTCTTGTTCATTCTTTGCGTTACTAAGAGTTCATTGCTTCGACTTTGTTCACCAGAAAATAGTTTCGATTTTGGTGTCAAAAGAACGGGTGAAGAGGGAAAAATGTAAATGTTGACAGATTTGGTGAGATTTTTCGAGGAAAGTTACTTCGTTTGTTCGGGTATAAGTTTATAAGTTCTCAAATAAAAGGAGTCAAGGACAAGGAAGCAACGTAAGTAGTAGAAATGTATTTTAAGAGTTTACGACTTTAAATTTACTTCTTCTTAATTGAAAATTTAATTTAAACAAGACAAAGTAAGTGTGTTAAAAGTCGTTGTCAATTGTCATATTATAAAGTCTGCCCTTATCAATTAAACCACAAAAGATGTCTTTCTTACCTTTAGCATTGACAGACTTCGAAAGTTGAAAAAGTTTCTATTTCATAGGGTCATTAGCTACTGCTAGAAGATGCTTCAACCTAACTTTGGACCGCAGTAATTTATATAAATGCACGTCTTATACGGACACGCTATTTCCATTTTTCCCACCTTGGCATTTAAAACGAATGTTCGGTCTTTTTCGTCATCTCAAGCCTGGTGAATGTGATTGGAAAATCCTCTTGGTTGGAACTTTACGTTCGATGTGAACGAGCTGCATCCACCTTCTTTTTTTTCATTTGCCCTTCTCACAAAGGGGACCATATATCTTTACATCAGCAGTGCTTTCCTGTTCATCGTCCAACACTCGGCACTTTAAAGCGGAACTAGCAGGATTAATGTTTTATGGAGCATGCATTTTGCCACCCGGGGTAGTAGTTTTGAACCCATTTCGGCAAACCGAAGTAGCAGCAGTTTTCTAGAGTAGGTTAGATAAGGTTAGCGGGCTAATGAGAATGGTTACATCCTCATCACACTTAGATGACATGTGGACCTATTTTGATACCCATGATTTGTTTCCTACCGTGGTATTATCGTCTTGTTTCTAGCCATCCGGACGCCCTGGCGAATTTGAGCAATTTTGACGGTGATCCATCTGATAACACGTCGATATGGTCGAAGAAGAATTTGCCCAGGGTTCTGTTTCTGAGTTGACAGAGGCTTGGGCAGTCATGAGCCTCTTCACATCGCATCCTCTGAAGTTGTCATCGTCAGTCAGACTTAATTTTTGCATATGATAGCATGTATTGAAAGACATTTGCTGTCCTTTGGTAGGAGTTTGCTGGTTTTCATCTAATCGTACTCTGGCCACAGCCTTCTCAGTATTTCACAGGCTGTTCGTGATTTCCATCTTTTGTTTTGCTTCTATTTATAACTTCTGTTCAATTTTGGCCTTCTAGAGTAAGTCTTTGTCGAGTCTCCACCAGAGTATCTTTCGTGGAGTGGATGATTACTTCGACTTAGGTAAACTCATTAACAACCTCGAAGTAACAGTGATGTTTTATCCTTGGCGATGAATTGATGTTTGTTTATTGACACGTAGGTACTTATTTTTTTGAAGGGCAACTCTTTTCGCCTGTTCTTCGATTGCCGTGAAAGCCTCAATTGCCACACGCTGTCGTCTGTATATGCCAGCACCTGAAAGGGTTTGTTGAAGGTACTAGCTTCCATCTTAACATATATTAACATTCCATTCTGCTCCAGCACAAGATTAAATAAATCGCAAGAAAGCACGTCTCTTTGCTGAAATTTGGTGCACGTTTGGAATAAATCGGAGATACTGTTTCCAAACTGGACGGTGCATCGCGAATTCTGGAACGTGGCGCGACGCAGCCAGATCAGTTTTCCCGAGGACACGAATTCGGTGCAATGAATGGTATCGAATGCGGCTTTGAAGTCGACAAAGAGATGGGGAGTACCATTGTGGAACATGTTGGTCTTTTCTAGCATAAAGATTTGGTCAGTCGTAGAATTGCTGGACAGGAAGCCACATTGGGAGATCATCGGCAACTTCAACGTGTAAAACGGCTTTAGCTATTCAAACAGTCAGTTCTTCTAGTTGACCTTAAAATAAACGGCAGATTGTATGCCTTTGTCCAAAATCATTAGAATTTTGATTGACAGTACCGTCAGATCACATGAATGTAATAAAATATTCGGACGTGAACGGATTTGTGTGGTTCAACTCAACAATTCACTGTCACAGAACCTCAAAATTATTAACTCAGTCACTACCACACAAGTTAAAATTGTCAATTAAAACCCTTTTGGGTACTTAATGTCGGCTTGCAACTATGAAGTCCGACCAAAGTCCATTAATAAAACATTTATGCGACGACAAATAGTCCTCGGTGAATCCCTTTTTTAATTATAAATTCAATAACCGAAAACAATTTACAATGATAATTGCGTTTGGCGGAGCATTAAAAATTCATACCGTTCATTCCAAATCAATAAGGCTCACAAAATGCGCATATATAAATGGATGGAACCGCTCACTGCGTGATTTCTGTATCCCAGAGTACCTTGTCCGGCATAGTGATGAAGTTTTTCATTCCGGTGACTGCAAACGGCGCAAAGATCAACCTACCGATACAGTATTGGCCATTTAAGTTTAACTGGGTCTGGCCAATGGCTTTCAACTGCCCATGGTACCAGTTTGTCATTGTTAACTGTTTGGCTGTGATTTTCCTCTCAAGTTATGGTGGAACTATCTATGCAGAGTGTCTGTTTATCCGCGAACATCAAGGAGAAATTGCTAAGATAGCCGAATGCCTGTGCACCACTTTCGTTGGAACTCAATTCTGTATAAGGCTTCTACATTTGATCTTTTGCCGACATCAGATGAGGGATGTCATGCAGAAGTTCTACACAAAAATCTATATTCATAGGTGAGGTTTAAACGTGTTATTGAAGGAAACTCTGTATAAGGACTCTTTTGCAGATCAGAAAACGAAAAATTACACAAGGATTGCGAGAGAAGCTTGCAATTGATGTACACCATGACGTCGAGCTTTATTCTCCCATTGATCTTCATCTACCTGGGTGCAGGGATTGTTATCGCTAGAGATCCGAGTTCACGGTCAAAACCCTATTTCTATCGAATGCAGTTTGCCTATGATGCACAAGAGCCATTCAAGTATGCCTTCACTTCACTGTACACAGGATGGGTGGGTTTCTCTTCGGTGACTATCATGGCTGCCGAAGATTGTTTCATTGGAACCACACTCAGTTACTGTGCAGTGCGCTATGAGGTATTGCATAGAGAATTGTGCGAATTATACGAAAATTCTTTGAAAAGCTTGGCTAAAAAGCCACAACCACATCTGCCCAACCAGTTGCATGGAATCTTTTATAAAAAGTTAAGGGTTATCATAAGGAAGCAACAGTCATTAGATAGGTAAGTGCAAGTACTTGTCTTGAAGATCTTTGAAATTCTATGGATTTATCTTAGATTCTCGGCAGATCTACAAGACTTCTTGAGTCTGACAATCTTTATGATGGTCTCATTTGGAGTATTCCTCCTCTGCGTTGTGGCATTTCAACTAGCCAAGGTATACAACACAATACTTCCTTGAAATTTTATAGACACTCGATTTCTTTATAGAACGACTTTAGCATGGGAACGTTTCAGTATTTCTGTTGGTTGGTATCTCAGAGCTTAGAGTTCCTAGTGATTGGTTCATTTGGTCAGCGCTACACAGATGCCGTAAGTCTGATGAATTTCCGTAAAACGGAAAAGAAAAATTAATTTATTTCTCCCACTTGGGCAATATTCCGTTTACAGGCCGCGCAAATGGCCAACTCCTACTACATGTGCAATTGGGAATCACTTCTGGCCCATGGTGATGCCGAGGCCAATGCTCAACTTATTAAGGACATAAGTTTTGCGATTTATCGATCCCAGAAGTCCGTTCATCTTAATGGGATGAAATTTCTGATTTTATCTCTCAACAGTATTGGTTCGGTAAGTGAATGAAGAGGAAGATGATGTAGGGGACAAGATGAGGGAGAAAAGTATGAGTAGAGGGTGTATTACTGGAGTGGATGTACTGATAACGATGAACAAAATCACTAAATGAGCTCTCTTTCTTATTTTTTTTTTTTTTTTCTTTTCCGCTTTTGTTCCAGGCACTGAGCTCTTCAGTGTCGTACTTTATGTTCCTAAATACGATGGAAGATATCACGAATAAAAGGAACGGCAATAAGTAGATTGAGTCAAGAAAGTACGTAGCTGCTGCAGAAGATGATGATGAGTTTGAAGAAGACCGAAGCAGGAACCATTTGAATAGGGAAATTAAGAAAAGTGAAGTCGACACAAATTCTTTCAATAAATGACTAATGGTTAATTCGATTTGACACAAGTGTTTTGGAAGATCTTCTTGTGAAACAAAATAAATTGTTTTGAATTAGACGCTGGATTTGTGTTTATCGCTGGTATTCCAGTGTGGTGTTTGCGGAGTGAATAGCCTTTTGAGTGACCAATGCTTATGGAAAGGAATTCAAACTACGAATGAGTTTGTGATTCTAAATGAGTCAGTGGTTCGGTAAAGAAAGATGTTATTGGCACAGTCAAGAACTTAACAAAGCATCTGAGCATCATCTCAGTTCACTACAAGTAGAAACGGGTTTACATTGATGCACTTGGCTAGATTGACAAGCATGGTAGTTCCCGCATCTCAAAAGGACACGAGTCATTCCACTGCTCTACGAAGAGAAAGGACGAAAAATATCTATAACCTGCATAACGGAGAAATGGTACAGGTGGAGAGCAGTCCGGAACTTTTATCACAGATTAAGAGCGCGCAACTCGAGAAATTCCTACCCAAACAGGAAGTTCCAAAAACTTGGATGGGAATACCATCGGTGTAACCGAAGTCGTACTGAGACTGATTGTCTCGAATTGAATGATGATCATTATGTAGTTAGAGTGGCTATAGCGAGAATCGTGTCAAACAAAGCCTCTGCGTAAGACGAACTAAAAACTCAAGGCATACATCTGCTCAAAGCATACAGTATGCGTATGCCCGATGACTGGAGCCATTGCACCGTCTGCATGATCCATGAGAAAGGAGATTGCATCAACTGCGTTAACTGCATTAACTGCATCAACATAAGTCTGTTCCTATACAATTCTTTATTAAAGGACGAACTGATTCTTCCCTGTCATTACAGTCTTAGTGCAAAAAGATCGATAAAATATCAAATTTCCACACTAGATCACTGAATCGAAAGGCTAAACTTATTAGCTGCCCGCTGCTCCATCGCGGTCAGAAAAGGCTAAAACCTTCACAGCTACAGATTTCTCATCTGATGACTCAGTGTGCTGGAAATAATGGTGCGAGACTTATAAAATAACACAACAGGCAGACTACATTGTCACCATCGGCAGAACAAGGCCGACAATCACTGAAACCTTCTCCAGCATCACAAGCATCTAAAGTACGATTGTTGTCTGGCGTTAGAAGACACAATTCGAATGTCACAATACGAATACCTTCTCCTTAAAAAATTTGACAGCTTAACTCTTTAAAAATCATAACTCAGTCTTTTAGATAACGATAAAGTTTTCAATTTCCTGCAACGCAAAGAACAAGTCAACCGTTCAAGTCGAGACATAAAAATAATAAAACGAAAAATTGAAGACTTCCTCTCTCTCTATGCCAAAATCGCAAAATTGTCCATCTCCCGTACAGTATTTTACAGGACCACTACCATCGTTGCTCTTTCATGTAGAACTAATAGTTCAACTCCCCCATGCCTAATGGCAATATCCTTAAAACCGATATTCGTCATTGTTTTTTCACAGTCAATAAAACTAAAGGACATTGCAAACGTGGAACAATTTAACCGAACGTACCGTGTGCAAAAAAAAAGAAAGAACTACACGAACAGTGAAAAAATCCAGTAAAAGGACACAAAAAAATAGATATCAACCACACAGAGGGTAGAATCAAGCAGCATCAACGGCATACAGCCCCAGGACCTTATAAGTTGTTTCACTAGCAGTCGAATAGACATTCTCTCTCCTCTATCTAGCTGATCCATGTGTACACCGAAACTAAAACCCTCTAACCGAAAAACCGTCGAATGACTCAAATGAAATATCCTGCTATTTTACTCTGGCAGGTTTCCCTGCATGTACACCAGGATATACATAATATGTGCATGCCTTCAAGGAACAACCAACGTTTCTGTCCACCATCTACCGACTCTCAACTCTAATAGGAAACATACATAAAATGGTCTATTCGTGGTCCTGGAATGCATCGAAATAAGCTGTGTGTGTGCGTCTAGTGCATATGGTCTCCGACACAATGCTTCCATTAAACCAAGTGGAAAATCTCGTTTGTCATCCATCGATATATCGGTGTCGCATTGTCAAATCCAGGACACGGCTGTTTCTGACGACTTGACATTGTTGTAAAATATTCAACCCCTTCATAAATTTTCTACTTTAATCCGCTAGAAATGCTGTCCATTGGATTCATCGGTTTTCCTATCAACGAGCTCGAACACACTCTTGATAGATGGACAGTCCAGAAGAGCGGGTCGAGGGATTAAGGTGGCACAATCGATGCTAACGCAGAATGCGCAAATAATGTTGTCTTGTAACGTGTCAACTCGTAAGCTACAAGCGAAATCGAATGCAACACTCCATCGGCCATTAGTTCTTCAGCTTCAGTCCGGTCCAAGTGCGGATGTGAAAGGTTTCTCCATTAAAAGAGGACTTCATCACTGGATCATCAATGTCGAGTGGTTTATTTGGCAAGCACTCGGTATGGCAGTGTATCAATCATACGTAGATGGAAAATTTGTCACGCATCCCCCTTGAAAGTCCTGTCTGCTGTATGTTTATGCTCACTTCATCATCTAAAAATCATTCGTACCCTTTTTTATGGGATTCGCCATAATCATCATTCAAGGAATGGGTCGGCAGGTACTCCCTAAAAATATGAAATCAAATTCAATGCTAAGGAGATCATTCTCTTGAGAAGTTTTCCTTCTTTGCATATCCTCTCCAGGTAAGGGATGTGCTCACGTTTTTTTTTTTTATTATCTGCATATCAGCATAACTTTATGGCATAAGCCTATATTTCTTGACACCTTTCAGCACTCGTTGCTCCATTCATGTTGGCTGCTTAAATTTTAGAACGATTCCAGTGAATTTCGTTCCGAATTTTATGAGAAATATTAATGTTGGATGGATGGGATGGAGAATGATTTTTCAAGACTTCCTAAGTGGTACTGCTGCTCCGGTAATGCCCTTCCATTTTGAAATGCTTCCCAGAAAAAAAAGAAAAAAAAACATCGACTATATACGTATGTATGTGTAGAATTCATTTCATAATGGCATTGGACGGACGGATGGATATAGACTCATTCTCGCCCATTGAGTCATCTTTCGAAAAGATGTGCCAGAAGACTTCGCTGCGATTCATCTTCGTCATCCGCAAAACGACAAGGAATACATACTTGTGTTTACCTATGTGGGAGTATGCGTGTGTACCACACGTAGATACTCATATTATGCTGTGGATTGAATGGGACTTAGAAGTGGTAGCCTTTTGCGGGCTTTCAGCAGCATTCAACTTCATTTTACCTTTTATATTTGTGATGGCACTGGCGTTGCCTCTATTCAGGAATTGACAAGGAAGAGTGTGAGTGGTAGCTATCTGAAGGTGAATTGAAATTATGATACTTTCGTCCGTCATCGAGGGAGTGATGAAATAATCCAGTAGAAACTCCATGGGATCACTGTGTGATTTGCATTTTACTTTTTTTTAAAAAAAAAAGAAAGCGGGTCAACTTACGGTTGAGTTGGAGACTTTGTGTAGAAACGTCAATCTTTTATGTCGAGTTTTACTTTTGTGCATTTTGTGATTTTTTTAAATGTTTTTAGCTTGAGGAACTGGAAATATCTTCAGCAGGAAGGGACAAACCAACGCATATGCAGATGATTTATGGAAGTATGAAGAAATCTATAAAAGCTTGGTAGTCATCCAAAGGAAAACAAAATGCATGAAGCTATCCGAAGTGGAAAGAACATGAACCACCCAAAACCTCTTAATTAGACTTACCGATTTGAATACCTACGTCTCCGTATCCAAATGATGACAGTATATATGACTGTAGTGTAGAGAATTTTATCTAGGAAATGCAAGCTAAATATTCACAAGACTGTAGGGAAAATAACAATGAATCTGACGAACTGAATGTTTTGTACGAAAAATCTTTGGATAAACATGGGGACTATGTGTAAAAAATTGAACTAACAGAAGATCCTAGTCGGCCGAAAGCGTAGAATGAATTCCTGGAAAGTCGTGGCCATGAATCGAGAAGTCTGAAGGAGCAAAGTAGATGAAGCCAAAGTTCACCCTGAGCTGTAGAGCTACATGTTTATCATTTTAATTGGCTTTGCACTGCTTTGTGGAAAAGCAACGGAGGAATACCGGGGACACTAGGTAATATCCTTTCCTAAACAACCAGATCGCGCCGTCATCTGCCCTTAAATTTACATAGTAAGACGGACTAGAAAGATGGAAATAACTTCATCGTCCAACTAAGGTTAGGTGTAGCACTTGCGATTTTACCCGGACTACTGTTTAGTGGCAAAGAATAGAGCACGCACATAACCGTACTAAATGGCATCCATCAAAAGACTGCGATTTATCCTATTTATATTCGAGACACGACTGTAGCAACAGCAATGCAAACCATTGCGGCTACGAATTTTCAATCGCTGCTGATGAAAATCGCAAGTGCCCGCCTTATTTACTTACTTAACCAACAAGCTTCTCCAATTAGCCCGGTCCTTAGCTAACCGCCTCCAGTTACGCACTCTAAGTTGGTTGGGGTCCCCTTCAACTTGTGCGCGCCGCCTTAGGCGAGGTCTTCCTCTACTGCGTTGTCCCTCCGGGTTGGATTCGAAGACTCTTCGGGCCGGAGCGTTGGTGTCCATTCGCTCTACATGTCCTAGCCATCTTAAATGATCAATGCGTAGTTTTTTTGACTAGGTCCATGTCACTGTACAGCTCGTATGATTCGTCGTTGAACCTCCTCCTCTATAACCCGTCAACGCACACGGGACCGAATATCTTACGAAGAATTTTTAGCTCGAAGCGACTAAGGGTATCTTCATCCGCATTTGATAAAGTCCATGCTTCAGCGCCATAGAGCAGGACTGGGATGATTAAAGTCTTGTACAGAGTTTCCTTAGTTCTTCGGGAAAGGACCTCACTACCCAAAGAAACAGCGATTGGCAAGAGTTATTCTTCGTTTGATTTCTGATGAATCCCATTTTGGCCGCTTCTGTCCCAATAGCTCGCTGATTTCTGCCAATTATATCAATATCGTCAGCGTACGCGAGTAGTTGCACAGACTTCTGAAATATTGTGCCGCTGTGTTTGGCTTGAGGGTTTCGCACAATTCGTTCAGTGTCCGCCTAGCACAAACCTTGCTAGACAGTCGGTGAATAGAGCAAATAGCTTCCGATATCCTTGGAGTATTGTTTGATCTATCCATCACTATACGAACAGTACAGTGACATTGACTAAGACAGAAAAATTCGAATCTATCGAGTCAGATTGTTGCATCAGACGCTCCGGCCAGGAGTGTATTCAAATCCACCCCAAAAGCGACCACGTTTTGGTGTAGACAATGACCTAAGGATCGAGCTGGCTCTACCGGACTGTAGCATCATGGAAAAACCAGCCAAATCAATCTAGAAAAACGTCAAAATTCACCTTAATGGCTTCAAGTGGATAAGTAAAGAAAACAAAGAGGATTTCTTTAAAAATAATCGTAATATTTACAAATATCCCAGCATACCCAATGCTCTTTCGTACGATTTGTAAAAAAAAAAACTTAACCACGTGCTATGCAAAATTTAAAATACCATGGTTTCGTCAAAGTCCTGAATACTGCCGAAATCTCTTGTTTGCATTAAAACATTTCCAAGAATTATTACGCTTCCCCCCAACTTAAAAAGTAACAAAAACACCACATAACTTTTGTTTGCCTACTTTTCATCAGCCTGCTCATTCAAGGTCTTGAAGACTTTCAAAGGATTTTCTTTTGATTAAAAATTTCAATTATTCTTCTTTTTTTCAGAGAGAACGAACGTTTTTTTTTTTTTTTTTCGTTCAAAATGTGAGAGTTCATTCGGCGGCGCATACACAAATACACACACACAAACAGAAAGATTAACAAAAAACCTAAAGCCAAGGTGAGCAAATATCCTTGAAACCACTTGTGTTTATGGAAAGGAAATTCATCTACAATGAAACAAAACAAAACAGTTGCCAATGTTATCGTTGACGTTGCCACCATTGAAGGCTTTCACTTTGTCTTTTCAGTATGCCACAATCCAACTGCTTAAATTAAGAAGACCATAAACACCTGAAAGGAGAGACGACGGCCCCAAAGGAGTAAACGTTTCTCTTAAAAATATATACAAGGGAAATCAAGCGAATCACAGCACTCCCAATTCCAATTGCCATTCATGTCCATCTTCCATTCGAATGATATAGGCGCCAATTCTCGACAATAGTCAAATCTCTAACTGCTCATAAATTTGGAACAAAAAAAGGATCAACACTTGAGATTCCAATACCGAAACAATCGAGGCATTGATTTGATTGTTGCCCGAATATTGCGGTACACTTTGAATACCAAATACAAACAGAAAAGCCTCGCCATATAGACACCGGCCTAGCGGAAGAATTTCCTATGCAATATGGGCCAGCAATCCACAGCCACCAACAGAATCAGGTTCAACATTCTCCCAGGGGCCATTTTAAAAGAGCCCCATTGAGAGAGAACACACCTTGAATGCCTCCTGCCCATCACCACCACACCACGTGTTCTCTATTAGATTCCATATCAATTTATTTCGCCCAGAAAGTGAAGTAGAAGAATGGTCTGTTATTAGTAAGCACAAGGAGCAGGAAAAAGGATGACCATCGTTATACACACACTTCACATGCCAACTCTGTCTCTCTTTCTCGGTCGGTGGATAAGGATAATCGAAAGGGAGTGTAAATTGAGTTGGTTTTTTTTTTTTTTTTTTTGTGATTTTATTAAAAATTGCACCATTTGTGTGGGGATGCTGAACGGAGTCTATCTACACAATAAATGAAATCAAGTCTACACTGATCCGTAGGTGAAATGCTTTTTTACTGAGTCAGGATGATGCTGGTGGTGGTGTGTTGGCATCAGGGATCCTTATGTCGGTTTGTATGCGCCACAAAAGTTGTGTTTCGGAATGTGATTTCTTGCAATTTACATTCAAGGTGCGATTTCAATTGACTTTTATTTTTCGGTTGGTCCTTGTTAGACGATTTCTGTATTCATGAATGAAGCTCGGAGGGAAATGTGTGTGTAAATTCAATTTACGGTAGCAAGGACATGGGTACAATAACCCGAAATGTTTCTACCATTGATTGGATGTTTTGTTTACTGTGAAGTGACATAGTTGGTAGTGTGGTACTTGAAGATGTGCCACCCTTCAAACAAGGGTGATCACAAACAGTTGTAATGATGTCGGTGAATTGTCCTTTTGATGAATCAGTTCGAATCATGCAAAGGAAATTAGCAACAAAGGGTCGTCTTTCGTTAGTCACTGTTCAAATAAATTGGGAAACTTAAGATGTAAGGACTATGGCAGCAACACACTAAAATTGATGGGACATTTGGTCATTTTTTCTAGTCACATTTAAATAAATTCGGCTGTAGAGCCATAGGTACAGGCTGCTTTGTTGCTCTTAAGCTGTTTGCAAAGCCTCCATAATTTGAATTATAATTGGTGCTGGCAATTGACTGCACTTAAGTAATTCCATCTTGCCCTTATTTTGACTCCCTTCTTGTATCTTCATGCATTGCAAAGCCTTTTTGGTACAAACGGGTAGTTCTAGAGAACTTCCACTTCACTTCGGAAAGGACTGAAGTCTGCTGTTCTCATTTTCATCATCAACGATTCACAATGGAGCTTTTTTTTTTGCTGCATCCTCTACGACGACGTTTTCTTTACCACAGCAATCCTAATGCTTTTCTATTAATGTCGCGTGCAAAGAAAAAAAAATCTTTAAACAAGTCGAAGGAGATAAGAAGCAATTTAAATCCGCTTAGGAAACAACATCTACTAGGACTTTTACGCTCATTATTCTGACTTCAACCAATTGCTGTTATAGAGAAAAATGTCTCTTCGTCAAAACTAATATCCACAACAAATAAATAACATAAAGCTCTTTGCAAAGTGAACAGATAATCCTTAAACCCCACTTGGGAATCTGCCAATGTCACAATATCGATTTCATGTCAGACATAAGGGTGTGACTAAATTCACCCACCGGAAATAGGATGTAAAAGGCTTCATGGCAACCTTCTAAGTTTATCATCAAGTTAAAGCATCTATTTAAAGCTTATTTACTCATAAACTATGGTTTCATATTTCCTTTTTTTTTTTTTTATTCTAAACGAGCCACGCCACAAAGCATCTTCATCTTCTTAAAGGAGGCGACTATAAAATTTCTCTTTTCAAAGACGCCGCTAAAACAGGGGAGCAAGAGAGAAAAAAAAATTCCAAAGCAAACATGAAATCTGATTATGTTAATTCCCGAGTAAATAAGTAGTGATACAAGTGCAAACTTTTGCCAGAATTTATAATTTGATCCTTGATATCCTCGCTGAAGTAAAATAAGAAGTATAAACATATACACAGCTATATGAAGATTCAGGCAACGTTTCCATCGAAGTTTGCGTCCCTTTTTGTCACTTTTGTGTTAACTTATAGGTTGTTGTTGTTTTTTTTCCCCCCCTTTGGTGTCTTTCGGGCTTATTTTGCATTTGCTTTGGCTGTGCATAGTTCGAGAATGTTCGACAGTCTCTTCTACCACAAAAGGTTCATGATCAGCCTCGATTGAGTTCTGAGGATGGAGAAAGTTTTTCCATACACTTACTGTTGCCACAAAACGTAAAAGAGCTACACGGCCGCTAGGGGATGCAGGTAATACAGTCGTTTGGAAGGATTCTACTTTTCTGTTGGATTAAAGTGTGCATGTACGTGAGTGTGCATGTGTGTATGTATCTGTTTGTCATGAAAGTCAAAATAAATGTCATTATAGAAACAGCAATCACATAATTTAGATTACACTTTGATAAAGTGTATCCAACGAAGGATCGTGACTGGATGCCTCTTTGCATGTGCAAAAGTTGCGGTACATGTAAACTTAAGTTGAAAATAAACACTTTGTATTTCACACTGAAGTACACGACCTAAGGACTTTGGATGAAACAACTTTTACTTTGGAATTTTCTTGTGCATTTTTAAATAGTTTATGCTACTAAGCCTGTTTGGTAAATGTCATTTCTGGCTTTCATTTGATTCAACATTCAAAGTAAAACTAGTTGTGCATTAAGATGTCTGCCTAACTGTATGGGTTTCACTAACTAACGGATAATTTCTTTCAAAGAAAGTACACGTAAACAAGAAGATAAGATGTTCATTTGTACGCCTTGCTCGCTTTCCCTCTAACTGTAGCAAATTACGATTCACCTCTACTGGGTGCCAGAACATAGAGACATACCAAGGAACTGTAAGACTGATTTACTCGCCAAGCTCGTAACCACAATGCCAATTTCACCAGAAATGCATAATCTAAGGATATCCCTTGCAACATAAAAGCTTCTGACTAAGCTAGATCCAATCAGCAGGATAAACCTTAGATGACCTTACCAAGCAGATTTGGTCCAAGATGGATCGAAAACGCTTGAATATATTGATCTCGCTTAGCAGAATGCACATCAAGACAGCAATAGGTATCATCACCGGACACTGCTATTTAGGTAAGCACGCCAGAAGACTAAGCCTCTTCTTAATCCATTTCTGTAGGACCTAGTGGAGATGAAGAGGAGAAAAAGAGTATCTTCTCCCTCAAAAGGACAGCATTCTCCTTCAACACACTCTGCAAACTGGCACACATAAATATCAATTGTCTGCTATCCTATGGGTTATTGGAAGCTCCAAGTAGGTAGTACAGTTAGTAGGTTGTGGAATTTCTCTCTTTTGAACCAAGTGTGTTGATGCCACTGTCCTAAGAAAACGGCATCGAAACTAGTGCGAATCCTTAAAAATGTTCATTAACTGAAGTGACTTTTAGGATACCGATACCAATCCTGATGAATTTGAGTATTTTGTAGGCTTTGTTGGTATTTTGAAGATTTTGTTGGTATCTAAGTCACACAATATAAAGTTGTCAGAGTATCTACAGATTAAAGTCACAAAATGAAGCTTGGAAAGCATACGAAACATTGAAGATTTATTACCTTCAATATTGGCATCAGAAAAGTCTTTAGAAACGCTACGTATGTACTCACAAAAGATGTCGACAGTACATCAGGAAAACAAAGTGTTACTTGTTCATAAATCCAACACACTTACCATAAAACGAACCTCCTTTGCCCGCAAATGGTAGCTAACTTGAAAAACATCTCTTTAAAAGGAAACCCCTTAACTTTATTTCGAAATACCAAATACATATCCCCCTTTCATTACTTGGTAAACCAATGCAGTTTAGCGGTACATTTACATTTGGGTTCCCCCCAAAATGTTTCCCAAAAATATCTTGACCCCAAACAAAAGCCATCACGTAAAAAGTCAAATCAAGATCTACACCATTCGAAGGGAAACAGTCAAACACCTCCACCCGCACTTGCTGAACCCATTTAATATGCAAACTGAAAGCTAGAAATGCATCTCGTGATAAGAAAATTCTCCGAAAACTTAGGGCAAGCAAAAGAATAAACTAAGAATCCTTCTTCGACAAACTTCTAACAATAAATCTCAAAACTTGTTCCTTTCAACACTAAAAGCACAAAACCCCATCGAAGAAGTGAAATTTTTCCATCAACGGATCCGTATTGCGCACAAGAATCGCAGAACGAACAACGTAAAGGTTAAAGAATTTGTCCATATAAAAGTTGTCGCCCCTCCTTTCGAAGCGATATGCATGTCCAAAGTTTTCTTTTTCACTTTGCATCTCGCAAACAAATATTTTGCACGCATTCCTTTGCATCCACTTGAATGACATTTATCGTGGAAGTCACCCGTTGCGCAATAATAGCTCCATTCCAATCGTTTATTGTTGGATACAGATAAGTTGGCGGCTATGGCAGCAGGGAAATGAATCTTTTCCACTTCCACTTACACTGTTACTTTTCAGTAATTAAGGGAAATCGCTTGTGTTTCCTCCTCAAGTATGCAGGATGCACTCGTGACACCATGCCGGGGATCCTCTCTTATTCTATACCTGACGTGTGCACCTTGTCAAAGGATGTTTGCAGAAGACTTTAATTAAATTCAAGAGATACACATGGAGTGTTCTGAATTAATTGCACAGCCACCCACAGCAACAGCAGGATATTCGGAGCTGAAAATTAACATTATGCCAATGGAATTGAGTGGGATTGGCCCCCTACCGGGCGTCTTTCCAACGATTCGCGCTCGTGCATGGATTTATTGAAACGAAGGAGGACAAGGCGGCAAAGAAAAACTCAAACAAAACGATACCGTGTGTGGTAAACATGTACGTCATTCGCATGTTTTACTTAAACTCACATCATATCAGCGGTTTCTTTTAGCAAAAAAAAAAAACAAAACACAACCGACTTTTACAGAAAAAGGAGACACAGTGTGCTCAGAAAAGGATACCTACAAAGGTGATGAGAAACACAGAATTTCATGTTGGAAAATATTCATTTTTGTTATGGGAAAAAAAAAGAAGGACTCACCCATCGCTGCAAAATCCAACGACTTAACATGTTCCTATTGTGATAGAAAACAAAGGATTGATCGAACGACCTACGCTTTACGCTTGCAAGAGTGTACCTACCATCCAGCTTTCATTTTGACAGCCTGTATTCCGTTCAATACCTTAAGTCCTTCTGGCTCTTGTATACTGCCACTGCCATGGCATACCATGCACATGTGTTTTCTCCTCCTGAAGGGATTTAAATGAGTGACGTTTTTGCTTCGCTCTCTGATGTTGTTTGCGTTTTCAACACCGTCCTCGTCGTCGGTTGTCCTTCTCGACGCTGTCGTCTTAGTTGAGCAGAAATTTTCTTTTTTCCTTTCCTTTTTTTGTTCATTCTTCAGGTCTGTCGCAGATTTATTTTGTTCATTGCGCAATTTATTGTGCACGCTGTTGACAGATTTAAGCATATGACAAAATTTGATATTTATGTAAATTAAACGGTAATGCCCGCAGGTAACAACGGGTAGAACGGATGAACGATGGGGATAATTGGCTTCCGTGCATGTGGGGGATAACCAGGCGAAAAAGGCAAAATGTGGAAATAATAGCTCGAGGCATTTAAAGCCTGCAAAATGAATGACATTGATTAACACGGCATCTTGTTGAATGTGTGCGATGGTATGTGAAGTTGGGCGGGCCAGAGAAGCGTGATTTAATATTTTTTCTGCTTGTTTTTGAAATAATGTCACCAAGGTAAGTGGTTGCGTTTCCTTAGGGTAAACATTTTGCATCTGTATATCAGATGAGTCAGCCTTGAAAGAAGTTGGTGAGTGACAGCAAATATTTATCCGTAGGCCAACACTTGAGCTTGTTATAATTTGCACAAGGAAATTAATTTTAAAGCAAACCATTTGGAATGGTTGAAAATTGTGTGTGCTAAAACCTGTCCCACGTTAGAAGTGCGTTCATTTGTTATGTAGGGTGACCTTAAAACTTTACATTTAAAAGAATACTCACTTTTTTTTCATGACAGCATTTATAGAGACGAGCCACAAAAATTAACAGTCACTACGAATCGAACATAAAGATACAGTGGACTCCTTTAACTTCCAGGTAGTAAGGAACTTTGTGCACATTGGCTCTGCTGTCACTTCTGACACCGTCATCTCACCAGAAATTAAACTTGTCAATCGCTGTTTCCTTGGGCTGAGAAGGAAACTGAGTAATACAGCCCTATTCCGGGCACTTTCAGTCTGTCGAAAGCAAAAATGCTTGGTCGCTTCGAGTGACAACTTTCTTTTTGTAAAATATTCATTTTTGTTTGCGTTGACAGGCTTTTGAAGAAGAGATTCAAGGACGAGCTACCATATAAGGCGAATGTACATCGATACTTAAACATGATTCTAAGAATCAAGGGACAACGCAGTAGAAGAGATCTCTCCTCAAGTTTTGAGCACAACAACTTAGAGTGCGGAACTGTTACCATTTAGCTAACGCCCGGGCTAACTGAAAATACTTGTTGATTTATTGAGTGCCACCTTAATAATTAGGTAAGTCCTTCTCCTTGTGGAGAAGTTCGTATTTTTGTAAGTCCTTCTCTTACTATACCATGACATTTATTGCGTTTGTGGTAGATGATACGGATTAGGTTAGGTTGTAGGGGGTTCTGTCCACCTAGCTCTCATCAAATCTAGCATTGCACTAGACTTTCATAGACAAGCTGATGAGAGATGGAGCGCACTCTCATCATGCCGCACCTCTAGGAAACTCTGAACAAATATCGACAAGATAAAAACGGAGCATATTTTTGCGCTAAACAGATCAAACTTAGCTCTCTTCACAGGGATCATCACAGGCCAAAATCTACTGGCGGCCCTCCGTAGAAGAATGCGTCTAAGTACAGACGAATTATGCAGGGACTGCGGTAATACGGACGCGAAAGAGAACACAACCCACTTCCTATGCGAATGTCCCAGCCTATATAGAACAAGAAAGACGGCCCTCGGTGACTATCACTTCAACGACCTGGGCGAGCTGTCCAACAAGCCACCAAAAACCATTCTAAAATTCGTGATGAATTCAGGATGGTTCAGGGAGGCCGAACGTTCGTAATTGCACTCATCCAGACTCTTTCTTGTCTTTTCAAAGTGGACATTTCACGTCAAAGAAACGCAATGGATCCGTTAGAGATCCGAGTGAAGGCTGCATCACGCGATGCATCCACCTCTTTAACCTACCTACCTACCTAGGTTGTAGGGGTGGCTGCACTTAAGTACAGCCTCACTCGGATCTCAACGGATCCATTGTGTTCCCCGGTGTGGTGTGGGGTACCTTAAATAAATGAAAACAAATTATATTATCAACTGGCCCCCCTGAACCATCACGAGTTCCGAAGGAATTGTAGAATAGCTCTCGGTTGCTTGTCCGACAATTCGCCCAGATCATTAAAGAAATATTCTCCGAGGGTTGTCTTCCTGTTTCTGCTGAGGCTCGGGCATTCGCATAGGAGGTGGAATGTGTCCTCCTTCGCGTCTATGTCGCTACATCCACTGCATAGATTTGCTGTGATCAAACGTATTATTTTTATGTAGGCCGCTAGCAGGTTGTGACCTGTCATAATACCTATGAGAAGTGATAAGTGACTTCTATTGACTGCGATGATTTCTTTTGTTTTTCTTTTGTCAAGTTCTGTCCGGAACATTCTTGAGATGCGGCTTGTTGTAAAAAAAAGTCCATCTCTTGTTCGCAATTTTTTGGATTGGACTTTTTAATTTCTAGTGGGGGTAGGATTGAGCCATCGGCCATTGTTAGATCCATTTCAGAACCCATTCTTGCTGGGTCATCCGCCTTTTCATTTCGATGGATGCTCGTATGTCCCGGGATCCAAATGAGTGTGATGTTGTGATTGGTGTTGAGTGCCTTGAGCTCGTCGTGGCAACGTTTCACGATTTTGGATCTGATCGTTGTGTTGAGATAGTTCTCGCGTGGCTCCGGCGATTGCTAGAATTTCCGCCTGCAACACGCTGCTGTGGTTTGGAAGTCTTATCGACCGTGCGATATTTGGTTCCGGTGCATAGATCCCTGATCCTACACCGGCATCCATTTTTGACCCATCCGTGAAGATGGATTAATGGTTGGGATTAATGACCTTTCCTTCTGTCCGGCTCTCTCTGGAGGGTATTTTGAGTTCCAGGTTTAGGCTGAATTCCGGGATAGGTAGACAAAACGAGTAAGTTTTAGTCCCTTGTTAAATGGCGGAATCTGACTTAATTTACTGGCTCTTATGGAATACGACTCCGTTCATAAGAAAAGATTTTGCACGCAAATGATCTCTGTCCACTTTTGGTACCTCACTTTGGCATTACACATCAGGCAGACTCTTTGAAAAGTCGGGGTCTATACTCGATGCAACAAATTGTATAAAAAGTACTCCCTTAATTGTTTGTCTATTTCTAAAATGCAGAAAATGCTTTTCTTTTATTTAACAACAAAAATAATATTTATTTGCATGTAATTCTCTTAAAAATTAATTTCAAACCAAAACAATTTTACATCAATGTACATGTCCTTGCCATGATTTACCACTAAAACTTCAGACTTTGTCTTCAAGACAACACTCCCTAACATCATTTCTGTTTACTACTCGTATTCCGACACAATGTGTACAAGAACCACACGATAAATAACCAATTGAAATGGAAAGACATTCAATTTTACTTCTCACAAAAACATTTTGTTCTTTGCATGTTTTTTAGTATAGTGCGCGAACTCGCAAAGAAAAAAAAAACCTCCCCCGTCAGATGTAACAATCCATAGTAGTCTTGTACACTTGTAGACAACTATCTAAGTAAATCTCAAAGTCTTACCCATTTGAGTCATTCTTCAACTCCCATTTCATCCAATGTAACCGACCAGAAGCAGTCCTTCACTCACTCTATCTTTCTTTCGCTCCCTTTCTCTGTTTCTCTGATCTAGCTAAAGAGATGAAGAAAATACAAATAAATCGCCATTCGTTCGGATGAAAGGATGCAAAGTCGACAACCAAGGAAATGGACTTAAAGCCATGATTTATAGTTTTCGGATTTTCCATTTAACTTTATTGGTTTTCGGCTGCTTCAACATCCTGTAGGAAGACGATGACGACAACGATGACTACCAAACTTCTTTGCCATTCCATCGGCTTTCCATACTTTATTGTGTTGAAACTTCTTCCCAGCCCATCTTTAGAACGGGATGGCTGTTGCCAAAAAAACCCAACACAAATGTGTTTCCAATGTTTTAAGGTCCGGTTTTTGAATATAGAAACTCAAATTTATTTTTATTTTCCCTAAAAACTCGTAAACATTTTTCTCTGAAGTCCTTATACATACTTACACAGTAAAGTTGTTCTGTTGTTTCTTCAACCAACAATGAGGACCGAAGAAGATTGCAGAAACAATGCCGTAACTAGTACTTATGTTCTCTGGAACTTTTCGCAAGCAAATTAAAATAGTCATCCTCATTCCTGTGAGGCCAAGTTGAGCAGTGTGTCCACCTTTTTACGGACCAACAGACCTACTAAAATGGACTATAGTCAGAGTGTATAAATCACTTCGGGTTATGTGTTAAGGTGTACTGGAGTGCTATGTGGTCACTGAGAATGTTTATGTCCGGTCATGATGGGAGCTCACATAAAATAGGAACTTAATTGACTTTTGGGTTTGTAGTTTCTCTCATAGGGGCAGCAGAATGAGTTGGCAATGTTCTTTATGAGATTTTTAATGTAAGTTTTTCTGCAAGTGTAGAAATTCTATTTGGAATAAATTCAAAAGGCTTTATTCTTGTCAGAGAAAGCATATAGAATGTGTGAAGATGCCTAGAGCACAAATTAAAGGTACTGAACTGTAATGAAAGCTATCACTTCGACCCCATTTCAAACGTTAATCTCTGTTTAACTTTCCATCAAGTTAATGAGTTAATTTAGTGGATACTATAACATATTTGTCACAAGAGTTATTTAACAAGCCTATAAAATACCCACTACCAGAAACTTTAACCGATTAGTGATCGCCTGGCTGTGAACCCCATCAATGCCTCTTCTATACAACTTCAGTCTGGCAGAGGTTAAAGTTGCTCTCAAAGAGAAATCGTACTCAACGGCTTCAAGGCTTCAAATCTGCAAGAAGAATGCATAAAACCCTCACTCCATCAGTTAATACAAGATTTCGATTAGATTAAATTAAATATTGGAGTGGGATCTAGCCTCTTATCGCTACGACTACTGGCTGTTCTATGGTTTCGTCACAGCTTCAGTTCAGCTTCTATTCCGAATATGTCTTTGGGAAAGTTGGCGGATATGTCTACCGCTTCAAGGTTGAAGTTACTTAAGTAACGATGACGTGTTCTTATGAGACAGTTACAGTAACAGAGTATGAGGTCTGCTGCGTCATTGTTGCACATTCTACAGATGTAATCCTGTTTGAAAGAGGAAATGAGCTATTGAAAACTAAAGCGACTAATCCCATTGGTAACCATCAGAGCTATTCGATGATTTGGTAGAGAGCATGCACCACATCATCAACTAAGTAGGGGTGCACGCGAGCACGCTCTATATACCCCATCGAGAAAAAAGGCGATCCTGTGTCTCGAAGGAACACATATGAAGGCATATTCCTGCTTATTGTCACTTATACGATCCCATCCAGCAAACTGTATAAACCGTTTAAACCGTCCCGGTAAGTCAATTTTCCAATCGATAGACCACTTAGAAAATATCGAAGAATTTCTGGTCAAATCCCACCATCTTTTCATTGACTTTAAAGCCGCTTATGAAAGCACTCATCGCTTGGAGTTCTTCAAAGTTACGGCCGAATTCAAGATCTCGAGAATACTTGTCCAGTCATGTAACTCTGTAAAATTCCAGGTGTACCATGGAATTTGGAAGGTTCTACTTTGAACAGCCAGCAATTTCAACTATCTCATGCTAGAACAGATAATTCATGGGGCTGGCGTCAACCCGGAGAGTACTATCTTTCCTAGTTCCATCCAACTACTGAGATACACAGATGATATCATCGATACCATAGCAAGATCTCAGCGAGATGTTGGTGTTGAAATAAACGACAAGGACAAGATGTCACTATGGGCGATTATAACTTCGAAGAAGTGAAAAAGTTCACCTAACTCGGAGTCAACGCAAACTCCACGAATAACCCCTTAGTGGCGAAGAATAGTCCTAGAGAACAGCTGTCTCTTCGGTTTTACAAATCCACTGTGCCTTTAACATAAAGGACAAGGGTGATGCTCTATAGAACATTGCCCATGCCAGTTTGGAGTTCTAGACATTAATCACAAAAGCATTCCAGATACTGGGTTCCTTCAAAAGAAAAGGACTTCTTCAGATATTCCCTTCCGAAGATACAACCGCGAACTCTATGAGCTGTATCAAGATGTGTTTAATATTTATGTAGATATCCGATTAATGTCCCTTCACATCGTATTCATCGCATCATATATTCTCAACAAACCGTAGCTGATTAATGGAGCACATCCTTTATACATTCAATGAGTTTGATAAGACTTAACATGTCTAGACGAATAATAACATATTTTAAAGTTTCTTCATCATAAAGTTTAGCCTTTTTCATCGCATCATATGATTTGCATGCAACTCGATGTTACCCTAATGGGAGTGTGATAATATTTTTAAATTTTGAGTAAAGTGCCAATCCTTGCTCTGTGTATATAAAAAGTTGTTTCATGCTTGAGTGGCTAATGAAGATTTACAACTTTTTCCATCAGGTTTCTGTTGGACACTTAATGAAATGATGAACCTATAAGATAAAATGGCACAAAATTAAATACCACAATTTTTAATCTTATTTGTGAATATCCTCATTCTCATCGTCAGCTGTAAAGTAATTAATGGGCATTCCCCCTCCATATGCTCCAAGGGTATATATTTTTTCTGAACTTCAAAGCATGAACAGAGCTCTTAGTACTAAGTAACCACTTGAGCTATCACTGCCCTTTTATAATAACAAAGTGTTCTGCATCAATGACAGGACCACTTAAGTGTTGCAACCTTTCTTGGAAAAAGCAAACAAAACCTAATTACCTCTCTCAATAGTTCAAATGCATTGTTTGCCGGGCCTACTCCTACCCATATCCGACAATCAATTTTTCTACTATCAACGGTCGTCCTTTGATTTTACCTCCTTATGTCCTGTATGCTCAGCAAATTTCGTGTCCAATAATTAAGAGAAGAGAAAACTCACCCTTTTGCTCAGTATGCTTTGCGAAAGTCGTGTTTGCGACAATGTCCCACTTGGCACAGCATCCTTTCAGGAAGCGTTCCAACACACACGGAAATGGTAACTATAGAAGCAACTAATAGCACAGGTACATAAGTGTTTACCTTCATCGATTACTCTCCGTTCCTTTATGACCACGTAACTAATTTTATCCCACCGCTCAGTTATTCCTTTCTCCTTCAATAAGCTCTTACAATGTTAAGAATCCTTTTTTAACCTAAGGATGCAGATGATAGTGGCGCTTTGCTGCAAAATAATTGCCTTCAATGCGGAATTTGTGCAGTTTTTAATTAAATGCTCGTTTTAGTGGTAACTCTATGTACTTACCTCACATACCCTTTCCGAGGATAAAAGAAAGCGTAGGATCTATTTTTCGTTTACCAACCTTTATCTTGAAAGTATACGTGTGTTTGTTAACATGGGTACACTGCCAATGGCTCGGTTCCAATCTTCGACCTGGCAAAAGAATGCCACTTTGTTCACAGTATAATATGAACAACACTATCAACTCACTTATGTGTTTGTATGTGTGGATGTGTTTAAAAAACCGTGTCGTTCGGTAGGATATTGAATTAAATTTTCAAGGATAAAAACATGCTTAGCTCACCCATAAGCGATGCACTTTAGTCTAGGGTGCTTCCTTTTGCTGTGTGCCTAGCTCATGCCTGCCTCCTTGCCAACATGAACAAATTGTCTACTTGCACCTTTAAGTCTGATAGGTAGCGTGTGCGGGTGACGACTACAACGACGACAACGGTATCTGAAGATTGTCGCATAAAAAGCTAATATTTGCCAGAATTTGGCAAATGAAGAAAACGATTTAGAAGAAAAATTGCCAACGAAGCGCAGCTGGTGCTGTCCTGGCACCCAACATTGATGTTCTCTGGGGCGCTTTAGAGCAACAACACGGGAGACAAGTTGGATCTTTTTTTTTGTTTTTTTTTTTTTATATTTATCGCTTTTTCAAGTTAATTTTGGAGTACACTAGTCGAGAAGATACTTAAATCCAACCGGGTAATGATGACGTTAACATGGAAACAACTTGAGACTACATTACTGTTGGGTGTTTATTAAGGGTGTGGGCGCTTAAGGATAAAAGTCAAATGACCTGTTTATAAATCTTAAGGCACGCACAGCGGTCGATGTGGGTGAAGTTTTAAAACAGTTTTATTGCGTCACGCAGTGTTACTATCGAGGCATTATATACATGGGTGATATTTTTAATTAGAAAATGAAAATTTCCCCTAAATCAGTTTAAAAAAAATCACACAAGAGCTTAGGGAGGAGCGTTTTTCTTAAATAAGTCTCTGGCGTTTGATATAAATACTGAAACTAGAGAACCTTGTATGGCTAGTTCGTCAGCCACTCAGTTTCTAAAAATATCGTAGGGACCTAGAACCCAACAGAGTATGACATTGTGCTAGCGATCTTGTTCAGAGGCAAGTGGCAGTCCTTGGGTGCCCTTCGTTTTATTATTGGATACAAGAGATCTAATCGAAGCCTGGCTGTAGGTATCAAGCACATGCAGCGGCCAAACGCATAGATTTGACTTCGACTAAAAGACGCTACAGGGACAAGGGAGGCTGAATGAGTGGTAAATTTCAAGGTCTTCGAAAAAGACGTCAGCAGTGGCCTTCATGAAGGTCAATATGATGATGGCTTAGTAGATAGTGGGTTCACTTCTAACCCGAACTAGGAAAGCCTGGGCAAAATCTGAGTTTGTCCAACCGCTAAACCCAAAAACGGGTTTTCGCCTGAAAGTTTGAGTGCTCCTAGGAAAAATTAAAAAAGCTAAAGATAGACTCATTAGAAAGGACTACCTGCTGCCTTCAGGCGCTTCTATGCAGCATTTTTTGTTTGTAAACCATGTTGAAGTTAATTTCAGTGGATAATACAGTAATAGAATTTCGGGATGGCTAACATTTTGTAAAAGTTCCCAGCACACCAAGGATGGTTGGGCTTTTTCGACAACTTTTTCTTTTTCAAACCGAACACTCAAATATTTTGTCGTAAGACAGGATCGGTTTCACGACTGTGTATGAGATTCGGCTGTTAGGCCCATCAAGGACCTGCAGCTTTTCAGCACAAGAACTGTCTACGGGAGTATTTACTCAACAAAAAGAGGGCATATCGTCCGTATGAGCAACCATATCTAACCACTCATCTTCTATCTAGTTACAATAATAGTTCAATAAGTACTTCATAATGCAGCAGTAACTTAAGCATAAAATATAAAAGTGACGTCGTTGAAATCAGATGCTGCCCTGTATGATTAGAATCTTCCTGAAACAGAACCCCTTTGAGTAAGACTTCAATACATGTTCTTTAAAGTTCAACAGCAGTTGAATAATATAGAAACTCCTTTGACCTCTTCAAGTAAATTCAATCAAATATCGTCAGCCACGAAGGGTTAATCTCACCATTCATCTACCTCCCCTACAACTGGAATGACGAAACCGGACTCACTTTGGTCAGATGAATAAGAAACGAGCTACCAATTTTCAATTTTCAATTATAACTTCAGCGAGTACCAAGCTCGCCACTAGGATATTCAATTATGGCTTCCTCCCTCCATTTTGGTGTTGGTTTCTCTGTACAGATCTCGGTTCGCCTCTTTACCCGGATGAGCGCTGTAATTGAATGGGAATTTTAATTGAACTTCTGATCCTAAAACAACACAATTCATTCGGGTTCGTTGATTTTTACTTTTCTGCTGCCACATCACCCATCCCCCCTCCTTTCGTGATTTTAGTGTTTGAGTGCTCTTCAAATGTATGATTGACGGCTTATTCTGAAAGAAATATATAATTTAATTAATTTAAACATTTACACAATTATTGAAAATGTATCTGCAAGAAACTCCAATAACGAGTAGTGCTTCTCTGAAGTGTAATAACTACATTTTGCAATTGAATCTGTTTTACACTTTTTTTTTTCACGAGAAGCAATTATTGTTGAAGATAAATTCACTGCTCCAGAAAGTAAGTCCAGACAAATTAATTTTTTTATTTAAATCAAATTCTGAGCAAAAGAAAAACAGGCGATGGGATAGCTACAAAAAAAACAAGAGCTGGAGGGATGCAAAGCTGGGAACCTAAAGGGTATTTAACCGAAAAAATCTCCGCAGTCGGCGAGATTGGAATTCTCATTTCTGGCATTCGGATGTGGTTCTAGGGAAAATTTATGCGGATTTTCTTTGGCCGACATCTTTTGGCTAGAGGATAGTGTTGGACACTAGCCAGCGAATAATTAATTTCTGTTTTACTTTGGACACAATCGTAAACTGCGGCAAGCGTGTGTACGGAGTGTGTGCACGAAACTTGATGATAATAATGTTGGACAATAATTCTGAAGAGTGATGCAGTGCGCAATTAATTTTATATTCGATGTCAAAAAAGTACTTCAAGTTATAACCTAACCCCTTAGTCAGGAAAGTCATTGTGAATTGATATTCAAGACCTTTTTGTTTAAGTTTGGTGAAACAGAATATTTTATGTACTCGGGCGTATGAGTAATATAAATGAATATATATATTTTGTTCATTGGGATGATGTGGCGTATACGCAACAATTTCAATATTTATACAATGTGTTTTTAATGGTTTTTTACTTTCTTTCCTCGTTAACTTCGCAGACGATGCTTAAAGGTCTACCATACTTCTGCATAATTATATATTCTCCGCCCGTAGGTAATGTAAACTTTTCGAAGCGAAAGCTCGAGTCATTATTGATTCTAATTAAAAAATCTCTTCAGGTCAGAATAAGATCTTCACCATACTTCTAATAGAGGGGACTAACCAACTGTGCCACATCAAGGAAGATATAGCCGACCTACGATAAAAGCAGAACAAAAAACCTAATTAACAGAACCCGCCCAGACATCGCCAGAATCACGGCAATAGTCACGGGGCATTAGCAAATCGGAGACCATGCGGCCAAACAAGGTATCCCATACAACCCCCACTGCCGCAGTTGCGGGAACGAAAATGAAAAAGGAAACTCTCTCCCAATTCCTCTGCAAATGTCCAACGCTACGTGCACTAAACCAACCATTCTTCGACGATCTTAATGACATCTCGGGTAAAGGGATATGGGATCTAATCTTTCTCCACAGACTCGATCTAGGCACCGACTGTCTCACACACACCAACACACATCATCAAACAGGTCACACGAGTCGTGCTAATAAAAAGGCACATCTTGTATTACTTGAATTCATGTTAAACCGCCACCCCTACCTTCCTACCTAAGATCTTCACCTTATTTGACCGAGATTCTAAAAAGAAACAAAGCAATACCGCTAAAGGTGTTAGCAGAACTACCCCTAAAGGAACCTTTTTTTACATTGATGGGTGGAAGTCCCGTCAGCACACTTGGATCAAAAAAGATCAGTTGTGGTGTCCATGCGGGAATGTAAGGATACCTTACTCATAGAAGCAGTCTTTCAAACCAAACGAAAGCAGAAACACCTTTAACTTATGGGTTTTCAAACGATTCTGAACATGTTAAATGGAGTTCCAATTGTTTTGTAAGATTCTTTCGGGTTTAATTTTGTTATACAGTGGCAAGAATTCCCTGGTGCACTTCATTTGATATTGGCTGCCTCGAGTATTTTATTTTTAGCTCCTTGCCCTGGAAGACACTGATCTGGGATCTTGATGAATTTAAATTAAGTAGAGCCATCGGCAAAGATCGAGTTCTAGTCGAAAAGTGGCTAAAGAATGGTCTCTTATAATCTTGGAAATCTGTAGAAAATTACCTACTTTTTTACTGAAGATTCGAGTGCGTCTTGTTCTGCCCGGTTCCCACACCAGATAATCAATTGGTTTATTCTAAGTCCACTTTTAGATGCAGCAGAAGGAGATTGAAAATTATCTTATGCCTCGCTTTCGGAGCCCACAAAAATACTCACTACCTTCCAGAATTATCAATTAAATACGGATCTCCAAATACATAAAGAAGAAAGTTACAAATAACATGATACACAGCAAGTGAATTAAAATCGTAAAATTTGGAATCGATTCTCTCTCTATTTTTTTCCTATCATCACCTTTCAACGTTCCCTTTTGACGCTAGTAAAGGGAACCTACATACCTCACGGTTTTCTAAAAATTACTTTGTTATAAATGCACGTCGCCCAAATGAAAGCTGTTCTTATCTATTCATTTATTATCTTTTCCCAACTGACACAATCAAACAACCACCATTTTCCCATTTATTTAAAATGACTTTATCACATCTTCATCTGCCTTTCACTGTGAATAAGCTCACTTCTCGTCCTTTCCCCTATTTTAATAATTTAAATTTCCTGAAACATCCTGAAGGCAAACCTCTTTAAAGTACTTAAACATTCGTCCTCCCCTAAAATACAGCAGCTGTCTGTCTTCCTTCTTTAAAATGAAAAGCTGATATCTTAAAGGGTTCAACTAGGGAAATTTGTCTTCAGGTGTAATCTTTTGGTAAAAATGAATGAAAACCCCTTTGCGGAAGGATGTAATAATGGATTTGTGACCTTAGGCATATTGCTGCCGTTCCTTTGCTATAAATATGATAAATTGCCAGTGCCTTGTACCTTTATTGATTCGTTGAGAAGGAGTAAAAGTAATGGGTTAGAGTCAGCCAGCACAGCTCCGCTGTGCATCAATTTTCTCAGTGTTCCACCCTCAGAAGACGACCACCTAATACATCACTTAGTGTCAGATTTCAAAATCAGTTAACACAAACAATGCGGTCTTTGCTGTTTTCTTTTCTTTAATTTAAACGGAAAGCGCGAAATAAAGTTGAAATTTTTTTTTTCTGTTTCTTTCTAATTTAGTGAAATTTAAAGGTAACGTAACAAGAGAATCCTTGAAGGGATAAAGTAATAACAAAGAAACATCGGGCGAACGTAAAATATAAAAGAGCATCAACCTACACCAAGCTCACTTTATCTTTCGTAAATCTCCGCTTGCATTATAAATCCTCGCGAAGATCTCTAAACTGTTATGGAACCCTTATCCATAGCAAAGGATACACATACATATATTTTTCCCGCTATCTCTCTCTCAGAGAGAAGGAAAAGAATTTAAAAACAAAAAACGAAAACGGAATGGAGAAAATTAGATGACACCAAAAGCTCTTAATTATCCCATCTTGCTTCGCCCAAAATAGAAAAAATGGAAGAATTAAACCCTTTTTCACACAGGCTCTGCAGAAGGTAGGATGGTCCCTTAATCGTCGGCAATTAGTCACCGCCGGCCAAAAGTAAAGCAAACAATGAGCTAAGCGAAGAAGATACAAAAGAGGAGACAACGTTCGCTTAATGTCTCCTTTATTGGTAGAAATTTATCTTTGCAATTTATATACATAGTTGGTGGGATATCATCCCCCTACATCCCCGTACACCAGTGTGCGCTCTTTGCACAGATTAACACACGAGGTGGAGCGATCTATTACGTTCTATGTCGGCTGGGGAAGTGAGTGTAGATGAAAAAGTTCCCAGATGTGGCAGGGATTATATGGCGCTTTTTCGCGGTCAACGTGACGCTTAAACAGGTACCCGCTTGTAACTTTGTAGATGTCATTATTTTTGTTTCATTATTATCCTTGAAGGTCTGTTCGGAGATATTGTCTGAATGACCCTGGACACATGACTACATGTGTATTATGACCATTTTGAATTGTTTTGATAGACAGTCGAGTCAGTAGAAGCAAATGCTTATCCCGCTGAGTCTGTCTGTTAAAAGGTTTTTGTTTGCATGTATTTGATTGACGTAGAAACGACAATTGGAAAGAACACAACTTTTAGTTACAAGAAGAGCCTTCTTAGATAAAGAAGGAGATTTCAATTATGAAAAGAGCTAGTTACGAAGAATGTAATTTTGTATGTGACACTAGAAATATCAACCCTGCATAACTGCTTCAGAAGATCGCCAACTAGAGGCACTCCTCAAGGCGGAGTCATATCTGCATTGTTATGGGCGCTGGTTATCGATGGAATTTTAAAAAAAAATTGAGATGACATAGCTTACTGAACATTTCTAGACTAATTAAATGAAATCATGGAAATGCGAAAAAAGTTGACGTCAACTCTACTGTATTGGCATAACACTGGCAGTTGGGTGGTCATATGGCTTGAAAGTGTTGATCGTACTAATGACATCGAGATGTTCGAAAGAAGTACTGTGAATTATAAGCAATGGCAACAGTAGCAATAATTCTCCCCAGTTATTCTGGGCACCACCCTCGGAGCAAAGACTGAAACCTAATAACATCTGTGAATAGCATCATAAGGGTATTCATAACCCCTTTAACGCTAGTGAAAAAAATTTACCCCGACAACCCAAAGTAAATGAGGAATGAATCCAGAAAAACTGGAACTAGATCTCTTCATCAAAAAAACACAGGACTCGGCCCTTCAAAGCAAATAAATAAGACCGAGGTTACCTGTCCCTTTCAGATCTCTCTCAGTTCAGTCAACTTCCTTAAGAGCATTAAGCCGGGACCTTGAAGCAGAAAAAGTCACGAAGAAATATTGTTCAGCACTTTGAAATATTTTCAAACTTTTCACCCTCTACTCCCCCAATATTAATAAAAATAAAAACAATGAAACGAAACAATTGCCTATTCGTACGTCGTCATCATATTTCCTCAAGCCAAGAATAGGACATATTTCAAAAAAGATGAAACTGATTTCCCCCAAAACGGATTTCCATAAATGCATCAGAGTTGATTGCAAAATTGGCCATTTCCCAATCAGACATGGCAGACCACAATTTCCTTAACTTCTTGTTCTTGTGTCACTTTCTCTCTTTCTTTTCTTTTTTCCCTTTTCATTTTCTGTCCTCTTGTACGAGTACATCCGTAGTTGTTATTGTCGTTACAGCTTTACAAAACTTTCGTTCGAATAAAATTTTATGCACACTTTAACAGTAACGATTGTTTCGTTCCTCCCTTCAACATTGGCCAAAAGTGGCCAAGATGTATAGACAACAGAATAGTTCTTCCAAAAACTTCTAAGGATATGCACTTACTATTGTCGCCCTTGTTGCCCAGTCCACCTTATGGTAGCAGCCCTCCTCCTGTCGCAGTAGGACAACATTGCTGTATTTGTCGCAACCATTTTATCTAGGCAATAAGTGCTTTCCGCTGATCGAAGTGTTGTGATAAAAAATTTTTTTTTTTTTCGGAAGGATACTATGAGTATTTGTGTTGTAAGGATTTTACTTAAGGACTTCAACAACAACACTGGCATGTTATATAGTGTAAGTCAAGAATGTGATAGGGGATGGCCACAATGAGTACAATGGATGTTGACGCTATCGTTAAACTATTATGGCCACTCTAACACTTGCATTGACTTTTGTCTTTTCCATGAAATTTGTGCAACCAGAATGATATCGGGTCTGTGTAAGTCATTTGAGTCGAAGGTCTTCGTGAAGTGAGTAGAACTAAGAAATAGTTTTTTTTCAATTGGAATTAAGAAGGTGTCCTGCTTAGCATATTGTGTTTTAACCAGAACTCTAAACTTTCATAAACTGTAAATACTTATTCATTCGTTCAATGCATCTGCATAATCTCCTTGAACTTAATACTTTGATAATATTCTATCTGTATCTGATTTAGGCAGAGCCTTTCCGAAACCAGGATCATTTCTCAAACTGTCTAACAAATTTACTCATGAGCTCTAGAGTTAAAGGTTGCATACGATGGAAAAAAAATGTTCAGCTGGTCTTGTATAGATAAAAACAAAACAAGTGAAGAAAGCTAGAAGTTGAGGGGAAATATCTTCTATCTTTTCGAATTTGATGTTAAAATGGAAGGAAGGTACATAAGTAAGTATCAGGAACAACTGGCGCTGTAAAAGTTTAATCATAGCCAAGGCAAACAAAAGATCCAAAAAATAAATATACGGGTCTTGAATTGGATGTTCATCAACTGAATACATTAATGCAAGAAACGAACCCAGACCGTGGCAATTACCAGTCCTCTCAGCACACAATGGTCAACGTTTTTCAAAATGTTTTTGGAACTACAAAAGACTTCACGATTTAAAGACTTAAAGGAGCCCATTTGGGTTTTAAAATGAGAAACAGACTTACTTGACACTCTGATGAGATCCTGAAATGAAACTAGACAATCATAGAGCAGGTGTCATACGCATTCTGTTTCTTCTTCGTTCCTGCAGCTTCCACATCAGTCATTGCAGGGTAGTCCAAGTAATTCTGCAAGCACACAAAAAACGATTCGTGTTTCCTTCTGACTAACTTTTATGAGATTGTTGGAATTAAGGGTTGGCATCCATTTTGGATCCGTCTATATAGAAATCTTTATGCAAGATACTGTCTATCTATTGAATAAACTTCAAAATATTGTAGGATGCTGCTTGGAAGGTGCTGTAAAAAACCACAAGCATTTTTTACCAGAATGTTCTCATCTAAAGGTTGAATGGACTCCACCCAAAACTCTCTTTGCGAAAGCCAATCTTTTTATTTTTGTATCAAATCTATTTTAAATCGATATTCCAAAATATTCAACTTTATCAATGAAAAATCCACTCAAAAACTTTAAAGCATTCAAAATAAATTCAACATTATCAAACATTTATCTCTGATTTATTGACCTCACAAGTTGAAGTCCAAATATTTGGCAATCACATCGCAATCCAGGTAATTCCCTAATTCCCTAATTCCCACAACCGACTGCCCACAAAAATAACCTCATCTACGGATGCAATAAAATAAAAATACCATAATGCTCCAACTAAAATTTCCAAGGATATCCCAAAAGAAAGGTAAATATCCTGACCGCAAAAAAAAAGGATTCATTCGAGTTAATCCCTTGAAAAAGAAAACCTTTCATTGGTAAATTTTCCTACTCCAAAACTCATATTAAGTACGAATAATTCTATAATATATTTATCCAATCCATAAGGATCGGCGAAGGACACGAAATTCCAAATGGAAATAAGCCGCTTTACCGCATTTATTATGGCCGAACCTTCAACATTAGGCTCCAGGAGCCCATCTTCCTGCCAACATCAACCCGAAACCAATGACATTACGCATAACTAATACAAAAAAAGAACTCTCCCGCTCTAGACATTAAACTGAAAGAACGGACTTAACCTAGTGATACCACTGAACATTCCCAGTGCATAGTTCGAGACTTTATGACTCGACATTGACCCGTTTGAATGTGTATACTAAAGTCACCCCTGCTGGGTTGACCGAATCCAATCTCTAGGCAGTTGGGGGCACCCCACTGCCAGTTGTGGACTCTGGCCGACTGCAAACTGGATTTATGGCCATCTACCAACGAAGAAACAGGTTTACGGTCGAATTAATGGTTTTACTTAAAGGATTTAACACTAAATTTATAGGCAATAAAAATTGGTGTATCCACTCGCAACGAGCACCTACAAGAAATGGTATTCCGTGTTCCATCTGTGTACAACTGTCGCACTCTGTGACATGATCGTGCGCATAAAAGCGAATAATAGGATTCATCAGACCGTGATTGGCCTGTATAGTAGCGCTATGTCAAATAAACAATCAAACAAATATGTGAATTCAATATTTTCACCGTTTATGTACTGGCAGCGCCAACGGTCCGGTGAACCTTTCATAATGAAAAATCAATAAAAATTTGTTTCTGATTGGCAAATTGATTGCGATTGCCCTATAGCGCGTGTACTCTTTTGTGTCGAAACAAATAGGGGAAATTAAATTACCGGAAGTTGATTGAATTTGAAAACATCTACCCTTTCATTTTGAATTTGTTTTTCATTATTTAAATGAAAGTTAAATTAACCTCAGGCTTAAGTTTAGACGAGATGTCGATAAGAAAAAATTCTTAAAATTCATAGTCTAGACTTTTAAAGCTTGTTTACAAAACTCATCTGCAAAGTTCATTTGAATTCAAAATGTATCTCTCTTCTAAATTTCTGGACACTAAGAAAATTTCAAGTAAATACAACCCTAGTTTTTAAGTCAATAACCATTAATATACCACTACCTATCGGGAAACGAATTTTGTGAAGCAAGTTAGCTGCGAATGCTTGTTCTTTGAAACTCTGTTACACCATTGAGTACGCGGTAGAGTCATTTTAAGAAAATACCAACTAAGCGCCGTATTTTGACTCAACGTGCCCTTAAAGCACACCTTACATATTTCCGATGCTGACCATGTATCAATGATACTTTTTCCAGTTGTTATGTTTCAGCAGCTATCAAAGTTCCCAATGACATCATGCATCGTTTCACGCTTACCGACCATGCGAAAATTATTAAAAATATTATCGAACAATAGTGGTCGCCGTGGCTTAGTGGTTAGTGCGTTGGACTGCTAAGCGAGATTCTCAAAAACCAACAAAAGTTTTTTCACGGTACCACCTCTTCGCAGGAATGACAAACCTGCAAGAGTACAATCTGTCGTGAAAAGCTTCTCAATTCACCGTTCGGAGTCGGCACTTGAACTGTAAGTCCCTTCCATTCATGCGAAGAATATAAAACGCACAACATGAATGGTTGTGAGAAGCTAGGCCTTGGCTCTCCATGAGCTGCCGTGCCAAATATACATACATACATTATCGAAATTCCGGCTTAGTTGTAAATACGCAACGTGAATTTCGTCGTGAGGTCGGTCGTCATCATAGCTTCAATGTGCAGGCAATTCGTCGCACCGTGAAAAAATTTGAGCGCACAAAAGATTGACTGTTTGGTGCGGTTTATGGCATGGTGGCATCATCGGACTTTATTTCTTTCGAAATGAGGAAGAAGACACCATTACCGTCAGTGTTCTCATGTATAAAGCGATGCCAACCGATTTTATGTGGCCAGAGCTTGACAACATCGATATATCCGAGCTGTGGTTTCAACAAGACGGCTCTACATGCCATCCAAGCGACACAACGCTCGAAGTTGTGAAGGAGAAATTTGGCGACTGGGTCATCTCACGAGAAGCGTTCATCAATTGGCCGCCGCGAGCATGCGACTTGACACCACTCGATTACTTTCTGGGGACCTGTCAAGTCCTTAGTCTACGCTAACAAGCCAACCACCCTGGACGAGCTCGAGGCCAACATTCGAGACTCTATTGCCGGAATATCAACTTACATATTGGACCGAGCCATCAAAAATTGGACCGACCGCTTGAAACACTGCCAGAGAAGCCGAGGCGGCCATTTGAATGATGTGATATATCTCACACCGTTGTTGTTTAATTTAAATTTTTTTTTCTATCGTTCTCATCTGGTCACCCTATAGAAATGTTCGTACATCTATGTAACACTAAAAAGGGTTATAATTATCCCTTAACTAGAGCATTAGAGAAATTGAAGTAGATTCCGATGAAAATGTTTGCAGTTTGTAGTGATGATGAAACACAGAGCTATGTAGAACATTCTACACTTGCGTTGCTCGACTTAGGAAGGAACGAAAAAAAAGACGACCAAAATAAGCCAATAACTGCTCGAAGACGACAGACTAATTTTATAATTCCTTTTCCACTTTTACCTAAAACCGAAACAAATAATCGGAGAGTTTAACGTGTACCATTCAAATTATTCACGTTCACAATGAGATTAATTCTGAAGACCAAAATCCATAACCTTCACGTACCTCATATGGCTAATCCAACTTTATCATTAGTTTGCGAAACAACTTTATGGGAAAGGTAAAAAAACTTTCAGGCATTCATAATCTTCACGAAATCATCACCTTCAACTTTATGTAATTACTTAGCGGAGTAGATTTTTATTTATGACTTTCGAGGGAATCTGTCTTCGTCCACATGTATAGCGAAGGTTTGTGTATAAAAATATATCTTTTGCTCTGATAGTATCTTCTAGTGAGTGGTTTCGCCTTGAAAATCAGCATTGGTTAGTAGGTGATAAATGACTGTATCAATGCCACTGTGGCAGAAATGACAAATGAATTTTTATTTTCTCCTTTCCCGCGCCACCATGAAGCAAACGCCCTTAAGCTGAGATAATATGGTACCGGCAGTGAATATTAAGTACCTACAGCAGGGTTTTTTTTTTTTTTTCACCGGATATAAGTAATTGAGATAAGGATATCTTTTGTTGTGAATATGAAAAGTGGGAAATTCTTCATAGCGGAATTTGGAGCAAAAAAAAAAAGAAAAACCCCAACGAGACTGATATAAAGGAAAATTAAATGGATTAGGTGGTATGAGATGAAATTTTGTTTAAAGAGAATTCATAGCTGAACCGAATTGAAGAGGGTCCAAAAAAAAGAAGAAGAAGAACCAATTTTGTTGAAGGCATTATGATAAGCATGAAAGGCGAAAGGCCATAACAGATTCATAGGTAATCAGACTTGCAACATCATTCTTTGAAAGGTTGTTGAATAAAAGTCATAATGATTCTTACTGGAATGTAATTTTTAAAATTGACTTAAAGCTTGCACTTCGATTGAGTTTTTATTAAATTATTTTATTAGCTAACCAGTGGTTTAAAAAAATTCAAATTAGTAACTTATTGTAGAGAGAAGAGTGAATGAATCTTCTTCTTTTTTTTTTTTTTTATTATGTGTCCGATGAAATGTAACCTTAAGCTAAATATTTACGTGATGCAAGCATAACCAGAAAGATATTAGATAGCTTGAATCTCATGTTTATATAACGAGTTTGTCCATTTGTTCCAATTAAGGGAAGAGTTTATTTCGACGATTGGTGGTGGCATTCCCTTTATTGTATTTTATTTTTTTATTTATTAAAAACAAAAATCGCTTACAATTTAGGACAAGAGTCTTATAAAGTAGTGCAAGCCTTAAAGTGGTGCAAGATAAAAAACATATTTGGTTAACAGTGGATAGAAGAAATAATATATAATATGTACATTGAAATAAGTAGAATAGAAAAGAATTGGGGTATTTACATTGAAATAGTTAAAACAGAAAACAAAAATAAATAAAGAACATAAAAGTAAAGAATAAATAAGTGTTATATTATAATAGTGTGAAACTCTATAGAATGTTTGATTATTTTATTATTTAATTATTTGCCAAGTAAATGAAAAGACCTGATTTAAATCTCTTTGTGCATCTGACCCTTCTCAACTCTATTGGCAGGGAGTTCCAAAGACAGATAGCATGAATAAAGAATTGTCGCTCGGTGTTGAGATAGGAGCATCGAGATGGTATTAGGGCAAGAGACCTTGTTGATAGAGGGAATTTCAGCTTCTTATGTAGGTAGTCGGGCTGTTGATTTCGCATGATTACATGTAGATAGGACAGACAACGGAATTTTAGGAGATTGTCCAGACTGCAGCCACAGATTCTCTTTGCAAAGGTGGATACGTGATCATAACGTCGAAAATTATTAACATAGCGAGTAATATTGTTGAATAATATATTTAATTTACGAGAAGACGAGAAGTCAATGTTACAGAAAATTTCACATCCAAACAAAAATACGGGAAGTAGGAGCGACTTAGCTAATAGTAGTTTAGTCTTAGTAGGAACAAATCTTTGGGTGACCCGAAGAGCACGAAGACTCCCATAGACTTCTCCGTTCCGAATTTCTTCCAATCTACGCTCTAAGGTCCACAACACTTTCTTCATAATTTATTACTCAAACAATAAGAGAAGTAAAGTTGTTCTCTTATTCAAATACAGATATAATAACTTATAATGAGTATTCCATAGTTGGAAATGTAACGACAAACGCAGCGGACTCGCTTGACTAACAGACGAAAGCTGGCGATGGGTATCTAGTCGCGTCAACACACACATTCATAAGTAGAAACGCATAAGCTGCCTGTTACAATCACTGGAGTAGCGCAAAAAACAAATGGGGGTGCAGCGTTCTATTACACGATCCAAATTACTCTACAGTGCATGAAGAAACTTGACTGAAAAAAAAAAAAAACAAAAGAGAGTGCATTTCCATATAATCCCAAAGTTCCCCTTTCTATGCTCCCCTCTTTATTCCTATTCTCATAAAAGGAAAAATGAACAAGTTTCAAGCGTCTACCCTTCAGAAATCGATCGAAAAAAATTTCACTTTTAGTAGATTCTGTGAAGGATAAAATGTTTTCACACTATCTATAAAAGGCCAATACTTGGTGTAAAAGTTACCATAACTGTATCATATTCAAGAAGATGTAGCCGTTTTGCAATCGGATCAAAACAGTAGAACTCCAAATCAGGACTGGTGTTGTAGCAATCCGGCCGAAACGGACAAATGCGAACAAACTGGGCATACCAGCCATCAAAGCCATCATATCAGATCCAAAATCGTGAAACGCTGCCACGACGAGCTCAAGACTCGGATATTAAAGAGAATATCCGGCGCTGGCAACATTACACACAATTTCAACAACCAGGTCACATGAGTCGTTGTTTACAAAACGACGCTACTCCACCAATCGGGTTCCTTTCCAGGTGATCTAGTACACTATCTCTATCTAGCTACCTACTCGCCCTAGCTTCAAGCAGACACTTCGACAGCAGTTTCATTTTCATAGTCAAGCAGTCATCCGAAAGCACGATCCTTAGAGTCCTCATTGACCTCGATCTTGCTCGAGATCACAACCTTCTTCAATTGTTTGAAAACTTTGCTTGATATTTTGGGGCACAACCTTTGTTTTTTTTTTTTTTTTAGCCACGTCAGGTATGCAGAATATCCAGAAATAATCGTCTCCCTGTCTCTCTCTCTCTCTCTCTCGGATTGTTGCACCCATTTTCATAACTCTATTACAGAGCTCACTAAAGTATAAATGAAAATAACTCAAAAATATCCTTGCAAAACTCAAATTTTTAAATTAAATTGACTGTTGAGTTCATGTCACATATTTTGAATTTATTGTATTGATGGCAAGCTTAATGCCCTTTCGCTTATACGTATATGCATACCTACATACAAACTTTTCCAGTTCTCATAGGTAAAAGTGGAATCCGTATTTCATTCCAGCGATTATCCTTTCGGCAAAATTCTCTGCCTCCAATGGAATTTGATTATAACAAAACATTAATGGTATGAAGTCAACATACACATTATTCACTGTACAAGGAACCACTACACTACATGGTATGCTCTCGATAATTCCAACCTTCTGCCTCTTGTTCGCGCTAGCATACCTATAACCTCTATTTGCCATTGAAACGGGGGGGAAAAAAATATCCGTTGGCATAAATGTCATGAGCATGTCTTACGTCCTTCTCCTCGTGTCATCTCATCATCAGTGTACATACATATACATATGTATGAAGGTAGACAACTACTATCTACATGTTGTCTTCCAAGATGATGAAGGTATTTGAACATTCAGAATAAAATATTATTTCGTTGTATCCTTCTGGGGCATTCATCATCATAGACACTCTTACAGTGGGGTTGGAAAATTATGAAACATTTTTCGCGTAATTAGTGGATAGGTCTCACTTATCATCCACGACAGAAACACTATGAGCGATGAAGGAAAAGCTAAATTCGGAATAATTGAACGACTTTAGGTCTAATAAATCCAACAAAAATGAATGAAAAAATGTTTTCCGTTCAGCAATACATGACAAGCAAAAGAAGCCTGAGCAGTTAGGAGACAACCCGGAATGGTCATGACCACTGACAATTTTTAGAATCTTGAGAATTATTTCCAGTTCTCCAAACAGTCTGCTTCCTAAATGGTTAAGGCGACAGATTTAAAAGTTTAACCAATTCCGTTGCGAGTGTTTTATGGTCTCTATAACATTTTGACAACTCATGCATTAGTCTGGTGAATTCACACCAAGTCATTGAGTCATTGATCCAATGGCGCTTTTAAACCTTCTGGATTTGGCGATAGGCCATGAGATATGACACAATCACCTCTGAAGACCCAGCCGACATTTATCCGTTCCAATACGGATATTCATTGAGTACATTCCGAGCTTAATGTTGGTGCTTTCCTTGCCGATTCATCTACCTTTCCATTTTCTTCAATGCCGGTATGACTGAGAAAATAGCAGAGATTGACTTCGCGGATTACCAATATTTCGTTTAGGGCTTTGCTACACTTGCAAGCAGTTTTTGATTTTATGATCTCTAGCTAGTGCCTATCCAAATGTGGTTACATCGGAGAATGAGTTCTTAGCATACTTGATCTCAAATGGTTTGAAATTTAAGCTCTACAAAAGAAGGCTTATTATATTTCCATTAAACTTCAGCGCCATCTAATCAGAAAAATTTAATTTTAACAAATTAATGGTTTGTGGACTAGCTATTGTTTATGATAATTGATTCCCCGTTAAGAGATCACTTCCATTTCTTGAATCAGTTTGTAAAGATGACTCAAAACTTGTTGTTTTACATTTTCAGTTATTACGTGAAGTCAAAAATGTATCGTGTATACAATTATTTTAATTATTATCAATAAAAGATAAGAATCTTTTTTATATTAGTTAATTTGTTAGTGCAAGGCAATTAAGTTTTGATAACAAAATCAAAGTTAAGTAATTTTTATCAACAGTATTTAAACGCTGCTAAAGCAACCAAGGGTGCATTCAAATCGACAAAATGAACAAGCACGGAGTTGCATTTTATATCGCAAGCCTGCTATTCCTTTTGGTGAGTCCTTAACCAATTAATATTCTTTCTTTTTTCTAATTTAAGTTTTTTTTTTTAAAGGCTATGCCTAAAGCAGCTGTAGGTTTGAATGTGGGTATAACTCTACCGCCACTTCCTGAAATTTCTATACCTTTGTCACTAATGCCAGGATGTATCAATTCGGTAAGCATTGGTCTTCCTATTTTAAACGCTCCACTTGGTTTGTCGTTATCAGTGCTCTGTTATAATAAATAAATAATAAATAAAAATAATTATAACATAAATATATATAATTTAAATAGTATATAAATACGCAAAGAAATGTTTAAATAAATTGTGTTTCTCGTCGATGCAATACGCAGTCTTGTTCAAGACCCGTTTCCCTGAAATCGCGGCTATAACCTCATCTTCAAACCCATTCAATCCAAACTTGCCCCTAAAAACAAGCTGTTAATCATTGGTTATTTCAAAATCAAAATGGAGCAAACAACCTGCAATGTTTCCTTTAGTTTAAGGTAACTTAATACCAAACTTCCTTATGTAAACACAAGAGAATCGTCTAGACCTAAAGGATGAAGTTGATACTACTGAAACCAATAATAAGCCTGCAGACATAGCACTGATTGACATAAGATGGTTTTGTCTGAGGGCGCACAATACCAATCACTGTCTAACAGAACACATCAGATAGAAAAACACGTATGTATGACAACAATAACTGGAGAACCCCCGATGAATTGATCAAGACGGACACTGTATCTAAACTTAATCAACTCACCAGAGCCATCGACAACAAAAGTCGATAAAAGTGAAAGCCCCTGATAATAGGCTTTTCGCTTTCTGATAGGAATATCTCAGATTTCATCATCTCCCCTATTCATCAGGCTCCAGTCCATTTATTTTTCGGTTTCAGTTTTTCTATACACACGAATGAAACATCTCCTCTCGCATAAATACAATCAAAAAGTTCAATGTATCCTTATTCTTACCTTCTAAGAAACATCTCGCCGAAACCTTCAAACTCAACGTGAGCATCCTTCCGTCTCCCTAATTTTCAATGCTATAATCAAAATCAAAATCAGAATCGGGACTCTAATGCAAGAAGGAGGAAAATGAAAATTCGTAACGCAGATGTTTTTCCTTTCTTCTTCATTTTTTTTTTTTTATCCTCCACCCGCTCCAGATCTGTTATTTTTAGGGAGCCACGACCAAGACGGATTCACAGAGCTTGAAATGAAGTTTGGAGTAAGAAGACAGAAAGAAAAAAAAAACGTAAGCAGAAATTATCATCAATTGATTTGCCATTGAATTGGTTCATTTAATCTTCGCCTGGGGCGGGTTGGAGTGTTCCTAAAGAAGATGTGATATGGGAAAGCAGAAGCAGTGTGGATGCCTTGAATGACAACCATGTACAGTACCTATGTCTGATGCTGATGATGGAGTTCCTTGAAACGCGACTCTCTCTCTCTCTATCTCTGTCTTTCTGCTATTGCTCCTTGGTTGTGGTTGTTGTTGATTTGACTTCTCATTATGCAATCATTTGGAATCTACACATATTACTTGCGTTTTGGCAGAGAATCAATATTTGTTTGTATTTGAGTTTGAGCAGGAGGATAGGTACACATTGTTCGTGAAAGGAAAATTGAGTTGAATTTGTTTTTTTTTTTTATTTGCTTGAATGATTTTGTGCTCCCTAACCTAACGAGTTGGTATTTAACATGATAAGTTGAATTAAGAAAGTTCGAGGAGCACGAAACGATTGCACAGACATAAAGAAATAGACAGACGTAATTAATGTGTCATTGAGGTTATTAATGATGCAGCGGTGTTTTTGATGTGGCGCTTCAGGGTTATACGATCGAAATGGTGCGATTTTACCTTTTTTTTAGGTAGCCTGGCAGACCTAAGATAGATACCAACACTCCTGTACTTTTATGTATGAGCTAAGAAGCTAAGATCGTAGGCTTTGCGGATGATATTGCGATAGTCGTGGTCGCTAAGCTTTAAGAAGAAGTTGTCCAAATAAGCAACGATACAATCGGGATTGTTCAAGACTGGCTTGAATCCGTGGATTTGAAACTAGCAGAACATAAGACGAAAGCTGTACTAATCAGTAGCAGAAAGAAAAGAGAAACAATCACCCTTACGATAGGAGGGCACAATACCTTGGTGTCATGATTGACACGTGCCTATCGTATAACGAACATCTGGAGTATGTCAGTGGTAAAGCCGCACGAGTGAATAATGCAGTCATGCGCATCATGCCAAATCATGGAGGACCGAAGTACAGTCGAAGGAGACTTCTGGCCAGGGTGGTCACATCTGTGGTGCTCTACGGGTCACCAATACGGGCTGAGGCCATGCAAATTAAGTCGTATAAGCGCAAAATTGAATTGACATACCGACTCTGCGAAGATTCAGTCTGTGTAATTGCAGGATCACTCCCAATTGATTTACTGGCCGAGGAGGCTAAACAACTCTACGAAATGAGAAACCAGGAACCGGGGTCAACCGGCAGCGAAGTAAACTCATCAGAGAGAGCAAACAGCATGGCGAAATAGCAGCAGCGATGGAACGTATCGAGCAAAGGCCGATGGACCTACCGACTTATACCACTCATCGGGACATGGACAAGCCGCAAGCATGGCGAAGTAGACTTCTACCTAATGTAGCTACTAAGTGGACATGGATGCTTCCGCGCGAATCTATACAGATTTAAGCATGACAACTCTCCGTATTGTCCGTATTGCATCGAAACTCAGGAGGACGTGGAGCATGTGTTCTTCCACTGTCCACGATTTGAAACCAAGAGACAAACGTTGTGGAATGAACTTGGAGAAATACTAACCCCCGAAAACTTAGTACGATGTATGACCCAATCACAGGAGAAATGGATCGTTATAAGCAACTGTGCAAAGCAGATTATGACACAGCTAAGACACCTCGAACGAGAAAGGCGACAAAGTGACGAAGTCCCAACAAGATTGTGAGCACGTGGCGCTATTCGCCCCCCCACGATGAAATGCCAAGACGGCGGTACCGTGGAGAAAAAGGGAAAAGAAGGGGAGGTGGGCTTTGTGGGTGGAAATTCCACACTGTTACTGGTTACGGGCCCAGTTTCGTCTTTAAAAGATTCCCACCTCCCAATGCAAAACAAAATTATGATCTTATTGCGGACCCACTACAATTGGCTGATAAAAAAGACACTCTCACATGGGTTTCCTCAAGAACCATTTCAAACAATGGTCTAGCCGACCAAGAAAATTTCAAAACATCTCTTCATTTTTTTTGACTAAAATAATGCTAAGAATGACGAGAGTTTTCAAGACTCAAAATATGGAAAATATTTTTGCGAATCCATTTCTAATCGCAAACATCAAGGGCATGCAGCATTAGGTTCTTTTTCGAAGTTTTAACATCCCTGTTCCCAACTAAGACCATACCATTCACAGGGTTGCCTATAGACTAAAGTTTCAGATCAAAACATCGGGCAATATTTTCCAATAGTCTGTTTAGATGAAATTAGCATAAATTAGAAAAACGTTTTGAGTGACTTTTTCAACTTCAAAGCAGAAATTTGCCTGTTCTAGGTTCTCTTGTTGATTCTAACAACGTGTGTCGAAAGTGCGAAGAACAAAAACAAAGAAGCACAATTGAATAACCAAGTTGTTTGAGGAAAAAACGTCGATTTATGTAAACAACATTTTCTTTAAGGTGTTTTGATGGTACATGGAGGCGAAGAGTCAAACACGGAGCTAAGACAAATTTGCATTTAGAGCTTAAATACTCGAAGTAATATGATTTTCGTTGTTGCTTCGAGACACTGTACAATGGAGCTATCTCTGTACGTACTCCATTCAGAGCATAATGGGAGAACAGAGGGAAAGTGAAAGACTACGACACATTAATATTTACAGATGAGTCGAAAATGGACAGCGGGGTATGTGCAGGAATATTTCTCACAACTTATCCAAATCGAGCCACAATTTGAAACTCAAGCGCAATTTTTCATGCTCGGAAGCACCCTCCATGATGGGGCACAATTGATGCCGCAATTTAGTGGTTGTGACCAACCCAATCGTATATTGTGAGGGAGTGGACCGCCCTTTCTCACGACTTTAAAGATATCAAGGCTCTCAGATTACCGAACTCTGCCCTTATTTTTCAGGCTAAACTTGTTGTACACTCGGCAGCGTTCCAACATCCAAACGTAACATCAATATAAGTTCTGATATTCAAGACGTAACTGGTGGAACAGTATTAGGATGAACTCGCTGATGGATTACCCAGACAGAGATCAGCCCTTGATATCAATTTTACGGAGAGACTCTACACCCCATTCGGAGGTCTCATTTTTAAACATAATCTTCTTTTAAGTCGCTTAACTTTTTCCAACGATGCTCAAACCTCTTCAACACATCTTGCTCTATGGATGTCATGCTCTCTGAGCTTAAGAAACAATTTATCTTTCAAACCTTGATACAAAAAAAAGACCTCTCTCGAACTAAAGTGACCCTTTGTAAGGTCTTAATCAGCCCAGTTCTTCTCTACGGTGCAGAGGCATGGTCTAAAATGGATGCGGCTGCTCTTGGCTTTTTTGAAAGAGTAATAGTTAGGGTGATATTCGGTCCCGTCTGCATTGACAGTGAGTGGAGGAGGAGATATACTGACGAACTGTACAGTAACATCAACTTAACGAGAAAAGTGAATGTTCAACAACTGAGGTGGCTTGGTCTCGTAGAGTGGATGAAGACCAATGCTCCGGCCCGGAAAATCTTCGCATCCACCCCCAAAGAATGGCGGAGTAGAGGAAGACCACGACTCAGGTGGCGCACGCAAATGGAAGTGGTAACTAAGCATGCGAAACTGGAGGCAGCTGGCTAAACATTGACCTGGCTGGTGACTCTTGTTGATTGAGCCCCAGGTCCTCCCCGGGCTGTAGCGCCACCTTAAGTAAGTAAGTAAAACGGCGGTGACAAACAAACAGTTGGATAAACGAGCGATACTATAAGGGTCACGTTTCCGTTTTTGGTATGCCAGTCGTTAACAATTATTATTGATTGGCTTCTTAAACGTTTTCAAATATATTTACACAAAATTTAAATATTAGGATACATATTTGCAGAGAGTCATAAAAGTTCCCATCACAAATGAAAGGTAATTAATAAAACTTATAAACAAGGTCAATATCACCTTGAATATAATGCACATCCGCCATCAAGTAAGTTCACCCATTCGGATTCTCCCCCAAACACTTAAGAGACATAATGCCTATGTCATTGGCAGGTCAAAGAACCCTTTTCTATTGCTCAGAGCTTGAAATGAAAACACCTAAATAATTCAACAACATAATCACCTCATTCACCGTAGTCGTCTCGAACACATCCTGCCATTTACGTTATGGCGCACAACACAATCCTCCACTTACAGCGGGACATCTATTTAATACATTAAATCAGGGCTCTGATGGTAACTCATCTGGCAGCGACAGAACTTTAAAGTTTCTTCAGCACTCCACTGCGACCATCCACCTGGCTTGATTTATGCGTACAGCACCCGCACTGGCATACCATTTTCAGGTCAAAATCAGTCTTACTCGAGGGTAGTCATCGTGAGTTGAGAGCCAAGTGAAGCATTGTAGATCCCAGGACTCCCCCAATGTAGGTATAAAGTGCGGTCTCCTTAAACGTTGATGACTGTCGACGACAACGACTCTGACTACGACGACGACGACGATGCGAGGTGCTATTGAGGTGGCGCTGGTTGGTGATGATGATGATGGTGGTTGTTGGTGGCGGTGTTATCTTGACGTCCTTGACGATGTTGTATTGCTTCTTTTTTTTTTCGTAAAATGAATACATAGGCACCGTAGAGGGGTGAACGCAACCAGAATGCCTGAATAACTAGAAAATAATGAGCAAGACAATCGCATTCAGAGTATTTAGGTTAATGGATGGAGGGATGAGTATTTTCAAGTTGTCGTGACGTACCAAACTATCCCGACTGGATGGGAATTTGCGCTTAGAAAGGCTTTATGTGAAGGTGCGATACCAACGACGGCTTTTGTGCTATGGGCGTTGCGTCGTGAAAATATAGAACTCGTCCTTATGATTATTTTTGTGGTTCATAGTGCAATCTGTTCGACTGAATGCGACTGTTCAATGCACGTGTATAAATTGGGATTAAAATTGCAACTTGCCAAAGGAGCAAATGTGTAATTTTGTTGCTTCTTTTGGTATCAAGGGAACTGAATGCTTTTGAAAAAACATGTTCACGTACACATGTATATTTTTGTAGGAAAAAAAGAGCAAAGTCATTACGATTGAATGCAGGATTATATTGGAACCATAAGTTTAATTTTTTTTTTGCGAATGAACTAAATACAAATGCGTGCTTGTCTCTTTTGTAAAAATTGAATTTGAAGATCGTATTGTGCAGACATGGAATATTTACATATGTTCATTTATTGTTCGTTGAATTCGAAAATTGAAAATGAGACAAACTTCTTACGTTCTCATGTATATGTACCTACATATGGAGATTATGCGGAAAAGGTCTGAATAAATTTCTGATGTCAATTTATGTTAGTCTTCATGGGTTGTCTATCCTGATCGCAGATTTCAAGGCCAATTGAGGCGTTCACAAATGTCATCACCGTTTTGTATAGGTGGCTTGGTTGGTTTTTTGAGTGTTCTTTCTTACGGTAGGTTAGGTTGTAGGGGTGGCTGCACTTATATACAGCCTCACTCGAATCTCAATGGATCCATTGTGTTCCCCGATGTGATGTGGGATGCCTAAAATAGATGGAACAGATTATTATTTTTATCAGTTGGCCTCCCTGAACCATCCCGAGCTCCGAATGAATTATAGGATGGTTCTCAATGGCTTGCTTGACAGTTCGCCCAGATCACAGAAGAAATGTTCTCCGAGGATTGTTTTCCTGTTTCTTCTAAGGCTTGGGCATTGGGAAAAGTATTCATTGCATCGGTTGCGAAACCTAACCGAATCGTTGTTGCGTGTTTCAGGCGGAAATAATAGCGATTAAAGAGCTCTTTTCCTGGCTGAAGAAAAACGTGATATTGATCTTTTAGAACAGTCAAGCAGCTATCAAGTCCTTGGAATAATGGTTTTTTTTTAATCAATAGTAGCTCTAGATTGCCAATCGTCTGTCACAGGAATGACGCAGCAGTTCATTATTCATATCTGTTGGGCGCCAAGACATAGAGACATTCCAGGGAACTGTAAGGCTAACGAGCTCGCTCGATATAGATAAATTATACCAGAAAAAGGTACCTTAGGTATACCGATCGCTGCATGTAAACTTAAATTTAAGCTGAATGCTATCGAAAGAACCAATCTTAACAAATGTAACAACGTGTCTAGCAATAAAACTAATTTGGCCAAAGCTGGATCTGAAACGCTTTAAAAAATTAATATCTCTCAGCACTAGAATAGATCTCGTCACCGGGCATGTATGGACAAAGAAGAAGAGAAAACTATCTTCACTTCGAAGGCTTCTACTATAACGATCTAGGGGATCTCGTAAACACATGTGTCAGAAGCCTCCTGATCTTCATCAAAAGCTCCATGTAGTTCAGCAAGTAGGTAAGGAGAATCTCTCCAAGATCCATGTAGTATCACAATGGACCTATCATTGGTTTAAGTGTCTTGGGACATGATTTTTGAAACGAATGTGAGAAATGGATTGGATTAGAAGTTCCAGACAAAAGAAAGCCGGGCACAGAACGGGGCCCACAAGAAGTCTTAAATGCTGTGAAATAGTTTGCAACGAATATAAACGCATAAGGACGGCTATTTCTGTTAATAAGCATCAATAACTTAGAACTTATCCTTCATTGGTCTCGAAGTATGTATCATTATGCATAATACATAAACATACATATATTATCCTATAAATAGCATTCATTTGCCGAAACCCATTTAAATTTGTTTTGGATAATTTCGTAACTAATGCCACAACCTCCTACTCCTATCTGATATACATTCCTATGTATACTGTGTTCACCAAACACTTTCCATCCATTTATTCTGTTCACTCTTAAAGGCTATCCTTTTAGAGAATGACCCCGCCATTGCTCCCTCTATCGACCAGTAATTGACGTTTTCCTCAATTATCGTTAATCACCCCGAAAATCCACTTAGCAAAACGATACTCAATTGCCATCGTAAATCTATTAGCTAACACCAGAGTAACGCGGCATCAAGACGGGGGCAAAACACGTTCCTTACCATATCTTCAAGTAGAAGGCCAGAAGGAATAAAATTCTACGATCCGAAAAGGAGCCAACCACATTCCACAGCGGCGAAAGTACCACCAAAGGAGAATGTACGAACACCTTGAAAAATGTTCCATCTTTCCCGCAGCACTCGCATACGGTTATGAGCATTGTTATTGCCAATTTGATATTCATAAGCGGGCCAATTTTCCCGTACCACCAATATGTGCAATAAAACGATCCATTCAGGATATAGACGGGATACTTATACCGAATTCTAAAAATGTTCCAAAATCACTTTAAAAAGAGAAATGATAAAAAAAATAAAGGATTTCAGGTACTAAAGGTGCGCGGAGTGGCACCCCGTTTTGGGTAATAGAAAAGGTGATGATAAGAACGGTAGCTAGGTAGTCTTGATATCGATTGAAAACATAAAGTTATGGATTGAACTGAATCCAATGAACGCACAAATAGGCCAGTGGAACTGGCACACCCTCAATAGCACTTTCTTCTCTTTTGTTATAAAATTGGTGGCGGCAGCAGCACTAACACCAACACTAGCACCAGAACGAGCAGCAGCATCGGCGAGCAAACACAGAACTTTCAAGGTTTCCATGAATTTAAATGAAGCCATTATGGTTAGGTAGGTCATTCTCGGAGACCAAAGGAGATGGTTAGACTCGGTCCGCATTATAGTTCCCACTCCATTGGCGGTGTATGATGGCCGAACAGCATTAAGTCAGAATTGGGTCATTAAATTGTTTGGGTATCTACACAAAGACATCATGATTGCACTAGAGCGTCAGTGAGCGCCAATGCACGTACGGAATACATGTGAGAATGATTGAAGCTTTGAATGCATGAAGGAGGTTATTTAAAAAAAAAAAAAACGGGGTTAGCCTAAGTCGTCCTGAGGGTGATGAAAAGTCGTTTGGCACATCACCAATGAAATAAAGTAGAGTTGCTACAGCTCAACTCCCCCGTTCAAGTCGTTGTTGATCCATCAGTGGTTGTATGTGTTGATTTAATGTGGATTTAGCAGAACAATTACAGTCGGGACATGAAATAGCCGAATTTGTTTGTATTACAGTGTTTTAAGAAAATTGTTTGGTAGTATTTAGTTTAGCGAAAAGAGAACTTTCCGAGACCGCCACATAGCTCAAGATTAATTCAATATCGTAGTAAAGGACTGCTGCGTGTGTCTGAACGAGATCGCCAAACAGCACAACGTCGCAATCTGTTGGTATGACGACATTCCAGGAAACTGTGCCGCTGACGAACTTGCCAAACAAAACTCTCTATATAGAGACAATAGTTATCTGATTCACACCAATGCTCTGTCGACAGCAAAGCATAGAAGGCAACATATTTGGCCTATTCCCTATCCTAAAAGATTGAAAACGTTAATTCGACTGAAAAGAGACCAGTCCTCCAAATTTATTTATGTCATTATGGGGCCTTGCATACTAGGCAGGCATCTTCTTCGTTTGGACATTGTCTGCAATGATATATGCAAGAGCTGCAAGGACCAGGAAGAGGAGGAATCTTTCGTAAACTTGCTCTGCACTTGGAAAATAACTAAAAAACTTGTGATTTATACCTCGGACTAAGGCGGTAGACACCTATTCTGGAACACCTGATGTTCCTCCTAACTACCTGCCTGAAAGCGACCAGAAAAATCATTTATGCCAAGCAAAACTGGATAATGTTGTAATCTCAAGCAAGATCAAGGTCATGCAGGAACCTCATGATCATGCTTAAGGCTACATGTATGGGTAAATATGGCTAGGTAAATGAAACCCATGCCGAAATGTTTTTGTCTTCTTCGAGGTATGGCGGTCTCCAGCAATTATTGTTTTGATCTTCAAAAAAAAGTCGGCACATGTCCGAAAGATATCTCTGCCAAATTTGTTGGGATTATAATTGAGTTAGCGGTGACAAAGAGAAAGCTTAGCATCACGCTTGCCTAATGTGAGCATTTTTCGAATTTTAAGGATTTTGTAACAAAAACACATATTCAAGTGATGTGTGGATTTTATTAGACAGATCTTGCAGATAATTTCCTTAAATATTTGCTGCATTGATCGCTGAACTCTAGATTGACCAAAAAATGTCATCCGACATTTTTTCCTGCACATTGTCGGTGCTCGCTGCAGCCATTAAACTCACCCGCTTTATCACAGTTTCGAGAGTTTTAAACAACAAATGGAAACACATTCAAGAGCGTGTCGCCGCCACCGTTGACCTGAAACTCTATCCCCGTACCTAGATCAAAGCAAGTAAGAAGAGCAGATATGTAGCACTGCCATGCCACATGTGTTAAGTAGTCCCCAAAGAGCTTTTAGAAACAATTACTCTCCGGGTTCTCCTTTGGCTTTAACATTTTTTGTTTTTCTTTCTCAATCCCACTTCAGCTGCACCGTCCGTTTAGAGGCAAGGATTTCGGTTTTAATGCTATGTCATTGACTTGCTGCTTCCTATCTAGTGCTGGGTGGAAGATGAAATAGCTGCGGCTATTTTAATCAACTCACCAAGTGAGTGTGTGGATTCCATTTTGAATGCATTGCCCCATATTGACTTTGGAAAGTGATGAGGGTGACTTTGTAAACTTTTCTAGGAGTGATTTCAAAGGGTTGAATGAATTTCTCATTCTACCATGTGTATGTGTATAGGGTTGATGCGGTTTAATATGTTTTTACCACACATACATACGTCTTACCATTAATTTTCTTCTTCTCTGTGCATTGCAAAGGATTCGTTTGCAATCTCTTAAAGGTGAATGAATTGTTTGTGTGGTTCGAAATGACAAAAGGGGAAAACGGGGTTACACCCTTGATCCACTTTGGATAGATGGGGAAAGTTATATGGTGTTTTTTTTTTCTTTTTCTGTAAAGCTGTGCAACTGGGAAAAAACCTTCGTTAATTGTTTTACGCGTTGGAGGCATTCAATTACAAGGCTGTGGGGATGTACTCTTTTTTTTTCTCCTTTTAAAAACTGACACAAGTACGCAATGTGGGGGATTTCAATCAACTTTAAGGACTAAGAAGAAATCCGTGAAGTGGAAAACACTATCGGTATGAACTGAATGAACAAGGACACCGGTGTGTTGTGGTGTTGTAGACCAAGCCAGACGTTGTCCTTGAGGAAAACAATTTGCATGTACCTTTACTGAAAACTTAGTTTGTCTTGTTTTTGCTTTAAACATTTTAGATAATGCTGATAAATATATTTTTGGGTAACTTTTGAACAAGAACAGATGTGCTTGTGAAGGTAAATTGTACTTATTGTTTTGTTGGTGTGATATATTTTGTTGCCACTGAAAGACAGAGAACCTGACGTCCTGACCCTAACTGTCGCTGGAAGCACTTACCCCCATTATCTCTTGTCTGAACATAACTGTCTAGAATCTAATCGCCGATATGCGATTCGGTTCCATTGGACCATTACTGACCTGGTTTTTACTCCGTTCGTCGGCTTTTGACTTGTTTACTGACTGAAATAACTAGCGAGAGTCTGGGTCGTTTAAATCGGGGGTACTAGCTGGCCCTAACAAATCACCAAAAGTTAATTTGCTTAAAAAACTGTCACGTAAAATACTTATTTTTTGCGAGCTGTATCTACTGTGGTCTTGTTGTTAGAACCACATGTTGCGCAGTCTCAGCCTCAGTTTAAGTACCAACAAATAATTGACCATAGCTGTATAGCATTCACCGTTGACTGTTACTGTGTTATCACAATTGTTCCGTTATGGATCTACAAACGTCTAGTAGATGATTCGAGGGTTTATCGTTTTGCTTGTTGCCATGAGCAGACAAATGAAAATGGATCGTATTCCAGTCGAAGACGAAGGACTGCTGACAAAAGTTATTGCACCATCTGAATTTCGTAACGAAACATATGCAAATCCAGTTGAAGGATCAAAATTTGTTGAAGGGACTGCATAGAAAAACCCTATCGTTTTGCTCTTCTTCTGGTTAACATTTCAGAGGCATCTGGAACGCCTTTACGAACGACAGCCATATTCTCGGCTGAAATTGTTCCCTTGGGCTTGGACTGTCTTGTTGTCATAATTTAAAAGTCGATGAAAAGGTGGAGTGCTTTCGACTCAGCATTGTCTTACTTCGCAAATGTGGTCCATTATACAAGCTAAATTAGATCGTATCAAATACAGTGGTATAAAACGCTTAAGATGTCTTCACCATTGAGGATTGAGCATTGATATTTCTTTATTGCACGGGGTCGCCATTCAAGTAAATAGAGCATATATAAAGTATAGTACTTAGCCTCTTTATTTGGCACTTCTTGACAAATAACTGTTTCGTTAGACGCCTTATGTTCCACAAGGAATGACAGGACCTACGTATTTAACCTCCTACTGTAATGAATTGTTGGTCTTTATGCAAATTCAAAACAATTGTGAGTATCAAAAAGTATTTGGGGATGAATTAGGGTTGTTTCACACATTACTTGAAGGGTTTAGAGCTGACTATTTTCGAATGTCTACCTTATATTTTCATGAATTGAGCGATTTTTATTTGTACGTTCACTTTGGTGTTTGATCCCTCATTGCTGGCTATTCTTTTCCAGCGCTATTATCAATTCCTTACTACATATAATCAATAGCCATTTCCACCAATTTTGCAACAACAATAAACGACAGCGTAGCCCTCAAATCTAAGTGGATTTCCTTTTCCTCCGAGTAGTATGTGAAAGCTCGTGCTACAGGTAGTATTCCACTGCGACATGAATCGTACTGCTGTCATAACACCGGATAATCTTCAACCTTACTTACTTACTTAAGGTGGCGCTACAGTCCGGGGTGGATCTGGGTCTCAACGAGCAAGCGTCTCCAGCCGGCTCGATTTTTAACTAGCCGCCTCCCATTTCGCACACTAAGTTGGTTGAGGTCCTCTTCACCTTGCGTACACCACCTGAGTCACGGTCTTCCTCTAATGCGCCGTCCCTAGAGGGCGGATTGTGTCCATCCACTCTACATGGCCTAGCCACCTCAATCTTTGGACCTTCACTCCTGTGGCTAAGTCGATGTCGCTGTACAGCCCGTATACTTCGTCGTTGTATCTCCTCCTCCACTCACCGTCTATGCAGACGGGACCGAAAATCAACCGAAGAAATTTCCTCTCGAAGCAGTAAGAGCAATCATCCGTTTTTGATAAGGTCCATGCCTCTGCGCCGTAGAGCAGGACTGGGATTATTAAGGTCTTATATAGGGTCACTTTTGTTTTTCGAGAGAGGGCTTTGCTGGTCAATTGCCTTCTTAACCCGAAGATGCAGCGATTGGCAAGGGTTATTCTCCGTTTGATCTCATCGCTGGCGCTGGTGCCGTTATCTGAATTGATAGCGGAGCCTAGGTAGACAAAGTCCTTAACTACCTCAAAATTATATCTGTCGAGGGAGACGTTCTGTCCGAGACTTTGGTGATAAGTGTCCTTTCTTGTTGACAGCATATACTTGGTCTTGCCCTCATTTACCGTTAAACCCATCTTTGCCACTTCCGTCTCAATACTCGCGAAAGCGCCACTGACATCACGCTGCTTTTTTCCGATTATGTCAATTTCATCGGCGTATGCGATTAATTGGATGCACTTTTGAAAGATTTTTGCCTCTTGTGTTGGCGCGTGAGTTTTGCACTATTCTTTCAAGAATGATGTTAAAAAAAATCGCGGATAATCTTCACCCGCTAAATCAAAAACAACAATGCTTTGATTTTTTTTCCTAGTGATAAAATATATTTTATTCACAAAATAAGAAAAAACAAAAGAAAACTTGTTGGATTATTTTTTACATTACGTCGAATACAAGATTAATTTTCTTGTTCTTTTTTAAAATTTTGTTTCGATATTACATTCCATGTGTATATTAATTTATATCGTAGAAAAAATCTTACTCATTACAAATCACTCCCATAACATTTGTTCTTTTTTTTTTTTTATACATACTCGTATATATTCAATATTTACAAATAAATTTTGCAATGGCTAAGAACTGAATACTTTTTCTATTGATATTCTTTCATTTTATTTTATTAAGTTTTATCTACAAGGTTTATAATTTATGTTAAGCAAATTTACTTAGAGTTGAAAAATATGTATTATGTATCTAGTGTGGGCGGTTTGTTCTTAGAAAAAGCATAAAAGGCTTATGCAACTAACGAGCCCGTTTAAAAGTGTTTAATTCGGTTTTATTTTTTTGTAAAATTTCCAAAAAATATATTAGGAACATGTTGAATATTAATGTTGCTTTTTGATTTAAGAAAAATCAAATGTGTGGCATTAATCATTAAGAATCGTTCAACATATCCTACAAAACACAACATAAAAGACCTCGCACATATTCTATAAATTAACAATAGGCATGGGAAGCTTGGAAATAAATAAATTCTTTTTAGTAATAGCCCTTCTTTAAAAAAAAAATCTAAATAAAAATGAAGACAAGGAAAATACATACGTTTTGTGGAGTTTTTAAAAAGCTTAGAATCTTGGCCCGATGAGTGATTTATTTTTTTTTTCTAATTTTAATAATGAACGCCCGAGAATATGTTGAGGCTTATCACCTACTAGATTATAGTATTATTAATTATATTAGTCATATATAATTATCCTTACAACATAAACTATCCTTAGGTAACTAAAATGCTGAAAATTAAATTAAAAAAAAAAAAAAAACACACGCAAAGTCTCTGCCTCAGGTTCATATTTTCAAACACAATGCAACCAATGTAGTTTTTGTGTGCTCTATTGCATTTTGGATACTTCGAATTTGGTGTTGATGATTTCTTCGTCAGAGTCGAGGACGGGTAGCGCTGGTTCAGACATCGATGATGGAATGTTCTCTTCAACCCATCGCAAATCGTCTTCTTCGGTTGTTGTAGCCTTTGGTGGCGGTGTTTTTGGTCCATTGGCATGAGTACCACGCATTTTAACGCCGTATGCATCAGCTACGAATTGATCTTCTTCTTCTAAAAATTAAATGAAAGTTTAAGGTTTTTTGGTGCAATTTACAATTGATTATGCATTTTTAGGACGACACTAAGGCTTAAGGATAACTATTCAACCGGTCGCGACGCCCTGCCGACAATTCTCTTAAAGAGTATATGTATGAACGTTTTGTAGAAGCCTCTTACAGCAAAAATCATTTCTTGAACTACCGACCTAAAGCTTAACTTTTCTGCGTTATCTAGGATTGTCTACAATACCACAGGGTTCTTAAAGGACAGATAAAAAACGACTTATGTAACAGAATTTGGAATTAGAGCGCTGCATCCGGGGTGGATTTGGGCCTCAAACAAGCTTTTCCTGCAAGCTCGATCTTCAGCTAATTGCCTTTAGTTTCGCAAGGCAAGTGGGTTGATGTTGTAATGCGAGGTCGTTACCTGAGTTTATAGCTCGCATACATACATAGAGAGTTTGGTTTCTCTGTATTTCAACAACATATTATGACTTGACTCTCTTTCTTGGAAATCTATGGAATTTCTTGTCTGCAAACTACTTATTGACATTCTAAAAGGTCCCTTCGCTTTTGTTAATCATATCAATGTAAAAGGCTAGTTTTCACCAAGATACGCATATGAACACACATATGTTTTTATTATTTATCAAACACTTACCATCATCATCTTCATCTTCTGGATTATCCAAAAGCGGAGTGAAAGCATATCTTTGATTATTGTTTGTGGGCCTCCACAAAATCATAATCACAAGTAGGAGCACTGAGAAGAGAATATGCCAGAAAGCAAAGTCTACCCAAATTTCTCTCCACCCCTATAAGAAATTTAAAACTAAATAGTTATTCAAAGAACCAATCATTTTCGACAGTTACATACCGGCGAACAATTTTCTGTTTTGCGTATCCGAATGGAATATAACATGAAAATCACAGAGGCAATCACGGAGAAGATCAACGTGTTAGTAAAATGTCTATACAAGGACAGTTTCACCATGTTTCTAAAAGCAACAAATTAAATTGAATATTATTGTCAGAAATCAGAAACAAATGAAAAGTTGCAACTAACCTTCTTAATCGCAGTGTTCTTGTTGTTTGCACTAATGATGTAAATATCCACCAGCAGATTCCAGAATCTAATACGGCAAGAGGTATACTGGCAACAAGTAATTCATGTCTTTGGTCGTTCTTTGTGCGCATCACACGTAAATAACTTTCAACACAAGCCAGAATGAAGTAGAGAGCACCAGTGCCAACTACACGATGAAGCATTGGTCCTAATCTTGGTCTACAAAAAAAAAAAAAAATATGATAAGCTTATCCAATTTGTATTGCATGCTTTATACTTACTTAACAATTCCGAAACCAAGTGACATAATGATAACCAACATTCTGGCAAGTGTTCGTTTTGCACAGGAAACAATTTCAGCTGCCAACTCGGCACCTTGAACTGAGACACCCGTGGAGTTAACTGACTGATACTCTGCATAAAAAACGGCTTTTTCAAGCATTCCCAGCAGGATAACACCACCAATCCAGAATTGAATACGAAGTAGATCCCGCCATTGTAAAAATGACACTACTAACCAACTAACACCGTAGATGACATACACAAGGCACATTGTTCCATAGAACTATTAAAAGTTATTTAATTAAAACGAAGAAGTTTTCGTTGCAAGAAAATGCTATCTTACTGGCAATAGTGGCCACTCAATAGCAGATAAATATCCATGAGGACCTGGCAGCTCAATGTGTACCGGCGCCGAGAAGTCTACATTGTTCACTGGTTCTATAGTCAAAGCAAAATCATAGATGCCATCTTTTGTTATTGTAAACACTGGATTCTCAAATTTCTACAATAAAAAATAAATAAATGTTTTATCATAGAGATGCATTCAAATATAGGCTCCACAACTAATTAGGACTACGACACCAGCTGGAACAAACACAGAAGTAGCGACATCCACACACTAAAACAGCTAGTGACTCTATACCCCATTCCCGCTATATGACGCGGAGGCAAGGACTTTGTCAAGGGTGAATGAGATCAACATCGGTTGTTTGGAACAAATAAACCTAGTCAAACGGGCATAGATAAATCAACTAAGATGACTGGAACATGAAAAGCGGGCCAAAACGTATTGCATTCGGCCGCTTCAACTTTTCACCCGCAATACGTATCATGCTTCGAAAATTCATCAGCCTTTCAAATGTATTGTACTTAGGGATTCTTTCTCATCGATCCAATTTCTCATCGCTACAGAATGCAAATATTTAAAACAAATGTGCATTGGAATCTCGTTCGACTCACCTCTTATTTCCCTAAAGCCAATGTTTTAATAATCACTTGTTCCAAGAGTTCTTCGGATAATCGAAATGTTCACCTCCACCGTAAGGTGCAAATAGGAAGAACAAAATCAACAACTCAAAGTAGTAGAGCACAACAAAAACCGCATGTGCCGTTTTCGAATTGGTAGTCTAAAAATGTTTCGACTCGAGGACTACTTGTAAATATAAAGATGAAAAGCGACTCTTAAACAACGTTTTGATTATTGAGACAAAGAGAGGGAGGAAAAAGAATTGAGAGCGCCCTGGCGAAAACTACAATGTGATACCAATTACCAACTGAATGAACACTTTCCAGTACTGTATTGATAATCGGACGAAAATCAAACATTGATTTCCAAAGAGAAAAATAAGGGAAACTCATTATCCATTTATCCAAAACAATGTGTAATACATGTAGCAGATGATTAAGCTCTATACACATCGGTGCACTCTAAGCGATACACAGCATATTGTGTGAAAATTACAAATTTAAATAAAAACGAGCAACTAAATCAATGAATAAGGATCAGTCGAGAGCGTCGAATAGCTTGCTGTGAACAGCAGACAAAATGTAGACATAGCTAAATGTATGTTTATAAACAAAAGCCGAAATGATTCAGGAAATATAAATAGATCAATAAGTGTGTGTGAAGATGATTTTTAGTATCTTGGATTTATTTTGGATAACAACCTTTCGTTTACATCACATATTCGAACGTGTGAAAAGAAATAAATAAATGTATACATTAATTAAACAACATCGTCAATGTTTAGTCATTGATATTTTTTCCCAAGCAAAGCCAAAAAAAGGTGCATGTTATGTATCCAAGCAACCTCAACCACTGTCTCACTACCTCAAAAACTATCTATTTCTTGTCAATGATGAGTAGCCTGATAAAATCTTTGATGTGCTGCAAATTTCGTGCTTATAACTTTAGAACATTATTTAATGGATGCTAAACTTAAAAATCGAGAAGTCAGTCACAATGATTTAGAAACATAAATTCCAAATTGACTTGTATTGAATAGAATTTCTTATCAGCAAGTGCATAAACAAGGTGACTAATGTGAAATCAATCAGACGCGTTAAGCGTTAAAACATTATTCATTCACCAACACTTGAACATTCAGAATAGATGTACAAATGTGCCATCAACCATATCCACAAATTCCCAATACAAACACCTGACCGGCGAATACTTACCGCTCCAATTGGTTGTTGCTTATTCTTCTTAGTTTTAACATCAGCAGCTGTCGTCTGGTCAACTTGCGGCATTGCAGCACTGCCCACTCCCGCATCGTTGCTGAAATGAAACTCTGGCAGAATAATATGCCCTCCCGACTGACATTCGTGCACCGATGCAACCGATTTAATTTGCATTGTCTCATTCTGTTGATTCAACCTATAGTATCTCTGGTCATACTGCAATATACATTTTATGGGTAAATTAATATGAATTGATAATTTCAGACTTTGTTTACATTATTCATCTCATCGACGAGACACATACGCTCTGTCAGAGTCCAGGTGATTGATACATGGGCATTAGGATCCTTGGAATCACAAGTAACTTATGAAAGGAAATATGAGACAGATGTGAAGTGTTCACTTTGCGGATTGTAAAGAAAATGAAAACTTACTCTGTAGAAAGATTTTCGAGCCGGCGAAAAGTGTCTTCTCCACTCTGGCGACATTGGATGCCTGTTGGAAGTAATTTTTTCAAAAAGTATTTCTTTGCAATAAACTTAATCACGCATAAAACATTTAGAAACAGAGATAAGATTTGATGAGTTCGAATCGATAAGGAACACAAATTCGGAAGGAAGTTCTATGCTATCCGAGTGTCGAAGATAAAAAAAAAAATCCGTGTGCAAATGTGATGAATTTTTACTGCGTGTAAACGTTTTTTGGTGATTTACTTACAGGTGTTAGTACAATGTCGGATTTTCCCTGCTCAGATTTGCCATTTGCATAGCATAAAATTGATGAAATAACAAGGAATTCAATTATTTTCCACTTGGGCATTTTTAACAAAGTTTTGCTATTCGTCTGATTTTCTACCACTCAACAAACGACACAAAAAAAAAAATCATTGACAGTTCTACGAAATGTTTAAAGAGTAAAAGAGAAGAAGATTGTCTCATTGAAGTGCTGCCAGTGCTTTTGTATGAAAGGGTTTTTGTATTTTATTCCTTGAAGACATAAAGGTATACGAATGTTGTTTTGCATTGCAAAGTTGTTTTGGTGTAGAGAAGCGCACTGTAATCTACAGATCCACCCCAAGCCGTCTGTTAATCCACGTATAAACGCAACTGTGCCACCCTGAACAAGTGAGAAGAAAGCAACACAGAATTTTCTATGCTTCTTGCTTTCTATGCTATTTACAAAGATACTGCTGTACGTGGAATTGCCGCCCGGCTCTGCTCATTCTAATCGGGAACACAGGAAAATCACTTCGAGTATTTTTGAAGCCTTGTTTGGGCACAAGCATGACAAAATGATGACGACTCTAGCGCTTGTTTCTACTGACCTATTACATTATTTAGAGGAGGAGTGACTGTACTATAAAAGACTTGTAAATGGGTCACAAAAGGTTTGGTAACACTTAAAGTTTGAAGAATTTCAAATGAACACACCTAATAGAGGTGCACAACTGACATTTCTTACTTTGACACTTGCATAACCTTATTTCTTGTTTTGCATAAGAAAAAACAGCAGAATGTTAAGAAAGGTATTTATATTTTCATAAAATATCAATTAAAACTCAAAATAGGTATCAAAACTATTTCATTTAAATTTCAAGATTATCCCAATTACACAAAGATTGCTTGCTGGACAAGTGTCAACCGTTCCTAGCCGCTTCAGCTCTACGAAAAATTACAGCCTCTTCGAACCAGATTACTTGGATGTAAGAATAAAAACCAACAATTTGATTAAAATAAATTGCAAATGTGTTTTTCAGACTTTAAAACCGAAATACCCACAATATGAAAGTCTCAATGTTTCTATCAAAGGCTACGATTATCCAATTTTAGAGTCATATCAACGATTTTTGCACAGCGTTGCGGAATATCTTGATTTAGATGTTTCCGAATGGTGAGTGTATTCATATGTGTATAAGTATTTTTAATCATTAAACTATTTGAAAAATATTTAAAGCTATGCTCTGCCACCGCAAAGACATCAAGTGCAGAGATTTCGACCAAATTCAACTGTAATTGATGCGGAATACAAACTGACTATGTATGAGAGAAATCTACAAATTAACGATGTTAATGCGCCCGTTTATCCTGTTTTTCTTCGAATTGCTCAGGCCGCCCTACCGGAAGGAGTTAATTTGTTAGTTCAGGAACATACTGATGATTGTGAAGAGAGAAAATATGTTCCAGATAAGGACTTACTGGAATTGAAGGCTCAACTTGAAGGAATGCAAGTGTCAAAGAAAAAGTAAATTTAATTTTAGATAATAAAGGAGACAACTAATTATTGAATGACGGTGTGAACTTATTGTTTTAAATTAACGTATTTGTTACACGAGCATCACTAAAATCGACGGTTATATTCGAAACTGTAAATGGACCCCAAGTGTCGACCTGGATCACAATCAAAGTGAGGACCGTGATTCCTGTGGTATTTCAATGAACCTTTGTTACTCATTGAAGACAACTTCTAACTTACTGTAAAACTAGGGTCCATGCATTGTACTTCTAGTGTGGGAAACGAATGTTGAAGCATGACACAGTTCCTCGTGGTTGTTTGAATCAGAATCAGTCCCAATAAGGCTAAGTTCTCTGACTGGAAAATAGGGTTAAGAACATACATTGATTCTGGTCTCGTACTTGGGAGTTTGGTATTAAAAAAAAACTGAATAAAGGCAAAGGTTTAAGACGATTGCAAGTGTGTGCCGTAAATATCTTACGCCAAAGATTCGAGGGATGTAATCAGCCCCAATACGCGCCGTTTAAATCACATTTTTCCAATCGTCTTAAAGCTCGTCAAAAATGATTTGCGTAATGTATGTTGTCTGGGTCAGTATACAAAAGTCTCCCTCTTATTCTCGTCCTTTCAGCTGCGGATGTGCGCGTTTTGGTAAATACCTCATTTTCCTTTCAGATAAACCTACCAACATTTTGAAATCAAAGAACTTGGACATCTATTTAATGTAAATGTCTTTTTATTATAAAAAATAATTTACTCTGTACATAAACTTAAATAAAAAAGCAATAAATTCTGTAAAAGAGTACAACTTTTCAATTAATCTAACAATTTAAAGCTTTGTTATAGGGGAATGGACGGATTTGAATTTAAAATAAAAATAATAAATCGATTGCTACACCACTCCAAAGTGGACCACTTTTATGGACGGATTACTTTTTGTTTCGTCTTGTGAATTGTTTTCTTTTGTAGACGATGGCTTGGAGATTCTTGGAAGAGATTCCTCTGAAAAAGGGTTAAAGTAAATTATACAGATTTTGTGTGTATTTTATGTTTTAACGAACCTGGTAATGGATCAAAATCTTTTAAATAATCATCGTGTGGATGACAGAGAGGCAAACTGTCAGCTAATTCCTTTTTCGGATTCGTCATGTTTCTCGTTCGAACGTAACCGTTTCGCTTTGGCGGTAGTGGCTTATCTTTTCGTGGAATTTCCTAAAAGAAAAAGTTCTGAAAATAATGCAGATTGAAAGAGATTATATGACTTACAGGAACTACAGCAACTTGCACTGTATCTGAGAACTTCACTTTATTCTTCTCTCCTGGATCTTTTTTCCCAGGCAGTGTCCCATTTATCGCACTGATACTAGTCGTTGGCGCATTTGACATCAAACTAGATCCATTCGAAAGAATCGATGCAGTTGGCTTTCGAATTGGCAGACGTGCGGGCAGTTCATCGACTGGAGTGAACATCGTTTTGGGTGGTATCGTTCCTGAGACGAGGGGGTGCTCATAGAACTTTGGTTGAAATAGATTGTTCTCTGGAACTCGGGGAGCGGAATCACCACTTGCAATATGTGTAGAGGCACGAGGAAGAATGTTATGGGATGTAGATGGCATATACGGGTGGGTGGGTGCATTGGGTATCATCGGAATACCTAGCGTTTGATCTGGCACTTGTGTCCACATTGTGGATGGTGTGTTCTCATTCAAAGATGGGCCAATTTGCAAATGACGCAAATCTGGCAGTGGTGGGACAGGTTGAGGTAATCTTCCATAATTCGAGAGATTCGGCCGAGTCATATAGGTTTCATCTACTCTGTAGTCGTGCACCATTGATGGCTCATTTGATGGATACGACTCTGTAAGTCTGTATTCTAAGTGATTTTCTGAAGCATGCGGATTGCGCACTAACGTGGCTGCTTTACTAGTGCAGGGAATGTCAGGATTAACCATTTTCAACTCAGGTTTTGGAATTAACGGTGGCTGCAAACTCCAGCGATTAAATTCCATATGATGCTGATACTCCGGATTCCTAAGCATCGTCGAGGTACGACTTGCGCTCTGTGCATTTGGTTCTCCATTACTCATTTCAAGTTGCGGACTACGTGAAACCTTTTGAGTACGAGCTAGTGTTGCCGTTCGACTTGTGCTCGGCGCATTGGGATCTGTAGGCGCTGACAACCTCAATTCAGGCTTTGGAATGTTAATTTTGATATTTTCAGCATTGAACACTTTCGACTTGAAGGACGGCAGTGGGGGAACGTAGTTCTTAAGAGTACTAACTGCCTTTTCATGCTTCCATTGTCCCATAACACGATGACTGCTCACGTTTTGTTTTTTGCTTTTTTGGTAGTTACTCTCAGAGGAGGACTCCGTACAGGATGAATCTGATTCACTACTCGCTGAGCAGCTTTCATCATAAAGAAGTTCTGCTTGACCGTAAGCTTCATGTGATAACTCAATAAATTCGGGGATTGTACGCGTCGCATGGAAGAGATCCATGAAGAGGTCGTAGTCTTCAATGTCTTTAGCTATTTCGAAGGCTTCTGGGAAGAGATTGTTCCTAAAATACAGAAAAGGATTAGGTCAATCATACATTTATGAATATTTTTCATACCTCAGCAGATAGAAGAAGAACCTCCTTTTTATGTCATAGACCTGATCACTAAACTCATCTTTTGTTTCCTCACTAAGACCGTCTGTAAACGTCTTTAGCGCTTTGATGAGTAGTTCCAATCGTGGACGTTTAACTTCTTTCTGGGTGAACACGAAATTAGCCACTTTGTGAAGAGAGATTAGACACATTGCTCCGTATGTTTCCCAGTTCATCGCTTGTAACAAATTGACAGCTTTCTCAAGATGACTCATGGATAAGTATCTATCCAGAATGACATCCGCCGTTAGCCCAGAATTGTGAAAATCTCCAGCCATTCCAGCGCCACAGACGAATCTCAAGCACGCGACAGGACCATTTTCGAAGATGAGTAAGAGGAAGCAATCTGTTTGTGCGAATGGGAATGGAAAATTTAGCAACTCGGGCTTTCGACTGAAGGTCATATCTAGGAGCATTGGTTGGATAGTAAAGTAGTGGGAAAGGTCGAGAAGATTCAACGGTGTCACATCCTCACTGATCAGCTGATTTGCGATTGGTTGTAGTGCAATGTCAAAACACTGAAACTGAGCTCGATCATTCGCCACCATTATAAGGCTGGAGTCCGCATGCCAACTGCACTCTGTGGGGACCTGCAAAAAATAAATTCTCTTAATATCCCTTCAGATTGTGACATTATTTCTTACAATTTCAATCTTTGGAAGGAATCTGCTTGTTTGCTTCACAAGATCATGTATACACACGTAACGATCTATTGTTCCGAGGAACAGCTTCTCTTGATCGGGACTGAATTCAAAGCAGCAGATCTGTGTACCCATCGGTATTGACGTAATGATTGCTCTCTGCATCTTTCCCTCGTTTAACTCGTAGGAACAAACTTCCGCACTGACTTCTCCCTTCCTGGAGACCTTCTCTTCAATGATAAAAATTTGGCTTCCACTGGAGCGCAAAAAGTCCACTCGAAGTGGATCATTTTCTGACCAACAATACGACATCGCCTCCAACTGGGCACTAAAATAATAATTTTTCATTTAGAACCTTCCAAGCTTTCTATCACTGGCTATGCTTACTTTTTCAACTTAAAGACATGAATATTCGCTCGATCTTGGTCCCTGACTGTGGGCCGCCATGGAAATACCTCGTTCTGTGAACCCTTCGTCCAAATCGCTATCATATCACAACTTGGATTCACTGCCAATTTCCTCGGCAGCTTCCTCTCAGACGCACCCGGTATGAGAACGTGAAACATCTTTGGCTCCATATTTGCAATCTTCTCCGGCACAGCTGGTCGCACATTTGGCTTTTGTAGATGCAGCACCGTCACTTGGTTCGTGTTATATGCAAGAACGATGTGTTCGCGTGTGAAAATTGCTGTGTATAGCAAAAAAAAAAAAAACAATTGCAAAGAATTAGGTGAATAAAAGAGAACAAAAAATTCAGAACAGTTTTTCCCACCATCAGTGATCACGTCAGCAGCTAGTTTTCCAATGAGGTACTTATCGTAGGCCATGCAAAGGATGTCACCCACATAGATATCAACTGAAATGTGAACGACCACTCCGTTGGCAAATAGAATTAGTAGGACGGACCCTGTGCGCCACTCTGAGTAGATAATCTTTTGCGTTTGGAGCAGTTCATCGAGCTTCTTAACGTTGTCTTTAAGGCGCGAGTTTTTATGATTCTTTAGGAGCACTTGACAGTCACGATTTTCGGCATATTCACGTTTGGCCAGTTGGAGGATATTCTCGGGATCGCAGTCACGGCTGCGGAGGTACTTGAACGCTCCATAGTCTGTGTCTTTGATGCGAATTTCATCCCGACTTGTCCAGAAATGACACTCACTGAGAAGGGTTAGCATTTCTTTAAATTAACTTTGCGATGTTTCTATTGCACATTCAGTTATTGTGATGGATGCGTAAAAAGAACATAACTTAAAATTTATAAAGAAAAGAAAATTAAAACGAAAGAAAATTAAGTTTAAAAACATAAAATTGACGTTGACACGAAACGAAAACGAAAATAAAAACAATTATGACATTCTATTGAAGTTTATCGATGGAGCCGTGAGAAAGTAAAGCGCTGTAAACGGTTAAAGGAGTGTCAAATTTGATGTGGATTGTTAAGTGTGGAACAAAAAAGAAATGGATTGCATTTAGCCGAGACAAAGTCGGAGTCCGGATGTTGTCATCATAAACGTTAATTTGAAATAGTGCAAAAATTTAAAATCTTGAACGGCGTTAATTTTAGTTTAAAGAAGAGAAAGTCGCTGCGGTGTAAAGTTAAGTTAAATTTGTGTTCACAAAGAATAGGGTGGTCTAAACAGTAGAATATGCTATACTGGTTTGGCTTAACGGCGTGGGCTTTCTCTGTTGTCCAGTATTGCTCTATCGAAAACGAAAATGTCCTCATAAATAAACTGCAAGTATATGTCAGTAACGTGTTCTCAAAATGTATTGCAACCGATTAATACAAGTTGTCTTAGGTGGATATACTTATGTTTCCTTCTCAACTAATGCTGGTGTCGTTAAGCCTCTGTCTCCGACTCCCTTTCTAATATGTATCATCTCCCTCTCTCTCTCTCTCTCTCTCTCAGTCTCAAGTAGCCAAAACCAAACCATTTTCATTCATTTATTTTTTTAACGACTCCATAGCAAGGGCCCAGGTCGTTGACTCTTACATTGATGCAACAGTTGGAGTGCTAAACATCGAGTTAAGTTTTCCAAACCCCTGCACATACCGGAGGATGAAAAAGCCTCCTGAACACACGCATAACATAAAATGGACACTCTTTTCATTCCCGTCCCATTCCATTGCGCTAAAGCATGGATCAAAATATTTTTGGTTAGGTGGAGCTCACAAGTAAAGAGGGAATTCAACCAAGAGTGCATAACTGGAGGTAGTTAGGTAAGGCCCGGACGAATTGGAGGGCGAGGTTCACCCTGAATTATATGTAGCGCCACCTAAGTTCATAAATCAAAACAAGGAAATGAACTTCCCGAATGTTTTTCTTACCCAAATAAAAAGCAATATTATATTTTGTCGCTTTAAATATTTATATATTTCGGTTTTTGTTTGAAATCTTTTTTTTATCATAATAATATTTATAATAGTAATAGTAGAATGTATTTAAACGATGAACAAATAATTCAAAATTAAACATTTTTTCCTTCATTTTTCGACATTATTTTGTCTTATTCGTTTGTTTTTAAGATTATGACACTACATTTGAAGATATCATATTCAGTAATGTTGGTAGGCAATATTTAAAAACTTAAATTAAAATTCTATCTATTTACAAAAACATATATAACAAATTTAATCATAAATATACGCATTTAATTTTGTTCACTAATGAATACATAACATATCATTTTAAGTTATAATAAGAATAGCAGCCTTTTTCGTTTTCGTTTTCAAAACATTTTCAATTTTTGTTCACTTTTTTTTTTTAAATTTAGTTTCAAAAGAAAAGTCGTGTATCTTTTATGATAAAACACATACTTGTAGATATAGAGGGTTTTGGTGGAAAGTTTACACTCACACACGCAGATAAATAGTTTTATAATTTGAAAGGTTACTAATATTTAATATTATTCGAACCTTCCGACAAAGTATACATAAGTTGCAAGATTTTCAATGAAAAATAAAATAATTCTTTTCGCAAAAAAATTAAAATTACTTACTAACATAACTTAAATTACACACAAGTATTGTAAGATCCATAAGCTTCCTACAGATCTACAAGATCACAAATTATCGGTTGTTTCTCTGAAAGCATTAAGAACAAATACATTTAAAAAAGAAATGTTTTATTTTTCGATTTTTATTTTTATTTTTTGTTGGTTAAGTGCGTTGGTAGTTTGTTGCAACTTCCGTTTAAGGTTTCAATTGCGATTTGAGTCTGTTTAGTGTGATTAGTTAGGTGGAAGATTGGATGGAAAGGTGGATGTTCGGTTGCACTGCAACTTTTACCAACCAGCATCCAGGAAGCCACTGTTGAATCGTCGAGTTAGGACGTAAACGACGGCTTCGTACGTAGCCATCATTATCGCTGTGTTTGGTATTTGTCGGACTAGTTGTGTGGCCAAGCCTCTGTAAATAAACAAAAATGAATACTTATTAGTTAAGTTTAAAATAAATACTTTGATAAAGGGTTGTCTAACAGTAACAATTGCAAAGCTGACATAGATTAGAGACAGCAAAACACCCACACATGTTTTAGGTCATCATCTCTTGAAAAAGCAATGACAAACTTTCAAGAGAAAAAGCATCTTAAACCGCCGTACGGAATCGGCAATAAAACTGTGAGTTCTTTTCATTCGCACGAAAAATATAACACGCACAGTATAAATGGCTTCGTTTTATCTGGCATCTGCAGTCTGTACCACAGATTCTGAACGCCATAAGACAGTGTACTGTAAAAAAACGTGTTCATATCGTTAAAACTAATTACGGAAATTCATATTTTGTGAATATCATCCCGCACAATCGGCCAACAGAGAAGACTTTACATATCTGAAGAAGTGAGCATCCAAGAGAAATCCATAAAAAGACAATGTAACCACACGGTGCCATTCTTTCGTGTGATTTATAAACTGAAGGGTGATTTGATCTTAATATTTATTTATTTAAAGGAACATGGTCAAACCATTACTGTCAGCGGCGAATACTTCTGCACAATGACAAACGACTTTTGTTTTCCTACATCTCTTAACCCTCGACCAATGTATATATAAAAACATTGCACTGGATATCTATAACAAAAGCAGGAGGAACGAGCTCCTCAGTAGGATTCGCTTGCTTACTGCAAGAATTGTAGCAATCAGTAAGTGCAATTGGCCAACTAAAAGTCACGCATCGAAGCTTTGTCTTCGACAAAACAGACTGTCATATTGGGATGTGAATTAGAAAGGCAAATCCTTCCTTAAAAACTTAAGAGAGAATTTTGAAACGGACGCTTTTCCATAATCTCACCGGAATTAAAAACCACCATTTAACGCTAAATGGTTTCTTTTAAATATCTACCTGAAATTCCATCGCAGTTTAGTTCCCTAATATCAGCCAAAGCATTGATAGTTCGTTCGGTTTTAAATTTTTCATTCTCGTGGGCCGGTACCCAGATAAGGTACACCTTGATACGGTCAAACGTTCAGCTGCCGTTTGTAATTGTTTACTCACTGTAATATTGACATGATTATGTTATTCCACTAACGACACACACTCCTGTTTAAACAAATATCGATTCACCTCATTTGGATGTGGGTTGACGTGAGCAATTTGCAAGTACATCGTTTAAGCGAATGCTAACAATATTTTCCAAATGAGTGGCACATAATTACAATCAACGAATTCAGTTTTAAAATCTGTGCCAACTCATCTGAATATTGTTTTTCTCATTCTTATGCAACCGCTGAAAGGCGAGCGCATTAAGTAATACGTATACACTTTTAAGCACAAATAAATAATCAAAATAATTTAAAGGCACTAAAACTGTGGAACACATTTGAGTTATATCATTCACACCTCCTCTTAAAATAATGAAAATAAAAAAAATAAACCCATACGCAAATGAAACAATCATTCACTAAAGACATGACCACAATCCACGCATTTGGGATTGTGGGAACAAAAATAAAACATTATTTACGACATTGTCACGTCTCAAACATTCGGAATATTCATAGATATGCCATAAGTGACAAATAAGCAAATTCGTGTTCTTAATAAAAATGCGTATTTTTGCTTTTAAAGTAAATAAATAAATAAAAGGAAATGAAACCATTGCAGGGGATATTATTTTTAGTTAACTTGATATGACTCACGATAGCGTCTACCTGTGAAATCAGATAGAAAGCACAATCTCCTCGGTTTGCATTCAGATTTTCATGATTTGATTTCAAAATGGTTGATGGAAATTATCTTATCGGCGATTAATTATAAAATTAAAACTTCACATAAGAATTTAATTTTGCTTGCGTTTGAATGGCTAGCTGTAAAAAGCGCCATATAATTGAGATTAGGCCACACGAGTTTTTCTGTGCAAACAAAAATTACTTTAGACTGCTGACAGTCTAATCTACGGTAAGACTTAGAAATAAAGTTATCTATTGTTTAGGGGAGCCAAAATCCGATAAAGGTTTTAGATCGCTCGTGGATAATTTTGAAAGGAGATTGCAATTTGCATGGGACTTTCAAAGAAAGACGATTATTGTTTACAAAGCAAATTGTGTAAATAATCTCTTTTTTAGGCCATATTTACTAAGGTCGCATTACTCTCTTGTCAGTCAGTGTAACGATTGGCACAAGCATCATAGATTTGTTGAGATATTCCCTCTGCAGGACACGCTCAGAAGAAGTAATAGGAAGGAAATTGAAGTGTGATAATGGTAAATTTTTCACGAATGAATGACTCAATTATCTGAAACCAATAATATTACGTGGAGTTTTTGAAAGCAATAGCATATTCTTGGTTTTCTTTGTCAGAACCAATACTTTCAAAGTGAATTCAATCAACAATGGCCACACTTGTCCTTGAAAAGCACTTAAACAACACATGCTTCACAGTATGTAGGCCAATGATATGGTCGTGGGTGGTTGAAGCCCAAGTCCCTCAAATGACACTTTTCCCTAGAGTCCGGCTAATGAAGAAACCACGTGGATTTCCAGAAAGTACTTATATAGAATGCCTTTCAGAAAGTAAGCGGGATATACTTATGTTATTGCCCCTGACGCGTCGCTGCGATAGCGATGGAAAGTATTTTACGTTGCAATTCATGTTGTTTAGAATTCTTGTGTATCGATAATTAGGTACAAGGTAACTTGCTAAAAGCTTAAAACTGTGGAAAGCACATTCTATTTTATTTACAAAGTGCGTGTATAGTGCATGTAAACCCCATGTACCATCACGTACTTGTTGTGCATAGTTCTATATGCACACACTTTAAATTATTTAAATCTAAATCCAACTTTAGCGTTGGCTTATAAATATTAGAGAAATTTAACATAAATTTAAAAATCCACTTAAAACTAAAACTAATTTTGTGAATAATTCTGCTACAAACCCCATTGCTCCATTAATAGAGGGAACGGCAATGCATTTTTATTGAGGACAAGCGCATCAAATATTTCTTTCGTAGTCTGTATGCAGAAGCATGGTTGAAGGATACAATCATGCTATTACCCGACCCCAGCCTTTAATATTTAAACCAAAAACCTCACCTGTAGAGTCCAGCTCGGCCCTCCTCCTTCCATACAGTGTGTAATGTCTGCCAGAACTTATTGTACTTGTTACCCTCCTCCCTCAGTCTTGTCCTCGCCACCTCGTGTGGATAGGCAATACACGAAGCAATTGTCTTTGAAGTTGCTCCAGCCAACATAAATTCAAGAAAATCTCGTGATGTCTTTAAATCTCCCGGATGATGTGAACCATGTAATTCCACCTAAGCATACCAAATAGAACATTTAACTATAAATAATAGAGACAACCTCTGCAAATACATACCAATTTCGATTTGATAGCCTCATAGATGACAAAGTGAACAACCGTCTCAGAGATACCAACGTAACTTGCAGTTATACCTTTATAGAAGGCCATCATCCCACCTTGTGCGTATATTCGTGCAATGCACTCCCGCACTGTCATCTGCACCTTCGAATTATAATCCAATTGAAGTCGTGTTTTAACGAACCAAATTGGATTTGTGGCTGTGGAAGCAGCGAAGCCTGCAAATGATGCGCTTACAATGTGTACCATTGGTGAATCTGGCCGAATAAAACTAGAAAAAATAAATTAGTTTATTAGCAAGTCAAAGGTGAACTTAAGAACCTACCCTAAACTGTTTAACATGGACTTAGTCTGAGAGTAAGTGCAAAAGTAAATTGCACGTGACGGAGCGACTCCGACGAGATTCGGGCCCAATCCCTTAAACAGGGCTCGTGGTCCTTCATTTTGTACTATATGCCTGCAGGAAAAACAAAACACAGATTAGAAATAAGGACATTGACCACATTTACACCTTAAATGGCTTACTTTAGGCATTGCAGGATGCTCATGCTTTTAACTGTCGATGAGATGCCACAGTGTGAGATGGCCATTATCTAAAAAGCAATTGTATATAGTAGTTAATATTAAGTAACGCTAAAGTGCGTGCATTACATTGAACACACAGGAACAGAAAAACAAGCACAACTAAGGAATAAAATGTACTACCCTCCGGACACCCCCAATCACCTGTGGCTGCGGTCGCTTTCTTAAGATTGTTGTGCATAATTTTCTTCGTTGTTCTGGCCTAAGAAGCGCTTCAGTTTGATGTGTTCTTCCTTGGACCTCTGGTAGTCTTGGCGGTGACACAAAGGACGATGAACTTTGTAGGCGGGTCTTAACAACTTCTAGGGGACATGTTAAAACAGCTCCAACAGTACCTGCAGTTCTGAAATAGAAAAAATTAAAAATAATATATAAGTTACTTCAGAATTCACTCAAGGTGTAGGTACATAGTAGCTTTGTGATCCAGGCTACTTTTTCGTGACTATTTCACTAACGATGGATGATCCGAAGAGTCTTAAGAAGAAAGTCCTAAGCTAAGTTATATAGCTAAGGAGCGCAGTAGCTCGTTATGGAGAGCTTATGCGATGAAATTCACAATTTGCTTCATCACATAACTTGCTAGGATGGAGATCTCAAGGACTTTGGCAAACGAAAAAATGGTTGCTTAGGTGAAATTTGATTGTTGTCAAATAACAAATTAACAGTTTTTATTCAGCGGAAAATTATCGCTCTTGAGTGAGCACTTAAGCTGCCGAATTTTCCCCAACCGCGCTATACATGATTGAACTGCTCCAACCACTTATGTTTAAGGGAAGAATGGGAATTTGAAAGCTTTTAAGAAAAATTTAAAAATGTGATGAATCAGCAAGTCCTAAAAAGTGTAATAAAGTGCGGGACCAGGAGAGGATTTTCTGTTTTTTCAACGGCTGCGGACTTCTTACTACGACAGCAACGCTTGCGGTGACAGTTTAATGCGCAAATGCAAATGACAAATGAGTTTTTGATGATATGGCCGCATTAAAATTACGTTTTCGAACTCGACCTAGATCTCTGAACCGTTCTGTTTATGGACCTCGAGAAGGCTTTAGATAGTATGAATCATAGGTGCCTGCAATACTGATACTACCTATAAAGATACATAGTGTTACTTTATGATCCACAAGGGGTGACATGATCTAATTGAGTGAGATTATAAGATTTACCTTGTACATACATTTGATTCGTACATATTTTCCTTTCTTCAATACTAATACAAAAGCGTGGGAATTACTAAATAAATAATTAATTGTTTACACAATACCAAGTGCGAAAAGTGAAAACAACAAATTGCACATCGCAACTGCAAATGTCTCTTAAAATAAAATTGTTAGTTTGTATTGCTTGACGCCTTTGCGGTATTGCCACGTACTTAAAATTCAAATTCAGTGCTTTTCCTTGTCTGTGGTCTGATTTTTTTTTTGTCAAGATGCCAACTATGGGTCAGAGAACAATAAAAACAACATTTGCTAATGCTATTCAAGGGGAAAAAATAAAACTATAAATATGTAAGTTTTCCTGAAATTGAATAATGATGCCTGATGGTGCAGTGTGGTTCTTGACCAAATGAAAATTTAAAGAAATCTTGTGTAAGGACATTTGTTGCAATTTTCTCAATGAAAGACTGGTACACATTTGGGGTGAAGGCAAAAAAATGGCTGACCGATTGCAAACCTAGTGGAAAGGAAGACATAATACACTCAAAAAATATTTTAATATTTCTACACAAATGAGACATTTTATATAATAAAATGCACTTTGAGAACCATAAATAGTTCGTGCTTTAGTCAGAGTGCTGATGAAATGCGGTCGGTTAAGTTGAAAATGAAGCTCTATTTCACCACATTTGTTATTTTGTGAGTAAGCTGGGAGGAATAGTCACAACCAACTACATATCTCCTATGAACATCTTAACGAGATGTGCAGTATTACAGGTATGAATTCAAAAAACTAGAATGTTATGGAGAAAAAATTGTGTGACCGCAGATCCATACATAGCTTAGTATTACATAAAAGCGTGTTAAGAACAAATCGTCTTCCATTATGGATCAGCGAACGTTCTCTATCCTAATCCTGCAAAGACAGCCAGAGATGCCAAAACTAGACACGGCTTTGTATAGCTCGACGGCGAGTATCACTGCAAACAAGGTATTTTACGCAATGTTAAGAAGCACTAACTCCTCTCATGTCGCCAAATTGAACCAAAATTCTATTTATCAATGGTATTTCCATCCAAACATTTATGTAAAGGGTGGTTAAATTTTAAGGGCCGATGTTGAATGTGAACCACACCTAAACGTCAAGTTTTTTTCTGCATTTCATTTGACATTTCTCAATTTCAGACTAACTCAATTTGAACCATGGAAAGATACACAATCGAGCAACGCGTTAAAGTTATTCAGGCTTATTATGAAAATGGGCGTTCAAATCAAAATGCATATCGTGCACTTCGTGATTTTTTCGGTCAATTTAAATGTCCAAATGTGCGTACAATCGGAAAAATCGTGCAAAAATTTGAGCAAACCGGGTCTGTAGGAGATGTGAAAACACCAGCGCATGCTCGTACAGCTCGTACTGCAGAAAATATTGCTGCTGTTCGCGATAGTGTGACTGAAGTGCCGTCCACCTCAACTCGTCGTCGTGCCCAACAATTGCACCTCTCACGCTCGTCGTTGATGAACATTATGCATAAAGACTTGCATTTACGCGCTTACAAGGTGCAATTGACTCAAGAACTAAAGCCTCTTGACCATTTCAAGCGTCGTCAATGGTCAGAATGGTGGCAAGAAATGGCAACAGTGGATGATCAATTTTCGAAGAAAATCATCTTCAGTGATGAGGCACATTTTCACCTCAGTGGATTCGTCAATAAGCAGAATTGCCGCATTTGGGCGAATGATAATCCAAGAGTGATTGTCGAAAAACCAATGCACCCACAAAGAGTGACTGTTTGGTGCGGTTAATGGGCTGGCGGCATCATCGGGCCGAATTTTTCCAAAATGAGGCCAGTCAGGCAGTTACTGTGAATGGTGTTCGCTATCGTGAGATGATAACGAACTTTTTATGGCCCGAATTGGAAGATATGGATGTGGACGATATGTGGTTTCAACAGGACGGTGCCACTTACCACACAGCTAACGAAACAATGGCTCTTTTGCGGGAGAAATTCAATGGCCGTGTTATCTCACGTCGTGGCGATGTTAATTGGCCGCCACGATCATGCGATTTGACACCGTTGGACTTCTTTCTTTGGGGTTATTTGAAAGAAAAGGTGTACGTCGATAAGCCAGCAACAATTCAAGAGCTAAAGGATGAGATAATTCGGTACATTAACGGCATAGAATCTCAATTATGCCTCAGCGTCATCGAAAATTTGGACCATCGGCCGATATTTTGTTCCATACATAATTGAACCATACCAATCATATCATAATAAAAAGAAATGACAATAATTTCCTAAATAATTTGTGTTTTATTCAAAATCAACATCGGCCCTTAAAACTTAACCACCCTTTATATCAGATATGTTTGGTGAAAATTCCATACTAAATCCTGCTGTTTTGGATAAATCTCCATCAACCAGCTTGGATATTGCTCTTTAAACTTCGTTTTCACCTTCCGGGTTGAATGGTTCATTCAGTCTTAAAGTGAAATACATATTAACCGTCATCGGCGATTAACATGTTGTACAAATCGTTTTTCCATATTCCCAGCATCGACTACAGAGTCAAGCAGTTCTTTTTTTAGTCGGTGCAAAATTCTTCTCTGGCTTTATAGCTTTCTCACAAAAATTATTATACTATTGAACAAAACAAATCAAAGGAAACGAATTTAAGGTCAGGAACAACTTTCTTTTATGTTGTTTTATGACGCTCTCATACTGTAATTTTAATTCACTTGTGATTTTTCAGTATCTGGGTTTTTCCTGAGTACTTATTCAATAACCTGCCATAACCTCAGGGTAAAAAAAAATCCCACAAAGCTCGTTCTAAGGCGATAAAATAGAACTATGTATATGTATTTGAATATGGAAAATGCACACTTGTTTGGTTCATTCCCTGTGATCACTTGCAATAAGCCCATGCAATAAAGGAGTATGTTTACGATATAAGTACTTAAGCCATAAAAGAATTTGACTTGTTCAAGGCCATGAATACCTTTTTCAACTTAAATCAATAAGTAAACAAACTGATATGCAGTTCTACTTCATCTGATAGTCATCCACTTGAATCGCAACCGCATATCTTTCCCCTTATAATAGCTAAAAATAAAAGCAATATTATTTGCAATTGCGCAATATGTCACAATATGTTTTGAAATCTATTTTTCAAATATTCGATTTTTAACTTAAAATGAATCTTTATTTCAAGCATATAGCCGTGAAGTGTTTACACCACCAAATGCAAACAAGCCACGAAATATAAATAAACTGGCATAAAAGTTCAACTATAGTCCCACATGTAGCTTGATAACAAATACCGGCAGTCATTGTATATAAAATAAAATAAATTATATAATAATAAATTATAATAGATAACTCATGTGGTGCGTTGGAGTAACCAGTTATAAGTGGATTTTCTAGAAACAGCAGATAGATAACCTCTAATCTGGATGCTCGATGTGAACACATTCATGTTGTTATTAAGTTGAGTTCATTAATTAAATAAGCCCGAGGGTATTGTATTATTATTGAATTTTACTTTTTTAGCAGTTAATTAAGTGTGCTGAATAAACAGAATCATAAAAATTGATTCACTCTTATTGTGCTAAGAAATAATGGAAAAATTAATGAGTGTGTGTGCCGCCTTATTGCTAGCAAGAGACTATTTTGTACGTTGGAATTCACGTCGCGAGCAACTGCAATTGCTTGCAATTTCATTATAGGATTATATGAGTCGTAATGTGTTCATTTGTTATCGTGCGTGACTTGCCTTTTAAGTAAAACTTGCAACGAATAGTGAACTCATTGTACAAGTAATTTATTATCGTTAAAATCGTGTTGAAGGTATGTACCATAGAACAGTGTTTATAAAAGTTGTTTGAATTAGTTAAAACAAACCGTGGCTGCTATTATCTATTATTAGGAAATATGCATTTTTATAATCCTTTAGTTTATTCAGTTTTAGCTTACAATGGGACTATTAGGAGCGCACAATATGGAACGCTACACGAAGATGTATTGCCTCAAAATTATACGAATACGTTTCTTATAGGCGAAGTACACAAAATGGTCCCTGTGACTCAGTGGATGGAACATTGGTCTGCTAAGCAAGTAAAGTGGTTCAAGCCCCAGAAAAATTAAAAGCTTTTCGCAGCACCACCCTGGAAAGAGGGACTCAACATCAAAGCGGACGAACATTTTAAGAATGTTTTGGGAAATTTAAAGAAACTGACTCAGTTATGATCCAATAAATATGTAAGTTGTAGAGAACCAAAAAAAAAGATTCCGATTGTGCGAGCAAACAAATCTTCACTAATAAAGTGCACTTTGCTAAGGATACAGAAAGTCGTTCAGTGATCTATGAAAGATCAATGCATAGTTAACAAGCCAGAGGTTGGTGCGGTGTTTGGGCAGGCTACACAGACTGGATTCTATAGAAGAGGAGATGGCACACCTCTTGATGTGAACCACGGTGCGGCTTCTTCCAAGCTGAGTTCTTACCAAAAGCGGCGCTTATGATTCTCTGTTTAAGAATGTGGCAGATTGATTCGCAAATGTCAAGGTTTTTTAGACCATTGATTTATCGAAAGTGTCTCAACGTTCAAAGTTTTTCCAAGGCTAACCTCGAAGTGACCTGCCTCAATAAAATATAGTCGTCTCTAAGAGGATATATCCACTTCAGATTAAACAAAAAAGCAAGTTTATTGCATGCATAAATAGAATGAGAAGTTTACTTCCTATGCACCCCCAGAAGCCATAAAACGTTTAACGAGTGATGTTGTTAAAGTTTAAGACTTGCAAACGATTTACAGTCAATAAATATAAACAAGATGCAGATAATGACTTTTATGGCAAGTTATTGGGGTAACCCAACAAAACGTTTCACCTTGATATGAATACCGATAACGTTAGGATTAAAGGTTTTCGATTTTATGACAAAATGTATACAAAAATCCATGTATACCAACTTAAATCCCACCCTAGTGGGATATTCAAGGACTCGTTATCAAAAGCATACTTTACGTACACATATTTAGTCGCTTCGCGGATTTATCGATTAGATTCAGTGTATATTGTGTGCCAACTTGTAAGTTTAGTGTCACAAAAGGATATAACTTACCTACTGACGGCACAAGGCCACCGATGTCTTAATGAGAAATTTTGCAAGGACTAAAGTTTTACCATTAAACATCAGAAAAAAAAAATGCTGTAAGGATGTTCTGTCAAAAGACTCAAGTCTCGAGATTCCACCAGAAATCATATAACAGCAATTTGGCCTTCAGTGTATAAGGATTCTTTTTCGATTTATCTTTGTCGTGGCAACAACCCCAAATTAGGCAGGGGAATGCAGAAACACAGGACGACTAGAATATGAACTTGTGATTTAGCGCTTTGTATCATGTCGTCTACTTATTTCCTACTCACTTAATTTAATGACAGAGGTTGACATGAGAATATTACGAATTGAACTCGGAATGAACTTTGACATTTGAAGGGCTTTTCATTTAGACGACATGAAAGCGATTGTTTGATCGATAAGGGCGAGGCATTAATGGGAATTTAAGTAATGGGCTCATCATCGTCTTCTGAAATTATAATTTTGTTTGACAATATTTAATTAAGGATTTCCATTGATTTACTTTGGTTAAGGTAATTTCTCAAAGCTGTCAAATATCGACCTTGTGGGGTACAACAAAGAATGATTTTCGATGACATGTACTGAGAAACCTATTTTTATATATTGCTTGACATTTATGAAGAGAAAATAACATACAGTTATTGGTCATTTACATAATCTGACGACAACACAAAAGTATTTGTGAAATTCGTACGAAAATTATTTTTACATACGAATTACAAAGAAACAAAGATATTTTCGAGAAATAAACGTTTTATTAGACATTGATTGACGGAGTCAGGTTTCTGGCACCAAGCCTGACAATGTTCACTTAATCAATCGATGCAGAGCTGTGTGAGACTAAAGTTTGGCAGTGAAAGTATTCGTCGATTCCAAATTCCGAAGAAATCCGTAGGATTGAAGAATTTCGAAGAAACCATCCAGCATCCCTGTATCTGTAATCAGCGGATTCCAGTAAAGGTCTGAGCTAAATTCCATTCATATTTAGTATAGCTGCATTGACAACTTGAGCGAAATGTGTGCACGGTGCTAATCTGCACAATTGTGGGATGTCAGAGGACTTTGAAGTTTAAAATGGCGAACAACAGGGCAGTATATTTTCTCGATTGTTATTTCTGGTGGTTATCAGCTTTGTTATCCGTGCAGCTTTGACGGAGGAAATCCGAAATATACAGTGGACAATGACATCATATTTGAAACATCTTAACAACGATGACGATATCTACCTGTGGTTCATACAGAATTATCGACCTACGTACATCAAACGGCTCACAACCTGGAAACTGAAGTTAGCAGCCTACAGTTGCGACGAAAAACGCTTAACTTAACATTGATGGATAGGAAGTTGAGAAAGCTTTCTTCATCAAGAAAAAGCTTCAGTTATAAGGAGCTCCACAATTATCACAGATAGTGATGTTACTTAGTAAGTCGAACATGTACAAATGTTTAGCAAAAGCTAAGTGACACGTTACAACTTATAACGTATACAAATTGTTTTCGGTCTTTTCTACCGGGACAGAAAGAATATACTGACGTCGAGCTGTTTGTTCTGCCTGCATACTGGAGTCAGAACACACTTTACGCCCCATAAGGGGTGAAAGAATTTAAGAAAGTTCTGAGCTGCGTTAGAACAATTCTGCTGTATTGTGTGGGTGTTTAAGGACTTTTATCAACAACCTGATTGATTTATATCAATGTTGTTTTTGGAACACAGGAAACCATACAAAAACATGCCTATTAATGGCATCCCTTCTATAAACGTGAGTGTCTGTTGAGGACCACGTACACTGAATTATAGCACCATCTACATACATATGGATGTTTAAGTATCACAGAGTGGTAAATCGATCAGAAACAGATTAATTCTTGTGAATTTTTCTTTCAAATGTAATTTCATGTAGACGATTCCCCTTATTTTACCATTTAAAAACACAAAACAATAATATCAACATAAAATATTCATAAATCAATCTCTATTCCCACAGCTTTGATAACGTCAATGACAGAGCTTTTAATGAGTAAAATAATATAATTTTTACATGTATTTACAAAAGAATCAATCTATCTCACTAAGGTTTAAAAAGTCGTTTACACCTAGACTTTTTAATTCCATTCACATATGCCGCTAAAAAATTATCAGTGACAAAAAAATCTCATCAATTTGTAAAATAGGCTTACATTTGAAAAAAGTTTAAAACTCATTTATACAGCCGATATTTTCAATGAAAAAGAAAAAACCTAGTCATAAATGGCAAAACAAGTGAGAATAAACAAAATTGTGCGCATTTTGTTAATTCTATACGACAACAAAAATAAAAACAATTCATTTATAATTTCTGCTAAAAATTTAAAAACAACAAACACATCACCCACTTTTAATTATTCATTTATTTTTATTTTAGATCGTTAAAAGCATTTAAGTTTTATTTTAATCATATCTGAATTTAACACGAATAACATTTTGTTCAAAGTTGTGAAATAGTGAGACATATACGAGTACTTATAGTTAAATTTGGTTTATGTGTACTTTTAGTTTTGGACACATAATATGTACATAAACTCAAAATGTGATTTATAAAAATAGAATTTATTACGCGGAAGTTTACCTACGACAAACTGAGTGAAGTCGTAAGGATAAAAGTAGTCAAAATAATTCAAAGTGGTTACACAAAAGTGCGATTTCAAACCCATATTCTTGAGATTTCACAGATCTAAGACCTAAACTACATAGTACGACAAAAAGGAGAGCGGATCTAAAACGGATGTTAAAAGAGGAAACCAAAGTTTAGCATTGTGCTCAACCTTTTGGGCGAATGACAGCCTTATAAATTGAGGCCACATCAGAAGATAAAAAGTATTTTTTGCAATATCTGAAGAAACTTAATCATTTCGCAGCATTTTTGTCGACTTCGAATGTGTGGTCATTTCAACGAAGGTTGTCATTAACACACATATCGAGGATAGAAGGTCTTTCGATTCATGGATGTTCGAGGAGTGATTATTGCAAAAGTGACAGAAGACAGCATTGGGTTTTGATTGCATTAAATTAGAGTCTATTCGTTAAAACACATTTTATTATGCTGTCGAGGTTGGAATTTAACGAATTTAAAACAAACGTTGACGTTTCTCTTCTGTGTCCGAAGAGCAGGGACGTAAGTTGGTGAACGAATATGAGAAACTGAGGCGATTGTCATTTGCGAGCATGGAATTAAATTAGAATTTACATAGAAAAAATCATTTATAAAAATGAGAAAGAGGGTCGGAGAATGTATTATGAATTGTAGACTTTAAATAACTTGAAATGAAGATCCCGAAAGGCAGTTTCAACGAAACAGTTTAGTGCCAAAACTCTTTCAAATGCCTTTGAACTAGTAAGCGGAACAATCTTTTTTACCTACATACGTGATAAAGAGATTCGTTTCAGTTTTCAATGATATATGCCTTCAAATCATCAGTAGACTTGTTGCTACGAAGATCGTACTGCTGGTCATTGATGAGTTTCCGCCAAACAATTCATTTTATAAGCTGACGATTTATCAGCTTTTCCAGGACCTTGGAAAGAATAGACCCAAGTCCAGTGGGTCGGTAGTTGGAGGGATGAGGATATTCGCTCTTTTTTACAGACGGACTGGACAAATACAGTTTTCCACCCATTCGCCTAGAGACCAGACTGCATTCGATGTAGCCACACTTGGACCAATCTGGGTCCTTTTTTATTCTCTACAGAAACTACTCTGGTACTACACCAGCCAGACTTTGCTATTTATGCTGAGGACAGTTAGTTCACCAAAATTGCGATAGAAACTGGCTCGTTCATAGGTTCTTCTTTAAGGCCAGAGAGCTGAACACGTACAAAGAACGTAGAAAACTCTTCCTTCTTGTTCAAACAGCTTCTGCAAAAATCATTTGAGGAGAAGCCCAGCCTATCGACGTGCTTTTTTATTTTATCTTGGTAGGTTTGAAACCTTAAAAATGTAATTATTTGGCGGTCTCGTGACTCCAACTGTTAACTCAAAGATGTTATGATTTGTAAGTGCATTATCTGCTTTTGTTTTTGAAACTAAAACGTTATTTCTTTCGAAGCATCAAGTTGATACAAAAGGACACAATAAATAAATAATAATGTCTTTTTTTTATACCAATCATTTTCTCAACATTGACATCAAACAAATTGAAAACATTCGACCAAATAACTGGATTTTTCTAATCCATATCTATACAGCGTGACATTGTTTTTCTAATTTTAGTTTGACACGCTTCTTGGTACGCACCGTAAAATCTGGCAAGTACTGGATGAGATATTTTTACAAATACCACGACGAAAATAATTTCATTATTTATTTTTAGTTTTAATTAATTTCGCACTTTTATTCTGTGAATAAAATTTGAATTGACAAAAAAATTGTCAAAGAATAGGAAGAACAAAAAAAAAAAAAACAACAATTAACGAAAGACTCACCACAATACTGTCCATCAGGTGTGTTCGAAATTTGTTCGAATACTGCATACCAGCGGGCTGGAAGCAATTTTCGGAAATCATCTGCAGGTACCATCGATAAGATACCAGAGAGCACGTTGAAAACCAGTCGAGATTGCTCTGAAAAGAAGGTTACAAAAAGTGAGGCTTGCAAAGGGGCAACAAAAAACAATTGCAGTGTGATAAGAGCATTGTAGAAGGAAATTGTTATTTAAACAATTATTGATCCCTTAACTAATAATTTCATATTATTTATTGTAATATAGAGAAAGTTTTCAAAAAAAAGTCTCAGGGTATCGCCTTAACTTGTTACTAACCTGCAAACAGACACGTTCTTTGCGGAAGTTTTATGGAAAAACGTTTGAAACTGGATCACGACCTAACATAGTGAAAAGTATTAGGTACCATAATCAATTTAACAAACATCATTAAATTGCTTAAATACTATTATAATTTTCAATTATCATGGTACTCAATGGTCAATGTACACAAAATCTACGACGTTTCGTTTAACGTTCTCATGCAAAAAAAAAAAAAAAATTAAATTTATTTATTTATCCATTTAGTATGCATGAGATCCAATAAATTAATTCAATGAATTAATATCTAATCGGCCAATGAATGGATAAAATTTGGCGCCCAGACATATCAGTAAATAATAAAGTTAATTTCGTATAACTACAACCTGCAAATTGACAAAAGGCCAAAGGTAACTTTGCTAACCAAACGCAAACACAGATTTATTTATTGTTAGTTTGCCAAAATCTTCCATTTCCTATTGGGGCGGTGATCATTGCTTAAGCGAATCTATTCGCTTAAACATTTTATTTGAAAAATGGTGTCAAGGACAATCAATTTATATGCTCTAAAATTGTTATTCATAGAAGCGATGACACACCCTCAGCACGTGGATTTTCGGTGTAGTAATTTTGTTAGAAAATTTGGGTGCTATAAGTCGCCTTTATATCGAGGCCGGTACCGGCTAGTAAAATGATTTTGTTTTGTTATTTCCCACTCGTGTTTTTTCATCAAATATTAGTTTGTTTTTATTTTATTGAAACAGCCTGAAGTGAATTCGGCTGAAGGTCAATGACATTCGATTATAATACTTGAATCATGAAATGTGAACTTTAAAGTTAATTTCAAGTTCCTACGCATAAGGAACATCATCAGGTATGTACGAGTAAATATTTATGTTTTCAATTTGGACGATTTATTTTTCATCCGTTTCACTTCAACAGAAGATGACTTCAGAAACCATGTGCTGAGAATATGGGTGGAGGTTTAGTGTCCCATCAGGAAAACACATGCTGATTTGTGGCAAATCAAATTGTTTCTAAATTCTTATAGGGGAGTATGAAGTGGATGGATGCTTCACAGATCGTCAGTTCTATTACACAGTATGGAATTAAAAATCTTCCTAAAAATTCGTCGAGAAAGGCGTACTCTTTTAAGTTTATTTTTCATTAGACGTCTAGCTCTAGTCTCCATGCAATTTATTACTCCTTGATACATATAATATTTACATCATGGACTTTTTGCGAGAAATATCTTTTGACTGAATATCACATAAGCCGCAATGGTTCCAGAATAAAGACTACTTGTGTTAATTTACGGTCGATACAGGACTAATTTTCACCAAAATTAAGACAAATTTTTACAGATGGCTCCAAAAGCATCTATGGCTGAAGTCTTTCTGGAAAGCACCAACATTAGACTGTATTTTCTAATAACATATGGCTGCAAACAAAAGCCGATAGTCAAGCTGTACTCTAGGCCTTGCTCAATCATCCTACTAGATCCAATCGGTTGGCAAACCAAATTTGCTTAATTGTGTCTGGGTTTCAGGACACAACAGGGTTGCTGAGAATAATATTTTCGACGAAATTCCCAGACGACGCTCAAAGATAATTTCTCCGGTCTTGAACTCACATTAGGTTTGTCAACATCTTCAGTTAGGGCGTTCAGCAAACAAAACCTTAGGTGCCATAACACTCTAATATAAACGCTAATCAAAATTGCACAATGAAATGTACACAATCCATATCGCATGCAGTTCACGAGCATTTGTTAAATACAGCTGAACATAAGTTAAACTACCAGTAAAGTCCTACGTCAGTGTGGACCTGCTTTTAAGATTAAAGAAATTAACCCATATTCAAATTCAAAGGCTAAAATATTTAGCATAGGTATACTTAACAACGTATGTATATGATAAATACTTTAGCCATTCGAAGATAATTAAATTTTCTATGCTTTTATTCTGATTATTCCACTTATAATGGTGCAAATTAGAATCGTTTGCTTTAACAAACAAAACAAGTTTGAAAAATGATTTTAAAGTAGCTTACTGATATGCATGACTAAACTAATTGTATAGTTATTCTTTGCTGATTTGTGTAATTGACTTAAATCATCTCTATAAGCCTTACTTTGAGAGCAATAAAGAGTTCTTTGACGACAAGGGTTTTTATTGTTCGCGTTAATAAATTATTTTTATCTTTCTTAAAAACAGTAGTGCAGAAAAGTAAACCCATCTCGATCCACATACAAAATAAACACCTCCTTAACTGAAAAATCGAACAGTATACGCGGTCGCTTTAAAGGCAAAGGTAAACGTCAGGATAATCAACTTTAGTTAGCTTTTAGTGGCTTTCACGGTAACTGCTGAATAGGTGAAAGGAGTTGGTTTTAAAATGGAGGAAGGCAAAAGAAAGTAGGTATATGCTATCAAGAGACAAAGCTCCATCGGTCCACCGGCTAGGATAAAATGTTACATAAGTACAGATTTGAGGTAAGTAAGGAGTTCATCTATTTTGAAGTCAAAATCAACTCCATGAATGACACCCTAGTGGAGATTCGACAACTGAAAACTGTTGGTACTTCCGCTTAGCGAAACAAATGGAGTCAAAATTCCTTACTCGGAGACAAAATGTTTACTTAACCGGACCCTAATACTATCAATTTTGGAAAATGCCGCCGAGTACTGAAGCGATAAGCAAGAAATGTGGCGAGGAGGACGAGTAGAGAGAGGAGAAGATATATCGACTACATCTGCTTGCTCTCATCGAGCGAGTGGACAACAATGCTCCAGTCAAGAGAAACCTCGAGTCTCAGTTTTCAGGGTTGATGCGACAACGAAGACCAAATCTTCAGTTCAAAGACCAAGTCATTGTCGATGCCAAAGTAGGAACACCTGTCTCAGGCGATGACTCTACACGGGTCGAGAGCCCTTTAAGAAAACGCATAACAAATACTAAAGCCTCTAGTTTAAAAACCCAAGTATACCAACAAAAATCGATTGCATCTTTTTGGTCCTCACTGTAAACAAGTTAAGTACTTCTCAACACAAGAACGTGTTTTTATTAAAACCAATAAAACTATTTTTATACAAATTACTTATTCATTCTGTTTTCGCAATTTATTTTTATATTTCGCGTTTATAAATTCCTGAAGTAAAAGCCTTTGACAACATGACATGTTGTACAATTTATTGTGTTTAACGGACGTCTATATTGCTGCAGCATTATTGACGGTTGGGTTGTTTTCTTAATTCAACAAGTTTTTTTTTGACGTGCACGCTATTAATGTATAGAAACCTGTATTATAATAATAATAATAATAAACAGAAGTGTTTTAATGACCAACTCTTCTGAGGAAAACGAGACTATTTATTTTACAAAGAATAATACAATACCATTCGCAGAAAATTGAAATTTATACTCTCAAGTGGCTAGGTGTATTCAGGCATAACTTACTGAAATTGAAAAATTAGTAATGCCAGGAGTGTGGAAGATTAAAGTCGAACGATACAGCCTGAGATGAATGGATCATACTAAAATCGTTTAAGAAAAATGTCACATGGACTTGTAAAGGAGCATGAATCCATACGCAAAACTCATACATCAAAACCAATGGCACAATTATTCTAAAGTCCGTCCCCGTCCAATTACTATCATACGGCGACGATATTGATATACTCGTCAGTAGCGCGTGAGTGTTGAATGAAACGAGAGCGGCGAAGATGGGTTTAAAGGTCAACGAATGCAAAACAAAGTATTGTACTTGATGTCAACAAAAAATGACACCTAATACTGACGTCTCGTACAGAATGTCATTTTCGACAGATATACATAACTTTGTCTATCTAGGCTCCCCCATTAACTCAGAATAACTCCAACTTCTCTATAGGTAAGACCCTCATAGACTATGCAAAAGCATAGATTTTGTATGAGATCGTTGTTGATCGCTTTGAGAGAAAAAGTTAGAAGAGTTTGAATAGATCGACTAAGATGGCTGAAATATATGGACAGGATGCACAAGCAAACCAACGCTCTAGCTCGGAGAATCAAATCCAACACTGAGGCACGGTGCATTAGTGGAAGTCGAAGACTCAGAAGGCACGCACAAGTGGAAGGGAACCTCAAACAGGTAGGTAACGACCGATTAGTTTTGTGCTAGGTCCACCACAGATTTTAGCGCCATTTTAAGTAAGTACGAACTTTTTAACATATACATTTTTCGTTTTGACTGTACCCAGGTTAAAGTGTCATAGTTAACAACTTTATGTTCAAAACTGTATCCAACTTCGTTCTGGTGGCGGCTATTTTTTTTTTTTTTTGCCAAAATTTTTCAGTAGTCGAGCTTAGAAATAAAATTTAATAATTTCGCAAAACAAGAGCACTTCAAGATGTTGCAGGGTTCCATCGAACCAGCTGTTGACCTACGTCGTCGATTTAAAATACAATAATTATGAAAGTGGGATAAAGAAAATAATAAACACCGTAGCATATTTGGAGTTCTTCAGAAGCTTAACCTTTCTTCTCATAAACTCAATCGGATGAAAACTTAAGTATTTCTAGTGAAATGTTCGCAAACTCGGGTCAAAATAACCTCGTTGTAGATGGCTTGACCGTAAATCTACGATGCAGTAAGTAAATACAAAAATTATACAAAATCGTAGAATTGACAGTTGAATCCGTTTACTACGACTTCGCTTATAACGACTAACCGCTTTTAGCGACGTGACAAAACAAAATGTTAGCTTTGCATACAATAGAATAGTTAAGATTTTCAGTTCGTTTTGTGCATCGTCCGATAAGAACGTTCGGTTCATTGATCGTCGCTATATTCGGATTCTACTGTAGCCCCATGTTTGCAGAAGAAGACAAGAACCTATCATTGCTGTAATTAATGTTTTTAAATTTCTTTTAACACGTTCCATTCGTATACCAATGCCCAAAGAATCACAACCTACGACTTAATTGTTAACAAATTTCTCACACTCAAAAATAGATTAAAAAGCATAAAAATTGTAAGTTCACAAGCAAATAAAAATTAAACATAAGCTCCTAATTCATGCCAAAAATCGATCACTCGTTTTTACTGTTTACGTTTGAAATTAATATGTTCACGTTAATTGTAAAATTAAATTAGAATGCGGATACATAAATGTGTTGAACAAACAGTTGGCGCAAATTTAAAATTAATTTTTAAAATAAATCGCCATTATTGCGTTTTTAAAACGTACATATGTGTACCGCTAAGAGACTTTCAATGCATTTGTTGAATAATAAGACTTTAGCCAGAAGGATGGTTGAACTCGACCATGACGTTGTTTGTTGCGAAAAATAAATGTTCTTTGTAAATTTCGTAGGTTATTACACTGCATTGAGGGAGAATATTTGTTGGCAAAGGATGTTAAATGTACAAAACATTGTTTACGTAAACAAAAATTATCATTTTGCGTCCGATTCGAATTCATTTCACCCGTGTTTTATGTATTCTTTGATGATTTTGTTAAAACTTGTGAGAAACAAGCGTTTTAAAACACTTAACATGTAATTAATTGAAGATCTCTAATTAACATCAAGTGACGTCAAACAATTTGATAGCATATCCAATCTTTAAAGAGAAATAGCTCCTAATCAATGCCATATTTCACACCTATTATACAGCCTAAACCTTTTTTGTCAGCTAACGAAATTACGTGTAATTTCATTAGCACAGTAGTCACAAAAGGCTTAAAATGATTTTGTGAAAATTCATCAAAATTACAAAACAAGAGAAAATTGGTTCACGTGCGAAACATAATTGGGTTACGTAATAAAATTGCTTCGCATTATATGTATATTATACGAGCCAGAAGCTTTCATGGAAATTAAGGAGCAAACGAAACACGTTGTTCGTGAAAATAATGAGGACAAAACGAAATACATGTTACGAAAGACCAAACAGAAAAGTGTCCACCGTCTACGATACGCACACAGCGCTATACACCTTTCATGCACTTATGTATGTAAACGATGTCCTTGTGGATAGGAAAAATAACCTTAGAAAACTGTTCCTACTTCGGTTTTGGCAAACAACTTGAGAGCAACCCTGAAAACTTCATAACCATGAAGGACATAAAAGCCATTAGGGACCCTCACTCTTTATATGCCAAAATATGAGACTTGTCCCTCTTTGTGGTGTTATTCACACAGCGCTTCTGTTGGTGTAGTGATTTTGAAAATCAGGTGGTTATGAAATTCCAGTCCTTTTGCTCCGAAGGTGGTGTCCAGAATGACTGGGGGAATCATTGGTACTGTTGCCATTGCTTATAATTCACAGTATTTCTTTCGAACATCAACACTTTCAAGCTACATATATGACCACCCTACTGCCAGTGTTATGCCTATGAAGTAGAGTTGACGTCAGCTTTTTTCGCAGTTGATCGATTTTTTTTTTTACATCAGGATTTGAACTCTGGAACGTGATAAGCGATGATGCAACCACTACACCATTGCCACCTTAAAATGAATCAAAATGGTGTCCACATGGATCGAAAGTATACGCAATTATGTGATCCAGAGACAGGCGTAATAGCGAGACTACTACGGCCAACCTTAAATAAGAAGAAATCCAACAATCTTATGAAATCTGTACATAAGACATTGTGCAATAGAAACCCACGCAGATCAACTTGGGCTACCATACAGCGACTACTGTCAAAGCTGCAGGAATGAACAGAAAACACAATCCGTATGATACCTGTTCTGTGAACGTCCCACACCAGTCACCAAAAGATTTTGTAGGTACTCTTGGTAGTAGGTATATTGTTCTATGGGATAGGGAACCTTTATATGGCTAATTTCAGAAAACTTTTGAAATTCCTATCTTTTTCTTTATGATTTCCAAATTAGCCGCTCTTTTACAGATTCCCATTCGTAAATTTAAATAGTTACAATGTACCCATTTTCTCAGAGGTCCAGGTAAATCTTGTAACCATCCCTGGTTGGTTGGTTTTCTGGGCAAGCAAATGTTGAGGCACTAAGTTCCTAGGTAAAGGAGTTAAAAATGGTCGATGGGTAAGAGAACCTTTGAATTTCATCCGCTAAGCTAAAGACGGCAAGAAAAATCGGACCGATCGAACTTTGGACAAGATACTGGACGGTATCATCTTCTTTCAAAAATATACCCAAAATTTCATTCTTGTCACCAAACTTGTACATGATTTAAGTCAAGACTAAGATTTAAAAATACCACTTTCATAGACGTGTTTTATATTTATATTCACTGCCTAAAAATACATATATGTCTAGATATGCTAGTGTTCACAGCTAAAGGAACCCAAGTAATGCTTTGACGTAGGTACCTGTTTTTTACCATGAATTCGACAGCAAGCGACCTTCACCTTATCACTTACATAATCAACTTCCTAAAAAAAAATTCGCTTCCATTTATCAGTCAAAGATTCAAAATGACTGCATTACCGTAAGACTCCGCTTTTGTTTAGCTTGTTGTTGGTTTAGGTAAAAAGTAGGTTAAACTGATAAAAGACAAGATTAAAATGTTTTTCTTTTTTTGTCTTTCCCTGTCGTTTTTTTTTTTTTGTTTTTTTTTATAAAAATAGAAACCACCTTCTCTACATACAAATGCTGTTTTTTTTTACGTTTCTGTAGTCACGTTTACCAATTGGAAAATGTATGAGCGACTTACATTATATCCCCCTTCCCCTTGTGAATTCATTAGCACTGTTTTTCCAGGTCAGGAGACAGACACAGAGGCACAGTGCGTACGTGTCGATGAGCACATCAAAAATTGTTATTTTCATAACAAACATCAGCTATTTTGTGTTATTGGAAAAAAGTATGTCCCAAACAAATCCCAATTGGACGCTTGTTTTGTTTTGGGACAAAATATGTTTGGTGTTGGTAGTTTGAAATGGACTGACACGAAGTCAGAGAAAATACGTTTTTTTTTTTTTTTGAAAATATGTACAACATACAAGATTCAACTGCCGAAATGTTTTCTTCGTGAATATCTACAAAATAAATTGAATTTATCTAAATCTACTTTTAAGATTGTAAATTGTAAGAAACACATAACAAAATATTGAAGTTTAAAATGCCTTAGGTAAGAAATGATAAAGTTTTCTTAGCAACGCGAAACAGTAGATAAGTTTGTTCCGCTTTATGTCGAAAGATAAATAGCATTTTACGAAATAAAATTTTTTTCCTCAAATCTACGTGTCCACTTAAAATCTTTGAAAACCGATTGCGGCAATGTTTGAAACGATTTCTCTTTAAAGTTTTTGACATTTGTATATTCCTTCCAGCACGAGGCTGGAACAGATAATTCGCGGCTGTTGGGATTCACAGACGATATCGACATTATGGCTTCAGCCTTGTGAGCCTATTTAAGTACTACCACAAATAATATAGTTTACATAGATATCGCACGCAGAGGTAAAAAAAAGACACATTTTCAATCAATTGCTATTTACTAAACTATATTATCTGTAGTACTACACTTGATCAGCAGGCAAGAACAGTTTCAGAGTGAAAGTAAATTCGAAAACGATGAAACTTAGAAAATCAGCTAAATTCAGAACTCACACTTTGAAGAGTAGAATTGATGATCTACAAATCATTGATCCTGTTTGTTTGTTTGTATGGTGTGGAATGTTGGATTGAAAGCAAGAAATTAGAGCGAGTATTTGCTTTTCAGTCTTGTGCCCGAATTTTAGAAGTTTTATAAAGATGAGGATACAAATCCAAGACGTTTCTTCGCTGACTACATCAAACAAAAGGACAACAACCTTTGCAGAAAGATGGTCTTTCAAACTAGATCGAACTTCAATTATAAAAAGTAAGCTATTGTCGAAACCAGGAGTCCTACCGCAGTGAATTGAACTCGAACAACTTGCTCAGAATGGTGAAAAATCGAATTCAACTTGAAAAACAAAGCCTTACATTGGTAAATATGTCTCCATGCAAAGTAAGATAGATTTTTTTTTTTTGCTACGATAACATGACACGTAATCAATGTGATTTTAAGTGTACCTAACCACTTACTGCTCTAACAAAAAAAAAATCCTGTGAAACAAAATTCAGTTGTGAGCAGTGCGAGGATTAAAAACCATTAAAACATCATTTTCTTTACAAAAAAAAACAATTGATCAAATTAAATCCTTTTTTTGATAAGCTTCGGAATGCCCATCATTAATTCCGGCGTCTGAAACGCCTTTCGATGGTGAGTAATAATTATTTTAAGATTTCCACTCAAATGATAGAATCATGTTTACATTTTCGAAAACAATTGAAACGCATTAATGTCATTTCAGGCATTTTTAATCCTACTAGCTAGACGAATAAGTAATTTATTTGTCTGACAGATTGCAGAATTTAGCTGTCTATATTGGGAACAACAAAACAAATTAAAATCTATTTTTGAATTTATTTACTTGAAAATATTTCGAGGCGAATTGCTAAATTAAATGAGATACAAACATACGTATGTGTAAACCGTAGTCATTATTGTGTTGCAAATAAAAAAAAAAAAGTGACCGGAGCGCGCAAATAATTGCATGCACTGTGGAAATAAATAAATTTCAATAAACATTATTACATAGGTATGTTGCATTTATTGTTTTTAAGATTATTTGTTGGTAATAAAGCGGTCAACAAAAAATGAAAATATATCAACACTGGAAATAAATAACCTGTATGACAAGTGAGAATCAGTTGTTTAGAGGAAACCATAATGGCAGTGTTGACAGCCAAGGAAGGTGTCTCTAGTTAATAAAAATAATCAAGCGTTCAGAGTCATACTTAAACAGTCTTCTCAAGAATCGGTCATATTCTAGAGTTGATCAAATAGATGATATAGGACTGAAGCTTGAACTTGCAAGCCAATGATAAGTCCGCACTTATTCTTTCTAAATCTGAAGACCAGACTGTAATATGCAGCAACAAACAAACCACAAACCAAAATGTCATATCTGAAGATGTAAATTATATATGGATTACATCGCTTAAAGAAAACAATGCATTTCGCAGCATTTTTAGCGATTTCGAATATGTGGTCGTTCCAAGCACCATTCATGGACAATGGCTCGAGGTTTGATTTTGGCTTAAGTGACTCAAGACAGCATTGGGTTTTGCACGGATTGAATTACAGTCTTGAATTGAAATTCCTGAATTTCTAATCCACTGAGGAAGAGACACATCGATGCCATATGCATTCGTCTGCCACAAAAGAGCTTGGTTCCAAACTCGGAACCAGGCATCACATCACCAGTGAACCTGTTCCTATTCATTGTGCTGCCTGTCATGAATCAATAGGTATATGTACATCTGAACATATATCATAAGTTGTCGATTTATCTGCGTTTCCATGACCTTGGAAAGAAGGCGACGTAAGTGCGATGACTCTGAGTTTAACGATCTGCAGATAATTATTCTAAGGCGTCCATGACCTTTCTACACGTATCCAATACCAGCTGGGGAGCTACAATCAGTTTTGCTATAAAACATGGCTCGTGTCAAAGAAGCCTTGTTCAAAATTCAGAGCAGTATTTGCAAACAATCTCTTAGCATAGAAGGTCAGAGTCGTATATTCCACTAAAAGTTTTATGTCATGGATCCAAAGTAATCTACAAACATTCAAATGATTACACAAAAATACATGCGCTCATTATCGCATACAGCTTTTGTTCACGTGAAACTTCCTCGTCAGATTCATCAATGACCCTTAGCACGTCCTCCTCTTACGCTTCTCACGTTGCTGTGTGAAAGAAAAACAAAAATCTAACGAATATCGCCAATACGGGCAATGTTCACAGTCGTACCTTATCAAACGGCAACATAAAAACGTCATTTAACATAGATTACGTTAAAAAAAAAAAAACCTCAAATCTCCGAGATAAACCACAGTAGATCCAGCAAGTGAAGTCACAAATTATTTCTCATTGAAACAGCACGACGAACTGCAAGATGAGAAACACGATACAAAAACAAAACGGAAAAAATGTATGTATTAAGAAGTAGTGGGGGCCGGTTGGTGGGCTGGCTAAAGCTATTTTTAGATTCTCGTTTGCGCTTTTTTCATGCGACGACGACAGTTGATTAGGCCGGGTCGGGCAGCAAATGCCTGCTGCTTGCACAAGCTTATATCAACAACAACAACTTAATGGTTGCACTGGCACTCAAGCAGTAGATATTCGTACACAATTTGTTTTTCTCGAATTAATTAGAAAATATGCAACTTAGAGACGAATTATTGGCCTTGGGGAGGCAATTTCATTCGAAATGCATCGAATAATAATCATTTCCAATTGAAAGAGTTACATATGAGCGACGGTTGTGGTTTCGTGTACGTTGCTGACCTCAAACGAAAGCAGACGTAAGCAGAGGATAATTGCAGAGACCACAAAGAAAAACATTATTATTAAAATAAACAAGCAGTTGTCGGTTTGGGGGTGTTTCTTGAATTTACTATTTTAAAGTGGTTGTACAATAACATCGTTTGATTGAGTCTGTGTCATTTTTTTCTGCAATGACTTTGTTTTGTTTACACTAGGTCTTTTTTTTTGCGGAAGTAATGAATCGTTTGACGCTTAAGTGAGACTCAAGAAGTAATTAATGAGTGCCTTTAGTAGACTGTAAACTATCAAGGCGAGCCGACAATTCAGGGAATTTACTAATTGGTTGGTTCTAGCAACAGCAAAACTGCCAACGTGGCTTAATGGGTTCTGCGATCTGTTGCAACACTATTTAGATGGACGGTGGAATATTTTATATATGTATTAGGAAAAACACCCGATTGGACTCCAGGAACAATGTACGGAGGTTCAACGAAAACTCAATAGGCCGTGTCAAGGAAACAAAGTTTGTAGTAGCGTTACAGTCGGTGCTGAGAATTCTGGAAAAACTACTTCTTCGGATTGTATAACGACGACAAAAACGAGAATCCAGTTCACAGGCATTTCGAACGATTCAATCTAGGCATTGGTAGGCAAAACTTGCGTCTACCGTATTAAATATTAAAATAAAGTGAAGCTAGAATTGAACAAAGCTGCTGGATCATACGGCTTACTGATAGAGAGACGACTTGGAAGAAAGTTTGCACCAACTGATTTCCAAAATTTAATCAGACGAGTAGATATATGACTGCTAAAGGTAATTTGAACATATTTTACTCAATTCACAAGAAAGGAGATCCTCTTAAATATCGATGAAGAATGCTCAGCTTCAGCTTTCATGATCCAACTGCAATTTACAAAATAAAATGTATGTTTGTTGTTTGTACATTCGTCCAAAACTTAAGTGGAATCCACTCAACAGAGTCAAAAAGCATGCGTTAGTATAGCAAGAATCACTTAAAAGTCTGCCTGTGCATTCAGTCCTTACAAAAGCGCCAAAACCAAGCACGATCCTAAAGCGATTCCTCTTGCTGAGGATCACAACATTCTTGAATTGAATGGGAACTTTGCTTGCCGCAAAATATATTTTAGATGACAGTGCCCAATTTTTTCTTGTGGGAAAGGTGCCCTTTCGAAAATACATACATGTAATATTTTCACAACTCGAGGGAATAATTTTTTCCCTTTCATATTAGAAGTGGCAATTAAGGTGCGGCGGTTAAAACTAATTACTTTTTATGATGACATTTGCGCGCTACGTTCTAGATATCACACTTTGTAAAATGTTTTATTTTTCCCTGAACGTGACCTAGAATAAATAACGCAGATATAGGTTTAGATGATAACGAGGCATTTATTTATCAGATAAAGAGAAAGTTCGACATATGAAGGAATATTAAACCTTTTTTTTTGTTGCAGACAAAGCATCTTTGTAAGCTGTTCATAATGAACAGGTGACGGCGTCTCAGACAAATGCTGCACGGACCGGGGGCATGTGAATCATGAAAGTGATAAAAGAACATATGTTTTAATATAATGGATTGTACTAACGAGTAACATGTGTATCTTTTCCTGCAACATCTGATGGTATCATTTTCCCATAACCAGATGTGTAACAGCTTCTAAGTAAATGTATAACTGACTCTCTGCAGGTGTACTTACATTGTATTAATTAATACGTAGAAAATCTAATAATAATACACGATTGTAAAATCATTTATCCAATTGGTTGAGTGAAGTCAATTGATTTGTTTTTCTTTTCAAACAATGGAATATGCAGAACAATTTAGGTACATATGGAGAAGCACATCATTGAATTAACCTCTTACAATTACGTAGAACATTACGGCACAGACTCTCGTTACGATAAACGCCGCAATTTCTATTCAAATGCACCGCAATTCTATAAAGACAAAGTTCAGCTGGAATGTTAAGGCGTAAGCAACGCTCTGTGAAGCACTCAACCGGTGCCGGCAAAATAAGAAACAAAAAAAAAATCTATTGCGTGTTATTATTTACTGAATTAAATTGTGAAGAGAAAAAACCTGAAATTCTTGAAGCGGACGCAAGTGAGTAGCAAAAACAGATTAAAAATAAAAATAAACACAAAAACCGCCAAGAAAACTTGAACTGCAATAAGATTCCAGTTTCAACCCCAAATGGCAGTCGTATATTTTTTTTTTTTAAGCCTGTCGTAGCCGTTTTTTACTACTATTCGATCCCCCTTTCACCCAGGGGGGTTAAACAATATTTTCTGCGTCACTTTGATACCACACGTCGTGTGAGCATACTGGCCGATAAGTCATGGCTAGACACAGAAACACTGGTATACACCAGTGCCTTATCATTATCGTCATTTCCACATGGTTTAAGTAATTAATTGTACATTTGCCAAACGATGGAATTTTTGCCAAAAATGAGAAAGACAAACATAGAAATTAGTATGAAAAAAAAAAAAAAAACTTTCCACTTACCCGCCAGCGACCAAGTGAATGATGGTATCGCGTTCTCTTTGGGTCATGTCTTGTTAGCGGCTGGTTTTCCTGGTAGTTCTTCTATTATTCTTAATTTATAGTTCACAATTAATGATTTGATTAAAATTAACAATTTTAATTGCAATCGCTGTGCATTAGAGAAAATCAAGCTAAATCCACCACCAACGATAGATAGGGAAGATGTAGCTACATATTCTTCCTTCGCTCACTTGGTGGATGCAATTTTCATTTAATTTCACTTTAACACTTCACAAATGAATAATTGATTCTTTAATTAATATATTTCAATGAAATTTACAAAATTGCTTTAACAATTTTTTCCGAGTTTCAGCGGATATTATATAATTTTCCTTGGAAGTTACGACTCTGCGGCAATTTTTCGTTTAGGAATTCTTTTTTTTCAATTACAAATGACAATTAATTACGAAATTAAATGGAATTTTTCAATTCAGTTTCCTTTTTCATTTGTAATTCCGCGAAAAAAAAAACGGAATTCACTGCGGAAATCGGCTGAGAAAATTATGTTCGGTTTCTCCAAGTCGATGAACGTTAAATTGCTGCTATCTACGAGTGTATTTATACGAATGTATCGCGATGAAATATGATGTTTCTGGTACATTTATTAGATTTTGTACAAAAAGAAAAGAAAAGTGCACAATAAACAAAATTTTCAACGAGAATATTTATTTTTCTGAATGCAGATGCGAGTTGCGACACTGAGTAATTCCTTTTCTGAAATGTCGCTTATAGGAATTTCTTGTCTTGTTTTTAGTTGGGGAAATGTCAAATTGGATTGATTGGAGGGAATGTTGCCAGATGAGAGATTTTTGTGTGTGACTTTGGGACACTTGTGACAAAACTGACAGATGAGGAATGTAAAATGTTTTTTTTAGAAGAGATTTGTTTTATATTTTCGAATCGAGTTTAGATAAATATTTTGAAATTTGATAATCGTTTCGTTACGAATAACTCCAAGTTCGGGAAGAGCGAAATAGTTGACAGAAATAGAGGAAAAATATCCCAACAAGAAATCTTTCTATTTCCTTGGGGTTGGTGTATCGGATGAAGTGAAAGTTAAATACAGAAAGCAAAATCAGATGGCGAAAAGAGCGTTTGGAAGATATATTATGAAAAGCTGTCAAATCGGATAAAAAATGTCCGTTAAAACACAAAAATGCAAAATAAATTATAGTATTTGTTTTTGAAATTGATGATCACCTGACACTCATTGCAGAATAGAAATTCTTAAGGTTAAGGGAGACGTATAACCTCGGATGTCTGCAATCTAAATAGAGCTACGACAAATAGAGCAACGACGAGAAGAAACGACGATGTACTTGAAGTCAGTTTGAAGTAGGGTTGCTCATTATACATCGATACATCGAAAACATCGATGTTTACTATTCGATGTATCGAATCAATCCGATGCATCGGATAGTTACGATGTTTAACGATGTATCGATGTATTTTCATATGATGCAAGAATGAAAGCAAGTTCTGTACACAGCTTCCACTTTAATTCAACTACAATACGAATAAGAAGAATAAACGCATATAGTGGCAGGTTTGAGTCAAGTAACCGATTCAGACCTTTTAAGGGGTCAGGTTCGTAAAAAGCCAGTGAAGAAAGGATGATTTCAATTCGATGCCACAAAGGCACAATTGCAGCTATTTATTTATCATAATTTTTTTTTTTTTGTTTTACAAATTTTATGTAGTTTCACATGCAATTTTTCTGTCTCGCCTCGATCCTTGCACACACGAAAAAAAATTATCCTCGACCGATGGGAATTGTAGATCGGTGCAAAAACATCCTAGAGCAAAAATTCCACTTGAGTTTTAAAGTAGAAGGATAAATCTATCGAATGACATATGCTTTTGAAAAAGACCGATCGGGGAATAAATGGCACAGTTTTGAAAATTGAGGTCCGAAAACGGAAAAAAAAATATCAGGGAAAAACGTGTGCAGCGTTGTGAAAAATTCGAATTTCCACAAAAGCACGTGTCATTCGATAGCTAATAACGTACAGAATAAATCAAACAAAAAATTTTCAAAATCGGTCAAAAACTCCGGTGTCGGCTATTCCCACCAGTTCAAAAAAACACGTTTCGAAAAAAACCCGTTTAAAGTTGCAGGAACGGTTTTCTCATAACAGAAATCAAATACACGACTCGACCCACGTGTTTTTCTATTCTTTCATGCTTTAGGAAAGTCAGGAAAAATTCGATCAGAATTCGATTGGTGCGCGATAGGAGCTAGAAAACCGAGCTTCGCTCAAAACCAACTCCTAGCGATGCAGCAGATTTCTCATAAAAATCATCTCTGGCCATTGTCGAAAACTTTGTAGTAGAAGTATTGGGATGTCTAATTTCAAAATAACAAGCTTTCTAAAACCCATGATAAATTAATTTTAATGAAATTTTAATAAATCTTATTTTAACTAAGATCCTTGGATAGTATCTCATTTTCTTATTGCCTAATCTATATTTTTAACAACTACGTCGATGTTTTTATTCGATGCATGAAAAACATCGATGTTTTTCAACGATGCATCGTTATGTATCGATGGGACGTTTCGATGCATTACATCGAATTAAACATCGATGTATTTTTTGTATGAACATCTCTAGTTTGAAGGCTCTTCGAATACTAGTTAGGTAGGTAGAAGTGGTTGAAACTGGTGAACCTGCCAGAGACACGAGTAGCGCGGATGCGCCGATTCGATACCACAACTGAATGGAAGAGGCGGGTACAACAAAGAATTGTAAGGCCAATTGAAGGAAATAACTCTAGTCAGAAAAGTCCAAACCTATGCATCAACTAAGATGGTTGGGATATGTAGAGCAGAAGCATACCAGAGGAACGCCGAAGTCGAGAATTCCTTACTCAACTTGGCTTCCTTAACTAGAGGCTGTGGGCTAACTATCGAGCTGGCTAGAATTGCTTGTTTGTTAAGGTCCAGGTTCACTCCGGACTGTTGCGCAGTAGAAAGTAAGTAAGATGTACAACTTTTTCTAGAATTCCAAAGGATTTATCACTTACTTAACATGTTTGGTAGGTAAGCCATAGAAAGATTCCAGGACGATAGATCAAGGTTGTAAATCACGCATAGTCACACCATTCAGGCTTTTGTTGTGTCTCCTGATTCGGTTGCAGATTATTTTTCTATCAACGATTTATATGTACTTGAATACAGGATCAAAAGCTTTGAAGCTTTTTGTAAGGCAGCATGCGTATTGACTTACGCAAGAAGTGTGGAAAAGTGAACCAGAAGGAAGTAAGAAGTATATGCCACTAGATACACACCTCAAGGCGGAGTAATCTCCCCACTCTTATGTGCTCTAAATAAAATATTCCAAAAACTCAAAAACAACGGAATCAAAACCATAGCTTGTGCTTAAGATTAAATGCTACCGGCAAATTTCTTCCAAATGTTATCGAGCAAATTGAATATCTTGGAGACATGGTCCACGAAATGCTCCCAGGAAATTGAGTTGGTACTGTTTACAAACAATGGTTCAAAACTTCTTCTGTTGGAGATATCCTCCTCAGATTCTCAGACAGTGCCAAATATCTGCGACTAATTCTCGACAAAAAGTCCAAACCTATGCATATGAATAGCCAGGGGATGCAGCCCGCAAGTTGGACCTATGTTGAAGGTCTTTGATACGTATGGATGCGCTGGCTACCACTTCTTTACTATAAATATCTAGAGGAAGCAGATGGAACAGTGTGTCAAGAGCCGCCGTGGGGATTGTTTTTAGTGCTCCACTGATACCTATACAGGCTGATCTTTGCACTTTACTGATGGTAGCGATTGGTGGCTTTGTCCAAGGCTTTCCACCAAACAATTACGCCCTATGTTAAGATTGGTCTGATAACAGATAGAAAAAGCCAATGAGTTATACGTGGTTGTAGGCCCCACCTACTTCCTATTGCTTTCTTGCAGCAGTACAGAGCTGCGGTGGCTTTCTTTCCTCGCTCGAGATTGTTAGGCTGCCAGCTGAGCTTTTTGCCGAGAATGAGACCCAGATATTTGGCTTTGTCTAAAAATACAAGACTTGTACCGCACAGTTTAGGAGGGTCGAACGGGGGAATTTTGTATTTCTTAGTGAAGAGGACTAATTCCGTTTTATGGGGGTTGACTCCGAGGGCATATTCTTTAGTACATTTAGAAAGCTAGGAGAGAGCATTCTGCAAGAGGTCTCTGACCGTATTGAGGTGTTTACCTGGGACAGCTATAGCAACATCGTGCGCATAGGCAATTACACAGCAACCTTCCTTTACCAGTATTTAGAGTAGCCCATTGACCACCAGGTTCCAAATAAGAGGAGAGAGCACCCCCCTTGAGGTATGCCCCTGCTCACAAGTTTCCGAATTGTAGCATCTTTGGCCCTACGGTTGCTCTTCAAAATCATATTGTGCATTTCCTTGTGTGTTCTAAATAATCTGTTGCAGGATTCATGCGAATCTTGTCCAGGTGACAGTATCCACTGAAAATGTCTACTCTAAGGTTGTTCCTTTCTAAATATATAATGAAACTGGATTTTCTTTAAGCTTTAAACTTGCTGTCACTGGATTCCTGCAGGCAAAGACCCTTTGCATGTCTTATGAAAAGTGATTTGCTTACCTCTCAAACGGGTTCGGGTCCAATGACTGTTGTCTCTTATTCGTATTCAGAAATGCTATAATTTTTTAAAAATAAATTTCAATAAACTTAACAATTTCCATTTAAATAATATCACCGATGTTTTTATTGTTAATTTAGATTTACAATATTTTGTACATAATAATTCTCAACTGATTTCACATTTTGAATATAATAATTAAAAATAAAATTAACCTTTTTGCCAGGAGAAAACAAAAAAAGAAACTTAAAAAATTGTATTTTTATTAATTATTGTTTATTTTATTACTTGTAGAATAACGATTGCAAAAAACAAAAGAAAATTGTTCACTAACTGTCTGATTGTTTACATTTATTGTGTATATAAGTTTTTTTATTTTTATTTTCTTGCAGATTAACATTTCTATTTAGATTTAATATACTATATTTGATTTGCATTGTGTTCCTACTACAGAAGGATCTAGTATTAAGTCTGATTAAAGAGGTCGTTTTCATATAATGTACCTATCTTCGATTTACAAGGATTAAAATGAGGAGTGTGTTGAGTCAATATGCTATTAATAATAATTACTAAACTTACTATTAGTGTGTTTTCATCTTAATTGTTTAATATTTCGAAAAAAAAATTCTATTATTTTATACATCTATAGACACTGAATTGTTTTGTTTTTTTTCTTTTTTAGAAATTGATATATTGCTGTTCGGTATACGGATTTTTATATTATTTTTTATGGTAAGAATAAGTTGCATTTTTTTTTTTTTAATAAAAAATAGAAAAATTGTTAAATCTAAATGCCACTGAATGTTAAGTGAAAATAAGCGATTTATTTTTGCATTTTATATTGTTGGAATGGAAATAGATTTGATTTTAAAAAGAAACAAAAGATACCTGTAAATTTAAGAGAAGTAAAGCTTTATTCTTTCTAACTTTTATTTACAATTTAAAAAATAATTTACTATGTGTTATATAAATTAGTTTTGTTTTTTTTAAATATTTTTCTAAAAGTTTCTGTTTTTATTTTCTAATGTAATTAAATCTTAAATAACTTGTACCTAAATTTTATCATAAGGATGGAGGTGTGATTATAGTGCAAATTTCATTGCTAAAATTTTTATTTAATGCTAATAAATTTTTATATTTATTTTTTGCTTCAATTGTAATAGTAATGGACCATTGAGAAGTGTTTATTTGAATTGTTTATAATTTCTTCGTGTACATAGTGTGCGAGAAGGTTGAGAATATCTTGTTGTAGGGCTGCGCATCTCTATGCTAAAGTTCAATACAAGGAATGAGAACTAATGTGTAGAATGCACCTACCAATTATATTGAAGTTACTTTTCATGACTGAAAGCATATTTGAAAGATTAAGTCTTCATTTTAGGTTCTCACATCAATACTTCACGAAATATTAAAAGTAAGTAGTATATTGAATAGAAGGATCAGAGTTGCTCGGGAGCTCAACGAACAGAAGAAAAGGCACCGACTTCTTAGAGGGAAAAAGAAGGAGCATGAACAGCGCAAACAAATAGAGAGATTCTCCTGCAGGACTGAACTTCGTCGAAATTATACTAAAAGTAGGCTACAAAATCCGAACTGAAACATGAAAATATGAACAAGGATATGTAGTGGTAAGATCGCAGTTAATGCAGAGGATATGGAAGGATCATTTCTGCATAATGGAAATGAGGAAAATAGTTTCAACACTCTGATTGGTCCATATCAGCGTGTTTTCAGCTCAAAATTACCAACCAATTGATCAAATATTCAAACAACGGCAGATTTTGGAGAAAATCCAAAAATTCCGAATCGATACCCATCATTTCTTTGTCGATTTTAATTTCGCGGATTTCAGCGTTTGTAGAAGCCAGCTATATAGAGCAATGTCTATGCCGATTGTGCTCGTCTCCTCTCGCTCCTCTCTTAAGGTCGGCTAAGATCTCACCGAAACCTTTGATGTCAAATGATGTCGTTCTTAAAAGAATTGTGAAACATTTTAACGCCAACAATAGGGGCACAATCTTTAAAAAAAATCCTGGCATACGCTGACGATGTTGACATAATCAGAAGATCTCATCGGAAGCTGCGAAGATAGGTTTAATAGTTAAGGTGGGCAAAACAAAGCACATGCTGTCTACAAAAAAGGACATTCTACACCGAGGTCACGGACAGCATGGACGTCACCCTAAACAGATACAACTTTGACGTAGATAGGGACTTTGTCTACTTAGACAATGACACTCGAATCAAATGCAGAATAGCTCTTGCTAATTGCTGTTTCTTTGAGTATCAAAGTTCTATCTCTCAGAAACAAAAGTGACTCTTTAGAAGACCCTTTATCGTCCCTTAGTTGTTTTCTCTTGGGTGACCTACCATTTCGTCTAGTCAGAAGGGTACGGATACAAAAACCAAGATGACTGATACAGTCCGGAGATTTTTTGAATTCATCCCCGAGAGACGGCGTAGTAGAAGAAGACCGCGACTCAAGAGCCTGAAGAGTTATCGAATCTATTCCGGAGGCACGGCGGGGGGTTGTAGAAGAAGACTGCGACTTAAGTGATGTACGTAAGTGGAAAGCGACCTCAACTAATTTGAAATTGGAGCCAGATAGCTGAATATAAACCAAGATGGCGATGCTCGATGATTGAGGCTCAGGTCCAACCTGAACTAAAGGGTCATAATAAGTGCATCGAATAGCACGGGGATGCTGTCTAGAGATTACATCACTTCTTTCGCTCACAAGAGAATAATTTAGCTGGCAGACAAATTCTAGATTTAAACTGTGATCCGATAAGGCTGTATGCTGTCTTCAGTACTTTTTTGGGACACAGTTAGTTCTGGTATTTAGAAGTTATATACATAGAAGCAAAAGAGTGACAGTCGTTTTTTATTGCAGAATTAACAACGTATTTATGCAAACGTGCGGATCACTAGTTTTACAAATCAAATCCAGAGCCTATAAAGTGAGTATTATCTTTGGACCAAAAGTTTTAAGGTGGTGATATAATGAAGATGCTACTCTACCCAGAAGATGTTGGTGGAACCTCTTTACCAGACAGCTCTGTAGGATAGGACTGTTGTAAGCTAAGTCACCAGCCAAATCATAAATAGTCCATGAGAGAAAAAGAGCTAAGGCCCTTGGTTAACTATTCGATTCTTAAAGTGGAAAAAGTTGTGTTATAGACATGCCACTTTTAAGAGAGGAAACTAGAAAGACCCTTAGGGATATGTTTTTGATTGTGAGGAACAAATTGTCCGGAATATTCCAAGTCCTCTAGTTATGTTGTTCAAGTTTTTGGTACTGCATTTGGATACTGCTGCAAAAAGACGTGTTTATAGGACTGCTTTAGGACTGTAATATAACTGTTGATGAGACTTGGATTCAACATAGTCCACGGAATATACAAAAAAAAAAAACCACGTATTCTTTGCGTGTAATAGCTTTGAATGATTTTCGGAAAAAATTAATCGATTTTCTAGGCACTGTAAAAATAGCATTGTTCACAATACCTACTGTTCCTTTACTTCTCAACCTTGACGCACTCAATTTTTAATTATAACTTTCTCTCTAATATAACGGTATATTATTTATATATTTATATATAGTTTTAGTTTTAGTACAAAAGAAAATATTCAGCAGAAAAGAAAACAGATAAATAATAATTCAAAACTTAGGGCTTAGGTTAAAGATTTTAACTAAATTGCGTATATCACATATTGAGATCCGGCTCGGTTGGACTAATCGGTGACATTTCAACGCTGTCCAGCAGCGGAGTCTTCTCCTCACTACAGCTACTACTGTGCGGATCATCCGCACCACGTGTCGTTGTCGAACCGAATATTCTTGCAATGTCACTGAAGTGACGTCTCGGTGATTCCTCGGTCGAACTCGAAACGTCCTCGTCGTCTCCATTCGAATCGATGTAGTTGAGTGCATGGTCTAGACTCTTAAAGACAGAATTTCGTACGTTACTTTGAAATGTGGGCCCGGATGGCAACACGGCCATTGAGGTGGTCTTCTTTTTGGTCCTAGTTGTCGTTGTTGTCGTGGTCAGTGTAACACGGTTGATGGAGCATGTGCTGAGGCTTTTCAAAGATTTATTGTCATCATGGTGAAAGGCTTCATCTTCGGAGAAGCAATCGCCTCCAGTGGTGGTAATTGCTGTCTGTCGGAGTTTGGACAGACTGAAGAGATGACGCTCGGAATGGGACTTACGGTTGTCAATTGGTATTGGCAGACCGAGGTCGCCTAGATCTTCGCTCTTGGAGCTGCAATAGCGGCGGAAAGTTGATCCACTGCTGCTGTAGGAGATCTCATTGACGGAACTGCCTCGATTGAGACCTTGGCGGGTGAAAGATGATGACGATGAGGAGGACAGAGGTGAAGAGGCTTCGTAGTGATTGTCTCGTAGCGATGAAGGGGAAAGGCGACACGGCGATGGCGAATGATTAGGTGACTCTAGCAGTGAGTCATTCGACTTAGCTATGCGATTTTTGCGATAGAACTTACTGTCCCGCCAGAGAGTATGACGACTGTCTCTTGGCTGCGAGTTGTCACTGACGTTGGTTGAGTTTTGAGGTGGTTCCACTGCTACCGTCACATTGCTAGTCGTCTTGCTGATGCGGCTGAAGGACGAATGCGTTAGCTTCTTGTACTTCTCGCTGTTGTTGATGTTTACCCTGTTTTCGGAGTTTGTACGATTTTGTATCGGAATGAAGGCGCTATCGATGCGCCGCTCCTCCTCCAGCGATCGGAATGCCATGCGATTGGCGTTCTTCAAATGATGCTTCGACTGCTTGCGGCTCGGCGACATATCCTCGAAGGAGCATACCCTGTATTTCTGTGAGAACACTTCAATGGTGCCGGAACGTTTCGACGGCGAGGTGGTATAGATGGAGTTCTGGTCATTGACCAAAATCTTCGGCGGGTCAAATTGAAGGTTGGACGTTGATGCTGAAGCGGTTATTTGGATTTTTGGTGAAAGGGTAACGGGAAACTGCTGTGGGCGATTGTGGTTGTTTGAATTGGTGCTGCCAGTAGTGAAGGAATTCTCCTCGATGGCGAGGAAGTTCGGGGAACCCTCTCGACATGGTGTTGAAATGGCCGAATCATTCGATTGTCCGTTAGTGCAAACAGTGGCCAATTCGAGACAAGTCTCATTACCCGCACTGGTTGTGGCTATGATGATATCTTCGACTCCCTCATCGATGGGCGAGGTGATAGACTGAAAACTGCTCAACCGGAAACTGGACGAACCAATAGACAGGTCACCATCGGTCAGCGACCCAAAGGCGGAATCCTGTGAAGGATTGCTGCGACCGTATTTCAAACACTTTAACGAGTACTCTAGGCGACGGCTTTTCGAGTTCTTGTAGCTGCACATGTCAGCGGTGAGCTGGTGATTGAATGAGGTAGTGGCAGTGCCAAGAGTAACTTGACCTGTCATCGATGACTCACCTACATCGTCCTGACAATGCTCTCCTGCCCCTACACTACCACTACCATGCGATGTAGTTGCCGTGGAGCCCTCACTTGAACTACTTCCGTCTGCACTTGGGTTACATTGTACCGGTACTCCACCGGCAGTAGCACTGATGGCAGAGGTGGTCGTACTAGCGGATGTTCCATTCATTGAACCGCTATTGTCATCCAAGTTATGTTCACAGAAATGTGGAGGGAAACTGAGTGGATCATACTGTGAATGTGGCTGGTGATGCTGCGGTTGGTGTTGGTGCTGGTGATGGTGATGGTGCTGTTGGTGATGATGCAGATGATAGGGATGGTGATAACTGTTATTGGCCGCAACCACAATCTCATCCAATAGGCCTTCTTCCGAGTCGCTTGATATATCAAATGAATCCATTGTCCTGCTGAATGGCCGGCGGATGCACGTAATCCAAATTCATAACAATAGCAGAGGAAGACAAAAAAGAAAGATAACTATTAGAGTTTGCATTTTACATGACAAGGATGGAGGATTGTTTGGGTCTATTTATAAATCAATTAGCAGAGTGTTGTTGCTCTAATTAGATTGTGGGTATACAAAGTCAACTGGATACAGTGTGTGCTTTTTGGGGGGAAGTACATACAACTAAATTCTGCGTGCAACCACAAGTAACTGAGACTCATGCTGGGTTCAACATTCGGAGCATGCTTTTTGTTAGATAGTAGATAGACATATAAAGTGGGAGGAATTGGGACGATAAGGAGCTAAGGATGATAGGAAATTAGAATATGTTTAGTTGTGCAGTTAAGTTGAGTGCGATTAGTAAAGGAAATCAAATTTGTGCAATTCTCCAAAGATACTTTAGGATGCATTCAAACCAGATAATATCTATAAAAGCGGTTGGCTTGACACAAATGAATAATAAATAAGAAGAATCTGATTAATTTTTCATTATGCTTGCTTTTGAATATGCTGAGATGTTGTAAACTCAGTTTCAAGAAAAAAGATTTACCTTCTTTGAAATCGTCGATAAAAAAATACTTAAATACTTTAAGGGAAATTTAGAACTAACTTGGCATCACTTTTGTCATAAAACTGCAATTCCGGCTGTCAGCAGCGGACGAATATCTTCGAGCCTCGATGATTCTCGAATAATTTGGCAAACAATTTGCTGGTCGGATATTCCTATTGTTTTCGAAAACTTGTCTATAAAATGTTATTGGCCAGGGTTTTGCCAACTGGTGATATAACAGATCACTCAATCCCTATAAACTACGAAATTTAAGATGTAGGTACAAGCTGAAAAGATTTGCCGGCCTGAAGTCAGCGTAAACTCCTTTCTAATGGATATATTTCGGCTCTATAACACAACAAACTTGATATTCAATACTTCTTCAGTCTCACTAGTCTTTTTAGCATCTTTCAGATAGATATTAAACCAGTACCAAGCTCAATGTGTGTGTCACTGTAAGAGATCTGTACGGCTGACGAAAAAGCTAGAATTAAGTCTTGCCTGGAGCTGCCTAAAGGAGCCAAATACATATACATATTGAATTTCCTGACAAAAGCGCATTGAAGACAATGAGTCCTCCAGTAAAGGAGTTCAATAATCTTCCCTTCTATTGCTTATCCACTAGTCACATTAAGTTGGAGCACAATTCGTGAGAGCACCGGAAGAAACTCTCAAAGCGAAACTTAACTTCAGGATTTCGTCAATCTAAAAAAAAGTTTATAAACCTAAGCAAGCGTGTTACCCTAACCAGGCTGCTAATCTACCTCGTCACTGGACATTGCTCACTCAACTACTATTAACAACAAGCTGGACATAAGTCTTACGGATATGTGCCGTCTCTGCTAAGGAGATCAGGGAATTGTGAAGTGAATCTTCCGTCATAGCTCAAAGCAAGCATAAATACTTCGGCAAAGAATTCATTTTCCCATTCATCGATAAGCACGATCATGAGGTTCCTATATGACTAAAATTTTACCGCACGGTTATTTCCGACTTAGTTCGAGAAAAAAAATCATTTAGATCTTAAGACTATGTTACTCATTTTCAATATAATTGGTAAAAAATTGGTGATAGCTAGAACACTTCACAGTCGCATCAGGATGTGACCCTATCATATAACAAAGCTTACTACCCTCTAAAAATCTTTATACAATTGAGTTTTCTTTCTGAAAATAAACGTGTAACAAAACTTTTGGGTTTCAGTGTACAAGTCTTTGTCCTATCAGTCGTAGTAGATCCAAATTAAGTACATGTCTTACCCTGCTTATGTCTAACCTTTAACCTTTTCAAACTTTAATAAGATAACACAAGGCACACAAACAAAATGAAAACCAAAATTAAACTCTTAGCATTAGTAGCTACATCTACAAAAAAGGAACGTGTTCGCAAAACTCTTAATACGTGTCTTTATGTGTCAGCCATACAGTCATATACAGCCAGTTAGCCAGGCCTTGGAAGCTTTTCTTTTACTTTTAGCCACATGTACGTAATGCCATAATCCAAGTGATTGCAGAAATGATTCGGTACCCTCATTTAATGTGTTATATACACAAAAACTACTACCATTACAAAGTTCATGTCCTCTTTACAAGTTTTTTTTTTTTGTAACTATTTACATGTGAGATTAAGTTGTACAGGTTATTTGCACTTTGATAGACTTACCCCTACGTGTGTCTTTATCTTTCATTCTCTGTGTAGTGGCACATTCAACACAATCCAGTTAAATCTTGTTTATTGGTTTAGTTTAGTTTAATTTAATTTTTTTTGTTTTTTTTTTTTTTGTAAAAGGATGGGTGGGCGTGGTAATTAAATCAAACGAAACACTTCATAGGGTGCAGGCGGAAAACTGTTTTTTTTTCGATTTAAGTTTCGATTTTTGTTTTTGACACAAATTACAATAAACAAAATTTAAATAGTATTATTCACATGAAATAAAATATAAAACAAGGATATGCATGCCGGGGAAATTTAATGATTTAGATAGATAAATGGAAAACTAAATGAGAACTTATGCGATCACAATTGTCACATAGTTTTCAGAGTTCACACATGGAGAACATACGAACACGACTATGAACATGAACATGAACACGAACACATATACATACATTTATATATATATATATAGAGAGAGAGAGAGAAGAACTAGGATGTAAATGCTACCCTCTGTTCTATGTTAGTATTTTATATTTAGGTAATTTCGTGTGAACAAAATGAACACAGAAATAATGCAGGAGGAAGAGACGGTGTGAAGGAGAGGCGGATTTGGGTGAATGTTGAATGAAAGTAGGAAACACTTACCCAACCCTTCTGTCGCGTGGTGTCGATGGCGGTGTGCATGGGGAGCTTGTTTCGCTAAATGAGCTGCCTAAGGATGCAGTTTGTCGCTTTTTTACGGCAAGCAACAAATTAAGGGTTGATCTACTTAGGCTCGGTTTGATTGTCTGGAAAAATGTTTTTTTCAAGAGTGTTATTATTTGGCATTTCTTTGTTGTTGTTGTAGTGGTTTATACTTACACTAAAGCATGGACCTCGTAGTTCACGTAAATCGATGTTACGAAATAAATCACAGAGTACCAATTCCTCCACTGAAGGACATTGGCCACCTGGTGGATCGAAGATTAGTCCAAGGATTTCTAAAATCTAAAAAAAAAGTTATATTAGGGATAGTTACATATATATGTAAGTAAATCGAAGTCGAAAAGAGGTCAATCGAGTCGGAATTGTGTTAACGATGAACTGGCAAAGGAATGAATCAATGCTAAGGACGGAATGTACTCGTACGTTGGAGTAATGAAAAGAAAAATTCTCGTATGAATACCTTAGGGAAAAGACTACAACTATATACGTAATATCAAAGAACATATGACCTGTCCAAAACAAGGTAAAAAAGAAAGATCTTGTAAAAATAACTCGGAAAGGTATTGCCAGAATCATAGTAATTAGCACGGGGCATTGGCCAATTGAAGACTATGCAATTAAACTAGGTTTTCCATCTAAGAAACTGTACCACAAATCGAGGGTACAAGAGAAATCATAGTCGATCAACAAGCGACCATATAAGCATCTTCCAAGAGTACATCGTTTTTAATCTAACCTAAGGTAAGCAAACAAACAACACGGAACGGATCTACAGTTTTTATTGCCGACTCCGAACAACAGATTGAGAAGCTCTTTGACAAAGTATGCTTTTGGAGGTACCTATGTCAGCCTAGAGGTAATTTTTGTTGTTTTCTGCTGTTTCAAACCTGTATCAGCTCACTTATTTACCTGAATTTGCGTTAACTTAAGGCTTATGTCCCAAGTATGTATGTTTCCACAATTCGGTCTTTAAAATTGCTGATGAGGAGTTCAGTCGTGATATAGACTAGCAGTCTAGCCTACTCCACTTTAGTTCTTGATAGAAAGAGTAAATAAAATTCTTCCAAGAGATCAAAGTTGAGCTTGGAAGCCTTTAAATCTTGGCAAATATCTTTGTGCTGTGGTAAACATTTAAAGCTCTATCTCATTGGTAGGACTGAGCTGCTGCCGTAACACTAGTGCTTTGACCAACAATTTACCAGGATAACGACCTTTTGAGTACCGTGCGGTATAGGAGTATTTTCTGACCAGATTTACCGAGAAATAGTAGATGTTTTACTGAAGTACAACAGGAGAGTGTTTTGTTTCACGACTTGAGTAGCAGAGCCCGGTTTGGGTGAATTACACAATGAAAGACTTGTAAAAGCAAATAGATGTCTACTCTTTAAATTAATTTCGATACATTTCCTAATTTTGAGTCTTTTAATCCCGTCCTAAGTTCCACATTCGCAACGAAAAAACTTTCCTTGATTGAATAAGAAAATGGAACGACTAATCTTTGTAAACTCTGTTCTGAACATTCAAACCGATTTCTTAACTTTTTCTACCCCCAAAAGGAAAATAAACTTGTCCTTTTATCTTTCTGACCTTGAAAATTTGTGCAAAAAAAACTCTCTACCTTGTCTAATGTTTCCAACAATCAAACCAAATACATACACATACTAACTTCAACTCCAACAAAACTACTTTACAACCCTAAGTAGGCACGTTCGCCTCATGCCCATTTCTGTTAGACAATATGGTACCCTTTTCCAAAAATTAATTTTGCAAAAAAAAAAAATCTTATACGGTTCCGGTTGATTAGAAAACGACCGAAATCAGTTTTTTGTTGGACTTACCTGAGGATATTGTTCCAAATCCATTTCAAGCACTCGCATGGACGGTTTTGGTGTGGTCATCTCTTGGCCAGTGCACATCTCATAAAGTAAATGGCCGAAACAAATGATATCCACATTTTCGATGTCTGTGGTCGAACGTGACCACATAATCGCATTGATGCGGGAACTTAATCCTAACAGGCCGTTCTCGAGGCCAGAGAGTCTGAAAATGAGAAAAAGAAAGACAAACATGAGTTTTTTTTTTTTATCAAAAAAAAAAGGGAAACGAAGAAAAAACGATAAATAGCAAACATCAAAAGCTTTGCACGTAGTTGAAGTGGAGAATAGCAAAATTCATTTCCTCTCACACATCCTTTGAAGGATTCTGCTTGGAGTTTGTTTTTTGCTTGCGATTGACTCCTAACCACAACACTAGTCTCCCGGTGTTATCCCTTTATTCCGGCTCCTCGCAAGCTATAGAAACTCGTCCACTCGTGTAAAGAAGAAATAAAGACTCGTTTTTTTTTACTGGAGAACCGTTCGGGACTCAACGTTTGGTATCCTTTTACGCGTGCTGCTGTGGAAGAGGAATAGTTTTTTTTATTGCCGCGCTCACAACTGCATACTTCCGCTTCCTTTGATCGCATGTGAGCTCAATTTGAGTGTTCGCTTAGCTGAGCACAGAGCGGGGATGGTCATGGATTTCTGTTTCGCATACGATGCAATCCCGTCTTGCATCTGTTATGGAAACAGCATGGTGTTGGGCGTTTCAGTGAGTTGGAACCGGGGTAATTATATATCCATTAGCATATTAATTAACTTTGCTATTGTGGTCGCCTAGAGCATAAATGGAACACCAGAGTGCGGAAGCATGAGGGAAATAATGTATGCGAGCTTTTTACTTTGATCGCGGGTGTTCCCTGGGGTTGATGTGTGTGTTGTTTTTTTTTTAGTTTTGTCCGGAAGCTGGTGCCAGGCCGTTTACATTTTTCAGATGTTTCGGGTTTAATTTTTAATGAACTTCTGAGGGTAGAGATGAAGGTTAGAGTGGTATTTGTGTGAGTTTTTTGGTTTGCATAGTTTTCAAATGCAGGTGAAGGGTATCTACTTGCTTTTGTTTTGGTCAAGTGGTTTTAAAATAAGTTCAAGGGTTTAACCTCCCTCTCCCAAAATTTAGTCTAATGAAAAGCATGAGTATGAAACAGTATTGAGTATGGTGAAGCAAGTTCTTATCCCTTGGAGTAGCAGCAGAGAGGAGAAGCAAGAGAGGAAAAGCAATAAGTTGGCCAAAGAATTGTGAAGAATAAAGTACGTTTGTATGTCTTTAATCCGCATCAAAGCCGCTTTTTATAGAACGAGTCTAATCTGTGCACATGCCTGAGGTTGTTTCCTGGTTTTGCTGAGGCTTGGGCAGTTCCAAAGGAAGTGCGGCGTGTACTCTTTCGCGTCTATATATGTCACCGTAGTCCCTACTTAATCGCATTCGTTTAAGATGGACTGTCAGTAAGTAAGTACGAGGATGCTGATTACTAGTGTTAAGTGCGATCTTTTCAGAGGCATAATATTGAGAAAGTATAGAGGAGGTTGGAGCAGCTATTACAAAGTTGAAGAAGGACGTTCGCTCTGTCGGCTTACCAGCAGATTTTTGTCGAATACGGTGGTGATGTTTTGTTAGGGTGCATGCACCAAACAGTCATATTATGTTTGCGAAAGTATGTCGAATGACTGGAATATCAGCTTCATATGCTCTATCTACAAAAAAGGTGATCTTATGTCTTGCGTCAACTATCAAGGCATATCTCTGCCAAATAGCGCATATACATAAGATCATATGCAGCGTATATTGAGAACGTCTAAAGCCATTCGGTGAGTATCAGTGTGCCTTCCGGCACGGCAGAGATTCACATGATAGTATTCATCGTCTTGAGCTCTTCTGGGTGTGTGGCTAAATTCAGCATCGAGCTGTGCCGCATGACGCTGGAAAGCCCGCGGTGAATTGTGCAATTTATAAATAGTTCTTCAGAACTTTTTTAAACAAATTTGTCCATCTGCTAGGATATACCAACGGCATCGACATCATCGGTCTTTTTCTTTCAGTGTGCAGTCATAGAGGCTTTTACGGCAATCGAAGAACAGGAGAAACGAGAAAAAATCAAGTACATGTCGTCAGTCAACAAAGAAGCATCTGTCCATCTGCCCAGGACAAAACATCACTTTTGCCAGGAACTTCGAAGTAGTTAATGAGTTTACCTACCTCGAAGTAAACATCAACTCCACCAATGGCAGCTTAGTCAAGATTCGACGAAAACTTATATAAGCAAACTGCTGCTACTTCAAAACTCTTAATCCGGAAGACGAAATGCATACTCTATACATCACTATTCTTGCTAGTTCTGGTATATGGTAACAAGAACTGACTGATAAGGAGGAAAGCAGAGCAGATATTAAGCACTTTCGTGGAATATTTGGTCCCCTACACGAGGATGATAAGATGCAAGCGCACATAGAGTATATCAAGATGTGGATTCAGTTCAAAAAATTGAAACACGTCGATTATATTGCCTCAGCCACATCAAGCGCATGGACAACAATGCTACCGCAAAGAGGATATTCGAATCACAGCCCTCAGGTTTGAGACGACGAGAGGGATGCAACCTCTGTCCTTCGTGAAGAGCTGGAAACACCATGCCCGGCTTTGAAGAGGATGGAAAGCTGCAGTACCTAAGGAAGGGGTCCTCCCCTGGTTCGTATGCAATTTTTATGAACGACCACTAAATCTTATAAGTTCCATCTGAAATAATGTTTCGGAGTCTACTTCAACATCCATAATTCTATATTTTCCACTTTCATACCTTTACCATCTTTACGGTCCATGTTATAACTTTATTTATATTTATGGTTCAGGTGTAATAAATAACACATCCCACCACCACTATGCAAATAAAACTATTTCTCGTCTCTATCTGCGTCAGTATTCAACAACAACATTCCGAATGAAAACAATTTTTCTAGTGTGTGCTCCATTTCGAGAAAAAAAAAATGTAAATCTACTCTTCCACTAACCGAGCTGGTATTCCCCTCATGCCACCTCCTCTCAAATACAACCTGCCACAAACAATTCCATTCTTACGGAGAGCTAGAAACTTTTCCAATTTGGTGCGTGCCTCAATTTCGAAATTGCATTCAATGCCTTTTGTGTAAGGGAATTCTATACATTATGCAGTCTGCAGGAGACGAAAACAAAAAATGTATGCATCTAGTACCTCTAAATGCGTTCCACATGCTATAAATATACGCTGCCTGGCATTGGGTGAGAAAAAAAAAATTCCATCTTCACGGTCCATTGCCCTGAAAAACCAATTTATCTTCCGGCTCATAGGATAGTGAATAAAAGTTCTTGCCACACAATAATCCATCGAAAGGATCTACAAAAAAAAGGAACAGAAACCCTTAGAGAGAGAGAAAACATTTTCAAGAGCTTGAAGAATGAACTGAAAATAGAATTCCATTGTAAAAGTTCACCCAGGGACTTTAGCCCACCCAAACACTATGCAAATTTGCATTCTGGACTCACCCCAAGACCTAAAGCTACTGGAGACTTGGATAAAAATATAAAAAAAAACAAAAAAAAAACAACGGAAGTGCATCTAGTAAACCGTTCGTATACAAAAATAGACTCACCTTGCGGCACCGTTCTGCAGGATAACATTACCACTATGCAAATGGCCATGCAACGGGAAGCCTCGTTCTTTTAGGAAAAGCAGCGCTTCAAGTATCTGGCGACCCAATCTTTGCACTTGAGTTGCTGGCAAACCGTTTGGCTTTCGGGTATACTTGCGGTTCCATGGTTCATTCCATTGCGCCTACAAAGGATAATTGAATTATTAACTCAGTCACACCAGAAAGTTTAACTTACTTTGTAAATTAGATCCTTGAGGCTGCCGCGAGAATTGAACGGCGTCACCAGGCAAGCATAGTTAATTGAACTGGTACGTAAAAAACCTAAATCTAGAACAGGATAGATGTACGGATGATGGAGGGAACCGAGCAGTTCCATTAGTATTCCCTTTGGACTCTCACATGGTGGCAGTTCATCTAAGGCAACACAGTCTGGAGGTAACGGAAGTAAGGTCATAAGACGGTCAGTGCGGACCTATTCAAAAAATAAATAAAAATAAATCATCAAGGATTTTAAAGGATCTTTATATTTCATACCGAAGAATCATTGATCAGAAACCAGTTCTTCGAGTGACGAGAACCAATCTCGTCTAAGTGGGCGATGACTTCGTAGCGCCCATTTGAATTTTGTACCCATTCCCGGCATGCATTCAATGCCCGATCTCGGGAAGCCCGTTCGCGGGGACTACGATCAGTGACACCCGTACCACTATCTAACGCTGAATACTGATACTTGAGGTTTGGTCTGTAAAGATAGTTAAACAAAAAAGATCATAAGTATATGGTAGAACATTTAAAACATGGGCACACTCGGCTGGGGGTTGAAAACAAAGTGCATGTACTATTGAGATAGAAGGTTTAAACACTAAGGATATAGAAATAGTTAGAAAGTAGCACACACATATGGAGAATATGAAAATTAAATTGCTTAAACGCACACAGATGTATTTCGAGATTATAGTATGTGTACCTACGACAAAGATCTAAGAAGGAGCAACGGCAAGCCTTCAATTAATAAATTTGAGAATGAGAAAACAGGATTATGAAAGGAATCTAAGGTAAAATGCATGATTTATTCAAACATTTTCATTTTGTTTAGCATTGTGCAGTAAAGATTATCCTTTCATAAGATTGCCCATCTTTTTCCAAATATCAAAAAATTATTTAAGGATTAAGCTTTAAATATAAAGTTTGGTGTCATCAGGCTTCGTCGTAAAAAAAATAGAGCTGACACCGCTGAATTGGCGATCTGACTTATTCATCGCTCTCAAGTTGAGCTTAGAGTGATGCCTTAGTACTTTTCACTCTCACTCAAAACGCTTTCGATAGAACTAAGGTAGGTAGATAAAAATGGCTGCCTGATGTCCTGCCAAAAACACAAGAATTCAAGAACTTCTTTTCATATTTTTGACATATTTCATCGCAATCCTTGAAGACTGACACGAGGAGAACGCTTAAATACACACACTCTATGTAGGCCTCTTGTCAAAAGGACTCATCTAACTTTGTCAAACTACAAATTATATAAATGTCCTGACAGCTTTCCCTCGCGCACACATTATTCAACGTTTTATTAACAAAAATAAAAATAAATTAGACTCGTGTTCTTGAAAACTATTGTCATGGTAATTCGTGGCAAATATTTCCAACGACACGATGTACGCACTGCCGCATGACATAATTAACAGAACAACAAATAAATAAGATGAACACAACGACAGTTCCACCACTCCAAGGGGTACTCCATATTCAGTGTAACACTTGCAAACGCACGAAACAGTTGCCTGATCCCCTCGTATGATTGCCATAGTCCTGTCTGTGATAGAGAACATGTTACGGACTAATTTCTATTTCTATTCCAAGTGTTCCTCCATTCGAGCACACATTTTCACTTTTCAGACGAAGGATAACAGTGAATCCTTGAGCGATTATGTTATACTATATGGCGTTTGGGGGGTATAATTCCAGTCGGCCTCTACCGCTGCATCACCACAATGCATTGTTTCTAAAATTGGCATTTAATGTAGGATAATGACAATGTAGACAATTTCACAAAGGACACAAGGATTGAACTAATGATGAATCAACAACCGGGCAGCACAGAGGAAGGGACAACTAAGTGCTGACGGGAGGAGACTATATTGCCGCAGGATTACAACAAACTGAAACTGTGATGGAGTCCGCGTGAGTGTGTGTATTTTGTTAATATAAATTGTTAAGCCTGTTTTCAGCGTAAAGGCAAAGTGGAAAGGATTTAGTATTCTAGTGTTGACACTTGCTGTTGTACGCAACGCAAGTGGTGCATTGCGACTGTGTGTATGTGTACATTTCGGATCAAGAGGCTCGCACAGGAAATGGAAAACGAATGCAGTTTGAAGTGGACTGGTAAATGTGTGAGTGTTTTTTTTTTTTTATTCACCGAGTTAATGGAATTTATTTATTTATTTTTAGAGCTTTTAAGGTAAGGGAATTAATATTTGTGGAATTCCGTATAAGCCTACAGAATGGAGCGAATTATTCCATGGGGATATATTTACATAGTCATTTGAAGCAGAGTGGAATTGAGGACATAAAAAGTGAAAATCATGTTGTGGAACGGTATATTTAATTGGAAAATGTTTGAAAACTTAATTTTTTTTTTATTTTTTTGATGGCCACCGCAAATAGAAATAACTCCAGGGATGAGATGAGGAGAGCATTAATTGACCTACATCGACTTAAATTGAATATACGATGACAAGCGTAAAAAAATAATCAAGCAGAATTCAATTAAGGGCGGGACTCCTTCGTTACGGAGTTATTTCTTTGAAAGTCAACCCATGTCTGGGTGTTGAAAAATGCTTCGTGAGATGCTTTGAAACACGAATACAAAAAGTTTAATGATGAAACATTATACATTTTCGTGTCTTACAAAGATGAATTCCTCTACATACGACTTTGAAGTCGAAAAAAAAAAAATTAAACTCTATGGTTTTAATTTGAAGTCTATTTTCTAGGACCTACCTAACGAGCAGGTAGGAGAGTGCCGATTAGTTAGAGAGTTCGGAGAATTCCTCTAGAAAAGAGATACATATAATTAGGTATGATACCACCGTGAGTGCTAGGGTTGAAAATCCCAACTGACTTCTGAAACCATTTTGATTTCCTTACGGATCTCAGATCTCTTACGACCGTGGATATGCCCAACAAGCCTATCGTTTGGACTCTCGATCCATGATTAGCTGCCTCAGTGTGGATCTGGTGCGTAGAAAAGGATATAATAGTCTAATAGCACGTATCTTCTGTTAAGGCTTCTATCGACAGTTGGGTTTCTAGCAAAAACAACTGTAGATTGCAGTTGACTGGGAAGCGTGGGCTATACAAGTAAAATGACTACAAACAATCCTTCATTCGGAGTCGGCAATAAAACTGTGGGTCCCTTCTATTCGTACGAAAAATATAGCAAGCTCTCTATGAGCTATTGTTTTATTATTTGTGATCTGAAAGCAGCCTATCCTTTGACATAAATCGCAGTATCTGTACTTAGTACCTTCATTCCCAATAATGCGGTAGCCTGACACATAGCCATGATTAAAGAATGGCGAATGTGAAGGTTTTTGAAAAAGATATAAGCACCGATATCCTTTGCTGATTTACAGTCACCAGTAAAGATAAGGATATTTTTCCACCACGAAAGCTTTCTGTTTACAAAGAAATTTGGTATTGCTTGACAAACTCATAGGTGTGCCATAGAAATTGGGTGGAATTTTGGTTTTGATAAATAAAATTACATCGTGGAAGGAAAGTCACAATGTCTTATATAACTAACTAAATAGTCAATAAGGAATCTTCTTGTCAGAGGATGCTTCCAGGTTAGACTCACATTTGCTTCATTGCAGATCTTTAATTTGATTGGTATTTTGATAAAGCATACCTGCATGTGCAATATCTTAGAGAAGCATCTCCACCATCCTAAGACCATTTATGCATAAATCGCCACCCCAATAGTGTTTAACTATGCAAACATGTCACCAATTTAATTTGGTTATTACGTAACATAAATTATCTAAAAAGCCTCAACCTCAAAGCAATTTTTAAACCTCCAAATCTCAACAACTTCATAAACCTATTGCCGCAAATCAAACCTCTCATCTGGTGCAATATCAACTTAATTAATCTACGAAGTACTTCACTGAGAAAAATTGTGGTGCATCCAATCGGTATTGCACTACCCGGGGTTATAGTTAGCGCGCTTATTTCAATTCAAAGCGCCATTCAAATCATTTCACCTGTACATAACCTCAATTCATCGTCTGATATCTTTGTGATTGCAATTCAATAGAAAGGTGGCTTTCACGAACGATCCGAACTACGAACGCCAGGTGTAGTCAGTTTGGTATGAAATCAATTCAAAAAGTCCTTTAGAAAATGCAGCCATCTCACTCCGTTACAGGCGGCCGTTTATAATTTCCCGAAAATTATTTATTCAGCATCTAGCCTGACATGCAATGAAATAAACCTCTCGTCAACCTGGTAGAGGCCAGAGCTACTGCTGCTTATCTGTTCGACAGCAGAAGTTTTAACCCATTTCAATTGAATTCAGGAATCCTCCACTGAATGGGACTCTTTGAAGCGTGGTTTCAAAGGTGTGTTTTCTCCCTTCCGAAAGGAAACCAAAAATCAATTAAACCACATGAATGCCATCCGAATGCATGTAAATTTCAAGGATATTCTTCAATTAATGTTCTTGAAGGAGAGTCTATTTTTTATTTTTTGTCCGTCTAAAACGAATGAAAAATGTTACGTATTCGCCACGATGGCCTAGAAAGAGATGTACCCAGATGTGATGCCATTGATTGCTTTCTTAAGGAGAATTGGTTATGTATTCTCAATGAAATTGATATGTTATGCAAGCAATTGGATTGGAAATATGAGCATTTCAGATTCAGAAGATGCAGAAATAGCTAACAAGAAAAATAGAATCCTAACAAAACACTTAACCTTGTATTTTTTTTTTTCAATGAATTCAACCTTGGAACGATTCCTACGGAGGTGACATTTCCAACTTTTCATCAAGTTGACATTGCGCTGGTCAAGTGGTCGTCTATTCATTGTTGCCAATTAGAAGACTTTGTTTTATATGACAAGTAAACATTGTAGGAACCATTGTGTAATCCTTTTCTCGTGGCATACAGTGACATACAGGTGCTTGTTATTATTTTAAGGCCACCTAACACCTAAAAAGTCTTTGCAGAGAGTAAACATCAAGGACGCAATTTTGACATTTTCAAACATATATCCTTGACATTTTAAATACTGATGAACTTGAGGCAAGCGCTGAGAATTTTTAAATTGAATTCATAAGGAGCTCATTAAAAAATGTCCTGGCCATGCGTTCAGACATTTGATTGATTGCTTGTGCTTGAGGTGGTTCAAAAAATTAAAAAGTCATATGCTAGCTGTGACTATAACTATAAGTCCCATAACGGAGTCTCTTAAGTCGCAAAGGAAATGCAAATTAGAATCCATAAAGACTTTGTCTTAATTTGGGAATTTTGGGACTACCAAGACCGACTGCAGAAATAGGTTAATCACAAGAAAACAAGAACATTGTGCCTTCTCTAATAATGGTTTCAAAATAGAAGTTGGCAGTGGACTACAGTTTTAATTGATAATGATTGTAGCGTTTTTGAGAGAAGCTCCACAGCCATCTTTTAGGTGGGGTTAAGTAATGAGAAATTATGGCACTGTTGGGAATGTAAGCATTATAGATAAATTCACTTGGTAAGTTTCACCAGAAAGATGGTAGCCTATGGATACAATTTCATGTGGTTTTTTACAGATCATTTAAAAAACACTTAAAGCTTACGAAGAAGAATAGTCGATGCATTATATTACATAAATCAAGACACGCTCCCAACATATTAAAAGATGGGATGCGAAAGTTGAATCAAAATTAGCTCCTGCCTGTCTAAAAAACGACTTTGTTTCCATGGAAATCCAACAGTTGAGTATCTAATTGGAGTTCAAACAAGAAAAAAAGAAAGAGATTTTTCGACAATTTAATTCGAAGGATATTCTCGCTACGTCTGTTTGGTGGAGTTCAGCAACATAGTTAACATAATTCGAGACCAATTCGCATTAACTATATAAACCATAGCTGATCCGGTTGTGACGCACAACGCTGGAAAACACGCCATGCTCCATGGACTTTTCCAAACATGTATCGCATTTCGGTAAAGAGACGCGTTGTCATGTAAAAAAGCAAATCTTGTGCTGGTGCAAGTAGAGCGCAGGACTGTCCAGCATCTGAAATATGCAGACCGTATCGACATCATCGAATACTCCAAGCGTGCAGTCTCAGAGGCTTTTAGGCCAATTGAAGATAAAACGAAACGACGAGAAACGAGGAATTCTTCGTCGGATATAAGGTCCCGTGTGTGAGAAGGGCGGATGAAGGGGATTTATTGTCATCAAGTTGTGGATGTAGTCCAAAAATCGAAGACACGACAACTATGTTGGCTTGGCAATATCGTCCACTTTGACTACATAAAGTAAATAGACAACAATGCTCTAGCCACTGTTCGTTTCACATATTCGAGGAGACAGTGAACCTCAGTTATAATGACCAAGCGATCTCAAGATGCCAGAAAGTTTGGTCTAAAGAATTGGGGCCGCGATCGAAGAGAATAAAAAGCTTCAGGGTTCAGGAGCCCGATAAGAAGGAAAATAGATGATTTCGTATGCGAAATCCCCTCAGCTTGTGACGTTGGATACATATACGAGTACTTTGGCGTTCTGATACCCCTCTGCAGCAGAATGAGTATCAGCAAATAGCACCCGCAGTTTTAAAAGGAATCACACAGAAAAGCAAGCTATCTAATAAGCTTAACTAGCGTTGGGTTAAATAAATTTGAGCAGCAGCAATAGAATAAATAATTAAACTAATTCATTGACCTGTTACAAGGAATAAAATAAATTTATTAAATGTTCGTTTGGAGTCTCTAAAGTCATTCAATTCTTAGCGGAACTTCAGGGCTCAACTTTTCCATAGAAAGTCAAGTAACCTTGTATTGTAGTATTTTAATATTTATATTTGTTTAGATTTATGTTTGAAATCTCCAATCCATCGTTATATTCAATTATTTATATTTATGGATAGTTCAAAAACAAAAATAAAAATCGGTAGTAAAACATATAAAATAACAAACATAAATATAAAATAATATTCATTTAAACACGAGTAATTGAAAAAAAAAAGCAAATATTTATATATCAAACATGCAACATCAATAAATCTAAAAGCAAACATCAACTATTTTTATTTATTTAATCAAGCAATAAAAAATAATTGGATTTAAATTAAATTGAAATTTTAATTCTGTTTATACTACCGTTCAATAAATACACACATTCATATGTAAATCCAAGAACAAACAAGCAAACTATGATATTTATAGAAGTTTGGCAAAAATCACTTTTTTTTTTTTAATACGAGGAGATTTATACAACATGTAAATCTACAATAAAAGAACAATAAGTTTTGATTAATGGTTAAATGGAGATAAGAAGTTATAAGACATTTATATTTTCTTGATGTAAGATGTAGAAAAAAAAAATAACATTTAAACATTGAGCAACCTTGTAGTTAGCACTGATTCTATTGTATCTCTACTTCCAGTGTCCGCTGGCATCGATTTGCTAAAAAATAGTTTTGCAAGATTGTCTAACCTCGCGCTAACTAATGGCGATTTTTCCGAATGTTCTGATTGGTCTGAATTATCCTGTTCTGAACTTGCCGAACGATTGCTATAATTAAGAAAATTTATAATTTATTTATTTTATTTTAATAAATTCAGTTTTATAAGAAAAAAGCATTTAGAGCATGTGTAAGTAATAGTCGGTAAAATTAATTTGATTTTCTTTGCCTGATTTATTTATTACTTAAAATGCTTCAAGCTGCAATAAGGTCTATCAAAGAAGTAACGACATTAACTTGTCATAAAAAGTTTATTCTTCATTTGAAGTACGTTTCTAGCTCATTAATTTATTTTTGTGTTCATTTCTGTGCAAATTTGTGTTTATACTGTAAAAGAAAAAAATATATTTTCATCTAGTTCAATGAATTTATTGCATTCGCGAAAACTTAACGAAATGTTTAAGCGAAGAAGAACCTTGTTGAGGCTGCATCTTTAGGCGGATCTTAATCAAAAAAAAGCTATGATAGCAGCAAGTCTGAGTACAAACAATTGAGTGCCAAAATCTTTCAAAAGTCTGTGCAACTATCAGCGTATGCTGACGATATTGATATAATTAACAGAACATAGCGAGCTGTCACTGGTTCGTTCACCAGTAATCCGACGGAAGTGGACAAAATAGGTTTAGCGGTTAACGAGAGCGAAGCTAAGTACATATTTGCTGTCACCAAGAAAGGACACTCCGAGTCCTACAGAACGTCACGCTAGACAGCTATAAATTCGATGTTGTAAGGGACTTTGTCTATCCTGCTCTCACTTCTTAAAGCGAAATCTCATTAGAAACAAAACGAAGAATAACTCTTGCCAATTGGTGGTTCTTTGGGTTGAGAATGGAATTGAGAAGTAAGGCCCTTTCCCGAAGGACTAGGTAGACTCTATGTAAGACCTCTCTCATCACAGTCCTACTTTATGGCGTTAAAGCCTTGACTCTATCGAAGGTGGATGAAGATACCCTTGGTCGCTTCGAGCGAAAAATTCTTCGTAAGAAATTCGATCCCGTTCATGTTGACGGGCTCTGGAGGAGGAGATTCAACGACGAATTATTCGAGCTGTACAGCGACATCGACCTAGTCAAAAACAACGCATAAGTTGTTTGAAATGGCTACGACATATAGAGGGAACAGCCCAATAAAGAGGAAGACGTCAACTATTGTAGCACGCAAAAGTAGGCGAGGACCTCGACAAACTTGAAGTTCGTAACCAGCCTGATTGGAGAGACTTATTGGTTGATGCCTAGCGTTTGTAGGGCCACCAAAGTAAGTAAATAAGACGATATAAGGGTAAAATTAACTTTGAAAATCCTTAACGAACTTATAAGCTTATCGTACAATCCAACTCGTGCAGTTTAAGAAGAATCCAAAGGCAGGTTCATCTAGAGATAAAGGAAACAAGCAGAGGGTTACTTCGGATTCGACAGTGGCCAGCATTAGCAGTAACCCTCCCAAGTTTTGTTTGCAGACCCCTAAATAGTTTCATGATCAGTAGCTGCCGTTCCTGTGTAAATTTCCATCCAAGAAAATAATCGAGTGATTTCTTCTAAAGGCGCTTGTGTAGGTATTCTGTGACAACTAAGGCTCAACTCAATTAAGGGGTGCTTTGAAGGAGATCACAAGCTTCTTATAGGTAGTTACCGAGTGGCAAAAGTAAGCTTGTTTATGCATTGTAGGTTTCTTGATGTTTGCAAGGGCGGCGCACAGAGATTCTTGCTCTTCCTCCTATAGAAATCGTTGCATATAATATCCAAACGCTGAGCATGCCTGTCTAGGAAACAGTGCCTCGCTAAGTAGACTTCTTAGCATCAGATTCAAGACCCACACAGATGTATTTCTTGGTGCTTTGTTCAAATACTCCGTCTGAACTTGAACATTTTGAAAGGAATTTCAATTTAGTTCCTTAAGAAAGACAAACCATGTACATATCCGCTGCACGTGAGACTAGGTACAACCTTAAGTTTAGAGAGATCAAGGTAAAACAGAATGAGATTTTAGGTTACAATGTGAAAATCAAAAAAATATATAAAAGTACGTGTACACAACCTGTCTCTGCCAATTAAAAAGGAATGAACGCGATAAAAATATTTGAGGACTTGGGTTAATAGGTTTTATCCTGACGCCTTGTTAAATACATAAATACATTACTTAATTGATAGACCTTTCTTTAGTTTAAAACACAAAGCTTGCTTCAGCACCTACCGGCTAAAAATCTGTCTTCTATTCGCTGCAGTTAGTGTTGAGGCATCAAATTCGATCGCTGAATTACTGCGCCTTAAACCATTTGTTTTCTTCTTTTTGTAAAAGTCCTTCTTTTTCCTTTTGATTGACATCGAACAAAATTTTATTAAACAAAATCTAGCAATAGTATTACTTACTTATTTGTGACGCGTGCTTGACAAAACCGATCGTGTCCTGTACAACTAGCTGTCGACGTAGTCTCTGAACTTTTCGCCCTTTGATTGAACTTAAACATGGTAAAAGATTTCTTGGCACTGGCTACTTCGCAAACCCGGAAGATGATCTTGCGACTACTCTTGAATACCGTATTCAAGGTCTTATACACTAGAATTGATACCGATTTCGAATTCGATTGTGTCGATGGTTGTGCGGATGTTGGTGTGGGTGTGATCGGTACTGATATCGGTGCATGTGGTAGATTACATTGAAGTGTATTCGCCTGTAGGGGCTGATAGAATGCCTCCTTTTGTCGAGGAGGATGCTGTTGGATAATTTTATTCTCTCCCTGGAGCTTCTGTTGTTGTTGTTGCTGTTGATTGTGATGGTGCTGGTGCTGGTGCTGTAATTGCTGCCCAGTGGTGTCCTTTAACACAGACAGACACACACATAAACGTAACAGAAATGAAAAGGTGGAGAAAAAAGAAAACAAAAATTTAAAATAAAAATCGTGAAGTGACAAGATAAAAAAATTGTTTTTGTTTAAGCATTTGTGTTTATTTTAAAATTTATAATTAAGGACACATTTAATTCTGCATTGCATAGAGTTATGTGTGTAATTTGTGATCAACTTTCAGCCTTAAGTCGTTCTATATTATAAACAAAATAAAAAGAAATATACAAAATAACGCTTGCAGCAATTTCTACTGTTTTTTTTTTTTTAATTTGCATTGTTTTTTTTTTGTACGTACGCTGTATCTATATGTACTTTAAAGTTTGATTTTTCACATGTGTAATGATTTTTTTTTTATATATTTGCTATCACAAAAGCAGAGAAATATATATATTTATACAATAATTCATCTTTCAACATGCTGAGCAGCCAATAAAAGAAAATAACAAAATTTTTTTTGCATCTGAACATGAAACGAAAACACGGAACTGAATGAGTTTTTTTTTTTTTCTGATTTAATGAAAAATATTTGCATTGATGCGTATCGACCAATTGGTAAAATAATAAAATAAAAATAAAAATGAATTTAAAATTTTGAGGGGTTTTTTTTTTTTTGCATTTTTACTTTTTCTGTGGTGATGTGATGGCAAAGTGGTCAGTTGCTACCTACCGATGAAGGTGTATTTGAAACACTCCAATTGTTGATTCTTATATGAAGATTGCTTAAAATAATTTTAATTGTTTGAATAAACTTCTTAAAAATAAATAAAATTAGAGACAATGAATATCATTTAAGGTTTAGAGGTAAAATGTTGACCAAGAAAGAAAGATGCGAGAAATATTATTTTGCCGAGAGTTAATACAAGGTATGTACATGTTTTTCATTTATTTACAAAAGAATTAAATATTTACAGCAAAAGGGTCATTGGAATTGAAACTAAGAGTCTAAACTACTGAGACATTCAAGCCTAACAAGAATTTTTGGTTCTTGGATCAGTCATTTAAGATTTTCAATTAAATTTTCTTGGAGTAAAGAGTGAAATATTTGGTCCTGTTGGCGAGGAGGACAAATGGAGAAGAAGATATAACCGCGAACTCTACAACGAGTATTCCGGAAAGTTAAAATCCGTCGACCCCACTGCTTTGGACACATCAAGCGAATGGACGAGAACTCTTCAGCTAAAAGGGTCTTCGAATCCCAGCCAACTGGTTCATGAATAAAAGATACCATTTAAGAATCTCTAGATTAATAGGTTAGAAAAGTCACGAGCTTTTTATGTCACTGTGAGGTAGAGGGTACGACTTGATATCTTGGAAGGTAGCCTTAACTCTGAAAAGGGAAAATTCGCTTAAATTCATTTAGCTACTGAAGTATTTCGTGCCTTATGAGTCTAAGAGCATCTACCCATAATACGTCTAGGTAAATAGGTATAAGTGGCAGTTCGAGGCTACCTGACCAGAAAACCAATTAGCGAACTAAAAGCGATTTCAGAAACCACAACTTACGTGCTCTGTTTGTTGATGCGTGTATAATGTTAGACAGTTACAGTTTCTCAAATTCAAATGTGCAATTGTATTCCTTGAGATTTATTTCAAGCCATCGAAGCAAAGCTTACCTAGAGTGCAAGTCTGACTCTGGGGTAGATATCTGCACATTAAGTGAAATGGGTGTTTTCAAGGCTACGTATTGTCTTTGTCAACTTCTTATCCAATCCATTTCTTCGCTGATGACAGTACCCTCAGTTTCTCAGATTTGTCTTCTAGTTCACGCCCTTTAACTCACTAGATTCCGATCTTGATAGTCAAAACCAAAGCGAAACTAAAATCTCGAATCCTATATACATCGCCGAAGCAGAATAATTTTCCATCTTCGGTGTGTGTGTGTTAACGACGACCTTTGTTGGAATGACCACATATTGATGCAAACAATACTTAATTTCTTTTGATCAAGCCTCAGGAAAACATGGCTTATCGCATGTTTTATTTATTTGTATTTGTAGCAAGAATAAAAAAGACCTATAACTCCGAGAGACGGACTGAGAGGTTTGCCATTGCCTGCTGAGAGGTTAGTTGTGTTTCTGACATTCGAATTTGTGTCAACTCGGTTAGCAGTTCAACGCATTGAGAACTAATCCATAGTAACGATAACATATGTATATGTTGATAGAAATTTCTACCGATAGTTAAAACTATCAGACAATTAGCAAGGACATCCGTCAGCCACAAGCAGAAACTCTCATTAACGAACAGAGTCTTAAGTCTTGTCTGACATATCCTCTTCTACTGTGTCCACTACAGAGGTATGAGTAAGTTCCTTACAAGTATTTTATTCTGATCCAACGATTCTCATGCCTTATGCAACCAAAGCCGGTTCGTAATTTACAAATTTCCATGTGCTGCAACCCTGTTTTAATGAAAAGCGGTCGGTATGAGGCTAATTTTCAAGTTGGTTGCATGTTGTTCTTCTTAAAGCCTTCGGTTATTCTCATGCATGCATTTCAACTTTGAGATTTGGTTTAAAACTTTCATTAAAGTACCTAACCGTGTAAGGAGGTTCAGGTACACATACTCGTACATGAAGCAGAATGCAAAAGTATACAAATAGTTGTCAAAGTAAACGAACACGTAGTTATAAAGCTAAGAACGACGAAGTTTAGCCATAATGTTACAATATTTAAGCTTAATGACCTTTTCCAATCGACTTATAAAAAAATTCCAATGCAGACTTATTCCAATAAAACAAAAGCTTATCTCGAGCACTCGAGAAATCTCTTACAGCATCGTTAAAACAACTTGATGCGCACTTTTCCCCAGATAAGGCGAGCAACACTTTATCGTCCACCCCATAAGCAATGTGACGATATAAGCTGGAAAAAGCAATGATTTTACGATTATTTGTCTAGGGAATGGATCAACGTGCCTGGAATTCATACTAACCGAAGCTGCAATTTGGAAAAACCATTTGCGGAAATTCTTTTTTATTTACATTTCCTTTCGATAGTTTGATTGCTTAAAGTCAACCAGAACAAAGTGATATATAGTGTGTCACATCATCGCGTTCTCGAGGCGAATCCTTATCATGGTTTACATCCGGTTTTAGAAGAGACTCATGGTGGAAATTAAACATTAAATGAACGGAAAATACGACAGAGATACGGTTCGGTTGATTTTATACGTGCGTATCTGTTCTGTAGACAGTATAGCAAAGGAAACCATTCCAGGATGATTAATTACCGGTAATGGTAGTGTGGTGGTGTATAAATTCATTCGAGGAACTTGAAGAATTTTAAATTTATTCTCAACGTTCGTCGTCGAAAGGAAAGATGAAGAGGATTCTGATGTGCACTAAGGCTCTTTAACAGCTATCCAATGAGGGATTGTTACTATTTTTAACTTCTCATTTAATTTAATTAATAATAAAATTGATTTAAGGAAACTTGATTGAATCAGGTAATTAGAAGAGAGACAGGACATTGGATTTCAAGACGAACGACGACGGGATATTATAAGTGGGAAATTGAAAAATTTTACAGAAGACTTCATTTGGAATTGTGTTGAGTGAAGCGTACATTCAAGAAGGGAGTGGGCTATAAAACGTATTTAAAAAAATAAATTAAAAATGAGGAAGACAATTCCCCCTTCTATCTTAAGATGTTGGTGTATTGAGAGTTACGGGATTGCATATGCAATTATCAGACGGTATGCCTGTCCAATAAGGTAAAACCCGAATTTCTTACTATCAACACAAGGCCTCCGTAATCTCAGGAAATTAACACAGAGTGACACAAAGCTTCGTTTTTTTTTTGAAGTTACTCCTCACTGAACTACCATTTCCATTCAATAGAAAATAATTATTAATTTTTTCCAGGCATAAGTCGACTTTAATTCAAAAATGAAGAGGCTGCTTATCATATTTTATTATGGTCTATTGCAGACTTCAAAATTTTGGCCTCAGTCTTTCCCTACAATATTATGTATTCATCTAAAAAAAACCATCTGCAAGAAGATCGCAAGAAAAATTGAATCTTGTCTGGAAATATAACAGACTTGTATTAAGACGGAGTGCATGATCGAAGTCCTTCAGTGATCTAAAACGCCATTTGATTAACCAATCTAACCATATGCATGTGCCTGCTATGCCCAATAAATGATTTTAGGAGATCTAGCTAAGGTCTGCTGACAGCAGTAGAGTATTGAGCATAGGTCCTTTAATTACTTTCACGAAAGAAAGGAAGTCGAAATAATAGTTCATCTTGAGATAACTTCTTCCTCCAAGTGGATGTTTTACATATCTTAAATAACTATAGCTCGTATCTTATCTTGATTTGTAATTAAAGGGTTTAATTCGGAATGACGTCTTGTCCTGGTGACTTGTTATTTTGTTTTCAGTTCACTCATTGATCTCCACGACAGATTCCCTATGGTGTTCGAATAGGGATAGGCCATGACTTTGTGGTAAGTTTTACCAGAACACAAATAGCACTACTGCTCCTTTTTGATATCACAAGTCTCGTGATTAGATTAGATTAGTTGTTTTCAAATTCGAATAGAAGTTCTAGGGATTTTTTAGTGAAATCTAATCATGTCCTGTCATATATATCCATGAATGTCAGATTAGAATTTTGATTTGACAAGACTTCTTTGCTTAATCCAGCGGAATCCTTTAAATTTTCAGTATTCTGTCCAAGCCTTGTTGTTAAAACTGTCTCCATAATGATTTCTAAACTTATATTTCTCACAAAAGGTACAGATCTCCTTAGTTAAGTTACTTAGATAAGATCAGTGAGATCCTCATTTCACCTTGTTTTTGTAGTTACTGTTTTTGACGAGACACAAACGATGGTTTTTACCTTTACATTCAAAGCGTCCACCGATTGAATTCTTGGATCGGAAATGAAATAGGATATCAAATAAAGAATTTTGGAACCACGCCGAACAAAGAATGGCATCATTAGATAATTTAAAAGCGGAAGTGGAAGTGAAGTGAAGTGAGCCGAACACATTCCTCACACAGCAAATTCTACTCGCATTTCGGTCGATGCCATGGAGCTCTGGCAAAAACTTGAAACAGAAAACCATCTTCTAGCATTGCAATACACATGTTACGAGGTCGCAGGGAAGTCCCAAACAAAGTCAGGTTTAGAAAGATGATAGAAGCATTTCTTCCACTAGGAGAAGAGGACAGCAGGAGTAGTAGTAAGTAAGCATTAAATTTACTTATCGACGTTTGTTGTAGAGTATTTGACCACTAAGTAGATAGTTTCTGATTAAAATCCATAGCCAAGATACATATTGTAATAGAGCTATAAATCAATTCAATTCAATCATTGTTTATTTCGATCTCACTACGTTTCGGATTATTAATAATTTTTTGAGTTTAAAAAAAGCGTCCTTTTAATTTGCAAAGCATCAGTTAATTTCATGAATAGTAAATTTCACTCTAAAATTAGGCAATCACTGTTTTTTTTTTACCATCAATATTGTCAGAGTTAAAAATAGAGTTGAACTTTTCAGTAAGGTAAAGTTAAATAAAAGTATCATATATACACACTCATTTCCTGTGACAGCATCCGGTCAACTTTTTATGTTTTAAAACTGTTTAAATGAACATCACATACATGCGTAAGTATCCTTCTCATTAAAAATTAAAATTGTTGGGAGAGGGTTTCCCATATCTCATTATTTAATCACCTGTTTTTTTGTATTTTTAACTTCACGTCCACAAATCGAAATACAATGGTAAAATAATAAAAATTAACTTCCGGAATATAAAAATAATCAAAATACGATTAGTGTATATTTATCATTGCACTTGTCACACACTCGCAAAATAATTGCATTTCCAGAAAATTTAATTAAAATACAAAATATCCTGCAATGAAAGTTTTTTTTTTAATTTTAATCATCCTCACCTGTATCGTAGAAAGTATCGCGAACGTGCTCAATAATATGTTTGTTTTACATTATTGAATTCATTTCCGGTTCTATATATATTTTTTTTTATTATTTATTGTTTAAACTCGGTTTATGTTCACTGTTAACTGATACCCTTAAAACCATTGAAAGGAATAGAAAATGGTGTTAACCAAAATCAATTGACCGACTAATTGAAACCGCCCCACGGTAGGAGACATTAATTACTCAGATAATTTTATGACATGTCACCGAGAACCGCCACCAACTGAATGCAATGACAAACTGTAAAAACAATTTCCTTCTCTAAGTGGATTATTAAAAAAAAAACTAAAAAATTGATTTTCTTTTGTACTCCTTTCGTTTTGTATATAAGTATACATATGTACATATCTGGCAATCGTTCTAGTGCAATTTGAATTCACATAAACAACATGTATCTATTGATTGCTTCTGTCGTCTTTTGTTCAGAATTCAATGGAACACCAGTGTCACAGGTAAGTATGTATAACAAAGTGGATAGTGTAGTTCTTGAACTTGAACACATACAAGAAAGTGGAACAAAACCAATAACAAAATTCTAATTTTCAAAAATACAACATTGTTAAGAGTTTTAATGCTTAGTGGGAATTGCACAAAGTGGAAACCGGAACTGTACGTTATTACCGCATCATGTCGTTAGCTTATATTTAAAACCTCGTAGTCTTATAATCCAATTATGGATTTACAATATAAAATGAATTATTTTCCTTCGCCTGAAGACACGAAGGTCCCTTTTGGTAGCATGTTAACTATTCTGTATATTATGCGTGTTTGACAGGAGCGGACGTGGTTACAACATGTAAACAACTTTTTCAATACAAATGTTGTAGTTTTCAAAACTTTGAGAATTATTATTTCTTTTTAATTCTACGAAGAAAGCCTTCAGACCTTTCATGACTTAAAAGAAAATGAGTTGATAAGGAAAGGACTTCGATTGAAATTTGAATCCACAATAAATCGTTGATAAAATTACGTCCCACGACCTTGTTAAGAGCCAAATGCTCACAATCAAGAATGGTTTTAAAAAGAGAAAACACTACAAAAGGACTTTTTTTACTAATAGGATCGACTTTACCAACAGTCTTAATATGAATTGGACGAGAAACAACTCAAATAAACCTTGTCTTCATACTTAGCTCATCAAGGTTTAAGCCGTGTAGTCTTAGCTTACCTAAGGCATTAGCTTAACGTCTTAAGATTAAGTGAAATCGTGTTGATACATATTTTACGCAGAAGTACACGGTGATTTTGATATAAGACTTTTTTTTCGTCATTGTACTACTAGCAGGTAAATCCTTTTTACTGTGTTTTCTTAGACTTTCCGGGAAAAGCGAGTAAGAACTTCAGTGGTAAGTAGCCTAGGTTTAAAACATCAGCCTCGAAAAACTGTTATTGGTACGAACAAAGACAACATTATCACGTAGGAAGTGTTCCACAGCATTGTGGGCCTCTCCTTAACTCTCAAATATTGTAGACAGTAGTGACCCTTTGCATTACACGTTGAGATGTCTTCATTTCTTTCTGTTTAGGGACAGAAAGAATGCCGCGGGCTTCTTACAGACATCGGGAAGTATCCGCTTTGTCTGTCTGTATCCAGCAGAGTCATTTTACTTACAATTATGTTTGCTGGAAACAAAAAAGTTATCATCTGAACCTTGCCTAGCAAACTCAACAAAGATGTCATACCTGACAACTGAACTGATTCAGACAGAGTCTTAGCAGATTCAATCTTCCAACGAGATTCACAAAGTTTGAATTTGCATTCTGGAAATATTTTGGATCGAGTAAGAGGAAAGACTAGAGCTCAGCGGGGCTATCGCATCGCCCGCAAAAATTGGCAGACGAATATACTTATACGTAGGGGGATATACCGGCTCCTGTTGTCGCTTTCCATAAAGACTCCAGATTCTGGAGTCGTCTATTAAAATTCGACTAAACTCTTAACCCAGCTGAAAGTTTGACAAAAAACAGTCCTGTACACAATAAAATACGACGGTCATCTTATTTTAGAAACCATTGCTTTAGATGGCTAATCCATAAAATTTGAGTCTAAGAATATTCTTCGGTCTATGAACCGATATTTAAAGAGTCATCGTCAGAATTTCCCTTAACCTCTCAACATGCCTAATGACTTCAGTATCAAGTGAAAAATACTAGTCGGAACACTGCCAATTAGGTGACCATTAGAAAAGTGCCATCTAGTCAGATAAGACGTTCAAAAGTTGTACATAAAGGTAGAAAGAACATGTCAAGGTTATGGGACTAAAAAAGAAGCCTGCATTGACAGAAAAGTCAACTTTCTCGTAGAAGAGTCATAATCAGCACTGTGGATTTGGAAAAAAAAATACATCTGTAAACAGTTAACCTCGTTCATGGCCAACACGCCGCTGTCAGGCAGAATGAACAATTCAACTTCGACGAAGACAGCCAACATTTCCATCCACCAAGTTTAAATCCAATGAACAGAATACACAAGCCCCCTCTTCCCCGACTAAAGGCGAAAAGAAGGGAGAATACAAAGACTGATCGAATGCAAAAAAGAGTGGAACGAATCATAGCGAGGACAATGGACACTCCGGCTTATTGCTCGTTTTCAATTTCTACCTTATTCAGCTTATGATTGAGCACTGGTGCTTTCGTACATTTGAAAGAGTTCCAGAGACTCGAAGGAGCAAGTAATATTGTCAGTTCACGTAGCGTGAACAATCCCCTTCTGCTTTACAGCGATCCTGGGGGAACTAAGGAAGTAGTTAGTTCGTTAATCGTGGTTCTGTAGATAAGAGGTTTACTAAGACCAAAAGTAGATCTATTGTGAATGCCACTATGAGTGCTAGGGTTCAAAACTACAATCGCCTCCTTTGTTGTACTGGCAGCGTTCAGATTATTTAGATTATTAAAGACGTATTCATCTGAGATTGTCTTTCTGACGTTGGCAAAAATGGAATACATGCCAAGGAAGAACATCTTTCTTAATTTTCTAGGTTCTACAGAAAGTGTTACAGACTACTTAGGGTGCAGTGTCCTGATAGTCAGTGTTGGTAAATTGTCTTTGTTAGTCGAATTCACACTTTTGTTCTCTTAAAATCTAAAATAGGCGAAATGAACCTGGCGTTGTTGCACTAGTCAAGATGACGCCATCTATGAATAGCATTCGACAGGCCATTGATGTGAACCAAGTGTTTGACAGTCGACATAGGGCCTTTTATATGCTCCAGTAGCATGCATCTCACTTCCCCCAAATGTTTGACCTGAAAAACCCCTATGCGAACAGACACATAGATTCCGCTCCTGTTCTTGTATCATGCCACCTTTCATGTCAAATATTCATGTTGACAATGTTCTCATCGTCTTATAGTCATTTTATAATTTATGCAGAAAATGTTTTACGTAACCGATTGTAGTAAAACTGTCACAAAATATTAATAACTAAACGATTTTTATTTATTTATTTTTTATTTTTTAGTTTGATAAACTCATCAAATCGTATAGAGAATTAGTTAAGGGTGGAAAATATTTATTAAGGGTCACTGACTTTATTGTTTTTATTGAGTTAAGAAGCGTACCTGCATTTTCGTATCCAATATGATATCACCGCAATTGCTCCCAATATGATAGCTCCTAAGGCACACCAAAATGCAGTCTGAAAAAATAAAATATTTAAAAGACACACATTGTTAGTTGTTAATTCAATCAACACTTGGAAAATAATTTTGTGTTGGAAGAAAAGTTTTGTTAATTTGTTAGTGGTTTTGTTTTAACAGGGTTTTGTGGGAAACTTCAAACTTTGGTTGTCAAATTAGAGAAATTGTCACGATATTTCAACCACAAACTCACACAGATTAAACCAAATCAATTATGTTCTCCATGCAATGTGGTATTATAATTTGCTACACTCCGTAGTCCCAATGGATAGTATAGCTATTTATTTTGTATAGTTTTGAGGTAATTAAACTTTTGGTCTTTCATATTAAACGAATAAAAATCGAAATGAATCCAAATACATTAAAACTGCGATGAGCTGTATCAGGATGGTGTTGCGAAGGAAGTCATTCTGTTTATTTTTAAATTTTAAAACCTAATGCTCCCTCGGCATCTCGATTATACATGAATGCAGCTACCACTGGATTGTGGTAACCGAATCAAAAAGTGCATTTGAAATATATAAGTCGAGTCAGTTCATTATTCGCTTCATGGGCTCTAGAGGCTCATACATTAAACACCACTGGAACAGTCAGAGTCTGCGGAGAGCGACTGAGTGAGAGACCTTTTGCTGTGCATTCAACATCTACAAACGCCAACAATGTATAGAACCAGTATCGCGACATCATCAAAGAGTTTTCAAAAAGTGCCCGTGGTTTGATGATGAGTGTAGCGCAAAAAACGTCAGAAAGGCCAGGCAGACAGCTTCAGGGCCGGAATGCAGGTTTTTTTTAAAGTAGTGAACATAGTCATCGATGAAGCATTTCCAGCAGTTGCTAAATAGGCATAATGCCGAGAGAGTGATAGAAGTAATCCGCGTTGCCAATATAGAAAAGGTTGGGGCAGCTTTCAAAACAATGAAGGACAACCAGGCTCCCGACTCTGATGACTTTCCAGCAGATAATATTTCAGGACAACAATATCTGGGGGAAGATAGTACGCCCGATGATTGAAATAAAAGCTCCATATTCCCAATTTACAAGAAACGTGATCAGACCAACAAATTTCCACTCAATCCACCACCTCTTTATCGTATGGAACCCTACATGGCGATGGCTGGATTCGGAATCCTGTTAAAACCGATCCAGTTGTGTCGTATAACGCTGCAGGACATGCAATGCAACATGCAGTTTTTAAGCAGATCTTCTGAACTTTTCCAAACTAGGATTGGATTTCTTCACTCACGTGCTGCAGTAGATAGTGCGGCATGTGTCAACATGAAAGGCACTATTTTTGACAAATCTACCCAGCTGCTAGAAGTCCACCTTCTAGGAAGAAATATCACTGTTGATAGCTACAACTTCGAGGCAGTTAAGGAGTTCATCTATGAATGACACCCTATTGGAGATTCGATGAAGACTCACCCTTGAAAACCAAAGTTTGGCAAAACTCTAGAGTCTAGACAAAGTCGGTATTCAGTTTCCTGAACAATATTTAGTTTATGTTAGTGATATCTGTCCGACAGCATCTGGAGAGGAACCTGACAAGCCTTCTGATATCGTCCCTTTTATGATAAAGAATGTTCTTCGTGGTTTTGTGTTCAAGTGTTGGATGACCTTTTTGGCCTGTCTGTGTCTCTGAACGATATCTCACTAGAACAAGTAGCTCCCAGTTGTGAAGACCAGTTCTTAACACGGAATTAGGGATGCCGCATAAAGGTTCGGCACATGTGTACCTTTCCGAAGAGCTAGATTAGCTCGTTAGTCAGCGGTTTCATTACCTTCAATGCCTTTGTGTCCTGGTGCCCACCAAAGTTTATCTTTCTTTCATTTCCATAAGTCTTGTAGAACATTGAAATAGCCAGAAACGTCTTTTGAGTTGCACTAGTAAGGACTCAATGCTTGGCTGTCGATGAATGTGTTGATGGTATTAATGGCATGAAGTTCGGCCTGAAAGAAACTAGGGCATTTTCCAAGTCCCTTTGAAACTTTGTGATTAAGGCCACAAATACCGGCTTCAACATCGGAATCCATCTATGATCCTTCAGTACACCAAACTTGCCTTTTAATATTCAGCAACGGATCGCCAGTTTCTCGTCTCGATCTTCTGCCAAAGTAAAACGATACCGTACTGACCATTTCAAGCTCCAAAAAGGCAGAAAGATAGCCGGATGACATGTTTGTCTACTCGATTGGATTCCAATAGACCATTGGTGTTTTTTCTTTGACAAAGATGTGTAAAAGAATAAGTCGAATAAGTGCCCCGGTGATGCTAATCTTTGAAGTCGGTATCCTGCGTGTTAAGAAAATTTATTGATGAAACTTTATCTACGGTCAACATTTGTTTAACACCTGTTGTCACTGTCAGTACCGCTGTTTCCAGCAATAATAAACAAAATAAATCTCCAAAACAAAATACACAAAAAATAAAAAATAAAAGCGCGCCCATAAATCCGGATTTCAATTATAAACATACGTTTAGCTGAATTCTTATAAAAATTCCAATAAACCGATGGAATAACAACCGCTTGAACTCACCACCAACCAAGGAAGATACAAATCACTTTTAAAATTATGCAAAAGTATGATTTTTCTTATTTTTCACTTTCGTTCAATTTTCCATTAAATTTTTCAAGTCATAAAACAAAAACAGAGACAACAGGAAAACCAAGAGAAATGAGCAGACCCACTGCCACCACCTGTCGTTCACATTTCAATTTTCTTCTCAAGTAAGCAACTCAATTGAATTTCCATTTTTACTCAGTCATGCATACCACCAGCAGCACCACACCGGAACTGTCATAGAATTTATCACTTTTCAAATCGGGAAAAAAATTCCGAATCGAATCGAATTTTTTTATTTAAAACAATTGAAACACACACAGAAGGACTTTTGTGCCATCCGACAGACGTCAGAAATATAGAAACTCATAGCGACCCTTCAGGCCTCTTAAAGGGATGGTGCTAAGAATGGGAATCCAATTTTTTCACGTTTTCATTATTTTCAACTGTCATACAGTAATTGGAGACACTTTTCCTAAAAGAAAAAAAAAAGCATTCTGGCTGAATGCCAATATTGGAAAAGCCAAACTAAGAGGGAGAACTCGAGAAGGAGTTCCGCAAATTGTTTTCAATAATTCCCAAATGAGGCACCATCAGGAATGCCACCATTGGGAATGTCACCATCATACTCTAGGTGACTTGGGGAGTATCTATTTTATACTATCGCTATAATGGAAGGGTTCATCATTTGATAGAATTACTTAGGTTTGGGTTACTTTTTTTTTTTTTTATCGATTGAGGACCCACATACTTCCGTTTCGTTGAAAGGATATTTCATGGTGAATTTATGTTGCCGCAATTTGGCAATAAGAACTTCATAATACAAAATTAAGTGACAGCGCGGTATAGGGCGACCAATAAAGCAGTTATGAATTTTTTTTTTTCTCCCCCGTTTATAGGGACATAGAGACAACATGGCGTATGTAGCGTATGTGGCGTTTCGCAATGCGGAGGAACAATTGTTCAAAAAATAAATGTTGATTACACAAACACTTTAAGTGCGTCACGTGTATTTCTATGGAGATACAAATTTTATTTTTGGCTGAGATACAAAATTACTTTTCGATTGAAAAAAAAACTATTTTAAATAAATTCGAACAAAAAAAAATACTCACAATCCAGTAATGTGTTCCGGAATTTCTATAGTCCACTTGCATCTCACTGTAACTATCGTCACAGGTTTATTCTGAAAAGAAAAAAAGACAATGAAAGATACATTATTATTCGGTCATGGTCAAAGCGATCATTATAAGTAAATCAATTTTACGGAAGGTCATGAGGAGGCAAAGGCGCAACCGAGGCATTCAAATTATTCTTAGAAAATTTGTTTTCTTCGGTATAAGCACATAAATTCGAATGTTATTGAGATTGTATCTTGTATGCAATAAAATATTTTTTTTTTTTTCGTTATTTCTGTACAAAGATTGAAGACTCAATTGGGTTTTTGTTGGACGACTTTTCGCTATTTATTTAGCCCCGGGAGAGAATGTCTATTGTGTGGCATTGAACTTTTTAAAGGATACACAACGTAATATTATCAGTAATCATAGGTAACTAGCGCTCAAGAAGTGATGAATATCCTTACGATGCTGTTCACACAACGTAAGTGTTCTTGTAGTGATTTTGAAAATCATGTTTCAGTTTTTTCTCCGAGGTGGGTGTCCAGAATAATTGGGAAGATTTGTTGCCATTGCTTATAATTCGCAGTATTACTTTTGAACTTTCTGATGTCATCATCACTACATATCTTTTAATGCAGCATTCACTTGGATCGCTAAGAATCCATTGTGGTCCTCTAACGTGGAATAGTGGTCGCCGTGGCTTAGTGATTAGTGCGTTGGACTGCTAAGCGAGAGACACAGGTTCGATTCTCAAAAACCACCAAGTTTTTTCGCGGCACCACCTCTTCGCAGGCATAACAAACCTGCAAGAGTATAATCTGTCATGAAAAGTTTCTCAATGCGCCATTCGGAATTGGCATTGAAACTGTAGGTCCCTTCCATTCGTGCGAAGAATATAACATGCACAACATGAATGGTTGTGTGAAGCTACCCCTTGGCTTTCTATGAGCTGCCGTGCGAAATATCCATAAACAACGTGGAATTAAAGACAAATGAGAAAAGTCTGTATTGGTAAGTTGACGGGAGATTCGGTCTTGAACCGACCCGAATTCGTAAAGAATTTGGTTGGCCTCTTAGATAGGTCGCCCAGGTTGTTCAACAAGGATCATTTTTCTTGTTCTGTGTAGGCTGGGGAATTCACATCGGAAATGAGCTCTGCTCCAGCATAAATCGTCTGTGCTTAAACGCATTCTTTAAAGCTGGACCGCCAGTAGGTTGTTTCCTGTGATAAACCCTATGAAGAGCGTTAAGTTTGATCTGTTAAGCGCAAGAATGTATGAATTTTATCCAGAATTTTCTGGAGTGCGTTCCATCTTTCGTCAGCTTATCTTAAAAAGTCAAGTGCTATGTTAAATTTGACGAGTGCAAGAGAGGGCAGTACTGAGTGATCGACCAATTATAGATCGTGTTCTGAACTCTTTCTAGCTAACTCATCCGCCATTTCGTTTCCGTGGATACAGGAACGTACAGGACTATACAGGTAGCTCCAGCTGCAATTGCAAATTAAAGAATTGCTTTGTCTACTCTTAATGTGATTCAGAAAGAATTTAGGAAGTAAGCGAAAAACTCTGCTAGCTGGAAATACCGAAGGTAAAAGAAGACTATCAAGACTGTACCAAGCTTTCCCGAACCAAGCATAAAACAATAAAAGAAATATCTTCATGGAAATCGTAAAAAATGAATTTTTTTCAGGACAATGAGATCGAAACGTACAAAATAAGTCTTTTTCGGCAGATGGAACCTCCTAAACAGATTTGAATGGCATTAAAAGAAGAAGCACCATACCCAAAACTAAGACTTGGCGCCCCTTGTTCTCTCAAGAGATGCATGGATATGGACAAATGGAAGATTGAGCTTGATGAGTTATCCAAGTCCTTTACCACATGTTTTTTTCCTTAAACCTCTTAAATTCTACTGTAAATGTGTAATCTCTCGTGTAACCTCTGACCTTTTGAGTTGTACTGCGTTTAATACATTTGAAATTTTGCAACTGTTTCAAGAGTATACTCAAGAGTTAGGGTATACCCTTTCTCATCTGCTCATGAATATGGGCCTTTCCCACACACACGCACACTGTGTAAAGCTTGGAACCCACTGGAGTATAACAACAGAGTATTAAAAGGTTATTTGAATTTGTGATCTTTTTAGAGTGATATAACAGAAAGCAAGTAACCCTTCATGCTCTGAAAGACTATAGAGAGTTACAGGAATTGTGGGTGCTGACTCGTACACGAGTACTTTGTGTGTATTTAGGCAAATCTAATTGGTTTATTTAAAATTGTTCGTTTTATTCCAGGAATTTCCGCTCAAAACTTTCCGACTTTAAATAACGGAGTACGCCTGAAGGTATTTTTCCACCCAAAAATGTTTCAACAGATACATAACTGGTATGCTGTCCACCACATGACAAGGTATTAGGTTTTGTATCTTTACCATTTCTGGAACTGACACTTTTCATTTGGCGTTGACTGGAATCGATTTCGAAAATAAATGTTCCATCGAGATAAATTTAAAATTTATTTCACAAATAGAGTTGAAACAAAAGCCAAGTCACCACATTTCAATTACTTGTGATTGAAAAGGATTTCTTTTTTATTGTTATCCTTATCCGTGTACAGTTTTTCACCACCTAAACAGCCAAACGTACTTCCGCTTTTGATAAATGAGTTTCGTAAACCTGCTGCGGAATAGCTTCACACACATTGTTTCCGCCATCAGGCTTAAATGATACCATCAACTTCCTCACTTTTGAGGGTTTTTTGCTTCTATTTTTTTTGGGAATGTCGACGAGGGTTGTCATTTAATTTTTGGAAACACATGGAGTTTGTATGGCGTCACCAAGTCCGAATGGTATGGAAAGTTGTCTGGATTGTGAGATTTAATCTGTTTTATTATAGAAATGGGATTTCGAGTACGTCATAGTGGAGGAAGCGAGGTCCCCATTTCATCCTTTACTTATTTAAGTTAGTTTTTGTTTTGGAAATTTAAGAGAGTTTTAGGGGTTAAAAACAATTGTTATGAATTCATTGCCCACGAAGGAGAGTTTTTTTTTTAGTATGTTGGGACTATTTACCACTATTTGCTGGTTATCCTTTGTGGTGGAAGGATGCTGGTTTGAGTTAAAGTACACATTCTAGACGTATTTCAGCAATGCTGTTGTTTACATCTCCTATGCAAACGTTAATGCTTACAGTGGCTGGAGCAGGCTGTGATGACGGGGAGACTTGGCATGAATTGATGCGTCATTGAGAAGGCTGAGGTGGTACTGATTAAACTCAGGAACGATGTCGATTTTGCTAGCAACTATCTTAAGCTCGTCTGTGACTTCGCAAAGGCTAAATCGAATTTCGGTGAGTTCCATGTTGGCGAAATTGATTTTACATAGCAATTCCTTAATAAGTTTGGATTGCTCAGTTAAGTCGAGAGATAAGCCATCGATGCGAGTTGATTGAGTGGATAGCAATGTGGTTCGTATTGAGAAGTTGTCACCTAAGTCCAGGCTCATTCTTTGTTATCTTCCAATACCAACTTTAGTTTAGTAAAGACATCTGATGGTGCTATGGGGTTCCGATCCTTTTTAGGTAAATTGATGGTGTTAAAAATCTATTCGAGGGATTCCTTGGTGGCAAGGCTCTTAAGCTGCTTTCAAATGAAGTTCATTGTAGACAGGTTAAGATCAGCACTGCTATGGATAGCGAAATTTAGGTCGTCGAGGTTTTTTTTTCTGAAATCGTGTCATACTTGGAGAGTTGATGCAAAACTTTGTTGTGGTTGCCCGCAATCATTGTTTCGATGGTATTATTACGGCTTTTGACTGCTCGAAGAAAGTCCAAAAGAGAGGTCTCCTGCCATTCGTCGCAGTAAAATGAGAAATGGGCCGAATGATCATCCAGGTATAGAGCAGATATTTTGATTAGGTCAATGCATAAAGCGTGAAATGACTTGCCACAGATTCCCTTGTAAGTCACACACTTCTAATAATCGTCATTTATTGTGCAAGTTTCGTTTCCGTTTGCCAAAAATTCCATGGTTGAAAAGGTTAATATGTAGACTGGTCAGAAATGGCTTAAGTAGGTCACCAAGGTAGGGTACGAATCGCGACATAATAAAGGTAATGATTTTAAAGCTGGTCAGCACTATGAGTAAGATGGTACTTAATTTGTTTAACCCGAAAGCAACGGGGAAATGAAGAATAAGGAAAGGAAAGAAAAATTATTCGCGGGGCAAATAGAACTGCGACTAAACTCGACGTATACCTTCTTGAACCTACACTCGACGTGGAATAAGATGGGGTTCCCTTGAGATTCTCCTGCATCGATGATTTTGATAGCCTTCTATCCATTACAACTCATTTTATAACGATATACTGAACACAGATCTTCATACCACCTACTCTTTATAGAGTTTGAGAAGGTTATCGACAGCCTTAATAACTGTGTCAGTCTTGTGTTGAGTTAGATCATACTCAGTACCTTCTAAGGCATCTTGTGGTAGAAGGATACATCAGACAACAGCAAAGCAGGTGAAACCAGGTCAGAAGATTTGAGTAGCAATGCATTGGTCGCTTCTTTCGAAGCGAAGAAAATGTTGGGAAGCATACCATAGAAATAGAATAGAAACCACTTATGTCAATGGAAAAAAAACTTTGTCGATCTATTCTAGGCAAACATGGTGCAAAACGGCTGCGGAGGAAGCAAAAGAGCTGCAAACGAAATTTTGGCATTCAGGTATTAATTAGACCCTCCCAAGGTTGACTAGACATACGAAGTCGTCCTTCCAAGCGACATTATTTTCTTCTGACTTCAAACCTTTCATCATCAGTGTCCTTAGTCCTTACATACCCGTTAATTTTCGCTTCCAAAAAAAATCATTCTGTCCAACAAAAGGAGCGATGTCTATCCGACTCTTTTGACACACATCCTTACCAAAATTGTTGAACGAGAAGGACGAAACAAAGAAATTTGCCAATTCAACTCTGTTCAGTGGTCGAAGATACCATCGACGTCAATTGTTTCCTTTTTTTCGCACAACAAACGCTCGTTCAACAGCGCACAACTCACACTTCGTCACCAATTCACCCCTTAAAATGAACAATGGAATGAGAGCATTCAATGAATTAAGGATAAATTAGGGATACATTGCCAATGGCGATGATTTTGAAAAGTACAAAACCATCGCCCTTCCAAGAACAGTTTTATTATATAAGAGCCTATTGCCTACTGCCTACCCACTGAACTGGTGACATTTCGAACAGAAGCTCATCTTGATATTCATGATTGTGGACTTTTGTAAATGCCAACTGACGGAGAGGTAGCCTTAAATGATTGACAAGATTTTTTTTTGTCGAAAAATGTTGCCGAAGCTGAGTCGCAGGAGTTTTATTTCTTCAATTGTGTGTGTTCAGTGGAAGGAGCAACTTTAACATTTAAACTTTTATCTCGAGGATCTCTCTGTTTTTATTCGGGGGGAGGAAAAGATGTGTAGCTCTTGTTGTGTGGCCTGATTTGACCTTAAATTTGGGGCGATGATGTTTGAAGAGAGTACGGACGATGGCTGCCTTTTGGGGTTGACTTAATACTTGACCAGGATAATGGCCTTCAGCATTGTCATTGGCATGATTTTAGTGGGTAATTGAGAAATGGGGACGGGCGATAAGAATGTGGGCGGATGAAGGATCATTGTGTCCGAGGTAAATGTTTATTATGTTCCAAGATAAATAAATTGGAATAGTTTCGTTTTATTGGGAGTTTAACTGAGTCATGAAATTGGGAATTCAAATGGCAAGAGGAGTCGTTGCTTGTGGAGGTTATGTGCTAGATGAAGACTGAGGGTTTGAATTCAATGCGGCGGCGACCAATGTGAGATGAGAGTGCATTGTGGTGAATTTTATTTTTGTGAATGTCACTAGTTACGATTGCTTTAGCCTACTGGTCGATTCAACAAGTGGCGAATATCTCTACGGCTATTGGATGACAGTCTTCTTTATGCGCAATTTCAACTGAAAAACTGATAAAGGAGAATTTAGTTTTGATGAAGAGGATGAGATTTCCTTTCTAACACTTGGATGGATGGGAATGACATAATTCTTAACCAATCAATCGCCTCTAGTCAGTCTGATCCTTAGCAAACTGTCTTCAGTTTCACACTTCCAGTTGATTGAGGTACCCTTCAATTTGTGTGGATCACCTAAGGCGAGGGTTTTTCTACTACGTTGCCCGTCTCAAACGGTCATATGTATAGGTTGTCGTTGAATCTCCTTCGAATCAACGTAAACGGGATGAAATGTCGTACGAAAAAAATGTCACTCAAAACAACCAAGACCATCGATGGAGTCCATACTTCAGAGTCATAATGTAGTTTAATGGGCCTCTTCTCCAATGGATTGGACAAACGTTTTTGAAATTCTATTCATAAGGCATACACTCTGACCAAATTTTAAAAGCGACTTGGTTTATGTTCCCTACCAAAACCTCTCCAGCCCCTTTGAGTAGCTCCGTGGGTTAATCGTCAGATACAACAGCCTTATTGGACTGCATTTAGACCATGTAAACAGAAGGCTGTCATCACCTCGGTTAAATGGATATCTACCTTCAAATCATGTCTCTCTGGAGTAAATTGAAAAACTTCCCGATCCAGTGCGTTGGTATTCAATTACTCTACGTGTCCTAGCCAATTTCGAATGAAGCTGAGATTTTCTGATTAAGACTCTTCTGGGAAAACTTGGTTCGGTTTAGCTTGCCTTGAGTTGTAATGCCTTCCTGACATCGCAAACAAATAAAAGACCAAGGAAATGTATTAATGTATTGTGAAATCAGTCCCGCATTCATAGAAGAAGTTTGACAACCTTAGCATCGTCCGTTCAAAGATAGATTAAGCCTCTCAGAACAGATTGAAATGATCAATGAAACGACTGTCATTCTAGAGAAGGTTTGAGTCGAAAACTAAAGGAAAGTGATGTTTTGACTGCTTAAAGCACTAATGTCGGAACAGGGTTTCCTGCCAAAGTGTAAAATTTCCATTAGTATTCCCCATAATTTAGCGTTGAGTCTGACCTTATTCCATATGCAAACAAATTCTAAAACATTCAAACTTAAAATGATATATGTCATGCAAACGAACCAGTTTTTCCACAACATCAGGTGCACATACCTCTTAAAATGCATCAGAGTATGGCAGATTACCTTTTATGGGAAGTAAAGTGCTACCATATCACATTTACTAAGAATGGCAAGAGTAACGTTACAGCAATCTACGCAATATTTATAACAACAATCCCAGCAGTAGCAACCTCATTCTCAGAGGAAGTACTGTACACTTGAACTTGTTCATGCCGACATCAAAGAGGACAAGCTATCATCGTCACCTTTCACTTTATAGTCAGGCGTCCTCCTAATGCTGACATGTTTTTTCTTCCTTTTCCCATTCGAGTGAGGACAAAAACCCAGGTGCGCAGTACTTCAGGGAGTACATATAAGAGAAAAGCTCAAGAAGCAATTACATTCCCATGACAGCCTATGTAGTATGCTCATCAGTATTTCTAAATAACATGTGCAATGGGATGCAAATATCCCAAGAGAAAATGTTCACTATTGCAATTGCAATCAACATTATGACTGTGATGGAGGGAGGCCAGACAAGTATGGTTTGAGTTTTGGGTTATGTTTGCATTTAAAAGTGGAACGCATCTATCCTCCTTCGGTGCCTTAGTTGTTTTGAAATCTAAAACAAAATTACATGGCCCGAAGATGTATGTATGTTACACTTGCATTCCTAATTGGAATTGAAGGGCATACAGTCGGTATGACAAGAAAAACTACTAAAATGCTAATTTCCCGATTTGTTATAGATTAAAGTGACTGCAAGCTAAAGCCAGCACACTTGGACCAGTGATTGTGTTACTACATGGATCTTGAAGGGATTCTCTTATCGAATGGAGTTTTTGATGAAGCGTCGGAGTTTTCTGGCATCTATATGTAACCTGGATCGTTAACGTAGAAGTTGGGTTTTGCAGCTGAGAGTTGGACATAAATCTTTTCATCGCTCATACTGCTGATCATCGATCAGTCTGAACGCTTGTCGCTGAGCACCATCGGGAAGATTCGGTTTTACTGCGAAAGTTACAGCCCATGCATGGGAGTTATATTCAAGTCTCGGATGAATGTATGCCTTATAGATCCTTGAAAAGTATTGACCATGAAGCTATGAGTCAATAGTTGGAAGCGCAGATTTTATTACTTTTTTGAGAATGAGCTGAACATTCGCAAGTTTCTAACTATCTAACTATAAAAAAGGTGGAGGTACAGTGAATGGACACCAACTTTCCGGGATGAAGAGTCTTCGAAAGTTAACCGGAAAGACAGCGCAATACAGAAAGACGTCGCCTAGGGTGTCGCGCACAAGTAGTAGTTAGTAAGTGAGTAATAGACTAAGTGGTAGTTTGGGCAGACTGAAAGAAGACGTCTTCAAAATAGAGAGAGAAATTCCATCGGTACCTAGAGATTTCTTGCAATCAAGATCTAAGCTGGAGTTCTTAGAGTTATTGAGCGGGTTATATGAAATACTTATTTAAGGTGGCGCTACAGTCTGGGTTGGACCTGGGCCCCAACCAATAAGCGTCTCCAGTCAGCTCGTTATATGAAATACTTTTTATAAATTCGCAGCGAATAGTTCAGCTAGTTCAGCTCTATCTTTGGAGTCCATAATATTCTTCTCAAGCCCAATCTACTTGGCTTGGATCCCAGTTTTGCTTGCGAAGAGGGCGAAGGGAAGAAAAGATTTATCAAGACGTAAAATCATAGCCTTGCTGGCTTTTAGACGATTGTACTTTTGTTGCAAAGACCATTATCACTGGATGCCAGAAACTCTAGCAGAAACTCTTTATAGATTGCGAGACGCTTAAGCGGGAGTATCGACAACATTTGACTATAAGACCCTCTGCTCTACAATCGATACACAAGTCCATTACATAAAAAATGTATTAACAACACTTGGAACATCTTATGTTTTAATGAGTGACACCTCCTTGCAAGGGCGACTGTAAGTACTCGAGGAATAATTATTCTGGAGGACGCACACAATTGTGCACATCCCCACTGAATTCATATTGCCACACACAAGTCCCACCCAAATAAACCGACCTAACACTCTCGAACAACCGACTGGGGGCTTGGTAGATTTTAAAACTCAAATTGTTTATTTAGAATCATTCAAGTGCACAATCCACAAGTTTTAGTATGAAATCACATAATGAACTCTCCACATGCGATTGGATGTGAAGTTTTGAAATCTAATATCAGTCGAGGTTGGTTGTGGGTGTTGAAATGCTCCTCCCTTGTCCTGGTTGATATATTAGCGGTCTACGTGGTTGTAAGGCTTGCTCCCCTCATAAAACACATTTGGAATTGTATTCAATGGTTTTTCACTAATTTCACATTTGAAACCATTAGTGGAAGGACGAAAAAAATTTGCACAAAGAGGATAACAAATAACACTTGCGGACCTCGACTAATGACCAAAATTTAGGTGGATGATGAGATTTATCGATTTCCAAGCAATTTAAATGAACTTTGAAGCAATTACATGGAAACTTTATTACATTGTTGCGTGAGTTAGAGGCGTTAACAATTGGATGCCCACTATATCTTGAGGCTTCTCATGTCAACTATTTCAATTTATGCTCATAAAGTAGGGTAATTAGAGAGGTTCAAGGAGATTAAACATCAAATTTGTATTTATAAATTTAATGGAAAAGTCATGCTCATTACGGTATTTCAACGAAGCCTCACTTGGAAAAAAAATTATTTGTTCCCTTAGAGGAAACTTTTAATTAAACAACGTTTCCTTATAAATAGAATAAACAAAGCCTCGTCCTACAAAATTCTTCCATGGAAATTGTAAAAGTAGCTTCAAATACCATTTTGGAAGAAGAAAGAACCTATGAAAAACGCCTTGGAACTTAAGTTAACAAAACCACTCTGGAAATCAAATTCATTCAAAAGTTAATTCGAGGGTTTGCCAAACAGTCGATTAATTTTAACAGCTTTTAGAACTTTCAACGTTTCTTTTTTTTTTTTTTGTGCCGTTCCCTTGGAAATGACTCATGGGAAAAGTTTTCCCCCCTTCATGACCCAATGAAGCTATAAACGTTCTGAAGAACGCACTTGAAGTGGATTTTATTGAAAAATTATTCATTAGACATAAACAAATTTCCATAGAAAAACAATAATTGTCAAGGCTTTAGACAGATGCAAAGAATTAATGCTGATGGATCAGTGGAAGATCTAGGTCTCATTAAAGCTATAAGTCATGATTTGGAAGAACTGCAGGTCAATGGAATGAGAGGGAGAGAGCAAAGGCTAACAGAAGTAGACCTTAATCTCCATACTCTTCTCACCTGTGAACACAATGATTAATAGCTAAAAAAAACATTTCGAGCCTTAATCTGTAAAATACGCTGGGAAATATGTGAATTTCTTATCCATTTGAACGATGACCTCCTATCGCAGTTCCAAGTTCCCAGACCGCTGTTAAGTATTTTATTTTCGAGTGGAATTCAGCATTCCCGTGCCTTCTTTATGTCTTGTTGCTCATGTTTTAGCTTTCACAATGGAATGTCTTCTTACATCTTCTAGAAGGACATCATCTGGAGTAAAAGGTTAGACAATTTAAGAAAGTGCATCTTCCCACACTTCGCTGCAACTTGAACAAAATGGGGAGTCATCGTGTTTGAACCGATATTGATGGAAACCTCAATGTCTGCTTAGTAGTTTGGTTAGGTTGAGTGGCTGTCCCCACTAAGCAGGGACACACGTACTTAGAAAACCAGGTAAACAGCATCAGAGACTTCACGTGTGTAATTTCCTTAGAGAACGAAGAACGAAGTTAAAGTTCTGGGTAACGTAGCGGTGTAAACCCTATTCTGCGTCACACTAAATGCAGAACCAATTAGACCCACATACGAAACTCTTGGTTTTAAAGATGTCGAGCCTAGCTAGGTGATTGAGGTCATCGAAGCAGTACTCTCCAAGGGTTTTCCTCCTCAGCCTTGATAGGGCAGGGCAGGAGCAAAGAAGGTATGTAATCGTTTCTTCCTCCTCTTCGTCTCTGCAGCTTCTACAAAAATCCTTAGAGGAGACACCTAATCTGCTGGCATTCCTGCCAATTAGACAATTCTACGTAAGGACTCCTAATATATTTCCCATTAACGGACAGAAGTCTTCCCGTTCTCCTCAAATCCAGGTTGGGCCAGATCTGCTTCGACAGAAGACAAGTGTTGATGCTATTCCATTTGCATGCTTTAGCTTTCTAGCTTTCTAGCTTTACTATCAAGGTGGGATTATATCGATTCTAGAAAGGCAAGGGCTTCTCCTGCAATTTCAGAAAAGATCCGGTCTGTGCCTTCCGTTGCTAGCTCGTCCGCTCTTCAACCTGGTACTGGAGCAAATGGTGGCCCTTTGTCAAAACATGAGTACAACTAGTTTCTAAGTTACGAAGACAGCCATGACATCATTGGCCGAATGAAGCAAGCAGTGTGGCTAAAGTGGATCTGGTTTTATATGTATCGCGACACAATACCGACATCTTGTTACCATGATGCCAACAAAATCAGCTCAGAGATCCAAAGCAGAAAAACACTTACCAATCGCTTCTTCTTTGGCCTTAAGAGAACATTTTGTTGTAGTGCTCTATCAAGAAGAACCAAGAAGCAAAGGCTTCGTCAAAAGCGGATGAAAATGCATTTGGACAGAAAAGTTCTAAGTTCGATATACATATGTTCCTTTCTACATCACCAGACGAGGTGCACAGCAACAAAAAAGTACATGGCTGGAGCATTTAGATCGAAGGAGCACCAGTGTTCTAGCCTGAAGAGCTTCCGCTCCACTTCTCAGGGACTTACGTAGAAGAGGACGAATTTATCTTTGATTGTGCGCATAAGTCGAGGGTGACCACAAATAACTCAGCGTACACAAGCGGTGACAGCTGTCTAAGGATTGTGCTGGCTGAAGCAGACTGTTGATTTCGACTCTGGAGTTGTAGTAAAGCAAAGTAAAGTAAGCTTACCTTTTGTACTATAGCTGCAGGATTAGCATTCATTTGTATTTTCAGTTTATTTAGAAGGTAAAAAAAAAGTTGTGTTTCGCTCACAAGTTCTAATCCTTAGCGCATAAGTATTTCATGTCCACGTTGATCAAGCTTCTTGTTTGACATAGTCATCAGCAATTTTGCCTTGAAATTTCGTTGTAAATAGCAAGCTGATTGGAGTATTGAATCAGCTCGAGGCAAGCCTTAAGTCGAAAAGATAGAAGCTCTGCGAAAATATGGAAATTTGCTTTCTACCATAGTGGCGTATAGCTCGGTTGCACTTTTATCTAAAAAAACAGAAGTGGAAGTAGGTAAGAGGGACTACTAGCTTGAAGTTCAAGCCGCTGATACATGAACCAGCTTTGTCTACGGTCTTAAATCCGTCAATAAACCACAAAAACTGGGAGCTACTAGTTTCTAGGTCTTAGCCAACGAAATCATGCTGCGAAAATGGAGTTGAATCGGACATGAGCTACAAAAAGCTTAAAATAAACAAGGAAAAGCAGACCTCATCTTAAAGAACACTGGAAAAGGAAGTTCAGAAGTCAGAAAAAACATAAGAAGAAATTCGACTCATTACTAAAGACTGTTCCCCTTTGGAGGCTTTTCATCGCGATGTTTCGCTAAGAACTGAGGAAAAAGAAGACAATCTTTCATTCCGAACAGCAATATTGACTCCAGTTTTTACGCTGAAAATGTAGATTTTCAAAACTATTTAGTAGTTTGTTTGAAGGAACTTTGCAACACTCCTTGTCAACTTCCGGAATCTGTGGCATTCGTTGAAAGCCTTTATCTTTACAAAAATGTAAACTACCTCAACGTTTCGCATGGAATATATGTACGCAAAGGTTGTACAAAAAAAGTAATGATTGCCTGGAGATAATTTTACAACTTTTCATAATAAAAAACTTTTGAAAACTGCGTAAAATCCTGAAAGATGACAACTTCTAACTTTTATATTTCAAAACTTCGCAGACACTTATTGCCAGCGGAAGGTGAAGTATCTCACCATAAGTGCAAGGGCTTTGAAAAACGTGCTCATAGAAAAGACGATAAGAAAAACTTTTCAAACAATTCGGTGAAGTAAATCTCTAATAAAGCAATAAACACCAATGTACATTATTCTATATCATCCTTATCATGAGAGAGTGCCTTAAAAAAAAAAAAAAAACAGGTAAAAGTATCGATTGAAGCCATCATGGTATACAAGATGAAAATAAATGATAATCTACCTGTTAGTCTCACCCAAAACGTGACATGAAAAGTTTATTTTTTTTTCTTTTTCCTAAAACATAATCAAACTTGAAGATAACCACGGAAAAATGTATCCAATGCGGTTACTTTGGCGCCGCAACATTCCCTCCCACATAACTTTAACTAATACCCACATCATTGTGCTGCTTAAGTCTCTCTCCCTAATCATAAATAAATCTACATAATTTCTGATCATAACAATGTTTACGAAGGCGCTGGCGAAAATACCCCGCCTTCGAAGAACCCCTCTTTACCATTCTACACGTGTCGCGCAGAAAAAAAAATGCGTTATTGTTTATTTTTTACCTGTAACGCATCACTTGAGTACAACGTCCTATCTGGTGTACGTGGGCAGTAGAGATAGGAGCCGCCTGTAGGATTCTACATGGAAAAATCTCTGCAGGGGTTGCTAACAACCCGAACCCACCCTAATGATGTTTTATTCAATAAGTGAACAGAAAAGAAAAATGAAGCTGAAAATACATCATTCACATGTTGCCCGAGGCGTTGCTCACACTTAAGTACTTAAAAGTTACACGATACGACACCTCACATACATACACACGTACTCGCACCAATTTTGAAAACAAAAATAAACTTTAAAAAGGTCGCCAACAGTCCATCGAACCATGCGATGTTAGCCGAACCTACTACATGTCTTGTATGGCACAGGATTTATCCGTCCTGTTTTATCGATTGTACCAACAACAGAAAAAAAAAAAAGGGTGGAAGTACATTTTAATGGCCCCCAGGTGTTGTGCAACGTTTTAGGTAGCTCACAAGTTAATTTAAATTCGAACATGCAATAGGGTATCCTTTCCCTGTATTTGCATATAAGAGGGATCCTTTGGATCCCTTTTTGGAATATTTTATAATTTTTAACGAATTTTACCTTTAACAAGTGGAGCAGTCTTAATTTCCGGTTGCGTAGTTAATGCATGCCAAGTTGGTCTTTAAGAGATTTTCTTCCTTTCATGTGTAATTTTTTTTTTTTTCAGAAGGAAAATGGAGAAAATTGTTTTCGGAAGTAATTCGACACGTAAGTGGGAGAAAGAGCGAAACGCTGGAGGAAATTTTATAAACGCCTTTGTATGCGCCTTCACTTGAAAGTACTTTTAGGTTATACCGTAAAGGTGAAACATAAATTAAGTTTTTCTAGGTAACCTTTGTCAAATTTTATGAACCTGATACGAACACCCACTAGAGATTTGTTTTATGAAATTCTTTGGAAAACATACTAATGGGTTGTGAACTACCAAGGGACCTTTGTGTTCATGCAAATGAGCTGACTGCGAATGGAGAAACTTTGAATGAAGTTGCAGCTTTGAAGCAGTCAAGGAGAATGCTAAGGTTAACCGTTGCAATTTCAGTCTGATTGAGTAAACTCCTAAACCGAAGAACGAAATGATGATCCAAAGAAAAACATTGGGATCCTTCGAGAGGAACTGCGTATATATGCAGCCCCGCAATTATGTGGTAGCAACAGTCAAAAGATCTACCATAAAGAATTAAGAAGGACCTTTTTTACAATGTGAAATCTGAAGACAAGCACTAGACTGGAAGAAGAGTATGTTCAGAATGAGACACATAAAGCAGAACTTGGAGGCAGCCAAGCACTTGTTTTGTCTTCAAATTGAATACCGCAAGGTGGGGTCTTTTCACCCCTACTATCTCACTTTCTGGCTCTTAAATTCTCTGGGAACATCAAGGGATGCCGTTAAACGTGTTTTGTGCTCTTGTGTTTCCCAGTCGATCCCTGCGTGCTACTCCAGCAATGCCACAACGGAATATAATTTCGGCAGCTTGTATCCACGATCTTATCTTTTTGGCTACTACTGAAAGAACTCAAGGATAACCAAATTATCCACGAAAAGTTCGAGACTGATTTTCAAGGCTCCCAGTATGATACATTTTCCGCCATGGCTGCTCTCCAATCTAAAAAGGAGAGGAGAGAAAAAAAAACCCCTATCAAGGTCCAAGCCCACTGTGAGAGGCATAAAAAAACGTCTCCAGTTTGTAGGTACTAAGACCGAATGGCCCTGAACAGAGAATTATAATTCGTATACTTCTGCAAACACTCAAGCGACCCTATTCCGAAACCACGAAACGACTGTAGACACCTTTGCCGTACTCCCAGGTGTTCTCGAAAACCATTTTGAGAGTGACCAACTGGTCGGAAGTGCTTCTGCTCATTATCTAACCTGACCTATTCTCAGCCACTGTTCTGTTCGAGACTGAGTAACTTTGAAAATTGCTCGCTCCTTCTACAAAGATGTCTTCTTCGTTTAAAAGATGATGAAGTGTACAACTTGCTTCCCGTAAGTCTATGGATGGTTTGACAGCAAGTTCTTCGCACCTCTGTTTGCCCTGTATTTAGAATAGTGAAAGGCTTATTCTTTTTATCTTCTTACTAATGGTTCCGAAAACTCCGGGCGTTCTAAACAGTTGAAATGAGTTCAAACCTTTCAGATATTTACTTTGTCAATTTCTTCGTCCTGTTACCTCTTAAGTGGCAAATGAGGCACTCTTTCGCTCAAATTCAATTTGCACATCACTTTGATCTATTTAACCTTCTATTCCTGAAATTTATAAAGGTTGTAAGCAAACTTGCAGTCTTTCTCTGGAAGAGGGCACCAAAGTAGTCTTGATTGGGTTGAGACCAAATTCATTCCTTTCCTCGAAGTCATTCGTTTGAAAAATGAACCTCAACTCACATAAAACAAAACAAACACGTGAACATCTGGTCCCGATACCTGTCAATACCTTTTATTGTCTGCTAGCGAATCTTCAGTTAACCTGTATACTCTTCGACAGTTTTATGCCACGTGAATCTACAACGAGCTATTGATTAACTACCAAAGATTTGATAGACATCAGTGTTTACACTTGAAAAAAAAGTTTTCCTGCCAAAAACACTTTTCAAAATATACATACGCAGAGCATATTTCAATCCAAACACATGAAGGGAATACAGACGTTCACTTGGGAAGAGGTTAGACTTAAATGAGCTCCATAATCGATTTTTATTTTTCACAGTGGATGATATACGAATTATGGATTCTAGAACCAAGATGTAACTTGAACAAAAATGAGTAGGTGACGATGAAATGTAGGACATAGGATCATTGTTTCTAGAAACAAATTTCTAAGTCATCTTGCAAACTTTTAAATCTCTTTTGACATCAAAGCTTCTTCAAAAAACAAAAAAAAAACTCTAATTCAATTACAATGTCCCTAATTCGAAATGTTAGCCCGTAGAGATGTGCCCAAGGTAACCTCTCGGTGATTAAAACAGAAAACAAATGGATTACAAGTTTAAAGGATATTTTCATCCCCAAAAAAGGGACCAAACAATTCAATTTGCCAAACATGAATATGAAAATTAATTTTCTTCGAAGACAAGTCCCCAATGGCCAACAGGTGAAGTCCTTACAAGTTAACCATGAATAATAGACGTTATAGGACGGTTTTTTTCTCATCACTCTTTCTCTCTTGTAGTATGCATCCATAGTTTACACATTGTAAGTGTGTAACAACCCTGAACTAAATATGGGTTTAAACTTTTCTTCCAAACAATCTGCGTATATTCAAGGCCTTTAGGGGTGGAATATGTTGGTCGAGAGTGTGTTCTTGTAAAGCGCAATAAATATTAAACAAAAAAGTGAACAAAAGAATACACACTGTACACACCTTGATGGAACGTTTAACGGTATTTTTATTTCTTTTCACTCGTTGTTCGATAGAGTGCATGGAAAATCGCTTAAGGGGAGGGGAAAAGTCAAAGTAAACGTTGGCTGCATAAAACAATTTAATGGAAATGCAAATGGTTTATAACGTTGTAAGTAAAAATGAACAAGCACATTTTACATGAAGTGAATATTGTTAGTGAAAGGAGAAAGGTATTCATCGATGCACCGAGCTTATCGCTAAAAGTGTAAGCAGGCTAATGACTAGGTCTTTATTTTAAAACTGGTAAAGTGGAAAAGTGAAGCTAAGAGAGCACTCGACCGTATTTTAGTTTTCATAATCTTTGCTTAGCATTTTATTGAACATCTTGTAAAAAAACAACATGGCTACCTCTTCCTTCACCAGAATTTATGAAAATATATCCCTTGCATTCGTTGACTAAACGATAGCCTACGCCACAGTTTGAAAGAAAAGGCTAATCTTCAAACTTCTGAAAGCAAACCCTTGCCAGATGAAATCTCGGCTCTTCAAAAATCTTTTCTCAAACCGGCTGCACCAGATCTTCATCAATGACAGTAAGAGCAAAATGAGGGAGCTTAACAAGTCCAACATAAGTACCTCATTTCAATCTGATCCACAGTCACTTGATTTAATTGGACAAAGAGCATGACATCACCATTCGCCTAGACCGAAGCTTCAATGTGATTGTAGGCACTACGGTCTTTGGTGAACATATGCCTTGTCAACAAGCATCTCCAGCAGGCAGAGAGTCCATCACCATTAACCTTTTCTAAACGTTTTAAAGTGAGGTAAATGTAAATTGAAGTTTGGAGAAACTTCCTTTACTAATGCAATTCCTTGTTATCTTGTCTCCTTGTCCAGTATCCAATGTAATAAAGCCCACAAAGTGAATCAGACGTAAGCTTATCACCTCGCCCAATGAAATTTCACAAAACTACCCTCACATCCTTTCACATAAATAAATTGCCTGCAATTTATTGTGTTTGCTTTATCCATACGCACACCATCGTGTGTGTCATCAATTTTAATTTGTCCTCCTATGTGACCCAACTGAATTGAATTGAACCCAGCACCCGAAAATCTTTAACAACCCACACGAGTTCCCCCTTTTATTTTTCAAATAGACAAACGACAGTGACAACAATACTAACATGGAAGACTAATGACTTCAGTCACCAAATGGCCACAACACACAGCAGGACATTCTTCTATCAGGAGTAGCTGGGGGAGAAAAAAATAAAAGTAATAAAACTTAGTAATTGACCGCGGCACCAAGAATAACAGTGATGGACTGAAGTGGAACTTAATTTAAATACGTTCCACATACGCCCCGTCGAGCATAAATATAAATTATTGTTTCGTGACTGCCTTCGATCTGTTGTAAATCACTAATTAAATATCCTGTAACAAGGACATAAATCTCCCAATTATATTTCAAGCTAATTGCGTGTGGGCCTCAGCGCATATCCTCATCAGATAATAGAGCCCACTCCTTGGCAAATTCCTGCACCATATGCCGCATGGTCATGATCCTTTTTTTAGCACATGCCATACCGCCAATAAATAACGCAAAATAATGATATTACCAGTATCCCGGCAGGGGGCGCATAAAAGGTCTTTACACAGAACCATCATCATCATCGCCATCAACACCACATCAAGGCAAATGGATTAGGAACGATAGGCAGTCATCAGTCGTGGGCAATCAAAACTAACAGCCTTGTTGGTTGCGGTGCTTTATTTATGAATGGCAGTTACTATTGGAACCTGTTAAACGTGTTCATTCAATGATATAACTTAATCTGGCCATTGTTTGCACCTTGCGCCATCAGAACTGTCACAAAAAACTACCAAGACACTGATAGCTGAAGCGTTTGTGGCCCGCGACAGCAGTCAACTTCCTCCACTAATTAGAACCTTCCGGTTGGCGTTATCTGGAATTTTCGTATCGCATGTCAACCGAAAAGGAGGAAGTTGGCGTTTTTGCCATAATGACTTTAATGCCGACGCGATATGATCTCAAATTCGTGGCAGTGAATGTGCAAACATCGGCGGAAACACCAGCAAAATTTTGGGGACGACGGAAGCCAAAAACTGAAACGAGTGTTGGCCGGCACGTGGGCACTTCCTGTTAAGAAACAAAGTTTTTGGTGTCAGTTTTTGGGACAACTTCTGATGGAACACCACGTGAAAGGACTTCCATTATAAATGGCAAAGGCCAGTCAGTAGTCACCACCCACAAAAGGAGTCATGTGCATGATGAATGATTGATGGAAATATCTGGTTAATCGTTGCAATTAATATTTTATAGTGGAAAAGAGAGGATTACCCAAACCGGCCGGTAGCCATTACCATTTCGACTAATGGACGACATTATGAATTGAACAGATTTGATCATTTTGACGTCATTTCATGAAAATTGGTTTGACAATTTATTTTTTCAAAGGGCGCAGGTGACATTACTGGTTAGTGGTAACGTCAATGGTTTTTGTAATCGATTTTTGTGGCCAATAATATCAATTTGATGACGATAGTTGTGGAGTCATTTAGGTAAATTAATTTTTCGTGTAAAAGAGTAGTTTATTGAAATGTGTATGTTTGTATGACAAAAAGACAGCACTGCCTTTGCCAGGGAACTGAGTTATTTTCTCATAGAATGGGAAGACATATCCTGATGTGTTTTTTGTTTTAAAGAGAGAATGCTTCATGTACCATCAGGGGTGACCTACCGACCTGACAGAATCCTACCGACGGGTCCTAGGATTGAGCCCTGAGCATCACCAGCGGTAATTTGCTTCGGTCGCGTTCGCTCTGTTTCTTTGTGTTCTAACTCTGAGGTAATTTTTCATCACCTGTAAGCGATATTGAGGCACGTCTATAGGGTTCTCTAATGCGATTAGCATATCTATCTGGCGGAGTTAAGCGTTTCTTTCGTCTAGGGCTGCCATCATGATGCTTTCCTCGGGGGGTGATTTCTCTGGACGGTCTTAACCACTTCCTCGATTGCTCCAATTGTATAGTGGACTTTCCTGATCTGTACTGCTTCTCGGTACTGCTTCTGCTGCTTCAGCGGAGTTTCCCTGCCAGATTTAAAGTTCTGCATGCTAATCGAGAGTCCGGATCTCCTTTTCACTCGCTTGTATTTCTCCCGTCCTTAAGACAGTTATTGTACATATGGCAAGTGCGGACGATCACTTTTAATACTTGCGCTGGTATACCATCTGCTCTGTGAACTTTCTTGTTCTGAAGGGATTTTGTCGCTAGTTCCTCTTCAGGGGTAGGATTGGTCAGGAAGTATGCGTCCACTTTATTTCTTTAACTTTCCAGTGTTCAGTACACGTCTGACTGCCTGTTCACCCAACTTATGCATTATCACCTTATAGCCTAGTCCCTAGATGTCGCTGTTAACTTCACGTATTACTCGTATTGCTGGCCCTCTGAATCTCGGGCCTCGCGGTTCGTCTTCGGTAGTTTCAACGTGTCTTCTCCTTCCCCTAGTGACCCTACGTCTAAGATGTAAACATCTCCTTCTGACTGACTGATTTCTGCTTCCATTCGAGTTGTAAGTCCGGGGCATCAAAGTTTCAGCACTTAATTCAGAAGTGCCCTTCATCTCTCGTATGATATCTTTCCCTCCCTTGATCTATACTAATTCCTAACCTAAACTTCGAATGAGGTATATAAACTGCTTATAAAACAGATATGTACAAATAATTATGCACATATCATCAGAAGCCATATGCCGAACGACCAACTAGCACGCTTCCACCTTAACCAACCCCCAGAACTGTATCTATAATAAAATCAGAAATTCAACTCTTATCCAATGTCCAACCATTAAAACTGTCTATACAACAATACCGATGACAAAAGGTTCTAAACGTATCCCCATGAGTGACCATACAACCCCAGCTGGTATTCAATTAAACCCATTTCCTTAGTTTGCTGACGTCACAAAGTCGTATAAATTAATTAAATAACTTCGCAATGTGTCACAAAAGCACACAGACACATGTGCCGTCTAAGCATTCACGACCGACACAGTGCCACAACTCCTTCACATGAAAAAAAAAAACGAAAACCCTTTAACCTTGAATTCGAAATGAAATACTTCCAACAGATTCCGTAGCTCATGTCAACGGATGTGTATATATATCCACACGCACCTGCTCCGCATATATCCTTTGTAAATATTTAAACGGGCTCAAATGCCGTGTGCACACACAATCCCCAAACACTCTAAATCTGACAGATACATTGCCTACCATCCGGCTTTTGTCATCAGTGTTCGTCTGGATCGCATGTTATGGCCTTTAAATATCACAAGTCCTCCTACACTCCCATCCACTCTATCGTTGTTTTGCCTACGTAATATGAAATTTAAGGATCATCGATGTCACAGACACCGATAGATACTCTAACATTTAACACACAATCAATTTTGGGTTAAAGTGTTGTAAATTTTATTATACGCCCGTGCAGGACAAGTAAGGACACATGTGAGTGTTAAGTAAACTCACTGAAGCGAGGGCAGGACGGTTTTCCGCCCGCACCAAGTGCCCCCAATCGAAAGGGAATCAATAATATTGATTGCAGTAGGAAGACCGCGTTTAATACCTTCGACGTATCTGTATCTTTTCAGTTCTCTGTCTATAAATAGCTTGACCGATTGGTGGTGTCTGGTGGGCAGTAACAGTTGTTCACTTTTCCACTTGCACATGGTCGTCTCAATGTATACAAATGTAAAACTACATTTCGAAGGAAAACAAATAACGAAAGAAGAGACAGAGAAGGACATGCAGAGAATGAGAGAAAACAAAAAATTGACAAATCACCTGCCATTAGCCGACACTGATTATAGTTCACCATGTGTAGGTAGACCAACATACACCGGAGGCGATGAAGACTAAAGCTGGCTGAAGGACAGTGAAGGAAGTTAAATGGCTACAAGGGAGGAGGACATGATGTACGCACGTTTGTAGCTTCTTGTTAATTGTGAGTGATTTTACACTCGCCGACCCGCTCAGAGAGGGGAGACGGCCAACTTAAATTGCATTCTAAAAGGCCAATCATTCAGCACGAGAAGATGCAGAATGGATAAATAATTCAAGAGCATCCTGATTCCGCATGTAAATTGGTTCCATTACAGACTGTAGTATGTGTACAATGTAAGTATGGGGTTAATGGACAGAGCTGCAAGAGTGGGTCATGGAAGTGGGCCAATCGAGTGCTGTTCTTGGGGTTGATTCGTATTTACCAACACGAATCGGATTTTGTTTTACATGTGCTGACATAAGCAGGATTTTTCATTCGAATACAGAACGAATAAGGTTTACTTAGAGAAGTGATGCGTAATGGAAAATAATTGCTTTAATCGCAATAGAGAGCAGCAAGTTGAACGTGAGCTTTGGAATGTATTAAGGACATGGCTGCAGTTTGTTTAAATTTGAACCAAAGGGATTCGGATGGGGTAATTGTTCAATTTACTTAAGCTTTACTCCAGGATCTGCTGGAGCGTGAAAATTTGGATATTTCTGGCATCAAATCGCACTAAAAGGGACCAATCAGGTTGTTGACGAAAGATGTTGTTAGCACAATTGAGAAAGTCTGTGCAAGTAAGTGCATACTTATTCCAAAGTCATCTCACGCTGCTTTATTGGACTTAAACACAGATATACCTGCCTTTAGTTTATCCAGGTCAACATTTGCAATTTCCGACAGGGATGTATGGGCCCTGAATCAAGTATCCGAAAGCCCTATCAGATGGCTAATGAGTACCTCACTCATATGACTGTCTAAAAAAAATAGACAGATTTGGCCAAATCAACAAAGTCACCTTCCACTGGATGCCAGGTCATGTAGAAGTAAAGGGATCTCCAGTTCAGGTCAAGTAAGAGACCCCATTCATTAAACCGGAACCTTTCTGCTGGCTAGGACAGCATAGAATTTAAAAGGAACTAAAAAAAATAAAAAGGATTCAAACAGAATGGGTTATAGACGAAATTCCTAAGATTAAGGCAGGTAAGGCACAATAAAATCTGAAAAGAAACCACAGTGGCAAAGGGTATAAATAATCCTCCTTAACACACAAAAGGCAGGCAAAAGAACTTCTCGGGATTGTTAAGGTATCAATCAAATCCAGATGGTCATGTTAAAATTCACCTATCAGACTGACTAAACGATCTTTGGGAAGGAGGCTCTAAAGACCTTCATGTTTCATACATAAGAGTGTTTGCGTTTATTTACTGCAGTCACTATTCGAAAATGCTTTTTCAATGATTCTACTAAACGGTCTCATTTGCAACCAACATTTAGGTAAAGTTAGGTTATAGAGTTGGCTGCACCTATGTACAGCTTTACTCGGATCTCAAAGGATCCATTGTGTTCCCCGGTGTGATGTGAGGTTCCTAAAACAAAAAAGAAAGCAGATTATTATTATCAATTGGCCTCCATGAACCAATCCGAGTTCCGAAGGAATTGTAGGATGGTCCTCGGTGGCTTATTTGACAAATCGTCTAGATCATTCAAGAAATGTTCCCCCAGAGCTGTCTTTCCAGTTCTACTAAGGCTTGGGCGATCGCATAGGAGGTGGAATATACCCTTCTCGACGTCTATGTCGCCATATCCTCTGCATAGGTCCGTTGTACTCAAACGCACTCTTTTAAGGTGAGCCGCAAACAGGTTGTGATCTGGCATCAGGTCAGGAGGTGACTTTTCTTAAGTGCGATGATTTCTTTTGTTTCTCTCTTATTCAGGTCTGTCAAGAGCGTCATAAATGAAATCCATCTCTCGTTCGCGAGTTTTTGGCATTTCGTGATGATGCTCGACTTTTTAAGTTCTAATAGGGGTGTTGTCAAATCCATCTCAGAACCCATTCTTGCGGGCTTATCTGCCTTTTAATTCTCTTAGATGCCTTTATGTTCCGGGACCCAAATAAGTGTGACGTTATGATTAACGCTATAGCGTGATGTACTACCCTTTACAGATACAAATTTTCATCGTAAGCACATGGATGTCCATAATAAATCTTATGAAAGGTTATAAAAACACTTGTCATTTTCAATATTCTTCATCATATTTTATTTTTTTACTTGTACTCATGTTTTCTTAGTGTCTACATTATCCTATAATAAAATATCGAAACCTTAATAAAAATCCAAATCAATTAGCCGTGTGATATATGCGAATGACAAAGTAATCCATAGATGACGAGACGAGTCCTTCTTTCTCATGGTTTTCACAAGTAAACCGTCTCGTCTCCTTTGGTTGGATTTTTCTATTTTCTTCCTTTTTTTTTTGTCCCTTCTTCTTTATTATTATTATTTTGTGCAAAAATATAAAAAAAAAGTTTTCATCACTCTTGTGCGACGAAGTGTGGTGAGAGGTATTCTTGTTTTTTATTTCTCTATCGTCCTTTATGCTGGCTTCATGTAGGGTTCTCTGCCAACAGTAACAGCATTCAATGGGGTGGTGATGATGATATTAATAGAGTTAGCTCTCTGTGGTTTCCATGTACAATGCTTTTTTTTAAAACCCCTAACAAGGGATATACATAGCTATTTGAATATGGGATGGAATACAAAAAAAAATGGTCGTCCTTAAAGCTTAAATAAAATTAATTAAAAAAAAAAATTTGTATAGGCCTGTCTACATCTATGTGATTGAACTCTTTAACTCATTTGAATGGATTGCGTTGTATTCCCACTCCACTGTACGTATCCCTTCTTATAAACCATTCACCATAAGGGTTATCCCTATTTTAAAACTAAACCTTAAAGTTTTGACCTTTTTGGTTGATTTATTATAAAGCACGTTACGCTGTAGATTTTTTTTTCTTTAATATATTCACTTCTTGACGTCTGTTGTGTGCGTTGCACATGAATTTGATTATGCAAGGGTGGAACCTTTTTTTTTTTTCTATTTCTTTCAAGCCGAACGAACTGCTGTTAGAATGGATTGCTATAATGTGTATCTGACAAGTTTAACAAATTGGTTGGGTAAATCGTTACAGAAGTGCATAAGCTATGTAACAGCATGTTAACCAAGGCTACTGGCCTGCATGACATAATATTTTTTTAAGAAGATTAAGAGATAACTAAAGCTATTAGCAAGTGAATATAAGTATGTAAAGAGTCTAAAAGAAAGGCTTTCTTGTAATTATAAATTAGATTAGAGCATTGCAAATTCATTCCATTTCCAATTCAGTCAGTTCCATAGAAGAATCTACCCCCAACATGCGAGAAGGTGTTGGGTATTCTTATACTCCCCATCTTTAACCATTTGTTCGGTGTAGTCGAGGTCTGAATCCGGCACAAAAAAAAAGGCTTAGACCAACTTAGCCGAGAAATTCGGACTTTGTTTTTGCCTAAGTAAGTTTGGCTGGAGTGAGTTTCAACCTATCTACAGAGAGCTCATGGTTAGAAAACGTCCTGAATTGAAACATATAACACTTTAAGCCCTGAATTCTAACGCCTGATATCAAATAGGGCTACCGATTGGAGACTAAAGATTATGACCGCAGGACCGTCTTAAAAGATAAAAATCATATTTAGTTGAACACTTCAACTGCACAAGTCGAAAATCTTGTTCGTTTTAAGGTCAAATTCGAATAAAGTATGTAAGTCACCTCAAAGAAGATTCTAAAACGTGGCAGAAGTTTGTCGAGTAAAAAGCAGAATCATACATTTTTAAAGTGAAACAGCTTAAGCAATTAAATGTGTAACGAAACGTTGCACCATAACGACTCTGAGTTATTTTTGTCACATACTTTTTGGGCGCAGGCAAGATTTGAATGGAAGTAGTGTAGTAGTAGTAGTGGTGAAAATTGTTCGGCTTAGTTGAAGAATTTAAGAAGTGTTAAAGTTAAAGGTTGGTATATGAGCTCTATTACGAAAGATGTAACCATTTAAAGGTTTTCGGATAGAGAACTTATAAGGGCAGAAACGAGCGCCGTTAGAGTTTGAAAGTGCCTCCTGATGTGTAAATGAAAATGAAGAAGCGGAGAATTTTCCAAGAAAAAATATGGCTCGTAGGTGGATAACCGAAGAGAAAAGGGGGATCCTGGGATTATATGAACATACACCCTGCTTTTTTTTCGGAAATTACACACGGCAAAGTGATTTAGATTTACACGAATGAACGTCTAACGAAATGCTGCATTCTCACTTCTCTCCGCCGTTGAGTGGGATGCAAGGAGAGCATTATTACACCACTCTTAAGCATCTTTTACAAATATACCTATAGAGGTGCCTTTGTCATAACAAGCTAAGTCTTGAAGTGCACAGAAGCAGCACTTAATGGGGTTTGAATTTATCAAGTGGGAATTTGATGATTTAAAAGTCCCTTGACTGTTCGTAGGTATATGGATGGAAAGGTCTTTCATGACAGGTCCAGCCCAGACTGTAGCTCCACCTTTTCTTTTGTTGATGAAATTTCCAAATCAAACCCATTTCGGTCCATTGTACTCTCAGGTTGTGGTTTCAGAAACTCAGATTTTGTTCGTTTCTCATTTTATTTTCGGTGGCTGTTGCGGTTCTCCAACCTTAAGTTAGTAAGAAGCGTAGACTTGACTGCGTGATGTTCCTTATATGGGAACGAAAATTAAAATAGCTTTCGCAGATAACACCCAAAATCATGCAATGAAATGACTAAGTGAAAAGTCTCATCACAGAAGTTGGCTTAAGGAGGTAATGGGAGGCGCTTGCCAAAATATGTTAGATCAAAATCGAGATCGAAAATCTGTCATCTCGGAGTAGACAAGAATCATTAGAAGATTTGTATGTCATCACCGAAAACAGATAAGTAAGAGTTTGAGGAAAATAATTTTATTCGCCAATGCACACAGACACTTCAGGAAACTCAAAGCGAATGCTTCTTACATTTCAGTGCGATAAGTATGTTTAGAAGTATGGGAACTTTGAAATACATATCCGGTGTAGCGTCATAGCATCATCAGTGAATATGCACATGGATGTGACGGAAGGTATATTTATTTTAAGAAAAGCGATCATTCCTTTTTTTTACGTTTCACATTTTCAAATCACCTATCTATACAACTTCTTATATTTTTTCTTCATTTACTCTTCCAAACATTTACCGATTTAAATAATTGCGTTTGAATTCAGAAATGTATGCAAATTCTTAAACAGATTTTTCATTTCAGTTCACCCACTTCACCCTAAATTCCAGTTCCACTTTAGCAGGTAAAATATTTTTCTTTCATTACTTTGAAGAATAAACCTTCTGATGATTTCCAACGAATTTTTCCCAACCGTCCCCCACTCTTTTTTGCATTCATTAACTGCATTAAGCCTGACAAGCTATGAAATGTCTTCGTGATTGTGCAAAGTTGTTTCAGTAATAAACTTCCACTTGTTTTCATAATTTCCTTTTTTTTCACCTTTTTACCGAAAATTTTCTTAGAATTTTCCAAACTTCCGTCGTCGGAAAAGCCAATTTTCCTTCTATATCCTTATACCTTTGTTCTTCTTGAATACTTTAACGTAGGCCATACACACAACATTATATGCTTCTCCTTACTAATACATACATTCAACTATATATGCTTATACATGTTCCCAAAACACTTCTATATTTCCATAATTAAAATTGCACAGAAAAAAGAAAAAAGGAAGATGAAAAAATATCTGCGATGATTTTTCCTTCTGGCAAAACAACACCATTTCAATGTTCACAAAAGCTTTCAGCTTAACTTTAATAAAATACAACCAAAATAAAGCTGCGACTTAAATCATTTTAAATGAAACCCAACACAACGTACAACCACCGTTCGAGTCCTCTTTTAGTTGTAAATTACTTTAGCTCACGGAGCCAGAGATACAGGATAAAACAGAAAAAAAAATAAAGTGAAATGAAAATTACGATAAAGGACAACAGAGCCGCCCAAAACAACTTTAATTCCGTCCCACCAACCAGCCGTACATGTATTTACATTTGTTTCGCAGTGATTCTCTGATTCAATGCAAGCTGTATGAAGGACTCTTGAACAACAAGGACATGGATGTGTTAGACGAAGATACCATTTATCCATGGAATTCGTGTCGCATGATCCACTTGTGTTAAACGCTGTCTGTATGAAGGGTGTGGGACCAAATAAATTAAATATATGTATGGAAGTATGAGTGTACGCGTGCATTTATAATGTGACTGTATGTCGTGCTTACAAATTCTAATTACACTTTCATAGAATAAATGATAAACTCAGATGGTGGTTATACAGTCAAAAAGAGTACGAATTATAAATTAACTGCAGTGTGGTCGACAATCAGGAGAAGCTTAATTGGGTCCTTGGTTTATGTTATAGTGTCAGAAGTGGTCGGATAAGTCACAACGTACTTTGTAGAAGTCTGACCACATTCTTAGACACTTAAATTCACTGCTTACCATCTGTTTTATTTCGCTCACAGAAAATTTGTAACTCTAGTGTCAGAAGTGGGATATCTTAGTGTATGCAATGAAGCTCTAAGCTACTTGACTTTTCTAAGGTTGGACTGAGATAGTTAGAATCTCGCACAGAGTTTCTTTAGTTGCCCTCGCAGTCCAAAGAAACAGGGATGGCAAGACGTATTCTTCGATTGCTGATAAGTTGTCATTTATGGAAGTGATAATGGAGCCAAGGTAGGCAAAGTCTTTTAGTATTTTGAAATTAAAGCTATCCACGGTGCCATTCTGTCAATTCGTCGGTGTTGGATGTTTTGTTGAAAGCTAGAGCTTGGTAGTGATCTCGTTCACTGCTAAACCCATTTTAGTCGCTTCTGCTTCAATACTTGCGCATGCACTGATGACAGCTCACTGAGCTCTGCCAATGATAGTACCTTCGATATTGGCTTATGAGTTTCGTACAGTGCACTCAAGTTTGATATTGAAGAAGTCATACGACAGTGCGTCTTAATCCTCGTCTTAATCCTTTTTTGATGTCATAAGCCTCAGTGAAGTCATAACTGACCTTGATGGAGCATTGAGAATCCTTCATCGTTATCCTGCCAAGCTTGACACGACTCTGTTCAGCTCGTCTTTCTTAAGGCTGTCTTAGGGTCAGTTCACCCACAACTGGTGTATGATGCATGCGTGGTGCACATGTGGTGCGGACATATGAGACTTTAATGTTATGGGTCAATGCAAGCAGAGATGGCACGGCGTGGGAATTGCGACGCCATCTTTGTCTGTATTGGCCTATAAGAGAACATGCAGTTGGCACACGTCCGCACCACGTCTGCGCCACCCATTCGGACATTCTGTCAAATACAAAAATTCTTTACACAAATGTGTAGTTATCCTGAAAACTCTTAGTTTTCTCATCACTACAACTCACAAACATTGAAAACCAATGTGCATCGATATCTCCTTCGCCTCCTTTCTTATTTCCCAAAACCACATGCTTTTGTTTCACGGTATTAATAACTTCTTTTAGAGATCAAAGTTTCGCATGAGGAAAGCTAAGTAGACAGGCATCAAGTTGCCATTCAAAGGAGTCTTGGCATATGTTTGGAAGGCACAATATGACTTATGAAGGCCGCATGGAACTATTTCCGCAGGTTTGATAAACATTTAATTCACTACCGATTGAAGTGTCACTTTAGTACTCATATTAAGAGAAAGACACTTATTCGACGCTAAAAGCTTATATACTGATCATTAAGCTAAGAACACACTTAAAGGGAAATTGGAAATAGAAGTTGATACTCTATTCAACACTAAAGCCATCCCTGACAGTGAAGTATCCCAGAAAGATCCCAAAAATACAAATAAATCAATGTCTACCCATTTGTATCTTGGAATTTATATGTCTACATTTCTAAAGCAACGGAATCCATTGAATCTTAATAAATAAATAAAATTAGGTCAACAGGGAGTTACGTCTCAACATCTAAACGAGGAGGAGTCACGCTTAATGGAACTGAACCAGAGAACCCAGACGAAAAACTGTCATCATAAATCGAACCCAATGTAGGTTATTGATGAAACGTCACGTAGAGGGAGAATCAAGACACAAATTTTCAATAAGGATTATATATACATTTTTAATTTGAATAAAAAAAAAAAAAAAACTTAAAGCAGCCTAATCTATACGTCAACGTTCTTTTGACATTATTCATATTCACCGTCATGACTGTTGTCAATTATGCAAAAATGATTTATAATAAAAGCTTTACTGTGTTAAAAAAAAAATTCACTAATGCTCCTTGTCCTTTATACACGCAATGAATGCCATGTGTTGCACCATAATTTTTTTTTTTTTTTTTTACTTTAACTTAATTAGATTTTCTTTCTTTTATTCTTTAAGAATCTCGTCCTTGTTCTCCTTTGAGGAAATAATAAAATATGATACAATGTTTGAAGTACAAATTACGAAATCTTGTGTTTATACGATGAGGGAGGACGAACAAGTTAAACCTGTGAGTGTGGAAGTAGGAGGCTTTTTACTGGATTATTATTATTGTGTAAGCAGATGACGTGTCCTTTTTTTTTATATTCGAACATTTTAAGTACTTACTGAGATGAAGTAATAAATAGCTGATAACATTTCACATCTTATTATTTATGAGGCGAACAAGTAAATTTATTCAAGCGCAAGACTTCACAAATAAAAAGAAGTATGAAATAGTAGCAAGGAAGTTATAAGGATTATAAAACAATTTTTATTTCATTCGTCTTCACCTGGTAGCTGCATATTCTAATGATGATGTTGATGAGCGAGGGATACCATTTCAATTTATATGATTTTTATTAGTCAATTTTAGAGAGTAAACGAAAGGGATACAGAATCTTAACTCAGGAGATTGAACGTTTACGTTTCTACGTGTCTTTAGAGTTTGGAGTCATTCTGCTGAAGTTTATGAGATGTTTAAGAGCATTGAAATTTACAAATTCAACATGATTCCTGTCCAGATTGTTTCAGGACTAAAGCACTTATATCATTCTATTTTCCATTGAAAATTTGATTCGCATAAACCAACCACACTTGTACTGCAACCCATCAGACTGTTCCTATCTGATAGAAATCACGATGAGACTCCCAAACCACTTAAATATATTCAAAGTAAAAATCACAGCAATCCGAAAATCAGTAACTTGGCTCTGTATGTAGACCCTATGCTGGGTTCCAAGTCATAGGGATATTCCAGGTAGATGAATTGGTAAAAGAAGAAACTGATCGACATTTCACTCCCAAAGAATCGCTTCGATCTCGCGGTAACAACATGGGAAAAGAGAAAAGGTTAGATAAAGTATTGTCTAATAGAAAAATTTGCTAGATGACTGGGTGTACCCTTCAATGACTTCGGTAGAAACTGTTGAGATGAGGAGGAGGAAGTAACTTCCTACTTTCTTTCTTCTGTGTAGGTGAGGTTGAAGTGGCTGCCAGCTATTGCCAGCACATTTAAGCCAGTGATAGGTCAATTGTGAAACATTCAGTTTAAGTTCTTTGTTCTATCTACAGCTTCAAGACAGTTTCACTCCAAAAGACTCTTCAAAAATATTTTCTTAGGGAAAATTAAGATGATTCCGAAAAAAGAAGACCAAGTTTACTCCATAAGTTCTAAAGTAGTGGACATCACTATCCAGGAACTATCGTCTGAGGGTGGCCGTAGTGTAGTGGTTAGCATCATCGCTTGTCACGGTCAGGGTTCCTGATTCAACTTTTGATGTCAAGAAAGTCGATCAGCTGCGAAAAAACTGATGTCAACTCTACTGCATAGGCATAACACTAGCAGATGTTGGTCACATGATCAAACTTAGTAGTGATAATCACATCAGGAAGTTATGAAATCATAGACCCCATGAATCATGAATTTATAAATCTTATCACGGGTGTCTAATAACCTACTTGTTTCAATATTTCTTTACAATTACCATCTGTAAAGATTGAAAATTAACCCAAATCATCACTTCACATTCGTTCCTTCGATCTCTTGCCTCTAACCCTCTATAGACATTCTTATTCTAATAAACTTTTTTGATCACTAGTCGTTGCTCACGTAAACTACCTATCCTATCCTGAGGACCTAGAAACAGAAATCGTCGGCATAGAATAATTCGGATGGAGATAGAAAACTCAGAATATTCCACAGCTCAACATCAGCCAAGAGTTCACAAGTGCATGACACTCGCAAAGCAGGTGCCGAACAGATTCGATTTTTTCTGCAGCTCTTGCAAAAGTCATTACGCGGTAAATACCAATGGCACAGTGCACAGTAAAAGCGCTAAGGACATTTAATACAGTGTGTGTTGTGTGGACCATTATTCAATGAATACAGTGTTGCCAGTCTTTTGAAGTGAAAAGAGTTTCAATCCGCTTTGCTAGAAGTCCTTTTCTATGGCATTTCTGCAAGATAAGCAAGGCGACGCACTGCCATGGAGTTCATAGTTTGTTGCTTAAAACTGAATGTCAGTAGCACGACCGTAAGAGAACTTCAACCATAGACAGTTGTCAAACCTATCCTATGGTATGTAAGGTTTTAGCTTTGATGGAGTCTTAAACCGAACAAGGATCTTAACCAAATTAGTTGTGTAAACCCGTTTGCATCTGGATAGAGAGGTTTGTCAATTGGAAGCCACACTGTAGCACCATCTAAAGTAGTTAACTTGTTTCCAAGCACCTGAGAGATCTTGCACATCAAAGAGGTTTCGTCAATTTACGTTTTAAGTGTCTTGAAGCTTCATGTAGGGATATCATTCCCCTGCTCTAGGTTCTTATTAATTTACTAAAGGTGGCGCTACAGTTCGGGGTGGACACGTGCCACAACCAACAAGCGTCTCCAGTTTCATAACCTAGGTTGGTTGAGGTCGCCTTCAACTTGCGTGCGCCATCTTAGTCACGGTTTTCCTCTACTGCGCAGTCCCTCGGGGGCGGATTTGAAGATTTTTCGGACCGGAGCATTGGTGTTCCTCCACTCTATATGATCCAGCCACCTCAGTCGTTGGACCTTCACTCTTCTGACGAAGTCGATGTCGCTGTACAGCCCGTACAGTTCGTCGTTGTATCTCCTCCTCTTTGGTGCCTACCTCAATTGCCCTAAAATACAAGGTCATAGTTTTGTTATAAAGCTATTTCTGAAACCATAAAGGTAAAATTATTAAATTTCTTACGCCCATTGCTATAAAAGGAAAACCAATATTACTCCCTGTCTGATAATGATCTTCATGTACATATAAGCTTAGCTGTCTTAGAAAAGCATGACAGTAAACACATTACCAACTCCCACTTAGCACACTTAACTTGTCACAATTTTACTTCCAAAACAACGGTTTGTCATTAGAATAATTTTCTTCAACTTAATCAACACAGCAACACCTGTTTCAAGGCCATTGCTTTACAAAACAAAACAAAACCTAACAACCAAAAAAAAAAAAAACAAACAAACACTAGCCTTAACAACTTGTCTTCCTTTCATAATAGTCGAAACGGGTCGAATGAAATTACTCAACCGAGACAAGGCATTTGTAATGGATTAGTAATCATTCCCTGGAGGACAATTAAATGTTGATTCCACATGTCCATTTAGGAGAGACATAGAAACCCATACATTGGAATAAATGGTTGTGTACTCAAAAATCCATTCTCATGTCCTGCATGCACATACACGACTTATATGTTACTTAACGTCAAAATTACTCATCCTTGTATGCGGAATTCCCATTGAGTACAGTGAAAAGGATGTGGAGTTGCGAGTATTATGGAAACCCCCTGTTGACATATTTTTTCTTTCCTACGCAAATTCGCAGAGATTTATTCAAAAAAAAAAAAATTACATCTCCCACAATAAAACCACTTTAATATGCACGCAGGACATGTGGCTCTAAACGAGAATAAAACGTATGTGACCATAAAAACAGAAAATCCATTTTCATTTCCCAAAGGGAAGAGTATTTTTTTTTCTTCTTTGTTTTTGTTAAAGTTCCTTAAATATTTTAATGTACAGTAATTCGAACAAGAAGGGGTTCTTAAAGGTTATCCAATGTTCTGTTCCGGATAGAGGCGGTATGAATGACTTTATACGATTTAGTTGTGGCGTGACTCTGTTACCAAAACAGGATTTGACTTTATTTGTCTAACTATGGTCAAATTTTTATCACAAAAACTAGGAGGTCCTCGATCTTTCAAATAAAGTTGAGAATGTCTCCAGTCGAGACATTTCTAATGTCAGGATTTCCTTGAGGAAAAAGCACCTCCTGATACAGCAAAAAGCCTCGCACTCACATAGTACGTGTTCCGCTGATTCGTCTTCCTCTAAACAAACTCGATATTCAGTTTCCTGTTTGTTTAAGTGATATTTAGTGAAAGGAAGCTGGTAAGCATTCTGATGTCGTCCCATTTGTGAATAAGGATGTTTGTTGTTTTTGTGTTCCGTGGTCGGATGGCCCTTTTGGCCTGTTTGAGTTCCCGAATGTTGTCCAATTAAAACAAGTAGTTATGTTTTCTTCAGCTGTCTTGACTTGTTCTAAATGCAGAATTGGGGATGTCACAGAAGAGTTCGGCAGTTATGTACCTTTCAAAAAACCTTTCTTAGCTAGTTGGTCAGTGATTTCGTTGACTTCAGTGCCTCTTCGTCCTGCTACCTACAATAGTTTATTTCGCTTTGACAGGTCTTAGAGAGCATATAAGTAGCAGTAGTAAGAACTCACAAATACAATGTAGTCGACGAGGTTATGATTTCAAAACTGCATCTAACACCTTGAACCTGCTCTACGCCTTCTAGAATAGATGTGTCCAATGAGGGTTATGTCACGTCTGAAAATGTGTAAACGTGTCCATCAGGGAGAACATTTTGGCCAGTTCTCTTCTTTTTTTTAATTAGACTCAGTCGTAGAGATGCACAAGTGCCATTGATATTCACCAGTCGCGGGATACCTTTCGATGATTTTGCAAGAGAGTTACAGGGTCGAAGATGAAATATAATCTGTCAGAACCTGGTTTGCGAGTGTCTTGCCTTGACTATTAGTAAAATTAAGTCTGTTAACAGTCACGGCTTCGAGAAGCTAGAAGACTTACTTAATATTAGGCTGCGGGACTTTCAAAGGTTTCTATCTCTACACAGTTGGTTTCATTCAACTCGGTAGTTTCTCTTTAATCGAAATAAATGTTGATCACGCCAGCAGCTACAACATAAGCCGCTTGACACTAACTTACCTCACCCAACCAATCCCCTTGTGAACAATCAACTCGCTTCTTTCTCTCTCAATCTCTCTTCCTTTCTGCATACCACTGTGTGTAGTAGGTGAGGTAGTAGAGTTGACAGGGCAAGGGAGTCATTCCACCGGCACACTTAGATCAACGTAGATTCATTGTAGTACTTCTGAGGTTGCAGCTCCCATACTGTAGAACCTATAGCCGGCCTGAGACACATCATTCACAGACTTGTTAGACAGTCCTTTTAGATCCTGAAAAAGACTTTCTTCGAATTCACCCCCGGAGGACACGGCGCAATAAAGAAAGATCACGACTCAGGTAGCGCTCGCAAGTGAAAGGAGCCCTCAACCCACTTGGCGTGCGAAACGAGAGGCAGCTAGCTAAAGATCGAGCTAGCAAGAGACGCTTGTTGCTTGAAACCCAAGTCTATCACGGACTGTAGCACCACCTTAAGTTAAGAAAATGCCGATTAAAGAAAATAAGGATTTTTATTATCCATTTGCAGTTCGACTCTTTGCTTGTTGTAGAATGGTCACACTTTCCTAGTTATAGCACAGGAGTTAAGCGTATTCTACCTGTCATTTGCAATCCTTTGAATTTTGTCGCCCAGGTCATTGAAATAGTATTCACCCAGGGCCAGCTTCTTTCTTCTGTGTAGCCTGGGGCATTCTCATAGGAAGTCGGTTGTGTTCTCTTTTCTTTTCTAATTAGTTTCACTCAAATCTTTTCTGCGCCTACGCGTATGTGATAAAAATAAATGTTTCACTTTTTGTTACGCTTCGATTTAACTTCAAAAACTGTTTGTAGCCCCGGGAAAAATGAATAAAATTGAGATAGTTGAATTGAAATTCTTTTCATAAATTCTTATTGAACTATCGATAAACTTTTGTTGGCAGGAAAAATCCTTCTTGCAAATGTAAGTCAAACTTTTTATTCTCCCACATGAGGGATAAAAAAAATGGCTTACAATGTACAAGCGAAAAAGGGAAACAGGAAATCGGTGTACTGACCAAAAACTTCTTAGATCATTGTCCTCTTTCAAAGTTACAGTGGTCGTCATCAGCAAAAACTAAAAGACAATCAACCAGAGGACACAAAATCATTTTCTTTTTGTTTTTGTTTTATTTCTCTCTCGCAGGACATTCATTTGCGGTAAAGTTACGTGTAAGTGCAAGAAAAGATATAAACTTTTCGATTACATCACGTAATGTCTGATTCCACTTTCAATGTGTTACATTGTAATGAATGTTCTGACGAAGGACTATAAGGGAGGACCTAACTTCTTTTTTCTGTTTTTTTTTTTATGAGAACTATATACCTAGATATAATCCAACCACGCACACATGTATACAGATCCTGAATTTTTAAAAACGACTTGTAGGTTCCTCTGTGTCTTATTTGCTTTGCTTTACATTATTCTCTATTACCAATCATCATACATTCGATATTATCCACCCGCTTTGTGTGTGTTTGTGGTAGTGAACTCTTTTCGAGTTTTATTCCTTTGCCAGTTATTTGGTTGATGTAATTTTCTGTCATCGATTTATTTGTGGAATGTGAATTGGAACACAGCTATAAAAAAAAAAGGAGCTGACGTTTCTTTCACATCAAGTGGATGGAAGGAGACATTCACATTGGAATCCTTATAGATTTTGTAAGTCACATGTGTTTACATTCTTATTTTGGTTACATCGAGTGTTTCGGATTTCCTGAACATGTCTGCATGAATTAATCAGGATAATGGTGTAATTCAATGTGGAATCGTTTGAAAGCACTCGAAATAATATTCGTTCAAATGTTGTTTTCTAATTTGTTTAAGAGAATCGATTGTGACGTTCAGTTGGTTGATAAACTTTAATAGTATGCTAAATATTTAAGCAGACGCCGTTCTCTTTTGTAATCAGAATGAGGCCTGAAAGACTGCCGGATTAAAGAGAATATAACGTGATTGGTGTCTTCAAATGTTTTCACTTTTTGGAATACATGTATATTCCAAACAGTTTTTCAAAGAATGTATGGGCATTTTGTGAAGATGAGGTCAATGATGATATAGAAATCTTTCCCTGTGCTGACATGTGACTTAAGACTTTTTTTTAGCAAGAGCACCCTAACTTGCATACTTGCATTTTGTTTAATGTTGAAAGGCGTATTAAAAAATCTTGGAGACTGAAATGACTTTTCCAAAGAAAATACTTTTTATGGCCTCATCTGCAGATTTTAAAAGAAAGCAAAGAAATTGGCGACTGGCTAAGCTTGGAATTCAACCTCTTTCGAATAATGGAGGAAGTGATCTTTTATTTTTAGAAGAACCTCCAGAAACTGTATACTGAATATCATACATGGACAGTGATAAGACAATAAGAGAATTGAAATCAAGACAAGAAGAACATTTCTCATTCCAATTTAGAAAAAATTGGTAAGATGAACAATACCAGACTCAACGTCTGGCCAAAAAAGTTATTTATTTTGTCTACTGCGTCAAATGAAAGAATGAAAGATCAGTGAAGACCAACATTGAAATCCTTGTGAAATGTCGCACGCAAGATTATGTCCAGAATGTCTTAAAGCTCTTTGCGTCACACTAATCGAAACATTTCTAGTCGAAAGTTTAGTCAAGGCACTACATGATGAGAGGACTAGATCCAAGGAAGTTTCCAACTGTAGTTTGTGTAAGGTAGACCACGAGGTAAGAGAAATAATAAACTCCTTCTAGTCCGCTAGAAATGACTGTATTATATTCCGTAGCAGGTGACACAGAATAGACAGGATCAGAACCAATTGCTCAACAGCTATACGGGCAGAACACAGCGCCATTAACACAATGTCTTAGACTTAGTATCAATTGACTTTTCGCTGGCATGCTGTTCACGTTTTCACTTCGCCAGAACCTCGACTGGTTTTATATATTCCCAAGGAGCCTTTGCCATCTCCCTATGTTCAACAAGTCGCCCTCAGCAGGGTTTTTTGTTTCATTTTTTGTCAATTTTTGATTTTTTAAATGTAATGATCTTTCTTCAAAAGTCTACAGCGAAATTCAAATTTTAGCATAGCACTCACGTTCTGAAGCGCGAATCTTTCTATCTATAAACTGAAGCCCTGAACAAGCGCAATAATACTTAAAGCAACGCTCAGAAACTTGACAACCAAGCAAGTTGCATACTTTTTTGTGACGTTAACAGCTTGCTCAAATTAATAGAGATTTGTTCATTTTTAGTTGCGGAGTTTCTAGTTTTTCTAACGCTTCTCTCTAAAGCACCTCACTGTCCCTTTTCATCTGAGGGAGTTTCCCCCCATACCCTGTGCAGAGAAAGGCGTAATTCTCCGTCCAAATCTCGCTTCAATCCTTGACTAAATGCACATCTAACCAAATAATGCCCTGGGGGAACTCTTGAATGCATTTAACTCGTTGTTTGTGTGGATGTTGTTAATCCTTTCAATCATATTGTTCTTTCCCTCCTCTGATCACATATCCCCCTCCTTGCAGTATCATACATTGGTGTTGTATGACCCAATTCAGTTTCACCAACTTCATATTTATTGTCAAACCCTAATCAGATGGATATTGGGACCGGGAAGTACTGTAAGTTATGTTTATGTGGTATCACGATGGTCCTGACGTTATCTCGGAGATAAATATTCAGTCGTCCTTGCCCGAAGACATTTGGCAAGATGTATCATATATGTAAAGCTGACCCTACTGAGTATTAGAAGCACCCTCTGAGTCTCGCTTTTCCTTCTTCAGACATTTTTTAAAGTTTTTTATTTACCGGGCTCTTGACCTAAAAAGCGGTAAAGAGGACTTTAATTCTCATCAATCTCGAGTTTTATGTTGTCAGTCTTTGCTCTTCTATGCAATATCGCCCCTAAAGGCCAGAAATCAAAAACACTTCTTGTCGCGACGGACACGGTCAAAAAGTTTAATTTTGTCCTAAAAAGTCTAACTTGCTCTTTAAATGTATTAAGTCTCAAGTTTGTATTTACATAGGTACTTTGTATAATACTATTTTATGTTTATATGCAAAAAATTGCAATACAAGTTTCAACTTCCTTGCAGTCATACAGATGACGTTCATCAAATGTCATTCAACATACATTTTAGAACTATCATCTATCACGCAAGAAATATCTTTGGAATGAAAAATTCCTCCAAATATCCAATCCAATTCGTATCATGCAACGTTGACATGTTTACAAAAGTTTTCGAAATGTAAATTCTCATTGAATAAATAGCAAATGCTTTCAATTCAACATAAATGTTTAATTTTTGTTGAAAACTTTTTGAAATATGTTTTCAATAATCCAATGGCATCGTAAATAATCTCCTCTGCGCCTGGAAGATATACTGCAGTCCCAAAATGGAAATTTACTCTGACAAACATTGTTGCAAACAATGCAGTCGGGAATAGTGTAATTGGCTTTTGTAAGCTTATATGGCATGTTTTTTTTTTGTTAATTGGTTTTTATTGCGTGACAGTTTTTACAAGGATAATCAGTTGGGAACTGTGATGGTTGATGTTAGATGTCAGCCAGTGCGTTGTGAATTAATTGACAGAGAAAATATTAATTTGTTGCGAAATAAATTATAAATGGCATTTTTCTTACATAATGCATTTTTAGAGCTTAGTTTGTCTTGTAGAAGATGCTTATAGTCCTCAAGGACATATTATATACATAAACATATGTACAAACAGTCTTGCAACGCCAGAAATGTCCGAATATCGCTGACTAGAGTCAAGAAAACCTTGGACCTTAAAGTTCCAGTTTAATCGACTATCAGTTGGGAAGATAGACGAAGGCGAAGAGAAAATATAACGAGAGAGTTATTAGTCTTTTTAAATTAAAACTTATTAAGGCTTTTTTAAGGAAAATACAGTAAAGAGCAGCTAGAAATGCGAGAAACGAAGAATCTGCTAGCTCTGGCAGCTGAGAAAGAAGTGTCGATATGTCAAACCTATCCGAAGGAATACCTTGACTGGTAACGCCGCAGGGAACAAACAGGAAAAGAAAACAGAAGGTGTGTTTTAAGCAAGTACACGTGCAGGAAGCATGGAGTCGGGCAAATCTAGTGGAGTGGACTAGATTGCGCGTGCAGATTGACGATTGTGTGAACTAAAATTTCATTGATATATTCTCGTTTGTGCATAGAAGATTATGAAGTCGTGAAAATTGTTCAGTTAAGTGTAAGAATTCAGAAGGTTTGCAGTACGAAAGTTCAAGTGCAACTCCTGGTATCAAAGAAATCAATCAATTGCGATAAGCTGACGTCAGTTCTATTGCATAGGCATAACACCGCCCATCAACATCTCCATCAACAAGAGTACCCATATTCTAACAAAATAAATTAATTGCTGTCAACGAAAAAGGAATCTCAGAATCGACCACAAGGCCAGTAAAAAATGTTGTCCACTTGAGCTCCGCAGTTACTTCGCATCAAGATCAAGCAAAGAATTACTCTTGCCAATTGCAGATAAGTTCTCGTTCAAACGACCAAGGGAACTCTGCTCAGCCTGGTCCTGCTCAGAAGCATGGACTCTGGTGAATGCAAATTCCGTCGGTTGCTTTAAAAGGAAAAATCTTCGCGTGATATTCGGTTCAATTCGTATCAATGGAGTGTGAAGATGAAGATTCAACGACTAATTTTACAGATTATACAGCGCCGATGACTGGGATACATAGATCTCAGCAAACTCACAAGGACAGTGCAGCGGAACAAGACTCTACCTTAGATGGTGCGGACAATTGGAGAGTTACCTCAACCAAAACAGTGTGCGAAAAAAAAGGCAACCTGGTTGGTGAGGCATGTTGGTTGAGGCCATGGTTCACCCCGAACTGTATAGATTTTCAAATACAGGGTCTTGTAGAGATTTAAGGACCTTTATCAAGGAAAGGTAAAATGGTCTAGTATATGCCACTTATATTTAATTTTCAATTTGCACATTCTGAACTCAACAAATGATTCCTTTTTTTTCCACAAAGCAAAACAATTTCGATTTGATTAATTTTATAAACTTACAAACAATTAGATATAAACACATTTATACACAAAAATGTATCTCTCCATCGATATGTGACAACTCAATAGATAATCATCGTGTAATAAATCACATGTTCATTATCTATGGTCAGTGATATGAATTGGTGTTTCAATGTAATCAGAACCACAGACACAGGGATTATTTTCATGATGAAAACCTATAAATAAAAAATTGTTTTGGAAAAATATTACAAATGAACTACACGGGCCATTCGTGTCAAAATAATGATTATGAGGCAAGAAAATATTAAATTTCCTGCGGATAAATTTAACATTGCCGAGCCGGATTTATGAAATATAATGAGTTGAATAATTAATGGTTTTGCCTAATATAATATAAATTGAGTGGTAATACCACAACTGCCAATAAACCAATTTCAGTTCTCGTTGTCTAAAATTCTGATTTTGTAAGGCCGCCGGCAAATTTTTGGCTGAAAATAATCTCTCTCTCTCTCTCTCTCTCTCTCTCTGTGCTTGATTGGGCGGAGAATTTGCCGGATATGAACCGAATCGAGTTTGAAAGTTCATGTTGTTATTCATTAAGGAGAAACGATATAATAAAGATCCATTAGCTAACGATGAGTATGGATGGATTTTAAAAAATATTGCAACAGCTCATAGCTGTTCGAAACGACCTGGATTGTAGGTGTTATATTTTTACCCACGAACGGAAGGGACTTACAGTTTTATTTCCATTTCCGAACGACGGATTGAGAAGCTTTTTCATGGCAAATTCTACTCTGGCAAGTTTGTCATGCATATGAAGAGGTTTCACCACTAAGCCGCGGCGACCACAAAATATTGACAGCTGCCAGTTGAACTGTTGCGAAATGATCATTATAAATGAGACTTCAGATATGTTTCTCCTATTAAGCGCAGTTCGTCAAAGGAAGACTTCGGTAGCAGATCCTAAAGCATTTTGCCAAGACAAGGACATATCGGCATACAAATTGAAAGGCATAATATTTTCGTTAGTTAGACCAAAAGTAGGTTAATTTTGATCCCACTATGAGTGTTTTGGGCTGGTTTTCACTTAAGTTTTCCTCATGTTGACAGCGGTAGGACACCTGCAAAGAAAGCGTACGCATCTTCTGCAGAAATCGTTATAAATAAGAGCATGTCTGCCTAAAGTGTAGTGCTATGTTATGATGTCGGTTAGTTTGGAGGGGCCTTTCTTTTCAGTCAAATCAAACTTTCCAATCTCTTGGGATCGAGAATAGATCTGTAGAGTCGTTGCGGCATGAGACCCAACAGAGTGTAACATTGTGCTGGCGATCTCGTCCACAGACACGTGGTTGTGAGAATTGAAGAATGATTGCACAAGATGTGTGCATGATGTTGCGTTATTCTTCAGAAATACAGCCGCCTGACGGATAGCTATGCCTTAGGTTTGAAATACACTACAATGATTAAGGCGACTGAAGAAATGCCAAGGCCAAGCGCGTCATTTCAGAGGGCTGCATACTGGTTAATTTTGGAAGGCTTCGGTAAAAAAATGAAAGCATCTTACTGATGAATAAGTTAGCTCAGGTTCGAGTGGCAGGAAATCCAGTTTAAGAAGAAAATTCGTGTCAAAAAATGACCAAATTTGATGACCTTGATTCAAATAGTGCACGAATTTATTGGAAATTCTGTGTATTTATCGTGACTCCCAAACCCAATAGCGTAGTGACAAAAAGTTATAAATTGCCATTGCATAAGTTTTTTCATAAGAAAACTACTAACTGACCAAAGTTTACAGTGAATTTTCTTTAAAAAAAAAATCGTTATATTGCTGCAATTATTCAATTTAACTCGTGCGGAAGATTAATACCTCAAGCGGACACTGACAATATGAATTATAATTTATCGTCATGAATAGATACATAACAACAAGCACGTTATAAGATAAATTAAATTAAATCATCTACCATGACCAGTCATTTTTTATTCTCAATAAAAACGTATGGCGTATACGTAACATTTTTGTCCCACATTGTCATATGCCTTTCATATAACTTCCCGTCTGCGACCAATTGTGTCCTTTTGTTTTTTTTTTTTTCAGGTCGAGGACATGCTCGTTTTGTTTCATTTTTTCATTAATAAATGCAACAAAGCAGCCAGCAAATTGCATCACAGGCACATGTATCCATGAGATAAACTCATGGAATTTACATTTTTTCTTCACTTGGATGCTAATATAATTAGGATGCCATGCAGGCACGAACTTCTCTTCTGTTTTATTGTTCAATTGTGAAACCATTCCACTGTTCATATTCCATCGCAGCAGGAAAACACATCAGACTTGTATAAGTACAACACTTCGTCCTGCATTCTGTGTTTTGTGCTTTCCATTATTCAGTGTATCTTTTGCGTCTGTGCTTGGTCTGTGGAACACATCGAACAGATGCTACTTTGAATACAGACGAACACACACAGAGATTCACACAGAGATTCACGCACAAACAGTTGCGTTACGAAGCCGAAAAGGATGCCCTCGCCTAATGTTTGATTTATGAATGAAATTATGTTTACCTTTGTGTGACCGTGTGACATTTCAAAAGGCAAATAATAAATTGCTGACTGATGTAAGAAAAGGAAACCAAATGGAGACTGGTAGTGTTGTAAATTTTTCGAAAGGACATCAATCACATTTGCATTATTCAATTTTTTTCTTGTTCACAAGAAGCAAACAAAGTTTCATATTTCACAAGCACATAAGGAGGGGAATCTTTTAAAGGATACTTTCATTTTTCAACAGTCTCCTTCATGTGTAGTTTGATACAAGTGAGTGTATCCATGTCCATGCCATTTACATTAAACAGACTCGCCTACATCGCCACAAGCGATTTGGGGGGCCAATTCAAACAATGAGCATCATCGATAAGGTTAGCCCGGAAAATTGGAGGGTTCCACCGGTACTCTCATTCCGGTGCAAGAATGATGGGAAATATCAATTTTCAAATGCTTCCATTAATACACATTGAGGAGGTTAATATGTGTGCCTTTGTGTATCGAATGCGGCGAAGGCATGAGATTCTTTGTTGACGGAAGAAATTAATTATTTGTATTATAGTGGCTATTATGTTATGGATACTGGAATTGTTGACAGCTTAGCAATAATGTTTGTTTGAAATGCGTAAAATATTTAGCTGAAAGTAGCCATTTCTGTCTTTAGCTGGTAGGGGGGGGGGGGATGTAGATGATGAAGGGAGCTGGACAAATCATTGGTTGATTTTAATATCGGGTTGGAGTTTAGTTTCCTTGCGGTTGATTTGTAAAGCTTTTTTTTCTGCAAACTCGGGGAAAAATCCTTGACATTGTTATTCGTAATAGCGACAGTGTGTCGCCAGTTTATTGGAAAGTTTACAGAATTGTACGAGTATGTGTTTTGAGTTTTAAGTTATGTGATAGAATCGGTCGGTTGTAAGGAATAACAAATGAAAAAGACGTTCATGAGACGATATATATACGAATGTAGGTCGAAGAAGTATCAAATTTTAGCTTCAAATTGATAGCTTATGAATCCGTGAATGTTATTTGTTTGACACTTATGAACTTTTGTCTTTGAACGTTGACAAGATCTTTTAAAATCCCATTTGGTTGAGATAACTTCTGCAAAGGTTAGTCTACTTATCGAAAGCATACCTTGCAGGTGTTCTATTTTTTGTACCTAGTTGCAGATGAGTCAAATTTTTCTAAATATTGTGAGCTCTTCCACATATACATATAGGTACGAATATTAAGGCTGATTAGTGGTCTGTGCTATGAGTCATCGGCTCCCAATTGTTTCTGTTGTATGTCTGTAGGAACATGAAAAGAAAAAGAGAGAGGCCATTGGTCTTGAGAGCTTCTGGAGGCTCCTCAACTCAATATTGCTGCCAAAACTGCCAAGACGTCGTAATCTTTCATTAAATTAGGTAAGGTTAGGTTGGAGTGACAGCCTGCAAATATGCAACTTCACTTAAACCTGATAAAGACCTTTGTGTTACCACATGGATCTGTACTTCAACCAGGAATAGCCGGACTGCAATGAAGCTATGCTGATGTCAGCCAGTTCGTTTAAGCTGTGAAAGAAGCTGGCTCCTAAGTATGCTCGTCTTTGAGCTGAGAGGGCCGGACATCTGCAAAGAAGGTAGAGAATTGTCTCCCTTTCTTCCTCGTCCATGCAAAAGTCGTTGTAGAGGAGGCCTAGCTTATTGGCGTGCCTGCCGATGGTACAGTGTCCCGTTATGATACATTGAGGGCGTTTGTGATCCAGCTTTGGCCAAATCTGCATGGTGATGAGGCAGGTATTGCCTTCTGTACACCTGCGATTTGCGATGTCGATCGCGTTTCTTCCAAGTAGCTAATCTTTCATTAGCTAGAGCAGGAAATTCAGTTAAGAAGTGATGGACGGATTTAACTTTATCTTCGTTTCTGCAGCTTATGTAGTAGTTCTTGTGAGCAGTACCGCATTGGTCTGCATGTATGCCAATGATACCAGAAATAGTTTTTGCTGCAATATCCATCAAGTGCAGTTGCCGTCAAATCAAACTTTGTAGTTGTGAAATTTCTAGTGCCACCATAGTTTTCGATTTCGACCTTATAGTTCCCAGAATCCAAACGTACCTTGGTCATACTTGGAAGACAGCATGTTCTGAAGACTGAGGTGAGTTAAATGTTTTTTTTTTTTTTTTGAAAGGAGTCGAGTTCTTGCTGTGGTCTCCGTCTGGCTAGTTTACCTGGCGATTGGTTACATATGAAAGTTTGACTTCAAACTCAACCATTTCTATGTGTGTTCCTTAAAAATCGATAGAACAAAATATTTAAGTCAAACCTATTGGCGTAGCTTTGTCTACGTTTAACACAAATATTGCGTGCCTAGTGTCCTTCTTCCTAAAAACATTTTATACACTCTTATCCTTTTACCACTCTATTTGAATATTTCACCGCAATTACTTTCAAAGGGTTATTACCCGGCTAGACTTATTCACATTTTGTTTGTTTATTTACATTTTTCTTATATGTAAAGTAACTCAATTACGAAATTGTATTTACAAGGAGAAGCAATTATATCCTAGACCTTTTCAAGTGTACCCATTTAGACATGTGTATTCATGTTTACATGTCTGTCTTTCTGAATGTCATCGAAAGAAATAAGGAAACCAAATGCCAGCAAACACGTCTGAAACATAAAAAAATGTACATGGCTTAGGATGATTCATTATGATGATCCTTGTTAGAAATGTATCATGACCTCAGAGTCAGTTAATAAAAACGTATATTTGTTTTAGCAAGTATGGAAAGTCGTGAAGCCGTTACATAACCACAACTTATCAAGCTCAAAGATGTGTATGAGATTTTTCGAAGAGACTAACAAATCAAGTTATTTAAGGTTTGTTTGGAGGTGAGTCTTGAAAGACGTACATATCTATTGGAAGGTGGTAAGTATAGGTTCCGTGGTATCAGAAAGAGATGCTAACGCAATTTAATAAAAGGTTTATGGAGTCCAGAAGCATAATATAAGTATCTTCTCGGATCGAAGACTAACAAACGCCTCTTACATAAATAACGAGAAAGACTCACTGGATTGATAAAAACCATTACTTTCCTCTCCATCACACTAAGGCCTATGTGAGCCGATTGTGATACTCACGATTTATTTTGCCTACTATTTGGTGTAACCATCTGGCCGTCCTTGCAAATTTAATAGATCTGGTAGCGGACCCTCAGCCAGTTCTTCTATTTGATCAAATAAAAATGTGCTCAGAGTCCTATTTATTATTTAGCAAAGGTTTACGTAGCAACAGAGAAAAGGCTCCAAACTCCTTACCCAAAGATCCAACATCATGCTTTACAAAATTCTGATGGAGCTAAACACTGGACGATAAGTAAGACAGCGGAACAGATCTTAAGATCCTTCAAAAGAAAAATTCTACCTCGAATATTTGGTCCTGTCTTCGAGAAGGTCAAATAGAGGACAAGATATAACAGCGAACTCAACGAGCTGGAAAAGATGTGGATGAAATCCGGAAAGCAAGCATTTATTGACTACACTGGCTCGGTCACATCAAGTGAATGGACGAGAACGCTCCAGCCACCTGATTAACAATGAAAAAGAAAATCAAACCTCGGGTTTAAAGATCATACAATTGCGGATACTTGAAACCTCGGTCTTGTTAACTGAAAGCAACGTACCCAGCACCATGAAGAATGGAGAGTGGCATGCGCTCAGACTGAGACCCTCCAAGGGTTTAGAAAGTAAGAAAGAATGTTGCGACAACGAACCAGCGCTACCAACATTGACATGCATTTCCTACCTTTTTGCAAAAGATTACTAGTTCTTGTTTCATCATATGCTTTGCCAAGCTTCCTAGATATTTTGCAGGTGGTTAGTGAGTTCGACTTGTTGTTTGCTTCCTTAAAGAATTTGTTCATGATTATGGTCCTAAGGTAGCAGAGTTGTGGTTCGATTGTACCATCTGCTTACTTCCTGTATAGGGCTGATACCTTTCTTGTTAGTTCATCAGCTACTCATGGCCCAGCATGACTCTGTGACCAGGGTCCTAGCAGTATTTCGCAGCCCTTCGCAACAACACTTTTGCTTTTATAGCCGCCCAGTTTTCAATGTAAATCGTTATGTCCTTCCTGGATGCAAATTGGTTAGCTCTTGTTACTGCTTAAATCTTCACTTCAAAAATGCTGCTTCGATTGGGGAATTTTACTGAGCTGATCTGACCTAGTTTCTCAGAGGAGAAACCTACTCCTATCAGTGTAAATGTAATTGGGCCCATTACAGGCGGCGCTGCTTCTTCACTGTTCTTTTCTTGGAAAAACACACAACAAAGGTCTTTCGAAGTCCAAGTAATATTTGGTCATACCCAAACGAGTTCGTTCTCCAGTATTTCAGCTGGATGATTCTAAGAGCACTTTTACTCACAAGGATTACATGAGAAAGTAACAATTAAAGAACTCCTGCTGATGTCAAAATAATATCTAGAAAAACTCTCGATCAAAACAGATATCTCTTGAATTTATTTCTCGATTCCGAAAAAGGAAGTTCAATACTAAGGATCCTTCTGAATTGAACACAAAAGCCCTCGTCGGATTATTATGAATGGAGATTTTATCTTGTGTACAGAGGCAAGATATTGGAAGACTTTAAAGTTTAAAATGGACTACCACAAGGTTACATGTTGCGGCCACTCTTATTCCTTGGAGTCATCCGTGATGCAATTATGCGATATTGAGAGGGGTATGTCGCTTCAAACAGTCTGTTACCTACAATAATGGACTGGCTAGTAAAGCTGTAAACACTTGCCAAGTACACCCCGATCTGTAGCGCCAACCTAAGTGCATAAACAAAATTACATTAATTTACTTTGAAATTAATTTATTAAAAGCAGCTTTCAGAAGGCTGTAAAAAATCTTGAAAAGCAGTGTTTCCAACATGAAAACCAAGCAGTGATTGTTTTATTCTAAAGTGAAGTTTGTGTTGTACTTGGAAAGTATCACACGTAAGCTGCTATCTTTCGTGAGTAGATGTCTCACTTTTTGTTGGTCAAAGTGTATCTCGGGTAAGGAATATTCGATTATTTGTGGTTGTATGAGTAAATGAGACCTCCAATGCAACAAGGACTCCAGAAAATGGGGAATTTCTGACATCTTCGAAGTATTGCCTGGATTCAATGTTTTCAATTAGTAGTTAGCAACAGAGCCCGTGCTGCATTTGGTATGAATAAACCTCAGCTCAATATACGTATACTCATAGACAACAAACCTTATTTTTGACGTGTCTTTCGGTATCTGGCTGTTGTTAGTTTCAAGTCACGAAAGTCACCTACTGAATGCCATTCCAAACTGCAATGCTATGGCAAATCGAGGTTTTGATTTTGACTATGATTTGCCAGTTGTCACAATGGATCTGTTGAGATCCGAGTGAGGATGTACGTAAGTGCAGCCACCCCTACAACCTGCCAGTTGTCCACTTTATCAACCGGAAGCATTATTTAACGTTAGACTATCCTACATCCGACGTTGTAATTTTCGATCTAAATTATACAATACCCACAAATGAAAGTAGATTGTTCTGCCATAGACACAAATAACCTATGTCCTATGGGGTAAACAATGAACACATACACATTTGCACCATAATTCTCTTTACTTAGTAAAATCATCAATTCCCACAAGACAAGAAAATTCAATAACGAAAATCCGAAGACATTGCACTCTCCTTCCTCCCCCACTTCGAATGAAGGAAGAAGAACTTTTATGAAACTACTTCTTCAAATTACTCTCACCACCCTTGTCAACACATCCCTTCCGTTTGAGTGTGCAGTTCAACATTCTTTTCAATGACCATGCATTCTGTCTATGTATCTGAACATATCCATAGTATACTCATCTAAAAGCACTTTAAGTGATTATTTAACCCAATGTCTCTCTGTGTTAACAGTTGCATTCATGAAAAGCTTCTTTTGCTGAACTGGGTTCAGCTCGAGGAATGAAAATAAAGATAACTCGCACACACCAATTGAACACTAAATGCATAAAAGAGACAAACTCTTAGCTGGAAGGATATTTAATTATAGACTATCGCCCCGAACCGGTTCGAAAATAGACCAACGGCACATAGTGCATAGTGAAGAACCAGCCTTCAGTGGTATAATGCAATTTTGATTCTATTTTTATCGAGACGTGCATTTGAAAATTTTCCAACTTACCTAGCATTGAAATCCATGAATGAAAGTTGTTGTCTTTGGATGAATTTCGTTTGATTAATTTAACGATTAATTATTTCAATCACTTGATTTGAGGGAAGTTCTCAATACACGCACCTTCTCTATTTTTTTGTGAGAAACTTCTTCCTCAATCCATGCACGTATGTATACGAAACACTATTTTGCTTATAAATGCATCACTGATACACTATGGCACGATAGAGAAACACACTCCTATGACCAGATAAACAGATAAATAGATAGATTTTTTTTTTCTATGAATTTTGACAGAGATGCAAAGAGAGAGAAGGAGAAAGGTTAAACCTAAATCGGTGGATTTTCTCACGTTTAGATACAAAATAAAGGAAACGAAATCAAAAAAAAAAAGTATCTAAAAATAGAACCAACAAAAGAGAAGAATTTTTTTATAGCTTTTCACCTCTGGAAACATACATAAATATTGATTATGAATCGGTAATCAAAAAGAAAAATCGAAAAAAATTACAAGAAAATCCAAAGGAAAGTGCAACAAACGCAACAAGATTGTCGAGTCGAATGGTAAAAGGGTTGAAAGCATCTACAAAACACGTAGATTGGACAGTTGATTAGATTCCATTAGGAATTCGAATTTGACTTGCAATTAAAGAAGGAACTAGGACAATATCAAGGGAAAAGAACTATAGAAACTATAGAGCCACAAAAATAACTTCAAATACACACAGGGATACAGAGATATAAAGATACAGAGATATAAAGATGTATAGATACTCCCGGAGGCACACTCACAGAAAACAATTTTTTTTTTTTTAACAAAAACTAAATCCGAACTGAAAATACGGATGCGAAACGTGTGTGAGATGCGAATCGAATTGTAGCTCCAACTATATTGAGAGCAGCCCATTCGGCGCGGCGAAATGGAGTCGAATACTCGTAAGCAGAAGGCAAAGTTTTTTCTCCCACAAAAAAATACTGAAAAAAGTCCTTTCTCTCCTCTCTATGTGGAGTGGAGATTTTCACGCGCTTGCATTTTCTATGAACTAACTCTGAGGGAGCATGTATATCTGTGTGTGTATGTTTCTTCATTCATTTTGGTGGCCAGCCAGCCAGCCAGCAGATGATTTGATAGAATTTCTTTCTCCAGCGATACGATGGAATTTCTCTACACTTTGAGAGATAATTTGAGTTGTAAATATGGTTTTTCTTTTGCTTTTTAGCGCTTTCCCCAGTTGGATTGGATAAGTAATTCCTGTACAGTTTAATGAGAGAGAGAGAGAGACATGCGCATTGATAGTGGAGACAGAGATGACTTCAAAGGATCCAATTAGGATGTGTGTATTTAGTACTTTGCTAATGCACATTTAAGATGTTTTTGTTGGGAGGCTGCACGTGGTAGTGGGTGTTTCTCAATTAATTCCAGAAGAAATTATCTAAGGTGATATATGCGTACATCACTTAAGTGTTTCGCTCAAAGATAAACTTTGCTTTTTGGGGTCACCGTCCCTCAACATTCAGACAAACTTAGTCGACTGCCTTAAGTTGCAACAAAGCTAGTGTTAGTGTGGATTTAAGTATTTTCAGGGAATCATATGAATTTTGAACTCACTTGCAACAAGAACCACACCAACAAGATCGAATCTGACAAGGAATCACATTAAATCACATAAATTGTGGAAGCAAGTATTTTCTCCAACAATTTAGAATGTTTTTTCCGATTTGCATACCTCTTGAGTCTAGATGAAGGTCGACAATTAAATAAAAGCAAGCAGATACTGGTGTATTCGCAAAAATCGAATAAGAGAGACAGTCTGCGAATATTAAAACATAAGACATCTTGGCCAGAACATTACGACGGACAACTTTAACTTTGAGGGTTCTAAAGAAATTCGTCTACTACGTCATTATTCTGCCAACTAAATCCGGGCAGAAATCCAACGTAGTCGCACCACTCCATGCTACTTTACGGCTTAGAAGACAATTTTTTAAGAACAACGAAGAAGACGTTTTACAAGACTGTCATCATCCCTGTCCTGTTGTGTGATGCAGAAGCACTTGAAAGCTTTGGGAGAAAAGTTCTACATATGTTTGATTCATGGTATATGGAGAAAAAGATTCAACTACGAATTGTAGGAACGGCAGAAACCTTGTCAAAAATGCTTGCAAAACGATGTAAAAAAAAGTCATCGATTCCACACCTTAGGTGCTATGCAGAAGAGGACGACCTCATTTTCCATGGTTTGCGCAAATCGAGAGTAAACTCAATCAACTCTGCATATGCGACACATATGGCTGAAGATCGCGAAGCCAGCTTGATTGAGGCCTTGGTTCGCCCCGAACTGTAGCACCAACTAAATAAGTAAATGTAGACATATGAGTGAAGTTTTGTCTTCCTGGTTCTGCCAAGGCTGAGGAAGTCGCAGTGGAATTGCGTCATGGGTTCTTTTGTGTCTTAACCGTTATGGCGATTAGAATTATTTTTAAGAAGGCTCGCCAATAGATTGTGGCTTGTAAGATTGCTGATCAGTAGTGCTTATTTTGATCTCTTGAAGGTCGGTATTTATTTTGTATTCTTTTGTTATGTGAACATCTTCTTTGGTATGTGGCATAATGGAAGTCCACTCCAAAAGCCCAAACATATATTATGTGGATCAAAGTGTAAACGAATGCTACTTTCCATCCTTCGCGGTCCCAAGAAACGATCATATCTCTCAGTATTAATGGTCCTTAATCGAAGTTTTCTTCTTCGTGTCTGTACCTTATCTAAGTCGTTATTGTTGGGTTTAACAAAGTAGATCCATCGGCGTTTGAGAGGTTGATTCAAGAATTATCGCAGACATTTTTCCTTTCTATTTATGCCACCCACACCTACTTGATATTTAAAAAAAAAAAGTTCAGCTACTCTTCTGTCAGGATGGTTTTGGCATCATGTTGTCCGACGTTGTCTTGAAAGTCCTTTGCTCTCTTATTACACGTAATTAGTGTATGTACATGATGATTTTTTCGAAGCTTTTGTCAAGAGTAGAGCACTACAGATGTCTCCAGCCAAGTTAGAAAAACTCTTCGGCCTTCAAATATTGCGCATAGTTCGGATATGCTCTAGGTGTTCTTGAAAAAAGTTTCGAACAGATTATAACACCTAACTTAACTCATGTGTGTATACAATGATATTTGGTCTCGCATTAGTCTCATAGCTTTAGAAAACCAACACTGAACTTATTAACTCAATTTTCTCAGGAAGTGTCGTGACTACAACTTTGGCGATTTCATGCACGACCTTCTACAAAAGAGGACCCAACACCGAGCTTGAAGGTACCACACGGCACACTGGTCACCGTATCAGTAGACCTTCACACACCAAAATTAAGTCTGTCGATATATTTCTTAAGGCAAAGACCACTGCTTACACAGAACATAATTCTTAGGGTGTTCTGTGATGCTGGCCTTAACCCAGAAGTATTATAAATACAGTTTTTCAAACAGACCGTAATAATTCTTTGAACCTTGCAAGAAAACAGTGAACAAATTTTCTCATAGCCACCGTGACATTGTATAAATAAGATATATGATTGGCCGAAGCTAGAACTTGGTCTTCTACGAGCTATCGCACCAAATTTGTTCGTATAATTTCATATCAATCCTAACTCACAGTATCCCCCGCAAGTGTATATCCAGCTCATTGAGAATGCCCATTAACTTCCAATGTACACAGTGTCAACCATTAACATGACTTACTACATACATAGATACTTATGATATATAGACACAAACACGTAATGAATGACGTATTCGAGGCTATTGCATTGCAACAATCCCCAGTTGATATGATGTAAAACGCGCATGGTCTTGGTCTCTTCTCCTTAAGCACACTCTCTCTCTCTCGTTCTCTATTTCAAGACCATCGTTCCCTTATACAAATTTCCTGCCTTCCCACCCACAACCACGGTATGTAAGTGAAAACAAACAATGCACAGCACACACCACGGAAAACAACGGGGGCACAAGGCAAAATAACAAACGTGAAAATTTAATTTTCCAGAGAGTCACCCATAAAGACCGAGGGAGAGCGAGAGAGTGACGTGACAGACTGGGGGTGAAAAAAATAAAATGAGAGAAAAGTTTGATTTTTTTTTTTTTTTTTTTTCGGAAAATATAGGTCGACAACGTGCTCCGGGAAAATATGGAACAGCCAGTATCAGCACCAGCTGAAGAATTGTTGATGAACCCCCGTAACCGCAGCTAAATTTACAGCTTTATGTGCAACATGCACTGTGAAAGTGTAATAAGAAGCTTTTCGATTTTTCCTCCTCCCCTCTTCGGCACGGAAGTTTTTTTGGGGAAAATTTATGCCGCATGCCGTGCCATCAAGAACGTTGACAACATAGCGCGCCGTGGCCTCTTGAATATATCTACGGACAGATGCAGCTTGTGAGTGTTTCTTTTTCAATTTCAAAAAGACCAAAGTGATAATGGGTGCGCTTTCCTGTCTTCTAGGCTTTTGTGTGTCTGTTTTGTGTATTCCCTGTCATGTCTAGGATTTAATAGTGTATACAAATGGCGTGAAGGAAAGGATGCGCTGAGGAATGATATATTCGAATGGATTATGAGATTTTTGGTAGCAGGCGCACGACCAGTGTGGGGGCTTGTTATTCACAGTTATTTGGGTTGGGGCTTGCACAAATCATTTTATAGTGAGTTCCTTGTTTACATTTTATGGGACTGCGCTGTTTAAAAGGCATGCCAGGGGGGCACTAAGGGTTAAATTGGCGAAGATTAGGGAAGACGAAAGAAGTGGATTTCAAAAGAAAGTCGATGAGTTGGCCGTTAGCTGTAATGGTACTTTGAAACTATTTACAAAGTTAAAGGGTTTGTTTGATACGGGTAACTTTTTCTTGTGGAAAATTATAGGCTAATGGTAAATAATTACTACGTTAATTCTTTGTCTATTTCACTTACGACTAATGGTGGTAATAAATGTCGAGAGGTTGCTACTGAATAAGGTCTCGAAACAGAGATGGTCTTTAGAAAAAAGGGATACAGACTTGAAACGAAATGTTAAAGCAATGCTTCCATGTGTATGCCTTCCGAAAGGTGGACATTGACTATGATCAATTCTGTTGAACTATGAGCAATAAAAAGTGACAGCAATGCGATATCGACATGATATTATGCTCAACTGTAGCGCCTGCATATGTAACCATTTCCATCTGGTAAAAGTAGTGAGTTCCAAACATCTAAGTTGAAAGAAAGTAGAACTAAGATTCTCGAACTGTTTGAACTTGAAGCCATCGCACGAACGGAAAACATGACCCAACCAAGACATGAATTCGCAGATCACAACGAACTGGCGGCCCACCTAAGAAGAATGCGTTTAAGCACAGACGACATTTGCAGAAGCTGTGAGAATACAGACGTAGAAAAGAACACAACTCACCTATGCGAATGCTCTAGCTTACACAGAACAAGAAAAACGGCCCTCGGTTACTACTATTTCAAGGACTTGAGTGACCTGTCTAAAAAGCCACCAAAAGCTATTTTCAAATTCACTATGAATTCAGGATGGTTCATCGTAATTCATAATTACACTCACCCTGACCTTTCTTTTCTTTTTATCTTTTCGGACTGGAAATTCCACGTTAGAGGAATACAATGGGTCCGTAGAGATCCGAGTGAAGGTTCCACCTCTTCAACCTATCTCCAACCTATCTAAGACATTCTTTCAATCACAACACATGCCATCACGAATTCCAGTATGTTTACCCGGGTGAATTGGCAGGCAATGTGTCCACGACTGAAGAGTACCTTTCAAGGCAGTAGTTTCGCAAAGACTCTTTTCGCAACTGAAGACAATACTGATAATCGAAGACGTCAAAGTGAGAGTGGGTTTAACGCATAAGCAAATACATAAGGAAATGTACGAAACTAATAAAGTCGGAGAATGATGAGTCAGCTGGCTTAATAGTCTATAAAAGAGGGATTTTGAATCTTTGAAAATGTGGCTTGGCTTGGTAGGTCCACGTCTCAATTCAAGTCGGGTTTTGTTTTTAGCTTCCTGACGTCGAAATCAGCAAAAATGAACAATGAAACATAGTAGTTGAAATGCAGAGGGCCACCTCCTGCTGGATAAAGCTAACGGAGTGGAAAAAGACTTAGTAAACAACATGCGCCAACTCATGTGCAAAATATAATTGAACGAGAGCATACCCGACGAATGGAACCGCAGTAGTGTTTGCGGCAACTTTAGAGGAATGGGCCTGTTCAACATGGATTACAAGATTCTATTTGCTATTTTGTGTGACCTCCTAAAACTTTTGTCAACAACCTGATTGGCTTAAAGAAAAGTCCGCTCCCAATCAAGAAATCCTGGAAACTCGAAGAATTTTGCAGAGCTCACACGCCAGCATCAACAGAGCACAATCCTTCAAAAGTCCGTCCAATTGCACGCACAACAACTCTTTGGAATAAGGTGGCATTTAAGTTGCAAAGCGCTCTAATTAAAAATGAAGCGAATTTGTACAAGATCCTGATCATCCAGTCCTGTGCAATGCATTGACTTTGTCAAGAATGGATGGGGTTGTCCTCGGTTTCTTTAGGAACAAAATCCTTCAGGCGGTCTTTTAACGACAAACTACATGGGCGACATCGACCAAGTCAACAGATAGCTCGGACATGTAGAACGGATGTCTTCGGAACCACCTAGGAAGGACAGGAAGAAAGGGAACTGGAGGCAGGTAGCAAACATTTGTTTGCCCAGTTCTACCCAGAACTGTAGCGCCATTTGCCATCGTAAGTGGTTTATCTGAAGTTTGCGTATACGTGCATTAAAAAGCATGTACCCGTGACGAATACTTCCGCAAAAGTTGACGCCACAATCGAAGTCGCTGCAGGACCTCGACAACAACATGTGTTTTTATGTTGTTCGAGTTACCCAAGGTTAAGTTGGAAGGGACGTGTCGGAGTAAAGGAAAAAGTTTAAAAATGGCATTGATAAGAAGTTGATGACCACACATGAGGAAGAGCATATAAAAAAACAAATGACCCCATTAAGGACTTGAAATCATAAAACGACGACGACCAAGATTACCCCTAAATGGTCAACGATATGACGACATTCAAAAATACTTTTGACCTCTTTGGGGTTGCTCTCACTGGCATTTTTTAACCTGTGCTCTATCTACCGACAGCATGTCTGAGTTACCTTTTACCTTAATGGATGCACGACTTGTGACCTATAAGTTCTAGTGTGAGTTTCAGCCAATGTCAACCGAACCTACTCAGTTCAGTTTAATGCCAAAAACCCAGTGCTCTGCACTTGACATTAAGGCATGCTACTTAAGTCATGTACATATTTTATGTGAGACCTTTTCGAAACCATTGGTGCTGGAAGTGTTCGAATCATTTGTTTACAATCTTAAACATTCATTCCTCAGAGACTTCAATAAGTTCGCATGAGAACTCCCACGATTTAGGTTGTTTGGATCCCCCTCTGTGGCATGTTCTTAAATGTCTCATACATGATACGTGGTGTAAAGTACTTGACCCTGAAAATTATAATGAATCCTCTCCATCCATCTTACATCTTTCTTGTTGCTCGTGTACCACCACCAGTGTCAATAGTTTGGTTTTCAAGCCCAAGGCTAATTTGTGGTCCTTTCTCATGGTAAAATCCTCAAAAGTACGTAGGTAAACACATTCTTCATATTTTAATTACTTTTGAATGAAAAAATAAATCACGAAAGATATGAAAGATGTAGTATGCCTTCAAGGCACAAAGTATACGTGAACTTTGTTAATCTCAAAACTAAGAGTTCACAAGTCAGCACTTTTTAAATTTTCAACTAAAAGTCAAAAATTTATTAAATCGTTTCCTTATTAAAAAAAAAAAAAAAAAAAAACCAAGAATCCAAAGAAGGAAAGCAATAATAAAATGTTGTGCTGTTGTTACAAGCCTCTAGAGACTTTTCCCATGGTAAACAGAAACATTTGTTACGGCCTTAGGCCACACGAAGACAACTCACACTTCCATTTTCAATTTTAAATACTAAACTCAATAGCGCAGGATATAACCCCCGAAGACAGAAACAAAATGAAGACAGTGAAAACTGAAAAGAAGGTTAATTTTCTGTGGGAGTATCTCCATGCTTCTGCTTGCTCCAAAATGCCCTTTAACTATGATTAGGATTGTGGTGAAATGAAAATGAAGAACCAGAGATGTAGGAGGAAAGAAAAATGGAATAATTGAACGTGCTTAGAATAAATAAGAAGAAAGTCTCTGCGATTGAAGTGCGCAGATCAAAATCAAATTTACATTAGGTCAGGTTAAATGATGGACAACGGTTAATGGTATTGGATTTTCGTGGTTTGAGTACGAGAAGAGTTTAGGGATGAGATTTATAACTGGGTCAGTATAGAATCGTTTTTTTTATTTTTTAACTACAGTAGATGGCTCTATTGCAATAGTAAAAGGAATCCATACCCTTTTAGTAATATTCCTGGAAAGTTCAGACATATCGTAGGCCTTCTGTAACTGCTTATGGAAGATACAATAGATAGAATACAAGCAACTGTATCCACTAAGTCACTTTTCCTTGGATAAAGATGGTAATTTCAGTTAGACCGAACTACTAAGTAAACACATAATTCGGGCTACTTTTACCTATTCGGAGCTATAAGGGCTCTTCGTCCTAGAAGTACACGAACATTTAAGACTGTGTCTCTCTGAATTTGAAAAATATGGTCTGACAAAAGACTTTTTCTAACCAATTCTCAAAAAGTGATCCTCTCAACTGCGTCACCTATAGAGGCTTTAGTCTTCTCAACGTGCGACGGCTAAAGATTTTTGTTAACAACCTGATAAGATATCGATGTGGCTTGATGTCAGGAAAGCCCACCGCCGACCAAATATTTACACTACTGCCAATCATGAAGAAAATCCAGGATGTTTAAGTCGATATCTACCACATTTTTATCGATTTCAAGGCCGTATATGACAGCATTATGAGAGACGAGCTATAGAAGGCAATATCTGGTTTTGATACTCCTGTCAAACTGGTGCGGTAAAGACCTCATCGATACCTTTCATGTCAAAAAAGGATTTTCATGCAATCATGAGAATTGTAGAGAAGTCATACGCCAAAACTAGAGGCACAACCTTTCAAAAGTCCGGGCAATAACCTGAAGACCCCAATGATATTGCTTTTTGCGAAGATGGATTTAACGGGTAACAAGGGAAAAACCAAGTGCAGGACAGACGTGATCCTCAACAGGTTATGCGACTTCGTGGAAGTTAGGGACTTGTCTACATAGGCTGTGCTTTTAACTGAGACACAAAGTTAAGCTCTCTCAGACCAGCAATATGGCACGGAAGTGTGGACATTAACAAAAGTGGATCAGGTAGGTAGGTAGAGGTCGCGGTTCGTCAAAGAACCCAAGAAGCACTTGGTGTGCTTTTTTGTTACCACGACTCGTGTGACCTGGTTGATGATGTGTGTTGATGGGGCAGTCGTTGTCTAGATCCAACCTGTGGAGTTATATCGAGATATCCTTAAGGTCGTCGAAGAATGGTTGGTTCAATGCGCACAGTCTGACTCTTGCTCGCGAAAGTGTATCAAAGTGTTGTTGGTTGTTTTGAAACAGATGTTCTTCGAATGAAGTTCGGTCCAGTTTGTATCGACGGAATCTTGGGGAGAATATTCAACAATGAACTGTAAGTAGCGACGTTGATCTGTTCAAGAAGATACAAATCCAGCACCTTAGACGGCTACAAAATATTTACAGTGTGTAGGTGGGAGTGTTGTGTAGGTGGAGCGCACGGATGGATAGCGAACTTAACTAACTCGGTATGCGAAACTGGAGCCTTAGGATTACTTAATACCGAGCTGACTTGCCCTAGACATCTTCAAAGTTTAAAATAGTGTCTGAAATGTTGACTTATTAACAGGCTCTCAGTTGTAAACCAGAAAAGATTGCAACCCTATAAGGCAATCGATCAGTAGAAAGTGTACTTTTGTAAATTTTTTGGCTACAGTTGATGGTCGCCTTTCCTCAGTGGTTAGTGCGTTGGACGGCATAGCGAGCTGACACAGATTTGAGTCAGCAAAATCACTAACAACTTTTTTAAGGCGTCCTCTCTCGGCAGGAAATGGGAAAGAAAGAGTATAATCTAAGACAATGAAATCTGTAGATCGCTTCAAAAAACATCAACACGTACATTATGAATGGTTGCAAGAAGCTAGGCCTTGGTCCTTGCAACCATTCTTGATGTCAATCAGGACAAAGTCTTCCCTCCTGTACTCTATTTTGTTCTGGTTCATGTTGTGGGCTCTGAAGAAATACTCAAGTTAACATATACAATTAAAAGGGTGACCATGGTGTAGTGGTTGCATCATCGCTTGTCACGCTGAAGGTTTCAGGTTCGAATCCCGATGTCAAAAAAAAGAAAAGTCGATCAACTGCGAAAAAAGCTGACGTCAACTCTACAGTATTAGGCATAACACTGGCAGTAGGGTGATCATATGGCTTGAAAGTGTTGATCTTACTGAGGACATCGGGATGTTTGAAAGAAATACTGTGAATTATAAGCAATGGCGCAACAGTAGCAATAATTCTCCACAGTCATTCTGGACACCACCCTCGGAGCAAAAAAGACTGAAACCTAATACCATCTGAGTTACAAAATCTCTATACAAACACTAGTGCTGTGTGAAAAGCATCATAAGGGTATTCATAACCCCTTTAGCACTAGTGAATTATAAAAAAAATAAAAATCTGTCACGATGAAATCGATTGCAAAAGCCCTACTTTTGCCTTTTTTCATGCAATTTAAATCTGTTGAAATAAGTTCACTTTTTAAGTTGACTTTCTTCTCCTATTTGACTTCCTGCTAATCCATTAATTAATTCTAAAAGTTCCCGCGATTAAATTTAATAATACCGCCTTGTTTGTGGCTTATCGCCGCTGCTGTGAACAATAAACAGAATTGTTTTCTTCTTCTTTTTTTAATAAATTGCTTAGGTCTATTCGTGTACCTTTTAGAGCTTCACACTAATCCAGAATAATTAGTCTCATGAAGAGATGGATAAATCCCCGGTTTTTAAGATTAATTGTAGATTAATCATACCTTTTAATAGTTTGGGTATTTGTTCATAATAGCTGCATAAAACTTAAACTTATGTAAATTTATGTTTCATTTCAATATTCTTTTTAAGACTAAGCAGGGGATTTAGAACATACATTTGTAAATAAATATGTATGCTTCTTACTAGGTCATCTTTCGCTGTTTAAAATAGCGCAGCTAGGCAGTCATCACCAGTAACTTTATTGGTCCTAACTTAAGATGCAACTACATATCTTTACATCGTCCAGATCGGGTGGAGGGAATTTTTCACTCCAATCGTCCAGGTTGAATGTTTCATCTTGCATTGAAACGAAACTTGAATCAATGTCGGCGCTCTTCCGTTCAAGATGACTTAAAACTGGCACCCATTTTGTTTTAGTTTATCACTTGTGTTTGATATTTCTATAGAGTTGATGTAAGAAATGTATAAAGAAAGGGCATGCGATCTAAAAACATCATCATTGCAGGAGGTACCTCCTCCGGAAAACTTAAGACGTAAAATGGAGAACTGTACTTAGTCTTCTTTTCAATAAATCATTAAAAAATATTCTTTATACCTAATTTCCCCGGAAACTTAAAAACGCATTTAAAAGAGTTTGCACTTTGCCTAGCTCCCAAGAAAAAGATTACGTTTCCCTTTAAAATATTTATCCATGAAAGTTCAAAGTCTTCCTTTCGATAATCTTCAAATCTTATCCCTATTAGTTCAGGAAACAGAAAAAAAATTAAAATAAAATATCTCCTTACAAATTTAATGAAGACACTATCCCGTAGAACTTCCGCAGTATATAAGAGGATATTTTACTTCCAGATTTATTACAACTTCCGAAAGTTTCAGTCGCCTGCGAGTTAAATGATAGAACAGGCAGACAGTCAACGGAGTCTACGAAACTGTAAGAAAAAAAAAACATATTCAGCATTTCCGTCGCAGGCGCAAAGCAAAATGGGGAAATTCCCCAGGACAACAGAACCAAAAAACATAAAAAAGAAAACTTTATCCTTTCCACTAACAATGACAACAAGTGGTAAGACTTAATGATGTCCAAGGCTTATTGAGTTAAAGAAGGTAACTGAACTGAATGTTGGGTTGAGTTACAAAAAGTTAAGAATTTTACGTCAATAGTCCTTTGACTCGGCAATAGACGGTTTAAATGCTCCTTCGTGTACCGGAAGATGTTCATATGCCTGCCATTTTGTATATGAACAGGGAGAAGTGAAAAGGTTTTTATTTAACAAATAAATTATGATTTGATGAACTATGGACTAGTTAGCTTTTTTCACTGAAATTATACTGATTATCAATTAGACAAAAAGGGCAATGAAAAGCCTTGGTGTCGTTCTTGGACTCAGAACTAACATTCGTTAATTGCTTTTGGAAATTCCATCAGATCGACAGCTTTGAGTTCTATCAGTTTCTTACTCTTTAAGGCATATTTCACAGACAACCGAGTTTCTCAGTTCGACAGTTTCTTAAACGCATTCAAAGAAATTAATCCTTAAATAACGTCAATCTTAAAGGATCCAACGTAGCTTGATTATCACTGCTCTACATTCCACAGCATGTATGATTGATCGACAGACGGTGCGTCAACAAAACTCTTTGGACCCAAACCCTTCTGTGGGGTAGGCAAATCTCTCTTCGCGAGACACGCGAAAGTCTTTGCTTGCAAGAATCTAGAGAAGCCTGGCTCAATACACCAGGACAAGCATGTTCAAAACTGCTTTCCACGGTACTGTCACAAAGATAATCAAACTTAATTGTGAATCTCAATAAGAGTAACCTTAGAGCACTAGTTGGACTTTTCAGCGGTCACTGCTGCCTGAACAAGCACCTACATTGCATGAATCTTACAACAGATTCAAGCTATAGACTCTGCCTTGAGAGTGAGGAGACCTGTCTTCACATCTAAACAGAATGCCAAGCTCTTTTTCTACTCAGAAAAATAATAATAGGCGGCGAATTTGTCTCTACTGAGCAGCTTGCTGCCATCCACCCAGAGAAGTTCATTAACTTCCTGATATCTTCTGGAGTGAAACAACTCATCTAGGAACATTAGGGAAGGCCCAATAGGATTCGTCAAAACCGCAGTGCCAAGGGCTGTTCAGCTTTCCCGAACGATGTATTTTTGCTTTTAGGACTACATCCAGATCTTTATTCAGCTCATAGAGTTCGGAGTTATATGTTCTTCTCCATTCGGCCTTCTCGCAGACAGGATCAAATATCCGACGTAGAATTTTTCTTTCGAGAGATTTCAAGATCTGCTCCGCTGTCTCACTTATCGTCCAGCATTCAGTTCCGTAAAGTAAGACTGTCAAAATCAGAATTTTGTAGAGAATGATTTTGGACCTTCGAGTTAGGAGTTTGTTCCCTAGCTGATGGTTTTTCCAAAATATGGGTATAAGACGAGCGATATTAGTGAATGTATCGATTCGAGGGCTGCTGTCAATTCTTATGGTGCTGGTTGGGTTGATCTATGCTAACCGCTGGATTTTGCTTGGTCTTGCCTGTCATAGAATTCGGAACTTGCCTTCTTTGTTCTTTCAAAAATGTTTTCTTTTAAAGTGAATATGCAGCCTAGTATGCAGATAAGATATTTGCGATTGGAAGCGCTACATTAAGTTCCATTTAGTAACGTGTGCTCAATCAGTAGTATCACCCTTTGCAGGGCGCTTTTTAGACGTGTTAAAACCACTTATGTTTCAATACGTAGTTTTAAAGTTTGAGATGTCGTTTACAACCAAGATCCGTAATAGTAGTGATACTACACACCCTTGATGGATGCCTCTAGAGACTAGGGCTTTTTTTGTGACTTTCTAGTTTTGCAATTATGCGTCTCGATTTGAGTAACCATACATTCCATCCAGTATGAGAGTGACGGGTCTATACTAAAGCGGGAAGAGTTGCCTCCTCAACAAGGGTATATACATATATTTTGTAGTGAATTTTCTATCATTAACACCCCTTATGTATGTGTGTTAAGTTGGCTAACAACAGGAATATAGCAAAACAATTTGTCCTGCAAGATTAAAAAATAATTGTGAATTTAATCCCATACACATATGTAATATGTACATGGCGGCTGCCCTTCACTGTTTTTATTAAATTCTTTCCTAGCGAACTTTCAAAACTACACACAAGCAATAACGTTCGACTCGATTCGTGCACTTTATTTCCCTCGGATGCTGTTAGTTAAAGGAAGCTTACCCTAGAAACTTATTCACTGACCGATACTAAAATCCTCTTTTGATTCCTCTTTCCTTGCACAACTGCTGCTGCGCATTAATTATGCTTCAAGAGATTTCCGGAGGATATGGTATATCGATTAACTGCAACTGTAATCAAGGAAAATAAAATCATTCAAAAGGAATTTCCGCACAAAGAGAAAGGGTGGAACGTGGAACCAAAAAAAAAAAAATAAAATTTTTGCTTTGCATTTGTGTGGTCCCGGTTTTTCCTTTTCCACTCGGAGAAACATAATTTAACGCTCGAGTTACTATGCATCTTAAAAACCAAAATAAATAAATTATTTATAGAGGTAACTACATCAGCCTTCGCATCTATGTGAGCGATTCCAATTAAAGCAGATTCCGGACAGAGGCATCGTCGTTGTCGGCGAACTTATTTATTTGTCTTTCGTTTTTCCTGGCCAATTTGAGGGATGTATGCTGTGGATGCGGTAATTTTTGAAAGATCGCGAGAATTATCCATTCAGAATTCAAATTGCAGTTGAAATTGAAAGATAAAAATACACACATGGTATTATTTAAATTTTTTATTTTTTTTTGAAATTGTTTTGTTGACGTAATGCGGGAATATTTTGTGCAGTGTTTTAAATTCCAAGAAAAATAATAAAAATATTTTTATCGTAAAGCAAACGAGATTAGAAAATTGTGAAGGCTTCGTCATTAGTCGAGAATTGCTTCCGGAAATATTTGAATAGATAAAATAGGTACTTGTAAACTATAATCTGATTGCATGAGACCATCATGTGATAAAAGTGATAATTGGAAGCGCAATCTACACTCATGAGTGTAATGCAAAGTATAACTTTGTTTTTTATGAAACAACTAGTCATTTAAGGATGCAAGATAGCCTATATGTTACCCAGAGGCTACACCTACATTCATAAACAAAATTTAACGACATTGATTAGGTAGTTGTTGTGTGATAAAGGAACAAATATACAGTCTAACACGCAATGCCCGTTGGATTACTATTTGAACTAACGATTAGCATATGCTTCATCTTCCATGTAAGTGACGAAATATAATACTTAAACCTGCTTTAGGTTATTGACCTGATTTACTAAAAACCTGTGTCACGTAAGAGCCCTCAGAGGCAAGTTAAAACTATCAAAGGCACTCTCAATTTTCTGGCAATACAAGGATGTGTTTGGCAAGACGTAGGGCTTAACACCAAAAAATTGTTATTTCGCGTAAATATGGGACTGCTCGTTGTGCTAATCTTCAAAGAAGGCCCCATCATGGCCGGAAACTTTTGTTAAGTACGCCTGGCTTTGCTCTACCTCCTCTTGATACCTATGTACCAATGCGACTAGGTGCACTAGCAAACAAATCTACCGCCTTCGACGGACTGGCTTCTTGTATTATCCACCCTGGAGTTTGATCATCCAAACTACAACTCTGGTCCCAGAGGTATGCTATCTAAAGCAGTGACACCAGAACTTCAGCTGTGGCGTAATTTTGCCTTCAGCCAGCATCTGGGCCCGGTATACAGTAAACTTAAGTACAGTAAACTCAAGTCCAAATCCAGTCAATGGAGAAGTAATACCCATCTTGGTTTTGAAGAGCTGAGCACAGCATCAACCAAGACTGGGTCGACGAAAGTATGAGTGCATTATCATCTCAAAAAAGAGATCCTTCGCCTTGCAGTAACTACCGAGGCATATAAGAACTTTCTGCAGCACATTAATCGGGACGTACTTGTTTGACAGCGAGGCAAATCTTGGAAAAAGGCCAATGAATCCCAAGTCGAAATTTATCACAAAGAGGACTGAAAATCTGCATTCTGGAATGCTTTGCCTTGAGCTCTATACATTGATTTATAATGTCGTCAAAACTAATCGCTGGAAAATACGAGATGCTCCGTGTAGTCCGGAAACAGCTCAACTGAACTTTTCCAAACATGCACCGGGTTTTGATCAAAAGATATGGACTGTTAGGTGACTTTTTCAATCTCGTGCTGATGCAGCTTTCACCAATCCGTGTAGTTGGTGAGATATACAAACGACATCATTCATCGGTCCCTCCCAACGTACCACCATAGAGGCTTTCACGACAATTAAAAGCGAAATGCAACGAGTTTGTCTTGAAATGAATAAGGCAAAACCAAGAAAAGTATAAAAAGTAGGCACTCTTCACGAACAAACAAAAGTGATGACACAAAAAAAATTGTTTTATTTTTTAATACATTCTTTACAGACACATCGAAATAAGTTACAACGAAGGAACTACTGAAGCTAAGCACGACTTTCCAAATTTAAATGTTAAAGGAAGTGTGAATAAAGGAGTTATGAGAGACAAAGATATTTGGCCGCCATTTCCCATATTTGCCGCTGTACACTTTTCACCATTAACAGCCATATCCTTATAAATATAAAATATAAAATTAATAAAAAACAAAAATTTAAAAGAATAACTTAATTTATCAACTTACACTAAAGAGAATGGTGTCGACAAGGACCAGTGCCAGAACCAAAGTAAGTTTTTTCATTACAATGAGCCTTGTTCAAGCTTAGTTAAACCTTTGATCGCTTTATTAGAAAATTCCATCTTATATAGATTTTGCAAATAATAGAAAATGTCAAGTTTATCTTAAATCTTATTATTTGCATTGAATATAATTATTATTATAAATCAGTTTTTAAACTTAATAATAGAGAGAGTACATGCAACATCCCTGCAATTCAATTCAATACTTGAGGTAATAATGCGGCTTAAACATGCTAATTGACGACGCGTAGTTTTCTAAGGGTCATGGTGAACTTGACCTTGAAATTGCCACTTCTCAGCAATCTGGGCATGAAAGTGACTTTCGATAAAACGTTACATAAAGTTATTAAGCAAGTCATAAAGAAGGACTTGGTACACTTCACAAATAAACGCTTGAACTTCTGAAACATTAGTGGAATTGTAGATTATTTTTCTGTTTGAAGCTTGTCTGGCCTAGAAAATGATTATTCCAAAAAGACAGCTTAAAACTCGAAGACCTTAATTTTTTAATTCAATTTTGGTGAAAACGAAAGCCCCCATTTATTCGTCTTAATTCAAGCTAAACAATCTTAAATTGACTTAAAATAAGACTTAAACTTAAACCAAAGGAGATCGGATTTAAGGCAAGGAGTGATGCGGTTGAAATCAAAAAGGGTAAGCTTCAAGTAATTATTTCGTAGCATACAGGAGATCGGTTCGTCCGAGCCATAAGATGTGTGCTTGGTTGGTAGATATCAAAGGTTAATGTTGTGGAAAATAGAGTTGGGAAGTGACGAACATTCAACGTGACATGAAAGGAGTCGATGAACGAAGAGATTGTCGGCTGCATATCTGCGTTCCTCAAAGGTCTTTAAGTTAATGAAGTTGAAGCGATTTCGATAATAAGGGAGAATAAAAGGGTCGTTCCAGAGCAGACCTCGAAGACCAAATCGAAGAAAACGGCGCTGAATGCTTTTGATTGTCGAGATATGCACACGATGATACGGGGACCACACTTGACTGGCGTACGCTAGGAGGGGGTGAACAAAGGTAATGTAGAGAGTACTGAGAGACCACCGTTTTACAAAGCCTAATACAGCGTTGGTCTAAAGGATTATAGAACTCCTAGGCGTGAATATTGCCTATGGAAACGATTCTGAAATCTATGGAGGTAGGGATGTCCTTTTATCTGGGGATCTGTTCCTCGATTGCTTCCTCTTCTAAACTGAGTCGGCATTTGATGCATGAAATGGGGTTGATCTAATCATCATAAGGGTATTCATAACCCCTTTGGCGCTAGTGAATTATAAAAAAAAATAAAAAATAAAAAATGTCTACCAAGTTCGTTAACAATTTGATTTCCTTAAATATCTTCAAATCTTTCTACCAGAGCTTGTAGGTCCTATGTCTTAAAGTATTAAAACAGCAAGAAATAGTTTAAGAATGTTTTAACTCTAAGTGCCCTTTACGTCCAGACTCAGGTTAATACTGGTGCATCGACTGCGTAAAATCCAGCCTTGAAATAGATTTAGTGGTTTGACTAATGAATGCCAGTACTGACAGCAAAAATAGCACACCTTCCACCAAAAACGAGTGATTTTAAAAATTCAAGTCAGAAACCTTGCTGAATATATATAAGGCAGGAAAACCGAAAAGAATGCCATATGGTTCATATTATTGTAAATTATCGAGACTAGTTGCACGGCGTGTTGCCAATATGACCTCTAAGACTACCGTGTCCTGATTATTAAAGATGCTGGAGCTTGGGGAAGTTGCATTTTCCTAAACTTGGTTCCACTAAGTTTCCAACACTGGACGCTATCTTACCGATGTTTATCGTGATTGGTTGTCCTTTAGATTGAGACTATTAAACTGCGTCTGACGTTGGACCAAGCAACAGCAGGCGTGCGATAATATCTGCCTTTTACCACACGAGAACAGATTTAAGCTTTTAAGGAGCACCAGGGGTGTACAGTGTACGTACGTTCCAGGCGCATACTCTCATTTCATAGACCGTGAACGTTCCGGGTCGTGATTTTAAATGAAGAAATTCATTGATATCCGGGACAAGTGTCTCTTTTATAACTATTCTCTTTTTGAATGTAATAAGGACGTTGCCCCAAAGGCACAACTCTCAACCTGGAAGACCTTGCAGAATCAACTTGTGTCCATATGAATTTTGAGTCTGTTAAACGATGAAAGTACATACATACGTTCGATGAACAGATGGAGTAGCACATAGTGAAGCATTTTTATTACTTTCATGATTCCGTTGACAAAAAACATTCACAGTCGGGGTGATATTAGGACAAAACTTTGAAGTAGTCACAATGTCCTGAGAGTAGTACAAAAAGGCAAGATTAGGCCAAGTACCTCGAGATGCTTTGAACAGTGCTACTTAGAGGAAGGCTGGGTCATCTTTTTCAAATATCACAGATGACAGAGAACTTAGTCAAGTAAACTAAAAATAGGGTGCCTGGGATAAAAGGTGACGGTATCTCAGGCAAGAACCCATCATGACTCAGTAGCCCATGAGTTGGAATGTCAACGTATGCTAAAACTTAAGGTTTGAGCAATTATTTGCGTTGCCTGTTAAGTACTGAACATTTGCACAATATCAATTTCAAAGCACTAGAGACTTTATCGAAATATAGACGAATTTACATCAAACGATGAATCACAAGCCTTGTTACTGAGGAAACACTCATAGAAGGTTTTAAAAATGATTTTCTACATTTCCTTGTTAAAATATATTATATTATTTTTAATTGACCTATTTTACTTAGTTAATCCGCATTAAAAAAAAAATATACCTTACGAATATTTTTAAAACTTCAAAAACGTATTTAAGTCGAGCACTTTCAAAGGGAAAGCTATCAAGTGAGTCTTGCCTCAGCGAATAACAACAATGAATAAGAACTTTATTTTTGCTCTTGTCCTTATTGGACTAGTCCTTTTTTTGGTAGGGATATTGTTTACTTTAAATATAAATGCATTTAACATTATTTTGAATTTTAGGACAACGCCGCTGCTTCTACCGAAATGACAAAGTGTAGCGCACAGAACATGATGAACGGTGGATGCTTACATTTGACTGTTTCACTGCCAGTACTTGAAGATGTGGTAATTGGCCTTTGCTTTGAATTAAGTTGCTTCACATCTTAGTGATTTCATTGTGAATTTATCGATGGTAGAAATAAAGGACTACCCATATTAATTGATTGGTTTGTTCTTATGTGCTTTATGGTATCCTTTCTGTGGTGTGATTGCAAAAATCACATAAAAGGTATGTTCATGGGCAAAATCGATGAAGCTACTCTGAGTGAACCTTTCGCAAGCATTCTCATACAACAACAGGAGCGATTGCAGAATCATGACTGACAGACATGGTCTTCTAAAAAAAGGTCCCGAAACTGATTCAATTTGAAGACCTCTTTGAGGAATGGCCATACGACCTTCACAGTAAAGTCTCTCTTCTTACTTTACTGTTTTTAGTAAAAAAGAGATTCCCACTACTGTTTAGAAAAATAAAGCCTCAAAAGGTCTCAAAAATGATAGCAAACGGGACAGTTAAAAGTGCTTTGTCACTAAACTTTCTTTTAAATACCTTATTGCAGTGAAGTTTCGATAGGACTTGAGGGATCGATAGGGTCGTTTTTCAAACAAGTGGTAGTTTAAAACGCAACTGCATGGGATAGGTCTTAGCTGTTCAGGCACTTAGTCCCGGTGGACAAATGCATTCACCTCATGCGGGCGTGTCTGCTGAAAGACCGTTAACCGGTGCCGTTGGCCACACAAAAATTCTGGATGAAGTAGATGGTGCAACCAGTAAAGGCTATGTGACCAGTGGATAGTAGTTGACTCTCGCGAGTAAATCTAAGCGCTGCCTGCTTAACAGAAGGTCGATGGAATGTGGATGTCTCATTTTTAACCGCCCGTATTGGAAAAGTTGACAAACAGCATAACCAGCATGGAATGCATTCATTCAGGTGGCAGACATTTTTGAATGGTTTAGCATGTCGGTATCGAAAATCCCTCTTCTGAGAACTGCTATTTTTGAGGTCTGCTTGATCCACAGAAAACTTAGGAAAATCTCGGATATACTGGTGCGCCTGAGTACCCAGAATAGTGGACTCGAAACTAAGAGGTGGGCTGTCCTTTCTCACTAACAAGCGACACCACCACCACCTACGATGCCACAATAGTGCTGAGAATTTTCTATGCGAGTCATGCCTCTTGCTCGGATCAGTTAGCGGTGCTGTTGTGGTAAGCGCGAACGATCCTTTATTCTCTACCTTGACCTAGACATTGGACGAGTCTTTAAACCTGAGTGCTCCAGTGTGCCCATCTCTCTTCCAAGAGTTGTCTCAGTCCAGATTTCTCTGCAGCTCTTCTTTGACTACTATTCCTTGTGTGAACGCTATTATTTGTTTGAAAGATATTTGGCTAATACTTTATGCTTGAGTTGGCAGTCGAAAATATAATTTCCTTTCCTAGCCAATGCCGGACACTCACATAGTATATGTGCAGTTAACATCTTGATCTTTAGACACGGCCTGCAGGTACCATCTTCTAGAATGCCCATCTTCTTCAATTAGTACCTGAATTTTCCGTGATACTTGTCTCATGCCTAGAGCTTCCCTCCTGGTGCAGCCGGCTGTCATTTTAACCGTAATTTTGGGTTGTCTGAATTTGACCACGTTTTCCCACCTTTATTCGTAGCTCACTTATCCGTCATGTCCAGAAACTTATTTCCTTCAATGCTTGCGTGACTTTTAACACAAGCCACTGTTGAATTGGATAATCATGGCAAGAAATATATTGACTTCAGTCTTCTCCATACGCTTGATCACTACTTCGTTGTCTAGTGGTACAGCGCGTGTAGACGTACCAACATCTCAAATTAACTCTTAACATGCTCAGGTCGAGATCGAGATCCTTCAAAAACATACCTACTCACGCTCTACCATCTATTATGGAGCGATCAATCTGGAAGCAATCAATCCCGGATAAGAGTTCTGGTATAACTTTCGGTAATTCTATTCTTTTCCTGCCGCCCAAAGGTCCCTTTTCGCGTTTCTATGTCCATAGATCGATCCTATTTGGCAGGATAATGGTTGTTGTTGTCAGGCAGGATACCCAGCACATATTTTCATTGTCGTTGTACCCTATCCAAATGATTTCTGCTAATGATTACCATAGGCAATCTTGTCGTCCAACGCGACTGCAAAGGCAAAAGTGATTCAATATCCAGGTGCAGGTGATCCCTCCATCGATGGATGCCTAAACACATTTCCATCCTAACTCTGACACGTGATTGCTAGTTTTCTCATTTTTGCTCGTCCAATCTGGATATTTTAAGACCACTCACTTGGCATTGTATACCAACCCTATCTAAGGCGAGTGTTATACTTAGCAATGTCATGTCATCTTTTTTTAAAAATACGTATTTCACGGTTTATTTTTGTTTCCATTTTAGTTGCAAAAATAAACCAAACAACATTCTAAAACATACGTCTCTCATTAATCTCGGAATGTCATATCCTACTCTACATCGTAGTCGACAGGAACATGTAGAAAACAGTGGAGTCTAAAGTTAATAACACAAATTCAAGAAAATAAAATAAACACCGCAATAAAAACATGAAAATCACCTTCATGTCACTGGATCAACATCAAGCAATCATCTCAACCGTCATCTCTTCCTCTTTCAAGTCATCATCATCAATCCTATTTACTTGTTTTTCCCTATTATTTTTAGCAAAATTTCTCACCTTCGACTTGAATCATACGACATCCATCTGTCCAATACACAAAACCGTCCACGAATAGGAAGTAATCTTGCACCACTACTACGTATGTATTTTTGTACCTTTCAATTGCGAAAAATGTTGCTCCAAAAGCAAAATGTTTCTATATTTCCACCCCTCCACCACACACACAATTGTACCTTCAAAAAGGAAGAACATACGGATAAAATCGTAAAAACAAAACGATTACAAGTAAAAAATAAAAAAGGAGGTACACGGAAAACGTACATATGCATGTGTATGCGTTCAGCTTAAGTAAATACTTAGTCTTACTAAAATGAACTAAAAATATTTCGAAAAAAAAAAATTATAGTGGATTTGAAAATTGTTCAATTTGGACTTGGAATAGAGCAGTACACCATCGAGAACCACTAACTCGGTGATTGGCAGCGGGGGTGTGTACATCGGACCGCATATTATAAATATTGATTTTCGAACATTAAAAGATTTAGTCAGTTGAGGAGTATCCATTAGTTCGCGATCTGAACGGTGTGCGGATTTTTTTTTCCTTTTTGTTTTTTTGGAACAATTACCGTGCGAGTGTTAATTTTGGAAAAAAAAATTTTTTTGTTCTCTGTCAACTGATCTCGTTTTGTGGTTTTATAATATAAATTCAACATAAAATGGTAATTAAATTAAATTTATGTTTAAGGATAAGGATAGCGCTATAGAGTTTGTGAGATGGTTTGTGGTGATTAGATAAGTTTTATGTAGTTGGGAATACTCGTAATCGATTTTTGAATTTATCCAGATGTAGTTTTTGAAAAAAAAAAAAAAAAAACATTTATGTAACTCATTCATAGATCATGGTCTCGAATTACTAAAAGTTTTAGTGAATGTTTTAAGTTTGCTATTTGTATAATTTAAAAATATTTTTAATAATTCCCAACACAATTTTTAGCGTTTCTCTGAAAATTTTATTAAGTTCTTCAATTTCATTCGAATTAAAATTATGTAGTGTAATGTTCGAAAGAAATACTGTGAATTATAAAGCAATGACAACAATACCAACAATTCTCCCCAGTCATTGTGGACATGACCCTCGGACCAAGGGACTGAAACCTAATACCACCTGAGTTTCAAAATCATAAGGGTATTCATAACCCATTTAGCGCTAGTGAATTATATAAAAAAAAAGAATTCTTGTAAAACAAATACGTAGTTCATAATATATTATTTCCTTAAAATATTTATTTGGTTTCGATTAATTATAAAAATTATATAAATAAATTTTTTCCACTAGTTCAATTTCAGTTGCCTACAAATCAATCAGAAAATAAATTATATATTTCAATATAAGTGACACTTTTAATAAACTAGAGAAAAAAACGAAATATTGTCTCATTAGCTTAGTGTGTTAAACATTTTTTTTTTAAAGCGAAAAATGTAATGTCGTTAGCGATATTGACAAGCGTACGTCATTTAACAATTTTTGTTTTCCTATCTTTAGGAATTTCTTTTTAAAAAATACTTCATCTGATGGAATGATATTGTTTTAAGAAAATATTTTTGAAAAAAAATAAGTGTGCACGTCAAAGTATTCTTATACACTTAGTTGCTAACAAAAAAATAAAAATTATTTTAGTGGGATTTTGTAGGTACACATAATTTTAAGTAAAATTATGAAAATATCTGACCTTGTCAATATTTCATGTCTTGATGGTTTATTGTGGAACTCATTTAGTTTGGAGTGAAATATTTTAACGAATTTTTAAGATGGAATAGAACATTTTTGAAACAGTTTTACATTAGAAAAAAGAATTATTTTTAAATATTTCTTTACTTTTTTATAAATCAAAAACTTCCCCAGACTTACCTCTTTATGTAGCGTTACAGTTCGGAGTGAACCCGGGTCTCAACCAACAAGTCTCTCTAGTTAGCCCGGTCCTCAGTTAATCGCCTGCTGTTGTGGTCCTCTTCCACCTTAGGCGAGGTCTTTCTCTACTGTGATGCCCCACCGGATTAGATTCGAAGACTCTCCGGGTTGGAGCGTTGGTGTCCATTCGCTATACATCTCAAACGACCAATGTGCAGTTTTTGGACTAGGTTGATATCGCTGTACAGCTAGTATAATTCGTCCTTGAATCTCCTCCTCCAGAGCCCGTCATCGCAAACGGGATCGAATAGTTTACGAAGAATTTTTCACTCGAAGCGGCCAAAGGTATCTTCATCCACTTTCTATAAAGTCCATGCTTCAGCATTCTGTCCGATTCGTCGATGTTGAGTGTCCCTTTTTGTTGACAGAAAATCCTAAGTTTTGCCTCTTGAAATGCTGAACTCATTTTGGCTTACGCGAGAATGCACCGGTAACAGTTGGCTGACCTAATTGGCCATGACAAAACACTCAGGACATAGTGCAATACTTATTCACAAAATAAGAAACACCGGACGCATTAAACACTGGATCAGAGGTTTGTATTGCTAGAACGGAAAAACTTGGATTTAGATGGATTTATAAAGTGTTGAATCTCTGTGTCCTTGGCACACTTCCATCTCTTCTGCTGGTTCAAGACTCGCAACAATGCTGTATTTTTTTACAACTACACTACCATGCAAATCCATTTCTTGAAGCCTATGTTTGACGGTTGAAACATATCTTGGACCTTTAACGCCTGTCAGCTGGAGTGCTGGCCAAAAGCAACAACTTTACGACCTCCTTCCCAAGCAGAACCAAATTGAAGATCACTGTAGTCCATGTCGGCCATTGCGTTCCATATGACATCTTCAAACTTATATTGCATGACTTTTCATTGGTTGATGGTCAAGCAGCTATAAGGATCTTGCTTGATGATCAGAACGACGACAAGTTCATACTTAAGGTCATTAAGTGCACCTTTTTAACAATTCTCTTGCTTTTAAAACCCAACTTTTCTTTGTCCATCTTTTCCGGGCGAATAACTTTCTGTACAACTGTCCCTGCCGTATCTGTGACTTCGTATCTTTTCCTGAAGCATTGCTTGAGAAAAATGCCAATTCTATATATATTTGTCGTCCTCTTCTTCCTAGCTTCCCTCTTTCTGTCGACAAGGATCACCTATGATCGCTTCGACCCGTTCAAACTACCCCTTCCTCCATGTTCCCAATTCATTAGGATTGGCGCAGAAGAATTTTTGCCTGTTGCACCTCTTTGTTCTACCTGCAATGGCTGAACATTCTGCAGTTTCTGTTTTCCTACGGCTTTTTGCCCTCTGTGAAACATTGGACAGGGGGATTTTCCTCTCTTTTTTTTTACGGGTGTAAGGTATAATAGATTCCCCGATTTTCCTTGAGCATAGGGCTTTATAATGTAGATAACACTGTAATGGTAACTATTCTTACTCTTGTTAGTCATAAGCTGACTTCCAAGTCAAATCTTTAGTGTTAGCTCCTTTCGATTTCAGTCTATTTTGGAATTTTGTCACATTTATCTCAAACTAGCTAATGACATGTCAAGAGAGCATACTTACAATTTTTTTCCATTTTCAAAACTACTGCAGGAGGATGATGAGAAAATGGACATCATGCGTAAAGCATTCCAAATGTTTGACACAAGTAAATCTGGTTTCATTGAAACACTCAAAATTACCACAATTCTCAATACCATGGGACAAATGTTCGACGATCAGGAACTTCATGATCTTATCGAAGAAAATGATCCCGACGATACGGGAAAAGTGAACTTTGATGGCTTTTGTAATATTGCTGCACATTTCCTTGAAGAAGAGGATGCTGAAGCCATTCAAAAGGAATTAAAAGAAGCCTTCCGTTTGTATGATCGCGAGGGAAATGGTTATATAACAACTTCAACACTTAAGGAAATCTTAGCTGCTCTAGATGATAAACTATCATCGTCTGATTTAGATGGAATCATTGCTGAAATTGATACAGATGGTTCGGGAACTGTTGATTTTGATGGTAACTAGCTATTAATTTTTTAAAACAAAGTTTGGTTATATTTAAAATATTTTTCTATTTTCCTTATAGAATTCATGGAGATGATGACTGGTGATTAAATTAAGGAAATATTTTCAACAAGATTAGTATTTTTAAAAGACAAAGTGTATACTAGATGGAAATTATTTGGAATAAAATTCAAAATTCAAAAAAATAAATAAAGTAGTTTCAAAATTTAAAGCAACTTGTGGGGTTAGAAGAGCATTAGAAGGCCTTAGTGTAAACAATAAGTAAATGAACGCAATCAACAATCGTCTCCAGCCAATTCGGGGAGGTATACTAGTCAAAGTAATAGCCTTTAGAGGTGCTCCACAAGAACAGGTTCGCCATATTCTGGGTTCTCACGGCTGATGGGCGGAAGTAGTCGTGTAAGACCACCAAGAGAATCACTAGGACTTGCATTGATACCACCGATGCAATAAGAAATATCCCAACCGTTGGGCTCGAGACAATACTCAATTCTCTTTCCATAGACTTATTTGTGCAAGAATCTGCTCTACGATTAAGTTATTCTGAAAGACAGTAGCACCCAATTACATGGGCAATGCTGCAAGCACGGACTACATAAGTATGTACATATATAATACCCAGTTAAGACTTAATTAGACCACTTACTCAGAAAAGAATAGAAGAAAAGGGGGCATGTAAGCTGGATTATTTTCCAAAACTCTAGGGTTGCCCAGATCAATTAGACTATCACCCAGATCAGAGAAGTGTTTTCGAAATGGACGTTCTAACAATGAGAACAGCCCAACAAACCGCAATGAAAGCGAGCTAATGTATTGACAAGAAAATGATAAAGAACATCTCAGGAAACAGAGAGTAGAGGAAAATGGAAGGTGTGGTTTCTACAGTAATGCCGGAGCGACGGCTCATAGGGAGCCACGGCCTAGCTTCTCGTAACCATTGAATGTGTGCGTGTTATATTTATCGCGCGAATGGAAGGGATCTACAGTTTTATTACCAACTCCGAACAGCGGATTGAGAGGCTTTCTAATTACAGATTATACTCTTGCAGGTTTGTCATGCCTGTGAAGAGGTGCTGCCGCGAATAAAGGTTTTATTGTTTTGAGGCTCGAGCATATGTCCTTTCGCTTAGCAGTCCAACGCACTAACTACTAAGCCATGGCGACCACTGATCCACCAAACAAGGGTATACCCTTGGAGCCCTTATTATATCACGTCATTTGATTTGATGAGATGTAAAGCGCATGGACACTAACCTACCGGTCCGTCGACAAGGGGACAATGCAGAAAAGGAGAACCTTACTTCAGGTGGGATGCACAATTGGAAAGTGATCTCCACCAAATCGATGTGCGAAACTGGAGGCTAGGAACCGAGCTGGGTTGAGGCCATGGTCCGCCTCAGAGCGTCATGAAGTTAGCTATGAAAATGAAATGTGTAAAGCTTCACCAAAGTAGTCAAAGGATACACGTAGTGCTTAATGGTATTATTGTCCAGCTTTGGCACTTGATTTAATGGATTCATCTTTCGAATGCTTAAAAAATAATCTTGGAAACACTTTCGACAATATATGTGTATATCTTCCTTGCTTTCACGTTTCTAGTCGCATCAAACGAAGCCACTTCTGACACTTAAAATTGACAAACATGAGAACGCAGATAAAAAGATTAATTATCGCTTAAAATTGCGTGTCTTCATCAAAAGCTTCAACCTCACTTCCAATCAGCAAAACCACATGAGCAAGCAAAAATCCTTTAATACAAAATTCTATTTCAATTACCTCGTGAAATCAACCTCTCCTCCGTGCGGCATGATGAAATCTTCTTTTTTTCATTAGGAGAACTACTTCAGATAGATCTGAACGATTCGACAAACAAACCGCTGCTCACAGTTCACGCAAATTGCTTCGCAAAAAAAATAAGGTAAATCTCACATAAAACAGATCCCAGAAATGACCCAGTTCCGCGATGATACGTGGAGAATAACTCAAACATGACCCAGAATCAAAATGAAACTGCCGTTTGAAATCAATTTAAATATTTTTCCCTCCAACAAATCGTCATCCTCCATTTATCTGGTGCACACGCAAATGTACCATGTCTAGACTGGGATGCTATATTCCGTGAGAAGTACATCCAACCACCCACCTACACCGCAAGTTGTCATCAGGAACATCACAATATGATCTTTCATTGAAATGCTGCCTGTGCCTTTCCGTTGCCCACTGTTGATGCTTGTCAACCATTCGCGGACAGTCGACATCTTCTCCACCCATTTCGGGTTATGGTCGAATGCCAAAATGGCAACGGTCCAATTTTCACACAATTATTTGATGATACCGAAATGTTAATCCACGGGAGGCAGGCGGATTCCATCCTGCTCAGTGGGACTCAGTGGACTCTATTAACCGCCAATGTCGCGTAAAAGAGAACACTAATGATGATGGTCTGGTCGTTATAAATCATTTAACGCATTTCTATGAACTCCGCTAATGAATCCGATGGCTTTTGGTCGATTCGGGCTTTTGGCAATGAATGAGACTTGCTTGCCTGAAAGCTGATAAAACTTAATTCTATGGGGACTTTTAATCCGGCCGCAAGGAAATTTTTCACACATGACCTGGTTTGCAAAGAGGATTCAACTTTAGCTAGAGGATAAATAAATTCCCCTAGAGTGCACAGTGATGAAATTTTGAGGGACATTTGTGGGTTGTTTTGGAGTTGGTACAATTAACCTGATCCATAAAGAAATAACTTTGTAAGTGTTATGAAAAGTTTAAGCATGGTTATGAATTTAGAAAGGTGGACGTTAAAGGTGTCCTTTTAGCAGAAGTCAGTGACACACGAAAGCCAGCGATAAGGCGGCTTTATTCGGTTTGGTTGGAAATAAAAGTGTTGATAAACTGCTTATGTGTTGACCTTCAAGGCTTCCAGATTGTGCTCACTCTACACTCTGTTTCTGCCAATTTAAATGGTCAAGCATTCTGACATCTGAGATAGTTTGGTTGAGCTTCGGTTGTCCTGGTTGTCTCAAACCTAAGGGCTGCTTTACGAAGATTCTCTTAGTTAAGGTATAATTGGCAATTTTTCTAATCCAATGTATATGGTTGGAGTTCGCGGTTCTGCCTTCCTCGGAAGGGGAACACAGTATCTGCTCTGCTTTCCTGCTTATCGTATCAATGGTGCGCTGACAACTTCTCAAGCAGCTGCGATTCACCATGCTACACTTTCTGCCAACACAAATTTATGGGATGATTGTTCATTTCGCGGAGGTAGTTTGGTCTCAATAGAATACCAAACCAGTGTGTTCCAATCAGAAGTTTTAGCGATACCCGAGACCTCAAAAGAACTATCCTCAGGAATATAATAACTCCGAGAAGAAACATTGACGTAAGTAAGTATAACCAAGCCGATTTCAAAGACCGTCTCATCCACAATGCTAAAATCAAAACCAGTAAAAGGGTGTCGCGATGAGCTTCAAATCCTAAGCACAAAGTCTCACTGTGTTGGGTCCCGGGGCACTGGCAAGAATAGGATCAAAACTGAACTAAATAATGGTTCTGACTTCTGACCCATATAGAGGTTGGTTCTAAAACAAGACATACGGTTCGACTTCTGGAAACTTGATTATGAGATATGGAGCACACCTCTATCATGTTCTCAGTAAAGTCAGAACAAAGGAAAAAGTCGCGCTGAACAAATCAGACATAGCACTTGTATTTAGCACGCTCTCAAGCTACAACCTACTGGCGGCCCATCTTAAATGAAAGAATGTGACTGCGACCTACTCCTGCAGAGGCTGTTGCGACATATCGACTTAAGAGGACACGACGCACTTCCTCTGCTACTAGGAAAACAATCCTAGCCCCATACTTCTTTAGCAACCCAAGTGTGGTTAGATAAAAAACCTTTTCACTTCCACACAGGTACACATATCTAGGGGAACGCAATTGATCCCTAACGATCTGAGTGATCCCCTCTATTCTAACCTTAAGTGATCAACAGAACCAAAACCGATACAGTAAGAATTGTAGTAATTAGCACAGGCCAATAGCCAATTGGTTCACACTCCGTCAAGTTAGGCATATCTACTTATTAACACCCACTGCCGTAGCTGCAACAATACACTCTTTTGAGAATACCTGTTACTATCCAAAACCAGGCACCTCACACGTCTTCCCGATTCTGCAACCTTATAAAATTTCTTAACTCCACAGGATGGATTCGGCAACTACTCCTCTAAGTCACACACAGCGACAGCCAGGACACGTGAGTTGTGTTGTATCGAAAATCCGCATTATCGCTATATGGCTTCTGGTAGGACTAACCAAACAGCCACCTCTTCCTACTTATGTACCTAACGATATGAACACTGCCAGTACGCCGCCGATCTTAACTGAATCTAAATGGTTTCAGGGGTAGATTAGAGTTAAAAGTGCTAGCCATCCACTTTTAGGACCACTTCAACTTACTAACCAAGATTTGGAGTGATCTTAGCCTGAAATAAGCTGTGCCGTGATACCAATGATAAATAAATAAAAAATGATTTGTAATTTTTTTGGACTTTTCTTTTATTTTTCACATAACTTTAGAATATTTTCGTTTTTATTTTTTATGTTTTTATTATTACTTGTTAATTTGTATTTTATATAACTTATTTTTAAAACTCCGTGATCACTACAGTTCTATCAATTACAGTTAACCATTTTTATTTTAATGTAGGTAATAGTTTATAGATAAGAAGAAAACTAAATAAGAAATATTAATTTAAAAATAATATTTACACGATTCTTATGCACATATATAGTTTAATTAAATAACGAACTTATGTTTAAATTATTTTTTTGTTTCATTTTCTTTATGTATTGATGGTAACTAAAAAAAAAAAAGAAAGAAAATTGTATGAACATTAGGTATTCGTTAGGTTTATCAGAGTTTTTGTTTAAATAAATTTTTTTTTATCTTATGCTACCTTTGCACATTTATTTTGTTTGTTTGTTAAGAAGATGTATATTTACATAATATATTCACAATAAGGCAGTTGCGCTAATGTATATAATTAATTTTGAATTCAATTTCGCGCTTAATTTAGGCCACATATAGTTCTCTTATCAGATTGTTTTTTGGGGTAAAAAAAAAAAAAAAGTTCGTTTACATTGTCTTTTGTTATATAAAATTGTTCGGCAGTAAAATTGTTTAAACATTCTGAAGGCAATTAAATTTGTTTTATTTTTGACAATAAGGCAACTTAAGTTCTTTGTCTGCAAGTGAATTGTTTTTTTTTTCTTGTTTAAAAATAAGGCATTTTCTTTAGATTTACATTTTTAATCATTAGTTTATACATAATATATATTTGTTTTATTTAATCTCTTAGATTAAAATTCATTCTGGCACATTTTGAATATAGTAAATATATATATATATTTATTAATTGTTGTTTTATGTATACATATTTAATCTTTTGTTTTGTTTTTTTTTTAATTCACACATTCTTAAAATTGTATAATTCACTTTAAAAATTTTTATTTAAAATCCAAAAAATTGTTTAGAAGCCTTGAAGTAAAGGCTTAGTTGCTAAACTTAAAGGCAATTTTTCAAAAAGACGTTACATATTTGTATATGCATACAAAAAAAAAAGAACAAAAAAAATTATTAAAGCTTTCAAATAAAAAAAATTAAATTACATACATTTCACTTTTATATTCATTGAACTTTTATGTTTTGTTTGTAAAAACTACTTTCTTTTGTCGCAGGTAGTGAAGTAAGTGTGATGATTGTTCTAAGGCCTTTGGTTAAAGTAATGGATATGAGTTCAGGAAATTGTTGAGAATAATTTCTGCATGAAAAACTATGTATTTAGAAAACGGTGAAGTTTGTTCGTTGGCAGAATCTGCTCTAGGTGTTAAAAGGAGCAATACAAAGTAGTTAGCAAAGTTTTTTGCCTGTAGTTCTTGAAATGACTCAAGGAAGCTAATGACTGATCTACAGGAGCATGTTTAGTAAAAATCAAACTCAAAAGGCGATTTGGAAAACCTGGATCATTTGGATGTTGTCAACGAATTTATTCATTAGAAGACCGACTCATAGAATCCGTTTTCTACGATACGTCGAGGTATATGTTTGCTGACGTTGATGTTATCCCAATGAATACGTCGTTGTTTATCTAAAACACTTCAAACTGCTGTCTCACCAACTCGACAAGTTAAAGTTTAACTCCTTTTTGCTTTACAAATACGTTGCATGTGCGCTTCTGATCATAAGCAAATGTGTATCCAATCGAGCTGTCAGTTGTAAACATCGACATGATAGAGGGAATGGATTCTATTCGTCGATCGCTTAAGACAAGCGCATTTTATTTTGGCACTTGCACATACGTTAATATCTTTAGGTACACGAGTGTCAGCAAGTGCTTAGAACTGCAGTTTTGTTGGAAAAACAAGCTTCACTTGAATAAGGACCTTTAAATCAACACTATGTGTAAATGGTGAAAAACATTAGAAAGCAATATCAAAAGTCTGTCTGTTATCAACAATTATACAAGTAATTTAGAATATTGTGACAAATATCGCACTTTCGCCTTAGACGTACTTATCCCTATCTTCTTTGTGTGTCAGGAACGAAGCAGATTGTAAGAACATTTTCATAGCTAAACTCTTAACAAACACAGCGAAAGACAACAAAGGTGCCTGCTTGGACCCGACTAAAGAGGATGACTGGTTTGAAGAAACAGTCTTCATAACAACAAAGCCTACAAAACGCACTGTAGAAACACTCCATTACAAAGTCCGTTTTCTAACAAAAGGTGATTTTATATGCAACAACCAGAAAAGTTTGAAATTATCTAAGAATGTATCAAATCTTGAGTTGTACGCCCTTGGGAAGAACTACTACTGGAGCATAGTAATGGTCTCTCTTTTCATTCCTATTACTTCCAAAGTCAGACTCACTAGTTTCACTTCTTTTTAAAATGCGATGTATCAGCAAAATATGTACCACAATCAAGAACGAAATCATACTGAGCGAGTATGAGTAGATTCTTGAGCACTTAAACAGGGAGTTATATATTTGAATAATCAGGTCCGAAGCCAGTAGGCATCCAGACTTGTTTTGAAGGTTGGCAAGAAAAATGGCGTGAATGGTGAAAATATGTTGATCTTTAACAGAATGCGAAAAGGTATGTAACAAGAAAGTAGAGAAATCAGAAGAATGTAAATTCAAAGTGTACACTGTCATTGCAAGTTGTTAGCGAATACTGGCTTCAATCATTTGAACTTTAAAAGAGAAATGTGTGACACATTTCATATCTATCGAAATCTATTCCAACATAAGTTTGTTAACTTCAGAAGGATAGAGGCTTGAGAAACATATTCACAAATCTACGTATAACGTAATACCTATAACCTTACTCCATTTCAAAACCGTAAGACCAACCATCAACTTATCTCTTCCTTTTTCGTTTACAAATGTAAACAAACTGTCTTCTTTTTACATAATTTAATATTTAAAGCCATTGGTAACCAAAAACATAATCTTCATTAAATTTGTTTCTCTTCCCTTTTCTCTGTAGTTCATTCTCGTGCATAAATTAACAATTTGTCAAACTTATATAAAAAAAAATATTTCTTTGTTCTCTTCAGACACAACGAAGAGTAAAAGAAAACTATGAGGTACACTACAAACTAATAAAAAAAATTATATGACTTTGTACACAGTTGTTATTTTTGCTTTCTTAATCAAAACGAAACATCTACACTATTTTAATGGGGCAGTCATTGCAGTCTGTATCCAGTCTGCTCAGTGTCTTCTTAACCCTTAACGCTGTTAGCCGCACCGATGGGTTCGGATGCCAGCATTCTTGCATTATTTTAGCCAGTGTTTGAAGGACTTCATCGTCCTGCCATCTCGCTGGAATTGGCGGTCGAATTCCTTTTACGCATACGGCTGCATGCATATCGTCAAATGAGGGATCCGATGGAACCACATCATGGTAAGGCAAGGCGTAATCCTCACATATTGTTGTTTTTGAGCCGTGCGCTGTTGTGTAACAACGACGGCACGCTTCCCAAAGAACTAAACCAACTGAATACATATCAGCGCGTTTAAACTCTTCGAATTGTTGTGCATTCAATGTCTCGGCGATTACTTCTGGTGCCATATAGCGACATGTTCCCACACGATTGTTCTGTGCAATGTGGATCATATTCAGTTCACTGACGTATTTGACGGCAAGTCCAAAGTCGGCGATTGCACATTGGCCATTGCGCTTTACCAGTATATTTTTACTCTTAATGTCCCGATGAGCGATTGCTGGTTTACCAGGTGTTCCAAAGATCTCAGTATGAAGATGCGCCAAACCGGAGGACAGAGAATATGCCAGCAATCGTAGTTTCTGTGGTGTCAACACACTTCTCTGAAGATAATCATGTAGACTACCGTGCTCATGGTAGTCAGTGATCAAGAGCATTTGAGTCCATGAACCATTACCCTTAATGTCGGCTGCGATGAATCCAAGAATATTGTCGTGACGCATAAGGATAGTTTGATAGATCTCTGTCTCACGGAACCATGAAGCCTCTTCGGTGGTAAAGAATATCTTTACAGCGACTTTCTCTTCCCGCCACATTGCAAGCCAAACATCACCGTAACGTCCTTTGCCAACCTGACGAACCATTTGAATTTGCTTTGCGATCGTACGTTGGACAAGGAGTGGTAATCCTGATCCTGAACCTGAACTCTGTTCCACCAGCCAACTCTGTTGATTACCACACATTGAGTTAATCAGTCTTGGTTGTTTGCGGTGTTTCTGGCGGCGACAACAAACCACTCCTAGCACAAAGGCAAAAACCGATATGCATACCATCAGGATTATCAGAATCAAACGTTCTGTAGGAAGAGCAGGAACTGGTAGCTCCGGTGGTGGTGTTGTTGTCTTCGGTGTGAATGCAGGGTGAAGGTTACGATTGCAATTATCGGCGGTATCACAGCAGGCAATATTTTTTCCATGAAGATGGGGCACTGATGCCACTTTGCACTGCAAAAAGGAAACAACATTTTGAATTAATTCTTTGAATGGTCAAATATTTAACAAACAAACTTACCATTAGTAATCCACCATATTCTTCAGGTGGCATGCAACCATATGTTCGTTCCTCTTCGTATGTTCCAGTTATGTCATCGTATACTTCTTCAACTGAACTAAAGCAAGAGCCACCGGGTCGTGTCTCACAAGTCCCATTAAGAGCATTATCTGGACAGCTGCCATCACAGTAGCAGACAAGTGTGCGGGCTAAGAAAAATAAAAAAAATAAGCAGTAGATTAGCACCTGTGGTGACTTTAAAAGAAAAAGTTTGAGTTGAAAATAGAGTCACTGTTCTCGAATAGTGAACAAAGGCAAATTGAAAATGATAGGTAGCTTGGTTGAAGCTCTAATTTGTTGATCCTAGTTGCCAGTTCCTGCCAACGTGCTTAAAGTTCTATAAGAAAATCTATAGAAATGTCAACTGTGGAACGCAGTACGGCAATAGGATCCACATGTACATTTCTTTAACGGACGTATATTGGTTAACGCAGACGTAAAGTATTAAACAGTCGAGCGTGTAAGCATGACACAAGCGAGGAAGAAAGTTCAAAATTATCCTGATTGCAGGCCTGTACAAGATCCACATTGGAGTCAACTACGAGTCTTATAAACGATGGCTGCAGTGTCCTTCAAGCCGGAGTGGAGGAGGAAAGTCAGCGATGAATTATATGGGCTATTCACCGAAATTGACCTAGTCAGAGGAGTCGAGGAGACGAGGAGTGGTTTGGACATGTTGAGCGCAACTCAGGTGACACATGGAAGGAGGAAAGGAACCTCAATCAATTTGGCGGCAGAAATTGGAGGCGGCTAGCTAAAAATCGAACTAGCAACACTTGCTGGTTGAGGCCCAGGTCTACACCAGACTGTAACGATTTTTACCCAACTCAGTACAATGGGCTAAATGAGCCGATGAGATCTACGTAGAAAGTAACTGTTGTACCAGTCTATTGGAAGTAAATTGGCATGTAAGCTATACTTATGACTTTAGAAAGAGCAATGTGGATTCTCAAATATTCCTCGGTTCGTTGCATTAATCGCTTTAAAAAAAAATCTATGTTCCAGTGTTTAATTTCGTTCTATATTCCGGATCTTAAAAGAAATTCCGCCCTTTGTTCCAATCAATCAAACTCCAATCAAAACAAATGAAATTCCTATAATTATGGGGGGAAAAAACCGCATGTAATGATATATAACTACAATCACCTCACCCCTTCATTCTCTCGTTGCATGTCAGGCGGTTAGATTTGTTGCTGCAATGGCAAATATGTTCCACATACAGCTGCTAGTTTGTGCAGAGAGTTGCTTTTGCTGCTTAAGCCCCCCGCGGGCAAGGCCGTTTCCAAGAATTCGCTCGTGTGTGAAATTACTTTTCTTTAGAAACTTTACTCTTTCTTGTTTTAAGAATTCATTTTAAATCGAAGCATTGGAATGCAAAACATCAAAGGTAGAGGAGTTGCAACTAAAACAGTGGTCAATCTTTCCTGAAACCGAACCATCATCACTCAAATAATCGAACACCACACATTCATTTCGCGATAGTGAATTTGAAAAAAAAAAAAAAAAAACCAAAACTCATTAAAGCGAAACAATAAATTGCGACTTCGCGGAATAGAAAACAATTAACAAAGCCCCAGTGTTATTTTTAATTACAAATATGTAACTTTTTATCATCGTGTCAAGATAAATTGTTAACCATATAGCTGGGGTAAACCAGCTGCAAGTCAAAGGAAACCAGACACAACTTTAAAAGTAGGCGGGCTGTTGGAAGCGTTTTTAGTTGAAAAATCAATTTACGATCGCATGTATATCTGCAGAACCAAGGAATCTAACTGGTGTTAGGTTCCTAGATAAAAGATCTAAACATTATAACACTTCACGGTGCTCCATAGTACATAATTCAAAAGCTACGCTCCCTGTGTTCGCCCACAAATGAAAATATTTGTTGTTTAATTAGAAACAAAAAAAAAAGACCAAGACTAGAGAAGCTAAAGCCAGAGCTTGAGGAACTCAAATGGCTTATCTATGACTTTGTGTGCAAGCGCAACATTACTATGCATGTGCAGCAGTAGCGCACATATTAGTTTAACGATATCAAAAAAAAAACTAATAATAGTCTTATGAACGCCAGGAGGGAGAGGAACGCATAATTAACCACGTGTAATGTTGAGAGATAGTGGAGATCCGTTCGTTTTCCCTTGAGCTGGCTGCAATAGCATGCAACACCCATTAGTGTTAATGACAGTGATAAGTGACGAACAAAAATTACAAAAAAAGAAGTTAGACCTTTAAATTTTTAACATTCAGAAAGAAGGTTTTAAGATCGTTAGCTAATGAGTCTCGGAGTAAAGATTTTACCGAGGTTAAGAATGTTGCTATGGTGGAATACATCATTATATGTTCCAAGGATATTCTGGTAGACCCATAAGCTGCTACTAGGTTAATTAAGGTTATAGTGCCATTCAACATGCTCCAACGCACTTAGATGACAAAAGAAAGTCCATTCTGATACCATAAGCTTGAGTTGGAATTCCTCAACCTATAACTTGTTAAAGTGTTGAAAAAGAATGCTGGCAAATATAAATTTTCTTTAAGGGAGAGGGCATGGCTCATGCATATCTCCTATTAGTCTTTACACCACCTATAGCATGTTTGCCTTAAAAACAGTATCCGGTGTTGACACCTATTTTTATGCTGTTTTTCAGTCTTCTGAGCGAGGTCAAACTCTAAGAGCCTTTCAAATCCAGCTTAGGTTGAATCCACTTAGTAGACTGGCATATCATTGGACCGTCTAGGTTCATCATGATGGTTGAATCCACTTAAATTGTTGGTCTTGGAGTTATAAAGCTGTTACTAAGACCTGTCCAGTCAAGTGTCTTGATGGAAGCCTTAAAATTTTCCATTTCCTTTAAAGATTCTCAAAGCATTGTGATAAGCCCATTATAGTGCTTAATGTTTTAACATCAGGAAAGCTTCGTAAACCCTTTCTAAGCTAATCTTCTTCATCGAATTTAAAAACTTTTCTAAGATTCTTTCTTTACTCCGAAATGGGAAAACTAAGACTCTTGCGTTTGTGCAGATGCCAAAGGCGGAGTTAGGGGAAACACTAAAGCCTATCTATTCTGTCCCAGATCAATTGAAAAAAAATCATTTGCTTACAATCTGAATCAATAGAAGATAAGACCACCAATCGCCTACCTAACCCACTTCCGTCGGAGATAATTCGGATCATTATGCAAACTCAGCAAAGACCTCATGTCTTCACAAACGAATAACCCCCACCACTGGAATCATATGATCAGTTTGCTGTTTGATTGATGGTAGGTATTGGTGATGCCGGCCTTCCTTTATCTACACGAAGTAATTTAATTTTTTTTTTTTTCTGTGAAATATGAGACAAGAGCAAACGAAAATAAATACAATTCTAAATGATGAGATCGATTGGGACAATGAACGTATAATTATTTTAATGGCACTTTCCCACCACCCCGTAATTATGCGATTCGATTGTCGGTAGGGCGTAATAGTAGTTGCAGTCATGCGAAACTTATTCCATCTTCTATCTTCCGTTGTGTTGCACTTCAGTGGGAAGTATACGAGTACGTGTAGTAATCCGAAGACACAGCGAAACTGCAAACAGTAAATAACTTAATCTTTGAACTCGACGAATTGCTTTTTCTGTTTTCGCTGTCACAGAATTAAATAAACAATAATTCGTATCTACACCCCCGCTTGGTATGGCTATCATCTTTTAGATTATAAGACGACTATCACCCACTTCCTGTGAGCGTGCTCACCCAACCGCGATGTGTAGTAGTACTCGTACGTAGCGAGTGTGCAGCAACAAAGAATAGCGGCCGCCCATTCATTATTTTTCGCGTTTTGCGCGCGCACAAACAACGTCCTTTGCCGCACCTCTGATATATTAACATGGTCTCCTACGATCCGACCGTCCATCCGTTCATTCATTTGTGAAGGAAATTTATTGGGAATGCAACGAGCCCCCCAACGTCACATCCTCTCTCTGGTGTGGTGTTCATCCTTCTTCCCAACTTGGCACCGTCATCATCGCCTACTCCAAGGTGGGTCTCGCTTGACGTGCTGCTTGTTGGTGTTGGTTGTAGCATTCATTCATGGGAAGTGCATACGACGAGTATCTTTGAACACAAAGCCAGCGAGTACTCATGAAAGACTACAAATTTAAGTATGCATCATGGTGCATATGTCATTAATTAATGGTTACTCTCTGTTGGTGAATGCAACCAAAGGATTTCCTTCCTCTCTCTGATTCCCAGAATGCAGATCTATCTGGTAACCAGATTTTGTTTATCCCAATTTCAATTCAATTGTATCTACTGCTACTGATGTGAAAAAAACAGCAAAATATTTGCATTTCTCATTTGGTAGCCAGACTTTGAAGTACGAGAACGTGTACAAAACCGAGAGAAACTCTATACACAGTCCCCGAGCCGGCTACTGAATCTAGATAATTGCATTGACACATGTTCGGTGCTAATTTTATGGGATCTACGTGTCATGTACCTAATAATATTTATCTTTTATTTTTTCTTTATGAGTTTCTTTTGTTGTTTCATTTCATTTGCTCACGGATTAGTGTGTTGTGTTCATTTTTTTTTTTTCATTTTTGCGAAAACAAATTGCTGTTGATAGGTGTTAGATGATGCACATCCGGTTTGGGTTTGTCAAGTCTCTGGAATTATTAGCGAGGCATTAAGTTGGTTAGGTAATTTTAATGAGTCTAGCAGTTGACAAATGCTACTGAAGGTGGGACGGGATGTTTGCAATGAAAAAAGCTAATTTACTGTCTACCTCTACAGCAATGTTATCAAACGGATGTGAGGTGACGAATGTGGATCCTAACGCGTCATGATCAATGCGTTAAATATAGATCATAGGTTGGCCTGATTTTTATCGATTCCGAAAATACTTTTAAACTACTTTTATTTGGTTTGCCTGGAGAGGTATTCCTCGAGAATGCTACGTGGTTCTAAGGTAAACAAAAAAGTGAAAGGTTTTCAGAAAAATACGTCCAGCAAAACCGCCTATATTACGGCGATGGTATGGGACTAATTTTCTCACTTGTAATTATGGCTAACACTTCCGCTTAGGTAAACATTGTTAGACGACTGCTCGAATAGGGAGTTTTCGATTTGTGGAACATATTCTCTCGATTTAAGATGCTGAAGAGCATAGACGTCCAGGCAGAGAGAACACTTTGCAGTAGTAAGTAACGTCATTGAAAACGGCAGTGATAACTACGGGCTGAATCAGACTTATGAAGCTAAAACGTAGCAAAGCCACAGAAGAAAATGGCATTCAGGTCGAGCTATTGCTAGCCTTACATCACCTAAGCATGGGTACGAAGATAGCTGCCTATATTATGAACGAAAGGCATCATCGTGAGTTAACCGCAGAACAACGACCTGAGAGAATGCAACCGCAAACGAATCCAGCTATTTTTAGATCATGGCCACGATCATATATGTAAGTCAGATTGCAGCGAATCGAGGCTGCGTAGACCAATCGAATATACTAATCGTAATTGTCTAAGAAGCAAGATGGTAACAGATGTCGTTGAAGAGAAAGACGTTATAACGGGCTGCATATAGCTAACAAATTTCCCGTCAAATCAAAATAAGAATACTCAACGCATGCATGGACGTAGAGGCAGCACTTTTGGCCCTATATGGGGAAGAAACTTGCCTGGTAGCAAAAAGCTTCCAAAGGCTACAAGTGTTCCTTAATAGAGCCCGAGAATACTAAAGAATACCGAGTGCAGAGTTGACTCAGCGTACAATTCTTTGCCGTCCCCTAAGACACAAAACATTCTTGAGACCAATCAACCTTTTAGAAAACCGGAAGAGAGTTTGTTCTTAAGTTTAGTGATTTTCTTGATGACCAACGCGTATGTAATGTTGAAAGATTCAAAAGAGGTTTGCGAGCTGCTATTCATGTAGTTGAAGGTATTAAGATCAGGTTTTGTCAACAAACGACTGACTGAAGGCAGTGGAGGGTTTAATCAAGAATTTTAGTGCAAAAGGATCTTGGGATCTAGAAAAACTTCATTGATTCTGTGATATCACAATCGAGCTTCTTCGGATTCATGTGCTTTGATATTGCACTAATAGAGCAAGTAGAGCAAGTAGCTCGCAATTATTGGAAAGAACTCGTGATGGAGTATGTAGGACCTTCTTGCTTTTTTTTTTATCCCCAAACAATTTTTTTTTTTTTACAAACCTATTGTAAAGTTTAGTATTTAGGCCGCCAATTATCATCTTAAAAAGGAAGATCCTTCAACCTTTCATGGGTCTACGTGTTGAAAGATGAAAAAACTCAATAAATGCTTATTTTCTCTTATCGTGATCCACCTTCATTATATAGATATGTACATAGTTCACGATCATAAATGGTTAAGCCAACAAAGTCACAAGCAAGGCCTTACTTAGTCTTTATGTAATTGTGATCTATTCATTACTCCGAATCAACTCATCAATCAGCAAATCGTGATCAGAAGTGCCACAGGTTGACAGTCGACCTTCGGCGATAGTCATTTGTCAGATACGTACTATTGTATGCAACTTGGTTGCCACATAAACTGAATTATTCGATTTCTATATACTGTCCCATTGTTTAAACTTTAAAGTAACCTACATGATTGACAGACTAATTAGGTCCCCTTTGAGATGAAATATTTGTTTTTCGAAGAGAAAATTTGATTCATCCACAAACGGAATTAAAGTCTTTTAAAACCCACTCTCTAAAAACAAAACACCTGCATAAATCTTCTACAAAACAAATTTGCATAAGCATCGCCCCATCATAAACATAAACAATCATGAATCGAGAGAAATCCAATACAATTCAAGTTAAACCAAATCAACCCAACCCCATGACTGCACGATTTGTTAGAGATACACCTCCTCAACTTCGACCGCCACCACACTTTGGACGCAGTGTGGGTTGGCTTGATGCCTGCCTAACTGACTGACAAACTGAGAGAAAAAAAAAACCTAAAACAGTGAAATACGCAAATTAACATACGCTTGTCAAAACACTTAGCGAATGCAAATTTAAAAAAATCGTCAAATTGTACTTTTTTTTTTTGCTACAGATACGAGCACCTTTGAGCTATAAATTTATGTTCTACCAGTATTTGTGTGTGATGTGTTCCTATTCTCTTAGTTCATAATTATTTTTGAAAATAAAAAAACCCAAACAACACGAGATTTTAATTTGCAAGATCGTTAAAAAAAAAAAAAAACATGCAGACTACAACAAAAGGAAAACCTATAACAAATTTGTTTTTTGTTAAATGGGGGCACAAGCACAGCAGCTGGTTCCACAAATCTATTCGATATCTCTGCCTACACGCAGTTATACAAAGTATCTGTCAGATTGTAAAATCGCTGCATATGCCCAGAGTGTGCGTCTATAATATGGAGTGCTCCCCTAGTCGAATTGTCTACCTGATCGGATGTGTGGAGTAAACAAACAGAAAAAAAAAAATTTGCGGGGGTTGAGCTCAGTTTTATTTGGATTTCCTCACCATCATCTTTATCCAGTCATCTATGACGTATAGTGCGGTGGCCTCGAGCGAATGCGATTCAAAGATACTTTAGAGATATTGTTGGTGGTGTTGATTGCGTACGTTGTTTCGTTGTGCGTGGCGCAAAATTTGTTTTCATTCACAATGCGGCGAGTGGGCGAAAAGATGAAAACAGAAAAAAAGAAGAAAACCTGTGTGGAATACACACATGTGAAAGGCCTTTCAGTGTTATAAACATTTGAATAGTCTAATACCAGATGGAAACTGTTATATTGACAGAGATTAAGTGGGGATATTCGATAACAGAAGTGGAGGTATAGACCGAAGTGGGAGGGTTTCTTTTTTTCATGAATGAAGTGGGTGATACTAGTTCGAGTGGTAACATTGGACACAATATAAAAAATTGATAACGTTCATATTAATAACTATAGGGGATTAGATTTATTGGATTTGAATCCCTTGAACTCGTAATAAATTATAAAAAAAACAAAGATACCAATGATTATGGGTTTTAATTGTTTATGGATTGTATTTAGAACGAAATATTGAAAAATACGTTCCACAAGTGTGTTTTTCCTTTGGTAAACGAGCTATTCATTGGAATTTGAATAAAGAACATATCGAGGGTCAATTCTACCTAGTTTCGTATGAAATACTGAAAAATCTAAGACTAACTTTGTTCAATAGAATAAAAGGAGAGAGGGTCGCTGTCGAAAAACTTGATGCAAAACGACCATAAATCAGCGTCGTAGGCAGGTCAGGCAGAAAAGGCAGCACGTATCCAAGAGTTTGTCGTTTCTTTACCATTTACTAACGCTTACCATACTGGTCCATATTTTTTAAGTGAACACTGTTCTGTAGGGATGAAAATGGACATTTTCCTCGAAAGAACCTATGTGTTCCATCAACCATATACAAACAAAAGGTGTCTTGCTAGGTACTACAGGTCGTAGAATTTTCAACGAACGCAATCCGTGTAGTTTAGGGTGACAAGCTTTTTGGCAACTCTCTTCTGTTATTTATTAAGTTTTTCTACGCGTTTGTCTGCATTCCAACATCATCACAAACAGCTTCAAACCTTTCAAGTGCGCGCCGGAGTCCGGTCTGGGAGTACCTAAAGTATGCCAAAATTATCCGTGAGAAGTACATGACTGATCCTTCAGTCCCCCAGTACGACACATTTAGCCATAACAATGGGTACGCTACAACAAGCAGTCCATTTGTACAATAGAAAGGAGAAATGACAAAACGCACCCCTAGCGGAGTCCCACGGCCATAGTAAAAGACATCGATTTAACGCCGCCGTGCGTTGCATCTGAGACGGATTGGTCTTTCGATGGGTGCCACCAAGAAGTTCATTTAAAAAGGAGAGATAAATCGCTTGCTTTTATCAAAATGTTAAAGTGATCCAATCTGCTGAAGATAAGGCAGTCAAAAGCACTTGATTCCAAATGAGTTCCAGCAAGGTTGCATGCTTTCACCATGACTTTTTTTTTTGTGGGAAAATTATGAAGTTACTCATATTTAATATTGCCTTCAAGCTTAAAGTTCTACACCACACTAATGATGTCCGCATACACTCTCTACTGAAACAGGGACTAAAAATTACATATTGGGACTTAGGTCAACCAAATATGGTTGACAAATGTTGATTCGACATTTTAAATTCAATTATCTTGGTTCCGCTGTCGTATATTTTCATTAAGATTAGATACTGTTTCGGCAATAAACTATAACATTCGATTATGAGACAAACAACCTTTTCTTCCATTCGAAATCGAATTTATTCACAGAAAATAATATTTTTTATTTTTTTTATTTCCAAAAAAATTAATAAATAACCTTTCACCGCACACTGTATACATTTAGAGATCAGATCTTAGGCCTCTTCGGCAAGTGGGTGGACAAAGGTTTGACAATTTGAATAACAAAATTTGGTCTTTCTTTTGGGAAAAATAAAACTCACCGCTATATCTTTAATAATAAGCTGAATTTGGAATCAATGGATATTCTCTTATTGTGTGCGCGCACACACTCAGCGACAAAAGGTCTCATAAATATTTAAATTTATTTTTTATATTTTTTTCTGTTTTTCTCTCTTAGAATGATGCCCACCGTCATCATTATCATAACACAATACACAAAGGTATAATAATGATGCTAATATCCGGTTCCTTGCATATTATATTCATTTTTTATGATTACTAATAGCTTGGGGTTTCTCCCGCCCGCCATGCCATGCCATCTGTGCTAAACAATAAGACACTTCCATTCTCATTCAGGTGTTAAATTCATTCATTAGTTTGAAGAAAAATTAATTCATAAACTAAAAAAAAAAAATCAAACAGAAGTGGGAGATACAAGATGTTGCCAAATCTATCGTATCAAAAGTTACTGCCCATTCTGTGGGCGTTACTAAACAACAAAAAAAATCGATAAAATTTATTAACCAGTTACCAAAAACGAAATGTTAGACAAATTTTGTATTCAAATTTAGCTACGGAAACATAAAAAATTCGAAACCCATCCTCATGTACTAATTAGAATTTGTATATTGTGTCGAACCACTTTGTCACTGATGCCTTTGCCTGTCGGACAGTAACGCCCAAACAAAAGCCTCCAGATCATTAATGGCGATGAATTAGTCTACAATTATATGAATAAACAGATTAATTTTAATTAGTATCGAAATGGACAAAAGAAAATTAATTTATTCATCTATTCAGAGCGATAGATGTACAAACCGCAAGGGTTATATCTTTGGTTGACTGCATCAAGTGAAATTGATACCATCTGTCATTCAACCAGTGTATAGATGACAGTAGCTGACGTTTGTATGTACATTTTCTTTAAAAATCAAGATACAAAGGAGAGAGAGAGAAACAGCACAAAACCATTAACATGATCGCAAACACAATCGTGTCAAAACTTAAATGTGGTCAAAGTTACAACTGTCAAAAAAAAATCTAAAGAAACATACAAAATGTGTGGGTATTTTGCAAATTGTCATTCAAACTGTCACTACAGGTTGTCATTAATTATTACTTCAACTTTATTTTTCATGAACAATACAAACAGATTTTTTTTTTTTTTTGAGACAAGAAAACAAGCAAAACTAGGGAAACAAACAACACTAGTTCGCAACATGTGGGATATATCTACAAACTAGACAAACAAAAACATACGTTTTTTTATGTGTGTTAATCTTGTTAATATTGATTGATAAGATTTCAAACGAAAATGACAGTTTGTTGTTGTTTTGAAAAAAATAAATTTGTTGGAACTTTTGATTGACTTTCAGTTCTTGGAAATAAAAAAAATATTCTTCGGTTATAGTCTGTTATCGAATGCTTATGTCAGGCAGTGACAAACATGTATAAGGTTAGAATCTTAATTTAGAAATTGTCTCAGTGTTTATATTTTTTGAAGCAATATACAGAGAAAGCATGGCTTATACTGACCCGTGAGAATGTTAAGGAGTTCATATCTGACAAGTAAATTTGTTGGTTTATGACAAGAATGTACAAAATAAACTTAATATAAATTCACGTAAAATTAATTTATTATTTACATATATTGGACCCATGGTGGGAAGTTCAAGTGGTCGAATGAACCTTTGGACCAACAATATGCTTCTTAGGCGGTACTTCTTAGTTTTATTTTGAACCAATGTGGGTGTGGTGGCACCTTTTATCACCCAAGTTTACCGATTTAAATTCACCCACTGATACCCACTGAATGTAAGAAGAAGAATCAGAAACATGAGGAGACATCATTTCTTCCATTTCCACGCTTGAAAAACCACTACAAGTCGAGACATACTTACAGGAGCCCTGTTTTGAAGATCGTGGAAACCTTGTCGGACTCACTGCAAATTGTTCCACTTCGAGTTGGCATTTGATCTATCCCTTAACCGAAATTCTAACCTCAAACTGTTATCCATTTTATGGCCATTAAGATCGCGTAAAGACTTATAGGTGAGGCATAGGGGTTAAAAGACCTAGAGATTCAATTTTAAGACAACAGCTGCCGGCTACATCGTATTTGTAGAAGTCGTTCAATAGGTGCTGTTCTTGGATTTGAGGTCCATCATCGCCAACTCAATTGAAGTATTCGTGAGTACCTACCTACTTTGGCAAATGTCAATTAAGTATAAAAAAGATGAGAGTAAAGCAACATCTGCGATGACCATTTACATAAGTAGATTTAATCAGGTCGGCCAACAAATTTGGAAGCATTGCAACCATGCTCACTGTAAACAAGAAAATACCAGTACGATGGCTTGCAACCATGCTAGTTGCTTCAATGCAGGTGTTCCACCTTTATGCGATAAACAAACGAGTATTGTATCTGATTTCAAAAATTGTAAACATCACTATCACAACTAATCGCCCTAAGGCACACTCTTAACAAATTAATTTTCAAATCCATTTAAACCACAGCCTACATTTTATGGCTCTCCTCAAAAAGTGAACGTACACGTGTATGTCTAGCTAGCTACTCCCTTTTACATTGCAGACACCTTTCATTTCACAAAAAAAAAAATGCACTCCACTGCACAGCACAGCATCCCACTGACATACACAGCTTGACGTCCTCGGCAACATGTTGCTAAACCATGCTGAGATGACAAACTTACACATACGTATGCCACAAGAAATCAAAGTCTTTCCTCCTTTCCAGACATTTTTCCTTCGTTTTTCTTTAATTTTATGTTTTCCTCTCAAAAAAAACGAAAAAAGAATTTTCATTTTCTAAAAATAGAAATGATTGAGGAGAAAATCGAACACACGTACGACGGCGAAACACATCTGTTTATATCGGAGAAAACACGCTTAAACAAATAGATCACGTTTTTATCAATAATTATTACTACACACCGACGCATATATATTTAAACGTCTGGTGGAGCCCCACAGCGTATGTAGTGTCTACTCGTCCAGTTCGTGGCATCTTACTAGGTGGCCTAAACCCCAAAATAGCCCGTGTCTAGTATTCCTTTTAGTTTTACAAATATTTGTTAAAAACCGAAAAAATAATAATGCCTCTCAGATATGAAACAAAAAAAAAGAGCAACACCTCGTAAACGGGGGAAGAATGTCGAATTATCAGTTAAGTACACACACACACACATCTCTTTGCCTTTTCACGTCTTCTCTCACCTTGTGCTTGTGTCAACAAAGGTTCATATAACACCCGGAGAAGGTTCATTCAATTGCAAACACACATATCCCCTCAAATAACCAGATACAATGCACCTATCAAAACTACTTGACAAACTGACGACGATGACGACTATAAGATGAGATTTGACAGATAATCAAGTGTCAAATTATACATCCTTATCTGTTTATAATATATTTTTTTTCATTTGGGTTATCTTTTACGGGGCAAGATACATTCGTATCTGAATCTGACGACGCTTTCTGACCGACTTCCCTATAATGAGTTTGTTATTTATTTTTGTTCAAAAAATAGTAATAAAAACTGATGTGTGTGCTTATATCTTATCGGGTAATTAAATTTTCACTCGGACTTTTTTATGCACTCGCTTTTGAGTGATGAAAGATTTTTTCAATTTTTTTTTCGAAATTTTACCTGAATTTTGAAAATTGTTTATGAAATTGATTTTCTGTTTTTTTTTTTTTTTTTTCTGAGAATCACGATTTTTCTGTGTACATCCGTTTCCTGATTGGAATTCAAAATGAATCTGACGGTGTGTCACTCATTCAATGTGGCGGCAAACGGACGGAGTGTTACATGATGCGAGCAAAAGATATTTTTGAAAGAAAAAAAATTCAAATGACTGTATTGGGAAACATGTGTTGAAACCGATTGATGGAAAGAATTTCTTAAGGAAATTCATGACGAAAAACACGTGCAGAGAAGGGCGTTTGGTTGGTTTAATGTCTGTTAACACTTTTTTTTTATTGCAAGACAAAAACAGTCTTTTCGGAATGTTCAAAGGCTTTGACCCAGAATTCTATTCGAAAGTGATAAAAATAAAAGTATGTACGACTTAGTTGGGATCTTTTTCAAAACTATGACGTATGTCATTTGTTAGATAATTTTTGGAAACTTTTCGCTGTAGAACTTAGAACTTGTAAGCGAAATTGGTTTTCGTAAAAAATTTGATACGGCATTTAGCATATACAGAAACCAAGATATCGAATTAGACCCAAACCAAGCAGGAACTTTTTGAAAAGTCAAAACTCGAAAAGAATGAAAACTCCGACTTCAAGTTTTGACCCAAAAAGCTAGTTGCAGTTTGAAAGAAAACCCTCACCAGTGACCACATGACGTTGTACAATGTTTCTTTAACCCAAAAAGGTGCTGAGCAAAGTTTCGAAATCGGAGATTTACATAGAACTTTACACGTATGTAGGTACTTGATTTAAACCGCTATAAAGACCCAGATCTTAATGTTGTAACTCGAAATAAGAGTCGTCAAACTAACAATAGGATGGCGAAGCTTTAAAAATGATGAAATAAACTTCTGGACTCATCAATCTCAACATGTCAAGATCTAGACTCTACCTCAGCCTCTGTCAAAGCGCAAATAAACAGTATCCAACAAAGTACCACGGGATCTACTCACTTGAACCCAACAATGACCGAAGGAAGATTCTGAACCACGGTAGTGTATTCCAAGCGGAAGTCTTAGTCATCGCCGAGGCAACTCGAAAATAATCAACGAAGCAAATCTCTAAGCTAGTCTCGAGCTGCTATCAAAGCGATCTCATCCACAGTAGTAAAGTCAAAATTTGTAAAACGTTGTTTGGTGGGTCCCGGAACACAATGGTATCCACGGGAATGAAATGCCGGATGAGTTAGCTAGGAAAGGATCAGAGCAGGACCTATCATCGGTCGATCACAAAGATCACATTAGTGTGATCTTCATAGGGATTAACCGACCTTAGAAGATCGTGTTTAACTACAAACATGAAAGAGAACACATCTCACTTTCTATGCATAATCCCTAGGTATCGCCACCTGGGATGTGTTATCTCTGGTACGTGCGGACCCGTGCTGAGATGGAGAAACTCGGATTAAAAAAAAAAAAAAAAACTTTCTATGCAAATGCCCCAGCCTATACAGAACAAGAATGACGGCCTTTGGTGAATACAATTTCAACGGTCTGGGCGACTTAAAAACACACTAAAAATCAATTCAAAAATTCACGACGAATATGGGATGGTTCAGGAAGGCTGAAAGATCACCAACAAACTAACACAGACGTTTCTTCTTTGTCGTCCCTTTCAGACTGCATCTGTAGAGATCCGAGTGAAGGCTGCATCCTGCGAGATGCAGTCACCTCTTCAACCTACCTACACCTATCTAACCAAGGGCAGACCTAAATCTTATAATAAAAAACGATTGAAAGCAAAGCTATTTTGAATGAACATAATAATAGGTGAGCTGAAATCGGTTTGTCCCGTAAGAGATCGTGTTTAAATAGTGCACATAACTTTCAACTTTTCCACTTCTAGTGCATGACTTCTGACAAAATAAAGAAAAAAATCATCTTGTAGTCTGGATTTAGGTTTACTGATGAGTTGTAAATACCATACGTCGAACAAGGAAAAAAAAGCCGACACAAGATAAGTAAATTCATATACCTACCTGTGAAAACCTAACACTTCTTTTCATTTACAACCATTAAAGCGAATCCTTAAAGGTGTTTGTTTATTACTTTGTCGGGTTGTAGGTGTCAGACAGAGAAAGAGAGGTTAACTAGCAGTCAGCGTTTATGTATTTTGAAAGTCTCTTTCAGATATATTAACTAATGAAAAGAAAATAAAGAATTAGTGAACGTTGAACTAATAAACAAGTACGAGCTAAGGTCCATCAACAGAAAAAACAAACCAAGATCTCGGACTGTAAACCGGATGCTCATTGGGAATATGCTTTCTAAATGACTTCGACAAACAAAAGTCTGCATTTGTATGGACTATGTATTACGTGACTTCAGCATCTGCTCTCATAATCAGAGTAAACAAAACCCGGAAACGTGCATTAATCGTAAATAATGCTTCTCATTGCCAAAATCAATACTACGTATGTGAATCAAAATGCAGACGATTTGTTTGTTTGTAGCATTATAGCTGATGGTCAGCTAAACAAATTTCATTGAAACTATTACTAATATCCTGCCTCTTCGGTTGCAGTGGATATAGAATAAACTTTAAACACAAAAGTATGTAGAGCAGCCTAGACCCAAATTTGAGACATTTTTAGTATTCATTTTAACAAAGAAACAATCCACTTTGTATACATATTTGAATATGAACGGTCAAATTTTTCAAGGACAGGCAATGAGAATGAGACCAAACATATGGCAGGTCACTCTGAACACAAAAGGAATTTACGCCTTCATAAAAAAATAAGAAAAAATGCAAACAACAAACATTAAAGATAAAACAAAATTAAATTCACTCGTTTTTTAACAATTTAAACATCCTTCCCCCCAACGTTTAACATTAAAAAGCTCTTAAATATAAAATTAACTAAAAATATATGTACCTATATCTGCAAGCATTTCCCGAGAGCATTCCATTTTTATGAGTTTGCATGACAAGTTTACACTGTTATCGTATTTTTAAACTTAATATTACGCATACAGACGTTATAAAAATATAAATTTCTAAGCCTAGACACAAATGCATACACATCTTGTCATCATACTAAAAATACCTAAACCCCCAGTCCCGACCGAGATTAGATAAAAATAAAAAAATAAAAAATAAAAACATTCCTCCTCCTCCAGATGAAACATATTTCACTTCCCAATCCCTTGAGATTAGTCACGTATCTAGATGGACTTTAATACCATCAAACACGCGCATACTCACATCCGTTAGACAAAACAATTTGAAAAGCATTTATTGAATGTCTTTTTGAAATGTATCTAGTATCTTAATAGAAAACCAATGGACAAATGCCAAAATAAAAGCAATTTGTGGTCACAGCAAACGCAGTGTCACTGATTCTGACAATATTTATGATCAAAAATCAAAGACACATGTTTTGCAAAAACAATACGCCTACCCAACGACAAAATAATTGTCTAAACTGAAGCAAGTCCACTTTTAGATACAAATTGTTGTTGTGGAACAAAAAAGAACTTCTGACGCACCGACTCGGATCACAAAAGTCAGCTGACCCCGTAAAGCGCGCTAAACTTAATCACTTGTACGGGTATGTTTGTTGCTGGGGATATCTTTTTTTCTTTTTTTTTTTAAATTGCTTACATGACAAGACAACAATTACAAAACTTTACGTCTTGCTTGGTGTTTAAATTAATTACTAAAGCATTTTCGGTAGAAATCTATCGGTAGTTATATGTATCTTTCAGCATCGAAACTGGACATCTGGAGAGAATTCTGTATTTTTCTACCTTTTTTAATTTGTTACACGATAGATAGTATACAGTGTGTCCACATGCAACATTGGAAGGTGAACAAGATCCAAGCCCCCGCTCTCTGCACTACACCGGTTTTTTTTTTCTCCCGTTCTCTACACGGTATTGGCTACTTATATGGTAAATTTAACAACTCACTGCCAATGCAGCTGTGGAAGCTGAATGGGTTCTTGATACGTGTCCAGTCCATCGAGTCAATTAAAAATTCAAATCGAACTCTAATGAATGAATCAACGACTTGATCTATTACCGATGCACACACAGCCACAGGAAGACTCCAGTGTAATAATCAATTTTTATTGCCATCTACATGTCGATATATGCATTTTTTTTATTGTCGATTGTGATGATTTAAAATCGATTTCGATCGATAAAAGTCGGATTAAATAGTACTGGGTAACGTTCTTTATTACATGTTGATGGTATTTGCTCAATTGAATAAATATGCAAAAAAAATAAAAAAAATACTGACCACCCTGTGTGCCATGGAAGCAACAAGTGCTAGGTTAATGTTTATGAGAATAAATGTTATTTACCGATTGCGAGCGTATTTTAATTGGCCACATTGATGGGGTTTTAATGGTGGGATTTGTGTCAGGAATTTATTTTCCTCAAATCTGATGTCCTCCCACTCGGAACACCACTTTTTCCTCCTGGGGGTTTGTAGTGTAGTTAAATTCAACATTAATTACCGTTAATTGAAAATTGAAATAAATGAGAGCGCAATTTGTCTACAAAAAAAATCATCGACTTGGCTACAGATGATTCATCTTGATTCATCCTCATAGACTTTTAGGCGAAGATGTGATTGTTGAATTTATTTATGGTATCACTTAGCGTATAATATTTAATATCTGCTAAATGGTTGTTTATTTATTTTTATTAAGATCGCGTGATCTATTCCTTTTTGGGTGACCTTTAAATACAAGAGGACAGAGTAATGAAAAGTTGAGTAAAAGATTTAATGGCGCAGTTGTTAAAGTTGAAGAATATGTGATGACTTTTGGAATCATTATAACAAGATCACTTGGAGCTGATACAAAGATCGAGACTACTACGACAACTAAGAGGAGAGTAAGCCACAAAATGTCACTTGACAGTCATACCCAGAGCCATTGGGATATAGACTTATTTAAATTCTTACAAATGCGCGTAAATAGGTTAACATTTCACCTATGCTGACGCAGTTGATAATGATTAGGAAAATTGAGTTTAAAGTTCTTAAAAACACTCATTAATCCTAGTCGATCAATAGCAATTATTTATTCCAATGCCATAAGGAAATAATTGGAAAAACAAGTTTAATAAATTCATAAAAAATTTGCTCAACGATTTCAGCGGGATAAGCTCTTAAATAAGCTTCACAAGGTGTCCAATACGTAGCAAGATGCAACCTCACACGAGGACAAGGATTCTGTAGGATTCACTCAATCGTACACAGAATAGCGGACATGGAGATAGACAAAGATTAGATCTTTCGGACCAGGTGTCAAACACACAGTCAACGTGTGGAAAACTGAATGATGTCTCAAGGTTTCATATGCATTGGAGGAGTACTCGCTAAGCTAGAGGACACAGGATTGAGCCTTAGCAAAACAACCAGACGATTTTCGCGGCACCACCTCTTCGCAGGCATGACAAACTTGCCAGAGTATAATCTGTCATAAAAAAAAGCTTCTCAATCCGCCGTTCGAAATAAGCAATAAAACTGTTGGTCTCTTCCATTGATGCGGAAAATATACACGCACAACATCAATAGTTGCGAGAAGCTAGGTCTTTGCTGTCTATGAATTCTTGGACAGTCTCGACGTGACTTGAGACAAGCACATATAATAACAAATCTAAAAAATCGACTAGGACCACTAAATCATGAAAATAAATCATCAAACTCGTTCAACTTAGACCGGTTGGAATTTGTTTTTCAACTTTGCTCCCTTGTAGATGGTGCTACAAGTTAGGATCAAGATTAAATTCAAAACGACTTTAACCTGTGTCATTTGAGGACGATGGATTGCATTGTATTGTATATTTCGAACTAGCCTCATCAAACTTCTGGAAAATCGAAAAATGTATCTTTTATACTCACGAATTTAAAATACTTAATATATTAAGCTTGTTTAGAAAACTCACCTGAAAATAAAAGAAAATAAATATGATTAGCAAATTATTCACTTGAAAGTTAAGAAAAATTAGAAAGACAAATTTTTATAATCATTGAGCGCAGCAAGCATAGCAAGAGAAGCAAATCTTTCATTCCGCTTTTCTTGGAGATGGATTGACCGATTTGTATGACATTTTGAACAAAGACAGATCGTGATGAAGGCCGAATTTTCAAATTCGATCTAGAATTCAATATACATGAGAGCAAACGTTTTTGTCCGTCTTCTGTAACATTAAAATCTCTCAAAATTAAAAATTGTAGCCAAACAAGTTTAGGTACGCATGCGCATCAAAAAAAAGCAGAAAATGCCAAACGTAATGAAGCAACTGGCTTAGATTTACAACTTAGGTTCACTCTGCGTTGAGGTACATGTGATGCTCTGCCAACATTTGAGCAGATCGCTTGGTTTGCGTAATTGCATGGAGTTGCATATATTATCCTTATATCCTTCAACTGCTTATGAGAACATGGTGCCACCAGAGCTTTTTCTGTGCGTTCTGCTTAATTTTGACAACTACAATGGTCTTACATTATGCAACAATGTCATCCCCTCCACACCATTATTCAAGGCGTTATTCAAGAAAAATTCAGTGAACTGCACAAGAAATCAGTTTCCTTTATCCTTTCGGATTGACTGACGTAATTAGTATCCATCGCTCTCAAAAGCTAACACTTCTGAAAGCTGTTGTTGACAGTGGTCCTACTGAGTTTTGAGCCAACTTTTGATGGCTTATTATTCGATACCAATTTTAACAGTCAACGAATTCTGAAAATCAACAACAACAAAGGATTTAGAGCTAAGCGAGCAGAGCTGTAAAGGCTTGAATCGCTTTTGTCATTTAATTCCCAGGATCTAAACTGCAGTGTATTCAAATAAATCGTACGTATAAATAGCAAACAGTATACACAGATCCACATCCAATTGCAACTAATAATACGATTCCGAAAGTTCAAAAAATTTAAGGTGTTCCAACTAAGTAACACCACTGGCCTTCAGTAGGTACTTTGGTAGAACCTAGTACAAACTGCTGCATCAGATGAAAGACATACAAAAGACTGTGTAGACACAAATGCTTCATGCATTTACATTTGAAAAAGTAGACAAAATTATGTCAAACAGAACATGAAACTACAGTAAAAGCAATCTTATCTGCAATCGAATTATTGTTACACGCGCATATATTTATCAAAAAAGAAAAAGAAGCTATTTTTAGCTTATATTAAATTTATCGACGTGTGTCGATGTTTTCCTACGATTGACACAACCATAAACGATCATATCTGATCGACATGTTCTATAATCTCTCAAGATAATAAAATTACAAAATATGTTTTCGAAAACATATCCATCTGTTTTTAAAATTGCATTCCACTTAAAAACAAATCAGTATACATAAAATTGCACTTAAAAAAAATGTGTATAAGAACTCTTTAAACAGATCATATAACCTAGTTTCTCAAGTGGATGCATACCACACGATCAGCAAAAAAAAACAGGGATACGCGACACCAAGACGCGACGAAACTCTAAAAAACAAAAATACACACACGCAGCAAAACTCTCAATTATTAAGGTTCAAACGGATTTTCTTCTTAAGCATAAAACAAAAACGCGTCTATAAAGAAAGAAACTAATATAAAATACTAAATTTTATGTGGCGGTGCTAAAAACCATGTCTCATCTTCCCTTCAGACCCCTGTAAGGAGCATTGTGATAAAATCATTGAATTTATCGGAATGCGATGGTGTAAGCGTAAACAAAAGAAATCTCCTCTGATACTTTCGAAAATGAATATCGAAACTTAAAACTTAAAATCGAAAGAAAAAAAGTCGTCGAGTTGGAATATTTAAGCATTTTTTTTCACACACCACCTACTCGTATGAGTACTCCGTATGTTTAGATAAAAAGTTATGGTTTCCTGTTGTGTGACTTTGCAACAAGTTGAGAGTTTTTCCAGTGAGAACGTTTTATTTTTTTTTTAATTGTTAACATTTGAATAGAATTTGAAATATAATACTACTAGTTCTCGTAGTCATTAACAAATTGATAGCTTCCTATTTAGGTAGCAAATTAATCGTTCTTGTGTTCTAAGAGATTTAATTTCTTAACTTAATCTATTGCTGTGGCTGCTGCTGTTGATGGTGATGGTGATGGCGATAGCGATGGTGATGGTTAAAAAGTTTAACAATAGAACCTACAGTCATGTATCTCCTTTTTTTCTATTTCTTTTTATTAATATGTGACATTCGAAATTAATTAAAAAACATTTAAAAAGTTTTTTTTTCTCTCATAATTATACTGTTTATGGTTAATTAAGTAGAGAAAAAACAAAACAAAAAAAACATTTTCGCTTGTAAACAAATGAAACGCTTTGCATTTTGTTATTCCATTATATGTTTGATAAATTAAACAAAATCATCATCAAAATGTTAAACATTGACAAATTTTTCAGTTAATTAAAGATTTAAATTTTTTTCATTTTTTTAATTTGTGCGTGTAGCTGGATCACCCAAAGGCGGTTAGGCCAGTAGTTGGTGAACAAAGTAATAAAGATGAAACTGATAATAGTGACATGGTTATGACATTTACAACTATGATAATTATGAATTCGGATGTTGTGTTTAAATAAGTCAAAAGAATAAAAATTATTTTATGGTACTGTGACAGTTGTAAATTTTCTAATTTGTTGAGGTTTTGGTTTATGAATATTAATAAAAAAAAAAATATACTAATTTTATAGAGAAGCTTGTAGTGGAGGAGGTGGAAAAGATCTAAAGGTTTTCTTTTAGAATATTTGCATACGATTTTTTTTTTTTTTTTTTTTTGTAAGATGATACTTTGGAAATGGGACAAAAGTTATGAGGAACCACATTCCATTTCAGAATGATTTGTCAAAATGATATATTTTTCGAATTTTATTGAACTTAAGTTGGAAAATTCAGAAGAAATTTTATAATATATTGATTCTTAAAAGTAAATGTTTTTATAAGGAAAAAAGTGAACAAGAGCGGGCAAATGAATTCCATGAAGCAATTGACAAACAGCGTCACTTATAGAGTTCTGTTTGCCACCGGACCGCCCACTCCTGGAAATTTGTATACTGTTGCCAGTGTTGTATAACCTTACCCACCATTCACAGGAATCTATATCCAAATTGGTTAATTCATTTCGAAATCATTTCGTACGTAACAATCAGACAAGGATGTGTTCTAATGAGGTTTTGAACGAACTTTTTCGACAGACGACATACATACATCTGGGGAGTAGCCTTAATATATAATCAAAATTACATGTTCCAAAGGTATTAAAGCAGAAGATCTCTTCCCATGATTAGGTTAGGTTCGATTAAGTAGCTGCCACCGCTTAAACAGGAGAACACTTAAACCAGAATGAAGATTAATTGTGACATCACGTAGAGTACCGAATAACCAGCACCAGGAACTTCGCACGATAAATTTCCTTGTACTATCAAGAAAGATACTATGAGTAACCACCTATCGGTACAAACCCCTTCATGTACCGCAACAGGTCTAGAAGAATTTTTAAAACCCACAGATAAAGTTCTTTAATTTGTAAATATCGAGCATGGCTAGGCCGCTGAAATCTTCACAGAAATACTCTCCTATGGTTTGTGCAAAAAAAGGTGAATAACCGTTTCTTTCACTTACTTGTCTCTACAGCTTCTGAAGAAATCGTTAGAAGGGCGACCCAACCTGTAAAACAGTGCCAACCTGTCAAACAGTTGTTATTTAGCGCTTTTATAGACTTGTTTCCTGTCTCATAGGACTGATCTCAAAATGGCACTAGCAACTTCATAGTCGACGAGACGTTGGTGTTTATATTATACAAACAAGACATATGAGACCCATTTAAAGTCAGCTAATACAAGATCTTTTTTGGGGTCTACTATAAGACACGGAGAATTCTGTATGAAAAGCTACACTTATCAATGAACCCATTGGTTCTAATACACGAGAAGCTAGACATTTCAAAACAGGGAAAGAAGGTCATTTTTGCCGAGTCACTGAGACTAGTTCTAATAGGCATTGCTTCATTACTTTAGTACTTCGTAACCTCTTTTCTAAATGTTCAATCCCACACGTCCGGTTTCTCAATAACACTATCGTCCTTCCTGTTCGTATATTTTTCCTTGCAAACCCCCAATGACATTTGCATGCATCCCCACTGTGTGTGCAGTTACAAATCATCAATCCATCATAAGTCCGTCATAAACCCAGCGTGGGTGGGAGCTGTGAGTATGTATGTGTGAATTCTAAAGAAACAGAGAGTGTAACATATGCAAATGAGCAACCTTCTTCCTACTACCACGGCTGGTTCCAAACTTGGCCACAAGCACTAAAGCACCGGAGCACCAACCACAACAACAAACAGAAAAAGACTGTCAGACTGACCAGTCATGATTCTTTATTTATATTTTGCATACTCATTCTATTTTATGGTCTAATGCAACCAACAGGGTATCTCATACGACAGACAGCTTGGCGTGCAGGGTATATCTACTATATATTCGCAGAAAGGCCGCCAGCAGCTCTTTCTGTCTTTCCTCTCTCTCTCTCTCTCCCTCTGTCTGTGTTCCTGACCATTTATTGACTTCTGATTTAATTTCACATTCAAAATGGTTGGCAGAGATACACATTATATCGAGATACTTGTCCCATGCCTTCATTTGGGCAGAGACGCAGCAGATGACTCTAGTGATCGTCTCTGCTCTAACTGCCGCGTGGTATGTTATTTATGCTTGTCTCCAAAAATAGTTTCACATCAAAAATCGTAGACGTGTGTAAGACTCAATTAATTGGAAAATTATCTAACCATCCCTCGTTTACCTCCAACCTCCGAGATGAAAAGTGACTTTCTTTCTCAAAATTTGTATAAATAGCACTAATGGCTTGGCATCTTACTTACGCAAGTATCTTCCACATTCCTGACTCGACAAGATGTTTTGGGTGGTATACCTGTGATGTGTGATGTAAATTGCATTTGGCGGATTCTATTCTAGAACTGACAAAACAATCTAAAAAGTCAAACTGTCTGGCTGGCTAAAGTTCTAAGTGTGGAGTCACTGTGTCCGCATTTTGCTCGTATTTCGCTGAGTAGTCGTCGTCTTCGTCGTGTCACAGTCACAGTTACAGTCACAGCGCGTCGCGAAAGTACATTGACATTTTCGGAAAATGTATTTTTGGCCAAGAAGACACCCGTACACATACGGCAACGGTACGAAACGTTTGTGTCAAGTAATTGTAGATGTGCGCACAGCAAAATGATTTAGTATCATAAAATGGAACGCGAACAATTTACAAGCACACTGCACAGGATGTGATTCTTAGTAGTCTGCTCTAAAATAAATTGGTTCGAGCTACTTAATTTGTAATAAAATTCCAATGGAGATTGGTAGAGGGTAAGGGATTTCGGATCACTTTGCACTCGCTTTAGTCTTATTGTGTAAAAGCGTCTGTGTTAAGCCAAGGAATGGCATACATAAGCTGACGATTCGAATTATGAAGAAAGCAATAAAGCAACTTCTAGACAGATGGAGGCATTTTTTTTTTAAACAGGGCGTGCTTTTGCTATAATCTTTAGTATCGAAAACTGTCTTCTCTTCAGTTTTAGGATATTTGGAGCTAATGCTGTTTTCCACAAATGAATGTCCTAAGACCAGACGCGTTTGATGATGCCTTTGTACGCGAACATCTTATTCAGTAGCCAGATTGACTTCAAATTTTGTTTGAGCTGTTTCAGCCTCGACGGTCAAAGTGAACACTTCTATAGATTGTGGAATGGGGCTCCATTTAATTCTAATGATACTTCAGGTTTCTTTCTTAAGAGTGAGGGTGTTGGTTATTCTCCAGATATCTAGGTATTTCTCCATAACACAAATGTGGTTTCAAAGCAGCAGTCTTTGCATTTGCTTTGTTTTGCTATGATGGTCGGCGGCAAGTGATCGAAGGACAACTTATGATTAACTTCGACGATATTTGGGGCGAAATCAAAAACGAAATCTCGTGACGTTCTTAGTTTGAACAACCCATAGAACTTGAGAGGGAAAATTCAAATTTTAAATCCTTTAACTACCAACCCCAGACAGTTCTACCTCAAACTTAGTGAAATGAAACTAGTATACAGTACAGTGGCTAGTGTATTTTCCATCCACCACTACAAATGGAAGCCAAACTAGGCATTCATACACTTTTCCACTTAAACAATTTCCTATACTAATCACTGCTGAAACACTGGAGCAAGACAAGATCTCCAGAACTTCTCAATAGTTATCCCCTCAAGGGAGGACTGGAAGAACCACAAACCCCAACCATTACCTTCTGACCTCATCTGGTATATGGACGACGGATCCAAAATGGAAACAGGAACTGGTTCCCGAATCTTTGGAGAATCATCATGTGCGAACTTCTCAGTCAGCCTTGGTGAGTTCTCGTCCATATTCCAAGCCAAAGACTTTGCCATCAATCAGTGTGTGAGACTTAATCGGTCCTCTCACACCTTGGGGAAAATCATTCAGTCAATCTGCCCTAAAAACGCTCGACTCGCCTGTCATTAAATCAAAACTAGTCCTAGAAACCAGCAATGTGATTTCGAACCTAGCTAGGAACAACATGGTCATTCTTCACTGGATTCCTCCACATAGTTTTTAGAACAATATGTTGCAAATCGTCAGAAGTGTTATAGGCTTTACAAACTTTTAAAGCCTAACCTAGGAGACAAATAAAACGATTGTTCTTTAGATACTCTCCTTTAACGTTTAACTCAAAATGAGAGAATATGCTGGCAGGCTGACTAGGCTATATTTACCCGCTTGAATGGAGATGTACTCTTAAAAGAACGTTTGTCGTGAAACCTGACGAAATAAGGTCACACAGACGTTAGTACGAACATCTTGTTCCACAATTTGACTGCTTTTCTGCAATGCAGATGAAAGCTATCACCAGGTGTCCATTTTGGTATTTAAAAATACGTTAGTCGAACCGGCTTGAGTGTGTGACCGGACCAAGGTCTTTAAAATAAAAGATGAAGCAGCGATGTTGAAGATGCAGAACAATAGCTATAAAAGTGTGAACATCGAGAATGAATACAAAACTTCGACAATAAAACGAAACAAAGCCGTAATTCACACTTGAACACTTTTCTTCTACTTTGCCAAGCTATTTACAACAAATTCTTATAAAAAATTCAATTCTCAAAATAAATCTTGAAAAGAAACGAAAAAAAAAAAGGAACCATATGTGTTCCATCTTCTGAAAGAGAAAAAGAAGTGCATTTCGAATCGAACAAAAGATGCATTCATCTATCAAAAAAATAAAAAGGCCAAGCCAATTCCGCAAAAAGAAATCCTTCACACTTTCATCTAGAAAAAAAATTAAATTCAAAGAACGCACACAACCAATACAAAAGCAATATCATATGTTGCAGCTGCAGATGAATATACAATATACAACTCTCGACTCAGTCTCAAAGATACTTGAGCTGCAACGATCTTCTTTTCAAAAAGATGATCAAAACAAAAGTCAAAAGGAAGGACAAAAACAGGAAAGATAGATGGTCATGCAGACGATTGTTCTTTAGATACATTTTTTTTATTATTATTTCACACACGAAACTACAATTTATTCTTGTTGCTTGTCTCCTTTTCTCCTTTTTATCCTTCAGCTGGGAAGGAAGAGACATACGAGTTGAACGATGCCACAAAGTTGAAAGATACATTTTTCGTTTTTTCTGTCGCACGTTATCTTTAATCGCGATGAGGTGCCACATGGCGGTTCACCGTCACCGATTTGTTTTTTTTTTTTTTTCTCTTTCTTGTTGTGCATCCTCTTTTAATCCACTTCTGACAGTTTTCGGCTGATGAACGGGTATAGTGTTAACGCAGTTATTAAATATATAGCATGTTGGTTTCACTATAAGTGGGACGGACACCAGCGTAGGATGGTTAAACTCAATAACTCATTCATGATTAAATCTGTAACACACTACGAATATGTAGCTGTTCCAAGGATTATTTCTGCATATTGCACACAACAGAGGAATAACAATTCATTCCAATCGAATTATTCAATCAGAAATGTGTACCATGTTGCACATTCAGTGCACACACATCCGTATAATAATTCTCAATGTATCTTTTTATCTTTTTATAGCGTGTGTAGTTTCTCATGAATCTCGCTCTCTTTCTCTGTCTCCTGTCTATGGGTATTGAAGAACTTTATCAAAATTCATAATCTCGATGAAAGAAGTCACAAACACAAGAGAGGCCACGATAAAGTTTCCACAGGACAAAACTAAACTCTCTAGCTGGCATACACAACTGGAATTTGTATCTTTTTTCAGTTTTTTTTTGTTTCTTTTTTAGTATTTTTCTCTCGTTTCATATTAAATTATTCCATGCACAATCCAAAAGGAAGCACAACAGCAGAATAAGAAAATATAAAAATAAAAGGAGAAGATACAATTGATATAAAAGATAAAATCCAAAAACGACTATCATATCAAATTCCAGTCAGTTGAAGAACCATCTCAAACGTAAAAGGACATTAGTTGGCATTTTTGTTGTTGTTTTTGTTCTTTTTTCTTGAAAGATGATCATTTCTATAATCTACACCTACACACAAAGTATCTATTTTCTATGGTAATTCATTGGATTACAGTCGTATACAATCGGTGAACAGTGTTCACTGTTCACTTTTCTGTTGAACAATGCAACATTTGTGTGTGTTTTGCTGCAATCGATTTCTATCGATTGCGTGTGGATTGTTGTTGTTTATCAGGATACACTCGTTTTGGATCAAAATTTTTGTGTGTGTGTGCATGAAATAAATGATGGATTGATAGCTTCATTACGTTTTTTGCCACCAAAATGTTCGCCGTACGTATATTTCTGTAGAGTGACGGATACTATATGTTTTTTTTTTTTTGTTTTTTTTTACTGTGCAGTGGATACAGGAGAGATTTATTGATGATATTCCGCTGTCTTCGAGATTTTAATGTGATTTTTGTTTTTAAGAATTTTTTTCTGTGTGCCAAGTAAAAATTAATTTGTTGTTGGCAAATGATCATAATGATGTTCGTAGATGCAGGCTAGGCTATAATTATTTTTGGAGAAGTAAGGAATTTTTGTGACGCAAAATTGTGCTCGCTGATGGAATTGTACTATTTTTGGGAAATTCTATTTGTGAGGTGAAAATGTATTCGAGGAAAATATTTTGGAAACAGAACAGGCAGCGAAAAGTTTTATTCGTCTTTTTGGGATCATTCTGTGGAAGATTTCAAATTTTATCAATTTAATGGTTGGGTATGCTAAATTAGGTAGATAGGTATTCCGGGGGACTCACTTAGACTCACTTGTGGTCCCTTGTGTTGTCTAGCGAAAAAATCGGTCAATCGAAAAGTTAAAATGAAACGCAAAAATAAACTGAAACAACAACTATCCAGTCATGGCAAGTCATCCAGCCATTCTAACGGCCGTCTAAAAGTCATCCGCCACCGAAAAATTTAACGAAGGCGTCCTTAAATTTGTCATTTTATCATGTCAACTATCGGGCGACTTAAAGCCACTTGCAACCGAAGAGCTTAAGAAAATTGCGCTTAATTTATCATAACTCGCAGAATGTACGAATAGATAGGATTTTATATCCTTAGGTGGAGCTACAGTTCGCGGTGAACGTACGTCTCAACCAACAACCTTCTCGAGTTAGCATAGTCCGCACTCCAAGTTGGTTGAGGTCCTCTTTTACTTGTGCGCGACAAGGACTTCCTCTACTGCGTTGTCTTTATGGGTTAGATTCAAAGACTCTCCGGGCCGAAGTGTTGGTATACATTGGCACTTTATGTTCTTGCCACCTCAAACAATCATGCGCAGTCGATGGGATCAGATAAAAAAAATCTAGTATGTGCTAATTTCCTCAAAACCTCTCGACGAGTCGATCATAATATTTCTGTCTTTTTCTAGACTGATCCGTTGTTGTGATCCTTTTTTGCAAAAAATCAAGAAAGTAGCAAGCAAAGCATAAACAGATGCTGTCAGTAGTCAATCGTGGAGACAACGCAATATTCAGGTGCATGACGACTAATTCTACCGAGAGACAGATGGAACAAATCAAAAGAATTACTACTCGTAGCTGTCCTGAGGAAATGATAATGCTCGTCACCGGCCTCACAAATCACAACTCGATCTTAACTGGACAGATACCATGAACAAATTTCCAATGGCTAGGGGTAAGTTCGAGGGAACACTCAGCGATTTCGCACGAAAAGAGAGGAATTCACCGGCAAAGCAACTCAACCTCTTATGTTGGCAAGTAGGAATGTCCTTAGTACAGTACGCTAGACACGACAATCGTGAGGTCCTTAATCATTTACAGATCGTTAAAAAGAACCAAATTTTGCAATATATGGAGGACATATCCTACAAAATTCGAACTTGATTGCCATACCTTTGTTGATATTTTCACAAGGAAAAACCCCCCTTCTGGCTATCTTTCGCCAGCATTTCCAGATATTACAACATACAGATTAAGAATAAATCAAAAAGTTTAAAGAAATTCTTAGGCTTAAATTCCCCGCAAGGTATTTTATCTTATCACGAATGACCAATTTTAAATCTATTCACAAATCTCTCAAAGAGACCTACAACAAGACGGTTTTTCGTCAGTGGCGGCATAGGTCTTTCTTAACTAATCACACGGGCTACAGATTGACAAAAAATTGACTAATGAGTTTTTTTTTTTTTTTCATAAACGAGTATTTTATAACATTTGTAAAATAATCTATCACGCAAAATATTGTACTTAAAGAGTTTGTTATGAGAAAAAAAAAAAAGAAGACATTGAGCAACATTTTGCAAAAAATTATAACTACCCTCGTAAGAGGTCTTAAATAATAATCAATCATGAGTTTTAATGATTGAATATTCAAAACTATGTAGAAAGCCTATCGGAAAACATATCGAATAATGACAGAAATCAGGCTACCAGAACACGCATGATAAAACAACAGAAATACATCTGCTGAGATCGGACAATGACACAGTAGAAAAAGAAAAAAACGAAAATCCTTTTGAGTCCTTTTTGACCTTCTTTTATGTGAACAAACACAAAGAGAGACATGGAAGAAGACAAGAGTCGCCTGCAATAGGCGTGTTTCATAAGTAATAAATTTCTAAAGCACCTTTGACAAGGATACGGATTACAAAAGAGATCCCTGTCTGGTTGAGATGTCTGCATTTTTGCAATCCAGTTTTTTTTTGTTTCTCTCTTTCTATACAACATATTGACAACCGACAAAAAAAAAATTGATATTTTTATTTTGTTTGAGGTATTCCATGACAGTAGATACATCGAATCTTATCAAAACGTAAACAAAAACTGGTGTTTAATGTCTACACCAACCTTGTCTTTTATAGATAAAAATAAAAATGAAAAATACAACCAAGTCACAGTGCGTTGTTCTCTATTTTGATAAACATTTTTACGAATCAAAAAGATATAAAAAGCAAAAGCAAGCTTTTCCCATTAAATCAATTTCAATTGGAATTTAAATCCACACGCACATGTTCAACAAGAGTTCTACATTCAACTAGTACGAGTATAACTTTGTCCAGTACAAGGGGTGCGTTGTTTAGTCTGTTCAGTCGGTGTTGAAAAAAAAAAAAAAAACGAACACATCCTAAAATTATAAGTCTACCTCAAGCACAGACGAATAACCTGACGGGGGAAAACTTTTAACCGATTTACATATCCATGAAGAGTGCCTAGTCCCAGTTGCACGGGACCTTCGGGGGTCTTTTGCTACGACAGACAGTACCAATTCTTCAACCAACGCGCAATTTATTTTGCGAGAAAAATTATTATTTTAAAAATGGTTGTTAACAAGTGGAAAGAAACATGGTAAATTGTGTAGAGATCACGTTTGAAAGGTATTTGAGGCACGAGTCTTTAGATTACTTTAAGATAGCAAGTGGTTGGCGTTGTTTTGTCTGGAACTTTCATTTTTGTATTCGACTAATGGAACAACAAGACAGGTTACTTACTGGTGATAATCTAGACTTTTGTCGAAACGTTTATTTTATATGCGTCATTGCACGTACATAGGTCTTAAGTGACCTTGATTGGCTTTCTTTTCATGGATAACTTCATGCTGTTAGGGTGTTTAGAAACGTGTTTTATACAACAAGTCACAAGAGAATCATGACCGACCTTGCAATGCCAACTGTTTGATACAATGCAGTGTCAATGACAGTAAGTGATCACTTGAAACTGCATTTAACAGGTCGACAAATCTCACGATCTTTTATTGAAGACAAATGCGACATTCAACCAAGTTTTAAGTCGTTTAAATCGACCATAAAAACGCTGTGTTAACAAACAGCGGAGAACTCTTCTTGGTGGACGCAAAGGGCTCTACAACCTGAATTCAAGAAGACAGGCGTTACCATGTCTTCACTTGGAAGACTAAGTGATGTAGAATGTCAGAAAGCCGGACTTGACGATTTTTCTTTTTTTTTATTGATTCACTCGGCCTCATAGGGTTATGAATTCGGAGCAAGGACTGAAGCTGAAGTTTCAAAAAACCACTACACCAACACTAGGGCTGTGTGAATAACATCATGAGGGTCCGAATTGGTGTGTTTTTATCATTGCTTATAATTCACAGTATTTCTTTCCAACTTTCTGAAGTCAAATTCGTCAGTACGATCATCTCTTGACAGTGTTATGCCCATGCAATAGACGTCAGCTTTTCACAGTTGATCGGCTTTCTTGGCACCAAGACCTGAACCTGAAATCTTCAGCAAGAGAAGAAAAAAACTGAGCCAACAGAAGCTCTTCTCGTGTTGAGAAGAAGGCGGAATCAGCAATCAAATAGAAGACTCACTAGAGGATTGCAGTTGCGGACTCGATGTTTTTATTTCGAAAAGGCTTTTTTCAGTTATCTTCTTAGAATGTAGGGGACTGTGCAAAGAGTATCCCATCATATGACTTGATGAGAAACGGCTGAAACAGTGATAAAAACAAATGGAGCCTCACGTAAGCCCTTGGTTCACCCCGAATCGTAGAACATAAGGAAGTAAAAGGCTTTTCAGAATCTTGAGAGTTTGTTAGCTGTAAGATAGGCCTTGCTCATTGCATTAAGCACCACGTAAGTATGCTCAGAGTTTTAAGCCTTTTGTCATAAGATCATGTAATTTTCCCTTATTTCTACCTGAACTATGAGTACTTTTATTACTATCTCAAACGTATAATCTACAAATTATAAGGTTAAGCACAGCGGCGTCTTATAAATTGTTTGAAAATTTGCCTACTGGACATCCATCCAGACTCAGATGAAGCACAGAGATCCTGAAATGGAAATGGAAATTATAATTTCAGACGGGAAATCATGTTACTGCGGGCATTTTATACTTGTAGTTTACATTTCAATTGTTTAGGCATTACGTTCAAGTTCAATTATTTAAGAATTTATGGAATGGAATTTCAACTTCATAGCTTGAATAGTAATTTGATGAACGCTCGTGTTACGTTTACATCAATCCGAACAAGAGAATACCGCGAGCAATACTGTTTGCTCTTTTACCACTGCATTCCTCAAGTGATTAGTATGGATATTAAAGGGTTGGTAGGTTGGATGTGGGAGGTAAAACAGCTCTTATACTAAGGTCTCGGTTAGGCATGTAGTAAGAAACAACTGTTGAAGAAAGTTTTGTGCGGGGTTAGGGAGAAACTATGGTGTATCTATCTGCTTCTGCGTCAAATCGGCAAAATCTTTCAGTGTTTTTGGGAAACTAGGCTAGGCTGTCTGCGTAAGGTCTGGTATCCACATACATTCCAATATTCTTTAACGTAGTCTTACAATGGCTGTTAGGAAGTTTTCCAATTCCTCCTCTTCCTCGTCGTAGTTTTTGCAAATTGCAAACGATACTAATGCTCCTCTGACTCAGTTCGGACAACAACCACTAGAGTAAAGAGAAACAATAGGGTTGGGTACGAAAACTCCAAAATTAAAAACCCCAAACCAAAATCTCCAAAACCAAAATTCCCATATTGGGAATCTGTATTGCACAGCTTCGCTACTCTGGTCCTTTTATGTCCAAAATCGTTTAGAAGCACAGGTTTTTGTTATATTCCGAGTTATGGCCTTATATCGCCTTCACCAAGCAAGTAATAGAGCAGAAAAGCGGAGCGGTAATCGCAGGACAGTTTGGAGATTTTCTTTGGGGATTTTTTCAAAATTTGGGGATTTTGGAGTTTGGGGATTTTGCACTTGTGTATTATGTAGGTATCCCGAAACAATAATATCAATATTTGATCGACCTTAGCTCAAAAGTTATCGGGTTTTGTATATTTCGACTTACAGACAGAAGCCCAAACTTCGAGTTGGAGTCTAACATACGTTAAGTTAGTGACAAGGGTATGAGTCTTCGACGTGTAGATACGTACTCCGTATTTTGACCTTTCCCCAAGCCACTTTATTTAAGACGACGACCAGTCTTTCGTTTAATGGGAAAAGTTACCACTGCCTTAGAAAAAGAGTTAAGGAAGTTTGATTATAAGAAAGGGAAGGAAGCAGTTGTCTTTTGAGCTTACAGACTCTGAACCAGTCTTACAGACCGACCGAGCTGAGGTTTATACGAATAAGTAGGCAGCAATCTCCACTAAATCGAAATGTGGGAATGAATTCCTAAAGGCATTAGAAACAATAAACACCACACAGGTCTGTCCTGCTGGATACATACGCATTGTAGGAAGTATGACTAGAATATAAGGCATACAAATGACTTCTGCAGTAAGAACTTCTGCTGTAAGGATGAAGAGAAGACTTAGTCTATACAACTGTCCATCTCTCCAAGAGTGATAGGTGTTTCACAGCTTGGACGACTTTGCAAGACCTAAACGATTCATCATAACAGTCTCTCAAAGGTATTTACCTCACTTTGATTATAAGTTGAAGTGGGACTTGGAGCTATCACTGAGCTCTGACACTGGGCCCTTACCCTGTATTGTGATTCAAAAGTTCGGATCGTTCGAAAGCGCAAATTTTGTAGGGGCAATTTGAAACGCAATTCATAAAATCCATACAAAATTTTCCGCTTTCGAACAATCCGAACTTTAGAATCGCAATACAGAGTAGTGGCCCTGGTCTTCCCTGTCGACACCTATTGAGTCGTCCAATTAACGATTTTACTCACTCCAAATACTGCAGATGGCATCAAGAGTAGTCTCTTAGCCAAACATTCTATAAGAATAAGCAAAAAGGTCTTATTACTACCTACACACAGGGTATGGATAGAGTTGGACAATACCCAGCCTGGGAAGATGCTTTTCTTTTTTTAGTCATGACTCTTTGTAACTAAGGTGTTCATAGTCATTAGATAGTTTGATTTTTTTCAGTGAGTTGTTTACTTCGGATTTCAGCGACATATGCCTAATTTTGCTTTCGAAATGGCTTATTTCGAGTTCAGAGGAAGATTTCAAGCTTGTAGCGCTTTAAAAACGGTCTAGAGGTCTGAAAAGACAAAGAGTTTTAGAGTGATTTTTGATCTTAAATATGAAAGCATTCTCAAGATCTTTGTTTTCAAGCAATGCCTTGGTAAAGGACTTTTATGTGATTCCACTTAAAGCAATACACAACCATTTGTCTTCGATAAATCAAACTTGAAAACTTGTTTCTTTTTAAAAAACTACAGGACTTTTACTTTGTCTTTTAGCCGAAGACACTTTAAAAGTTACGACGGCCTTTGAATGGGTAAAAGTCGTATATCACATTTAGAACCTTTCATGTGTTCTACTATCAAATTTGTAAGAAAAAAAATCACTTCTCGCCCACGAAAAATAAGGTCTCACAGTGATTTGACCTTTACAAGAGGATCTATGTTAAACCTGACAAGACCCGCATAAGGTGTCTCCCTTAACAATACCACAATTTTTTTTTTCTATCCCAAAAATTTACTCCCTTTCTCTGTCCCTCTCGCATTACATCAATCTATGATCCTCGCGACCTTTCAAAGGTCTTCTTCAATGCATACACAGAGGTATCTTTTATATGTTTTTCCTTCATCTTCCTTATGCATTTCGAATGCAATACCAATCCCAAATAAAACTAACGACGAAAATCTGTAGAATGGTAGAGAATTCAAAAACGAAAAAAAAAAAAAATTATGAAAAGGAAATCCTCCGAATGGATGAAGAAAATAAATAAAAATCTCACAGCATATGAATATTTTTATACACTGTCGAGGGATTTTTCGGGTTAAAAAAAAAATCGTCTCCAGGTTTTATAGGAGAAGACGAAGGTGGAACAGAACAACAACAACAAAAAGGGAATATATGGGGACCATGAAAAACTAAAGAAAAAAAAAATAAAAGAATAAAATAAAATAAATTTATTATTGTTATTTACCATGTGCCTTCTTCTTTCTGGTTCTCGGCGCCATGTCTGGACTCGTAAACACAAGGATCGAACAAGAGAGACAGAGAGACCAAGTACTGTGTGTGCTTGTGGAACCTCTATCTCCGACGGACTGAAGCTACTTTATTTATTAGGTTTGCGGTTACGCTTATTTTTTTTTTTTTGTATTTTTCTCGCTCCTTTTCTTCTTCTTGTTATTATTTTTATTTATACGATGCGATTAACTGATAGGTGAGAGAGATGTGATGTGATAAAAATCAGGTGAAATTTAAAACGTCCTCGTTGTTATATTTTTTTATAAGTCCCTCACTGGAATACATTCATGTTTAGATACTTGCTGCAGATACACAAAAAACCAAACACAAAACACTGCGCAAAGAGTAGACCACTTTCTTTCACTTAATTGATATTATCTTTGATTTATTTCAATGAAACGAACTTTTATTGCTCGTGTGGATTTAAATTTTCGCCAAAAATATCTCTTATGCTATTTTGGCTAACAAATAGACACTGTGGGCACACAAATACTTGATAAATTTTAATGAAACCTTTATTGCGCGTCGTCTCCCTCACAGAGATGTATCATTCAATTTTTATATTGTATCTAGACGGATGATTTTTTTTATTTTACATTTCCCTCGTTCGATTTTTTATATAAAAATAGCCAAAGCAATACCAAAACATATAAATATCACACAAACAGCACCACAATTGATAGTCGAGAATGGACGGTGTATACTATTATAGATTGGTTTGGTTTTAATTAGTCTCGATCGGTTGGGTTGTGTCGTGTGTAAATTAATTCAAATTAAATCCCAACAACAACAACAAGAATAATAACAAAACACAGAATGAACACACGAATGAAAATCAGAAGAAAATATAAAAACAAAACTAGTTTTCCCTCAAAAGATGAGAAGAAGAAAATTCATTGATTGAAATTTTTAGCACAAAAAATGTATCTCGCGCGAACGACAGACTACTACACTCAATTTTAACAAAAAAAAAAAATAAAATAAAAATTGTTTGTATCTCTGTTGATGTAACGAAGAAAAAAATTTTATTCCATACGATGGATTTTTGCCGAGAACGTATACGAAATGCGGGCGGTACAAATGAACGTCACTAACCGACAACGATACATCAGGTACTGAAGTTGAAAACTCAGTGTAGCACCATTAAGAGAGGGCGTTCTTTTAGAACACCACAAGCACGACACTCGGACTCGACATCGACACGACAACAAGTGTGAGAGTCTTCTCTCACTCTCTCTGTGAAATCAGGTTTTCTTCTCTTTCTAATAGAAAGAGCTGCAGTGGCCAGTTGCTCTCTCTTTATGGTTTTAGATACATTTTATAAGATTTCAAATAAAATTGATTCGGTTTGCTTCGCATTCGAGAGATGATGGAGCCATGGAGTGCGCGCACATGAGAGAGCATCTTTTGCATTCAATTTGATGCAGCATCTCATAGTATAGATTTATCTCATAGATACACGTAGACACGGGTTCTATTATGGAGGCGAATCCCATGAAGAAGAGAAGAAGCAAAAACATTAATTCAATTTGTTCCGGTTCGATCTGTGTTGGGCTTACAGTGGTGGATGTGGTGTATCGAATGTGGGGGTATATAATACAAAGGCGAGGAGGTATCATAACGAATTGTCGGAAGACCAGCTTAAAAGATTTATACCGATGTTTGATAATAATTATTTAAAGATGTGAAGGGGGAACTTTAGTTGGATGGATAGGCGTAGATAATGAGTTATGTGGGCATTTAACTGAGTTAAGAGTGAGAAGTTGTTCGAAAAAGGGGTTTGAATACGAAACAAGTAACCATACCGAGATACAATCTGGAACCTAGATTGAAGTGTTTCCCTGATTGATGGGATAAGAGAAAAATTTAACAAGTAACCCTTTGCTTGGAACTTACAAGTGGTTACATTAGGGAAATATTGAAAATGTACGATAGACTGCGAGCCTAGAACACATCGAAGCTTATAATAGACAACTAGTTGTCTGTAGATATGGATGTGTAAAGGTGTAATCGCAAAGAGAACGACGACATATAAAAGCTGTGTCATCCAAAAGGCATCTTTCAATCTCATCAAGCAGTGTATGTAAAGATATAAAACCGCAAAGCAGCTCGGCATTCAAATCATTGAAGTAAAAGCGTGTCTTTAGATTCTTACACTTGTAACTAGATCGAGGTGACTAAAAAAAAATCCATCACATCCTTCACTCGGAGAATCTTTCCAAGTCCAAGGTTTTAGAACAGAACTGGGTTGATCAGGCGCTGTACAATGTCACCTTAACTGCTCGAAAAAGGACTTCTTACAGCAAAGAAAGAGCGATTGGTTAGATTGATTCATCGGCTAGTTTTTGGGTTGATGTTCTTGTCAGTATATGGAGAGGCAAAGACTGTCGCAGATTTGTAGCTGTCGATGGTCAATTTTGAGAGTCCTTGTTGCATTTTGCCCTTATTCTCCTTTAGACTCATTTTTGATATCAGTTTTTGAAACAAGAATCTTAAAGAACATAAAGCAGTCGACCACTTTGCACGTACATCACACTTCGTAGGTAACTAGTTTCTCCTTAACCCCTCTAGATACCCAAATTTTGAAGTAAAACTGAACTGGGCAGGTGATCTACTCTGAGAATAACCCCGGCTTACACCCCGGGATACCAACACAAATTTGAACAAGAATAGTCTGTTCTGAATGATCTTTTGTTCGTAAGAAGACTACTTGAGGCTAGATATGAAATTCTAGAAGATTTCTTGACTTGGACAACGAAAACCTCAACCAGCAAAAAGTTCGATGCCTAGCAAAAACTACTGAGTATAACGAACCTTATTATTATTCGTTGGCAGAACTGCTGAAGTGAGCTAGCATCTTGTGAAGATTTCAAGGCCAAACATTTTGACGAACCTCACTCACAGTCGGGTGTTTTGTATGCCTTACATTCGACCCAAATATGCACTCAATCAACACCGACTTGTGTTAACCTAATATTGTGTTTAATAGACATATGGCCCCCTTCTATAACATGGAATTCTACAAAGAAAAGGGCTATCGTTGGCAGACTTTAACTGAAACAACCTTTAAGTATGTCAATCCCAATCATTTTACACTGTCTCGAGTATCAAATAGGTGTTGAAACACACTTTATGACTTTCGCTTTAAATCCATCGATGAGTACACCTTTTCCTTATCTTTGTACGTGATTCTATGAAAAGTGCAAACCTACACCTTTGCAACATGATAACAGTCAATCATAACAAATAAAAACAAATTACAGAACAACCGCCTTGAACTTTTTTTTTTATCGTATTTAAGACCATTTATGAGTTCATTGTAGTCTCTAGGGCATGCGTCTATTTTTTGTCAGACCAGCCGTCTCAATTTTTATTTGAAAAGGATATCTCAGAAGCAGATAGTGGTCATGTCTAAGTTTTAAAAACAGAAGCGCCAAACATACAAGACCAGACACAAGACAGAAAGAGTTTACATTTTTTTGACGACTAAAAGATTTGTCGCTTAACGAATATTCTACCTGTGGCGCTATCGATTAATTACATTTGTCCAGTCATAAACAATAAAACAATAAACCTATACCTAGATTCAATAAAGGCGACAATGTGCTTGAATTTGATCAGTTTATTGCGTGCGACGAGAAAATAGACTCCAGCCGTAAATGTATAAATGGTATTTTGCTCGAAGATTCGATATTCAAACTCGAGTTTTGGAGGCGACCTAATTCTTAGTCTTGTAAAAGGAACAATGACAGTATCGTAGACAATATAGAATTGAAGGAATGAAATCGACCAAATGATGTCGTCCAAAAAAAAGCCAGCGAGCCTTGGAGGGTCTGAGACTGAGCTAATGCCGTTTTCCACCCTTCACGATCTCCGGGACGCTGCTTCCAGTTTACTAGATTTCTAGCGTTCGGAATTACTTGAACTCCAAACCAGAGGTTCGGTATCTTTCCTTCGTGAACCATGTGGCTGGGATTCGAAAACCCTTTTAGCTGGAGCGTTCTCGTCCATTCGCCCCATCCGACTAAGCCAAAGTCGTCGCCAGATTTTTTCTATCCACAACTTCATACAGCTCATAGAGTTCGTGGTTCTCCCTCATTCGCACTCCCCGCAGACCGGACCAAATATTCGAAATAGAATTTTTCTTTCGAAGGATTCCAAGATCTGCTTCGCTATCTTACTTATCGTCCAGCGTTCAGCTTCATAAAGAAAAACTGGAGCATGATCAGAGTTTGATCGGAGTTGGACCATCGGGTTAGGAATTTGAACAAACCGAAGTAGCAACGGTTGCTTAAGACTATCCTTCGTCATATTTCCAGCAGGGTGTCATTAGGGTGTCATTTAAGGACATGTCAAGAACATGCCATGTTTCTATCGGCATTCTTAAAAGCGGGGCAACAAAGTATTAAAACAATCTTAAGTACAAAAGTCATACGGAGAACCCGATTCGGTTCAATCCACGAAGGAAACCTACACTAAGTTACTTTCTCCCAATTATTTGTACAGGAAATACAACTTTTGAGTTAACCTTGACGGAACTGTAGTACTTTTCTGCTTAAAAAACATGAACTAAATTTGTGGAACCTAGCAAGTTCTTCGATATCTCCACATCATAAGACATAGAATGAAGTTCAAAATGCAGCCAGAAATGGTATAATAGAGTTCTTAACGAAAACAATATGCCTTAGCTCTCGGAAAGCTCTTCCGTCTACAATAATCCAGTCTTAATAAAACAAATTTATAGCTAAAGACTAAGCGAGACAAGGGAGCAAAATACAATCGTATACAGGTGTAGATCTCCCTCACCGATGTCAACTCCATCTATGTACAAACATACATATGTATATTTCATTAGACAATAGAAAACATTTTAATAAAATCTCACACAAATCTTTATAATTTCCATCTTATATCACAAAGATACATTTAAACTCATAAAGATAGCAAATTAAAACTTTTAATTAAACTAATCCTCTCCGCAGAACTTTCCAGACGTAATGAACAAAAAATTCAGAGAAAATTATAAGTATTCGTGAGGAAAGATACACCTAAGTTCTACAGATGATTTACTGCACTCTAGCGTTTTTTATGACTGCAATTAGACAATTATGTACCTGTTGACGGTCGCCATCATAGTCATAGTTGTCGTTGTCGTCACCTTTTGTCTTTGTCTCGAAAGGGACCTGTTGCAGTGGAAAATAGCATCCGCAACGCAACCAAGCTGGCGCAGCTAATCCCGTCGTTAGGTAAATAACAAAAGGTACTTTATATGCTCAAAAGAAAGAAAAGGATTTAGATGCGGCGCTAAGGATACTTAGGTAGGTATACAGCCATGTGTATCGACTTTGGGAAATTGCAAAAAATTTCACTTGACAAATATTGGTTTTATACCATGAACGGACAGAATGGTGGGGAATTCCAAAATTCATCTCATTCATGGATATTTTCCATGTTTTTTTTTTTTTCGAATAATTACCTACCGCCGAATTGCATAAATATAATCATTGTCGGTACGAAACATTACAAGTTCCCCGTCGTGATACTTATCAAACTTCTTTTTAACACAATTTACTATCAGGGTAATAAATTGCAAAATACCAACTTTATTATAACGTCCCCTTAAGGGTCCACAGACGACTATCAACTTAAATAAAATAAAGTTCAACTACCAAATTGATTGATCTTACATCGAACACCAAACCAAGACCTACTGTTTCCATACCCGGATCATCAAAAGAAAGCACTTAGCTTCACTTTGCGTGAGAACACTTATGGGATCAAGAAGTCAAAACCCTTATTCAAGCCTCTTCAAGAAAATGTTGTTCCAATTTTTATCACTTGCAGAGCATGTTTCAAACTCGGATTGATACCTTCTTTAGCTTTAGGAAAACCTGAAATAGTACATCCAGGCTTCATAACCTATTCTATCTGCTTGTGAGTCTCAAACCGCTTTACACCATATTTGCCAATATAAACCATTGCGTTTGGCTTTTAGTCTGACAAACCGAAAGTACAACCGATTTTGAGGCGTTACAGCTCTAAAAGACCTTCAATCGGACCATCTCCTTAATGGTGGGCCAATAAAAAGCCCAATAATGACACATTTGTGACAGAAGTTGCTGCTTATAATTTTTGGAAGATGAACCAAACTAACGCAATAGAGATCTTTCAATTTGAAAGAAGACAAGTGAAAACACTGCAAGTTAAGATATGGATATGATGCTAAGCTCTTCATGGAGTGCCGAATAAACCTTTTTACCCCACATTATTCGACACGTACCAGTGTGGCTTCCAGCCCGGCAAATCGACGATGGACCAAATCTCCACACTGCGGCAAATCTTCGAAAAAACCGATGAGTTCCAAGTCGATACTCCCCATGTCTTTATCGATTTCAATGTCCCATACGACAGCAATCATCGCACCGATTGGAATCTATAGAAAACAGATCCGATTGTGTCTCGCACCGCTCAAGAATTCATTTGCTTGGAAACAGAACCTCCAAATTATTCCAAACATGCACGCCCTGTCGTGATTTTTTGAATCTTGTGCTGGAGCAGTATCAAGTATGTATAGGCAAACAAAAAAGCCCTAAAGTTGACAAATCCGTACAGTTGCAATACGACATCATCGCCCGTCCCCAGCGTGGCATTATTGAAGCTTTTACGACTTATAATGAATGAGAAGTCAAAGTTTTGCAGATGCTTACCTTACCGCAGTGTAGGAGCTTAGTACAGTCAGAGACTCCCGGAACCATTTTCCCCAAGTGAGACCGAAGCCAAAAGGTTGTAAACTCCACTCCTAGTCCACCACACGCACCCATCCCTTCACCTATGGGCCGGATCAAGGTGTTTTACGACCCGTGCTGATGATCACCCTGGCTGAGAGCCCTAATGCTCAGTCGCGAACGAAGTATCTGAACACTAAGCGACCTTCGGATTAACTAGCCTTATCCACATAATGCGGGGCTCTGTGTAGAAGGACTACCCCTTCCCTTGCTACTTGTGGAAATCCAAATGAACAAAAATCGAAAACGAAGACTAAGCTGATGACATAACAGCCCCTAGGCAGCAGAGGGGCCGATGAGATGGTAGAGGACCTCCTCCTCGAAAATCTCACAATATGCCTTAGTTCGGCAAGGTCCAACAAACACGACAAGATGATATATTCCGGAGAAGAAAGGAGGATCCTGAAAGAGGATGACTACCAATTCTGTACTAGCTCCGACTGCGACGCGGCGGCTATATCACTCAGCCGTCAGGCTATCGCAGTTACACCCAATAAGACTGTGCATATGGATGCAACTTCTTCCACACCCAAGTCTCCTATCAGCCACCTCTTCAACCTGCCTACCTACCTTATAGATGCTGCCGAACAAAAACCGATCTGTCGAACCCCGTCTAGGACGGAACGTGACAATTTCACCGTTATAAGTTTGACTTAGTGAAGGAATTCATCTACCTAATGGAGATTCGACGAAGTATGACTTGCTTTATGGAGTAAGATCTTTTGAAACAAAAATTCTATGTCGAATATTTGGTCCTGTCTGCGAGGTGATCTGCAAATCCGTCCATTACACTGGCTCGACGACAACGAGCGGTTGGACGAGAAAGCTCCAACTAAGAGGGTCTTTGAATCCCAGCCACCTGGTTCATTAAGAAAAGAGAGACCGACCCTTCGATTTAAAGATCAAGCAATCGCGGACGCTGGTAAACTGAAAGCAACGTGACCGGGACCGTGAAGGATGAAAAACGGCGTTAATTTCAGCATGGTTCCCGTAATGCTACACTTTAACATTTTTGTGTCATAAAAATTTAAGATGGTGGCTTCAAGATGGCGGACGAATTTCGTAATTTAAAGTCCGATTCAACTTAAAATCGATGTATGGGAATTTTTGGGGTCGCTGATTATGAATTTTTGGCCAAAATTTGGAAATTGAAAAACGAATTTGCCATTTACGGTCCGATTCAACTCAAAATTTATTTATCGACGGAAGTTTCACTTCAACCGTGTGCATATGTGGGTGATGCACACGAAGCCCTACTGCATTTCCCCTCAAAGTCCTCTATCTCATCGAAGATTTAAAACTTAATTTAATCGACTGAAACAAGATATCATACCGTCCTTCCTACACAAGTTGCAGATTTTTATTCTCTCTTGACGTTACTTCAGCTTTAAAAAAAAAAAGTCATTACATCCGTATGGATGGATGTAATAAACTCCCAAAATACGAGTGGGTGTTCTTCTTAACCCCAATGTGTCTCTTCATTCGCCTACGGTCACCCTTATTGCAAAAGATATTATCTGTATCTTTAAGTAGCATCGCTTTTTTTTGCAAACATTTACAATTTTATTTATCGTTATGTGATAAAATATCAGTTGGCAAGGGATTTATATTTTCTAAACGAACCAAATAAAGGGTAGATAAGGAGAAGGAGAAGGACACCAAAAAAAATTGTCATTCGTCTTACACCATTGCTGTAGAGATTCAAAATGTTTATTGACTTTTTTTTTCAATTTTGAGTGGGACGAATTGATTTTTATTTTAAATTTTTTTTTTGTAATTTTCCTTTCGATATTTTTGTCTTTTATTATTTACTTTTGTCATCCCCACTCACACATTATACTTTTCTATTATAATTTACATATTTATTTATTTTTTCCTTCTTCCTCTTTTCCTTGGTCGTTTGTATTGAATTCTTTGCGAACGGCGAGCGGTTAAATGAAAGATTGCTGAAGTTTAACTCAAAACATTGTGGCCTCGAAAAAGACAGAGAGGAGGACCTTTAAGAAAAATAAAATAAAATAAAAAAAATCAGCCGCTAATTGAAAGATGCCGTAAAAATAGATTCACTGACGAGAAGACGTTTAAAATTGATTGACGGTTGTGTTGATCATGTGACACTCTAGAGATGATGTTCCTCTTGCTGCTACTGATTCGGATGTTCCATCAGTGATGGCTGATGATGTTTTTGTTGTCGATACTGATGGTGCTGGCAACAGCAAATAAGGACGAATTTTAAGTGAGAAGCGTTTTTTTTTAAAGACGAATCGGAAAGGGGGCATAAGGGATACATTTTCGCCGAAATAAAATGGATGCGAGATTTAAAGAATAAATTGCGAATTGTGTAATATAAACAGGGGAAAATGATGGATTTAATGGCTCTACTAACAATGCAAAGAAAAGAAGAAATTATAATGGGAATCTGTCACAAGTCAGAGACCGAGGCCTTTACCCACAGGAACAGGATAACTTCGATTTGGCAAGTCATTTGTTTGATCCTTTGCGGAAATGACTCCCTTAAAGTTTTTTTTTTCGACGATTTTCTCTTGGTATCTGACCTACGGATTCAGTAAGCTTTCGAAGGAGACAAGCTTATTGGATAATTTTTCATCTCTTTTGCCATAAGTGGTACCGCGAGAAGTTTCATATGTTTTTTCTAAGACTCGAATCTAGTCAGCTTGTTCAGTAGTTTAACGCTCTAACCATTGAACTACAGCCGCCACAGACAGTAACGCTTTCGATCTTTAGAGATCGAGAATAAGCGGCCAAATTAGCCTTATATCATTGCAATAGTCAAGATGTCACAAAATTGGTGCAAATCAGAAGCTTATCAAATGACGTAGACCCTTTGAGATGGCCCCGATTCTAACTGTCTGCACCTTAAGAGCCTTGTCTGGCTAATTCGCCAGTCGCATTGGCATTTTGTTGTGATCTGGGACCCAAAAGAGTGAACTATCGTTCAGAGAAACGTGGCAGTCCGCATTGACCTAAACTTGATTGTTCTGGATACAAAAGATCTGATCACAGATGCGCTGATCACAAGATCTGTGCGTGATACTGGGTTATCTTCAGCCCTATGGCAATCTGACGGAGAGCTGTAACTTCAGACACTTCAAGTATTAGGCAGACTGAGAGAGTGATAAAGTGCAAGGTCGTCCGAAAAGACACCGGCACCGACTCCCTTGGCTGTTTTAGAGACGTCCAAAAATATGGAGATAGACTCATTTAATAAGACTTCACGCTGACTACAGGCGCTTTTGTCCGGTATTTTCTGTTTCTAGTGCAGAATATCTTGGACTGAACACCAAAACAGGGAAAGCAATTCAGAAAATAAGAGGTGTTGTACTTGAAAGTAATATCGCCGCTTCCAGCAGTACCTACGGTTGTACCGATCAGGCGCTGAATAGAGCAGAATTAATTTGGGAAGTCCGTGGAGGATAAGATGAGCTTCCTTTCAAGTAACGGTCACCTTTGATGTTAATCCTACTAAGGCAGACAGAGCAGTGGGACATTGTTGCGACACCAAAACATGTATGCAAGAGCTGTGCGTCACTCTGAAATACGATGAAAGCCTGAAACATGCTCGTTGAAGACGATGCTTATACATGTTCTGTACAACGGCCGTCATCACCAGAATCAGCATATTTTTTTTGTGAGTTTGTCAATGGGAGGTAGCATTGGATCAAGGAAACTATGGAAAGTGCGGATCGAGAGAGAAACAGATATACTTTTTTTTTTTTTTATAATTCACTAGCGCTAAAGGGGTTATGAATACCCTTATGATGCTATTAACACAGCGCTAGTGTTGGTGTAGTGATTTCTGAAACTCAGGTGGTATTAGGTTTCAGTCTTTTTGCTCCGAGGGTGGTTTTTCCAGAATGACTGGGGAGAATTATTGCCATTGCTTATAATTCGCAGAATTTCTTTCGAATATCCCAATGTCATTAGTACGATCAACACTTTCAAGCCATTGCCTACCCTACTGCCAGTGTTATGCCTATACAGTAGAATTGACGTCAGCTTTTTTCGCAATTGACCGACTTTTTTTCTGTGACATCGGGATTCGAACCTGGAACCTTCAGCGTGACAAGCGATGATGCAACCACTACACCATGACCACCCATACTATTTGAATTGGTTGGGCTAGTGCTGAGAGATGTTGACGAAGCTGTTAAGCGGATAACCGAGGAGATAGCATTAGCAGAGGGGGTAATAGGGCAGGTTATGAGGGGGACTGAAAAAGCAGGAGTAGTGGGATTGAGAGAGGCAGTGGTAGTGGGATTGAGAGTGTGGGAGTAAACGAAATTAGGGGAAACACTATTATAAGTAGCATAGGAGGGCTGGCATACGGAAGTTAAATCAAAAGACACTCTTGTTGCGGAGGTGAGAACTTGGGATAGGAAGGCCGGTTTTCAGTACTGGTGCGGGAGTATAGGGCTGATTGATTCGGGGACGATCATTGTTAGGGGAGGGAGTGGGAGGTGAACTAAAGGGTGGCGAGACAAGTGAAGCGTTACGAAAACGACTGAGGTTAATGTTACTGAAATTGAAGCGTCAATATGTAGAACACAGGTCAGATGGTAAGGAGCCTATTAATTCAAGATAAAGCATTCTACGACCTCTTAGACTTAAGACTTTGGCCCGAAGAAACTTATTATCCAAGTTTCCTATCGGATTCTAACCTTTGAGCCGATCAACTTCATTTTTCTCATGAAGAGAACAACATTGGTTTTAAAAAAAATTTACTAACACACCACCTAATTGACTGCACCTTGGAGTGGACAGTATCTAGACATGATTCGACAGAAAGTACACAACTTAAAGGAAACATGAATTCATTTAGATAGCTATCATCTTTTCAAAAGTTTCTCATAAACGTCGAAACCAACAATGTTCGCGATAAATCTTTTCGACTAGCACAACTATTTACTGTTAAAGCTCCACTCGACAACCATTAATTACAAAAATTTCTTTTAATAATCACCCGACCATTATAACACCACAATACAACGAAACAAAAAAAAAAGTTAAAATTAAAACCAATTTATCACGGTTAAATCTGGACAAAGTATCTGCAATAACTTAGTCGAGCTCTTTCAGAGCGGAACGAACTAAAAACTCATCGATATGATCGCACAACGGAGAACAAGTAATAAAAATCGGTGTGATAAAAAAAAATCTTTTAATCATCATCATCATAACCAAGGTATTTCATAGTCCATTTCAGCGACGACCACCGAGAGGTACCACACAGTCCATGCACACCATCCCATCCAACACCGATGCGAGGCGGAGAGATCCTCTAAAGCAATAAATCATCACGGTGTGACTGTAGCTATCAATTAACACCTTTAGAAAATTATAACATGTTTTGTGTAGCCTTTAATTTGAGAAACAAGAAAAAAACAAACACTGGGGAATAATAATTTAAAAAAAAAAGTGGGTAGAGGTGCAGACACTGTACGAGTATGTAGTTGCGAAGAGCTCTAGATTTGACACCTTTTTTTTAAAAAATTCATTCCTTTACCCTTTCAATTATGAGATTCACACCTGTGTGGGCATCCTTTTTGAAGAGATACACTTAGAATTTTAATTGTTTTTCCCCTGCATTCAAGCATTCAACTGTTGAGTGTAAAGCAGTGTTTTGGGCTCTCTAATTACAGAGATCGTGATTTTAAGGTTGACGAGGACTGAACTAAGTTTTTGATCGCATGGTACATCGTTCCCAAGACGCATCTTACACAGATCTATGCTTCTCCTTCCTGCAGACATTGTCCAGTTAAGCTTTTATTCTGATAACTTTCGTCAAGACACCCTTAAAATTCACACAACGCCTAAATTAATGCATGAACACGAGGCTTTACCATCATTCAAGGATTCAGATAGCTATGGCTTGCTGTTTACAAAAAATCATGCTACCGTACAATTTTCCAAGGTAGGAAAAACGAATACGACATGAATTAAGACCTGTTTTCATACCGAACGCTCTGCATGTTGGGTCATTTGAAAAAGGCTGGATGCAGAGCGCGAGACAACAAGCGCTATGATGAGACATGATGATGGAGTACCACAAGGTTTGGTGTTGTGGCTTCTGCTGTTGAAGGTCATATATGATGACATCTTCCAACAGAATGCCCAAAAAAACACGAATGTTATTGCTCACGATAGAGGTAGTAAGGGGTCTTCTTGGGTATATTAGGCATTGATTCGAGGCTTTCTTTAAAGAAAACCTTAGTTATGCAGTCGGCAAAGATTTATGAGGGAATGCTGCTGGAAAGTCAAGGCAAAACCAAGGTCCTCAAGGTGCATCAACAATAGTGCTTTAGGGATCATCAATATGAGCAGAAGCTGGGAAAATGTCCGTGTAAAGTTGTCAAATTGAGGCAGTAAGCCGGGAGTTTAGTGTTCTTTTTTTTTTGTACAACGTCGGAAGACGCCAATAGGCATCCTGGCAGAATAGCTGCAAAGAATATACATACAATTATCGCTGAAACCTGACAATTAAAGTCTCGATAAGGCGCACAAATGTAGAAGTGGACATCTATGTAACGTAGGACATGATTGTTACGGCTTTTTCTTTCAAAAGTTAAACATGACGACAAGTCTGACTGTATCTGATGTGAAACATGTGTTCTTGCACTGAACCTTATCTCTAAAGTCAAAGAGAAGTACTGAGAAGGAGTCTGAAAGAAATACAAGCTGCAGATCTAAATTAAATTGGACGAACAGTGAGAACGTCTTTGTAAATAAAGCTGCTACACCTAGACCGGTGCTAGTTTTTCCTCCCCAACGGATAAAAAACCAGGCGGTAGCACTGGGAAGTAAAGGACTCGATTGTATTTCTTTGAAAATGTCCGAATTCTTACACAAAAACAAACCCTTAACACCCTTAAACACTTTGCTGTGCACAACAAAATTTCCATCGATTCGGTCCCTGAATACAAGGGCATTTAAGGCAACAAGACTGCCAATAAGCTAGCCAGACAAGGTATTCAGTCAACGTTTATAGGTCTACTTCCCTTCTATGGCTCATTCACCACACAGGAAGTAGGAACTCAACACCAAAAGAAGCTCTCAAAGTGGAACTCAAGTCAACTAACTCAACCAGTCAACCACTCAACCGCAAGCACAATCCTGAGGTTCCTCTATGACCTCGATCTTGTTTAGGATCGCCAATATATTTTCACCAGTTGGAACACCTTATTCAGCACTCTACAAGGTCTCTGTCAACTAGGCAAGAAAACTGACTTGTAATAAACATGTGCCCGCCTTAGAATTTCACTCCTCCATTGGTGTTGAAGATCACCTTTTTCGACTTTGACGAACCATCGAGCTTTCTTTATCATCGCAAAGGCACATGAATCTTTACCATTTTTCAAGTCTAAAACAGCGCTGAATACTATGAATGATTGCAACATAGCCCCTTACTACAAAAGTTGTGCATACATTGTGTTGTGAACCAGAGTTTGCTATCCAGTACAACTTCTGCGAACATGTCAAGTCCGTCGGTTCATCGTCAAGTATCGTCCCCATTTGTTATTTATTACTCAAGGTTGTGACCGGACCGGTGTCTCCGATACTTAACAAGTTTTGTTGATATCGCAATAGAAGGCTGACCAGAACTTCTTTGACCAACTCTAACACTGACTTTGCTCACGTTTCTCGAACAATCTGCCCAAAGCTTTGATTCTCCGACAGCAGTTAGTAGTCTAACTTTTCTTCTCGCTCCCATTCTTTGCTCCACCATAGACATCCAACTACCTGGCGGAAACCTCCGGAAAAATCAGTAAAATCAGGCTACAGAAGCAACTTCGGTGCAAGATGGGATGAAACAAGAACCACCCCCATTCGATGAGTTGAGTCGAGTAACCTACACCGAAGTTGCCTCCTTGGCCCAATCCTAGCTCACAACTATCGAATTCCTGATAATTTACTAAGATATCCTGTGTTTGACAACAAAGATCAAAGCTTCAGTGAGTAAACAAGCATCACACGTCTTCATTTAAGTTTTCTATTGCAAACCACGTAACAAGAAATTAAAGCTTCTGAATGTACTTGAACGGTTGGATTGGAGCTAGTAGTCATTTCATGGAATCATTAATCATACGTTGTTTCCGATGTACATATGTATGTTTGTACGTGGTGATCAATCATAGGTTTCCCCTATTACTTGTGCTAAAAATTTGAGTGTTTTGTGGAAGACTGTACTACAGCACATTGTCACTTTGCTATCGGACTGTGATTTTATGTCAACTATCAGTTTTACTGCGTTCTATGATTACCTTTGTCAGACTGTTCTTTGTCGGCAAATTTTTAACATTTACCAACGTTTTGCTTGAAATCTTTGCTTGTAAAAGGTGACTAATCGTAGATAACAGTCGCAATACCCTTTAAACCAGGTAATCGATGTAAATATCGATTAATAGGCTCAATAAAACCACTTCGCTGGAAATCAATTAGAACGAAACAAACAAGAAAAAAACATTTTTTGCTCCAATTAAGACGGAAGCCACCAGTATGTCACTTACATGTACCACACGTTCTTCACGCTCCAGTTAAGTCTCTCAATGGCTAGCGGCGGGGAAAAAAACTGCATGTGACGTTTAAAAACTAAGATCGCCATTTTCCGATACGAAAATTCATTCACACCAAGTGTAAAGTAAACTACGCATTTGTTGTTCCGCAACAGCATAGTGCTCCAATTCAGAGAGAGTACTGTTTAATTGCAATGATTGCTGTTGCATCTGAGCGGGTCCCAAAGGTTAACTATTGAGCAAGAAGTTGGGTTTATTTTCTTTTTTTTTTCCAATACTTGTAGTGCCATGTGTACCTAATACTCTGGGGAAGTTTGTGCTACGCAAAATATGTTTTGGCCTTGAGTCATGAGTATAAACCACCTTAGATACAAATTGCACACACATGACTGGATGTAAACACTGCGCGACACAGCGTCTTGTAATCGACTTCCTGTGGATTGTCAATTCAAATATTACGCTCAACTGAGTTGCAATCCTTGCATGCGACATGCATAACACATACACACTTCTGTCACTTGGTGTTGCTTGCAACAACTTCTTTCATCTTGGCAACATGTGTTTTTTTTTTTGCACATGAACAAATGGCTAAGTATCCATTAACAGCTGCAGGAATGGTCTCAGGATTAAATGCCTGAAGAGGATTGTGAATGTGTTTGCAGAAATGAAAAAGGGAACAATGTGAAGCAATAATTTACACTCGAACAAAGGAAAACTAGTGTGGACTTCAACAACGTGTGAAATCAAAATTGATTTTGATATTCCCATAGCACAGATTGAGTCTTTTAGGCCGAAGATTTCACGATTGAAACCAAATTTTATATCCTTTGAAGATATACTGTCGAAACATAAAATATCATCAAAGCTGAAATCTTCTAGAGATTCGAATACGACGTTTTGTGCTTCTATACACTTTTCAATCGAGTCTGGTGTGCCACAGGGTTCTGTCCTTTCTCTGACACTTTGTTCCCTTATGAATGCATTTCTCGTTCATTCTCGATGAAAGGGGTTTTGACTTCCATGTCATAGACCCATTGCCGTAGACTTGCAATTTTCACGAATCCCGAGTCTGACAATGTTTAAGTCCGTCATAGATTGAGTTGAGTCACAAACGTCTCTACAATGGGATACAACCCTCACACAGACTTAAAAGGAAAGTCGAAGTTACGAAAGCCTAAATGCTGATAAATGTGAACAGTAAATATAAGCAATCTTTAAAACTTACAGTCGTTCAAAACTTGAATTGAACTATGGCCTTACTGAGGTTCTCGAGAAATACAAAAAATAGCATTAACGCCGGTGTGTAGGTTAGAGCTGGAGCGTTATGTTAAGCTAAATGTCTTGTAAATCAAATGAAATTGGATTAGGTAAACTGTGGACACTTCTTGGTTTCAGTTAGATAGATAGTTCAAAGATTGGCATCAATTCATGATGAAAGCAAGGGAAATCTTTTTCAAAAATAAAAAGGTTACAAGTTCTCTTGCTCCACTAGGTCGAAGCATTCCAATGAAGCATGAACGCTTACGTTGGCTTCAATATTTAAGCAAACGCCAAAGCCTGCTCTAACCTTCTTACGAGACTATCGATAGACTGATCCAGTTGTGATTCTGTGAGTCTGTAATGCAAGTGTTGAGTGTCATGAGTACCATAGTCAGCAAGAGGCTAATGTTTACTGGCTTTGACATACAATAGCAGATGTCGAGAGATTAAGACGTTAGTAGACGCTCCCAGAGAAGGAACGTCTAAGACCTTCATAGACTAACAAATATTTGGCGCGTCAGCTCATAGAGACCCAGGGCCTAGCTTTTCGCAACCATTCATGTTGTGTGTGTTACATTTCTCACGCAAATGAAAGTAACACACAGTTCTATTGCCAACTCCGAACGGCGGATTGACAAATTTTTCATGACAAATTATACTCTTGCAGGTTTGTCATCCCTGCGAAGAGGTGGTGCCGCGTTGTTTTTGAGACTCGAGCTAACGCACTTACCACTAAGCCAAAGCGATCACTTCAAAGACTGCTAAGTCTTAAAAGAACTCATTCGAGAAGCATCCCAAAACTCACTATCCAAACATCTGATCAGTGTCGTATTTAGTTGCATAGGCATGAGTGTCAGACTTTTGCCAAACTCAAACCAATCTTCTTAGGCAGTTTAATTTGTTGATAAAACTCAATCTGGTCGATACCCTACGTTTTTCTAAAGTCATAGCCAGTCAGCCAATCCTAGGGTAGACTTTAAGAAAAATCCGAAAGCAGTGACTAAGACCTGGAGTACAACTAACTTTCAAGTCTCGCGGTAGAGTCCTAGTTGGTGCTGAACATTTTAATGGTTTTCCTTGAACAGATTTTTCAGACCCTTATCTTGCTATATGACGCAAGGACGTAAACTTTATCATGAGTGGATGAAGCTTCTGTCGGTTATTTTGAGAGAAAAATACTTCGGATCTTCGGTCTAATCCACATAGGCGGTGAGTGATGGACTGTATAGGCTGTTCAGCGACATCGTCTAGTCATACAAGTCCAAGAGCAACAACTTAGTTGAGCTGACTGGAACCGACAGAAGACACTTTTTGGTTGATGCCCAAATCCAATATCAATAACATCCTCAGAGATCTTGGAAACCTCGATATTAAATATAAACCATTTGTGGGCTTTACAACAATAGAGCATTCCAATATCCAGGCTTTCTCGTTCCACGACTCTGAGTTCGACATTATGAGTTCCCGAAACACACACAATATGCCGAAGCTTCATCAGTTCTCCAAGAAACTGGGAACTAGTCCATTCGAAACCGTTTGTATCAATAAAGTCTCACTAACTGCATTCCATCCTATTACATCAAATACCAAACAAATGCGAAAACAGTGAAGCCAATTTATTTGCAATAAACGAACGATCAATATGATTTAAGAACTCTTTAAGATCCTCCTAACGATGATAATCCCTCTTTTACGAATTTCTGTTTACTTTCCGGTCAACACAGTCCCACCAATGCTGTTACCCCAACTCACACCCGATCACTATTATTCTGTTTAGTCAACGCATCTCATACACCAGCCTCCTTAGCGAGAAGTGTTTGATTAAAAATAACTTCAAATCGAATCGTCTTAATTGCGGTTATCAAAACATATCCAAATCGAGAAACTAAACACATTCACTTCCACCGAACGGTTACACATACATCAAGAGTCATCCCATAAAGATCACCATGTGAGCTCCACGCTGAAGGAGTTTTGTAAGAGGAAATTGCACTTCCTCCAACATACATACATCCAGCAAACATCCTACGGGCATCTCCCCCGAAACGGCTCAACTTAGACAGACGAATGCCAAGAAAAACCGATTTAGATAAAGAAACATTCCCCACACACGAGAGAAGGGCCAACGAAAAAGCCAAACAAAAAAAAAAACGCGCAGCGAAATGAAGAGAAAGATTGAGGAAAGATGGGCACACGTGTTAACCAGAAGACACATCCCGCAGAGCAGGTATTCCCTGCACACTCTGCTTCAATTCCAAAAGGATTTTCGTCTCTCACTTTGGCCACACGGGGAATATGTTCATCACATGGTCTGTTTAGATTTTTCGAAAATAAAACGAAAAAACACATTTAGGATGTTTTTCTTTTTATTCTCGATCTCGAGACTTGATTTTCATGTTTCCCAACAACAACATGTAGATTCTTACATCCCAGACATTGAGGCAGTTCATCGTCGCCCGGTATATACTTTTCTGTGCGTAGGATCATCATCAAAGGCAACCCAAAACGATCACCACCACCACCACAAGAGGAAAATTCCATTTTCTATTTTCCATTTTCCAACTTTCTACTCTTCTTATTTTTTCTGACCTGAAAGAGGGTCCGAGGACTGCAGAGGTTTCCTGTGTGCTACATGATGGTAATAAATTTCCTGGACACATGGACAGATGTGAGAAGAAATGGACAATGTTCTCTTGTTCTTCGTGCATACTGTAGAGAATCGTTGTTAGAATAGAAATGGTCCTCATATTTCTAAAGAACTACTACGCAGTCCCACATGACCTGGAATTAATGCCTTTTCAAATCAAAATAAACCCAAGCAACACAGGGAGGGGGAACAAATTTGTGTTCTCGTATTTCATTTCTCTGGAGAACGATGGGTGGGTGACACTCGTGCATTAATAGAATAAACAGAAAAAGTGTGTGTGTTGTATCGGGGAAACGGATGGATGGGATTCAATGGAGATGACAATTGGAAATCATTGGACGAAACGACCTATTTTTCACACCTTCTTCGACGGGGATTTGTATTTTTTTCCGTTCAATAGATATAATTTGTACTTTTGTGTAGGTTTACAACTTCTCAAATGGCAAGATAAACAAATGATACCCGATGATGGAGGTGATTTTTTGAACACTTCTTGGGAAATGTTTAACAAAAAATCTTTTACTCACTTATGATTGGTGTGTGTTTCAATAGAGAAATGGTTTGTAACTGTATAAACTTACCTGAAAAGAGAAAGAAAAGAAAAAAGTTTAAACATTTTATGTAGAGAAATAAACAAAAGTCGTATGATTTAAAGATTTATTACATTTCTTACACCTTAAGTTGACATTTTTTATGAAATTTTTATGTAATATCAGAGAGAAATTAAATAAATTTATGCTCAAAACCTAAGTGGATAAAATGCCTAACTAACATTCAAAGTTAAGTGAAAATCCATCCTGACATTCTCGAGTTGTGAGAGCACAAACATCCCTAATTGTTTTGCTTTTAGGTGGATTTCGAAGAAAAGTGTCTACCTCCTAAGAGATTATTGTGCCATAAACAATAAAATCCTTTAAAAAAATCACAGATGTCAATCTAGTACGACCTACTACTACTCACCAACTTAATGACGAATAAACTAGCCAATACAAAGAGAGTTAGGATCGATTTATTTGAACTGTTGTAGGAAGCTTAAACCGGATTTAAGCGGCCAATTGAAGTACAGTGCCCCCCGATAACTGTCTTGACAATTTTTCTGATTTATTTGAGTACTTAAGAGAGGAAGTTACCTATCCGTACCCGGTTACATTGCTGAAAATGTTTGGAGCCTAGCATTTTTGGTTGGCAATGAGGGGTACGCACCTAAGCGAGGAAGTACATATACGGGTATTACTGCATCCAGGCAAATCCACAAGCAACAATTCTTGTATAAGCTTTGTAAACCAAGTGCCTGTGCAAGTTACAGGAAAAGCTTTGGAAGAAAAGAACCTGCAAATTGTGTCCCTGAAATCATGTGTCCTCAAGCCCGTAGAACAAGTCTTCATAACACTTGATTTAAGCATGTAAACCATCCAGCTGGATAGTTCCATATCGAGCTGAGCCCTGTGCAGTCAAGCACCAAGTATGAATTCTTTGACATGGACTTTTTTTTGAGCGCGTAGACCGTTCTGTGAAGGACCGTGTCTGCTGATTTACCCTTCATGAACGCATTATGTGATTTTGCTCTCTAGGGCTTTGACAAAGAGGCGTGGAAAGTATTAGCAGTAAGTACGTTCAAATATTTTTTACATGGAGTAAGGTGTGGGCACAATCAAACTTTACATTTAGACGTGTTAGCTCAAAAATAGGTGTTGGTACAATCAGCCTTTACATTTAGACGTACAAGCTTCTGATATTCAAAAGAGTTATAACTGTGTTACGAGTTTGATTTTACCTCAGTTTTGCTTCGTTCGTGAAACTTAATCCCTTTATTACAAGAATGCCTGAGACCATTTGTCAACAGCCTGATTAGCCCTATCAGTGTGGTTTTAGACCGGCAAAGTCCACTTTTGTCCAAATTCTTATACTTCGACAGATCTTGAAGAAAATTCAAGAAGTACAAATCAATAACCGCCATCTCTTTATCGATTTTAGAGCCGCCTATGACGTAATTTATAGAAGAGCTGTCGCTGACAAACTTATTCGTCTATGCAGGATGGCGACTGAGAATGTTCGCTGCTTCAAGGTTTTTAAGGCTTACACCTAGACCTTTCACATAAAAAAAATGTAACTCACGGTCATGTGACTTCATCAACATTATACTTAAACGGATTGTCCAAAACTCACAAGGCAGCACCTGAGAAGGTACAATTGTTCAAAAGTCTGTAACTACTTGCATATGCCGACCATATTGACATCTTTCGCGAGTGTTGTGGCAGAAGTGTCTGGAAACATCGACGAATTGAACAGAGCATCACAGTAGCTGGCTTTACTTTCCAGATTACAAGGGATTTCGTCTACCTTAGCACTTCTGATAACGACATCTCGTCTGGATAACTCTTGCCAGTTAGTTTTTTCGGGATAAGAATACAATTGATTGGTAAAGCCCTATCCCAACTAGAGAGACTAGTAATGCCTGTACTACTTTATGTCCCTAAAACATGGACGCTATCGAAGGTATTCTTTGTCCTTCGAGCGAAAGATTCTTCGTAAGATATTCAGTCCCGACTGGATCGTAGAGCTTTGGAGGTGGAATTTCAACAACGAACTATACGAGATGGACAGGACATATTCGTAGTCCTCGAATCTAACCCGGTTAGACAGCACAGTAAAGGAAGAAGTCACTTTAGGTGGCACGAACTGAAGACAGATCCATACTGTACCCGCCACCTAAGTAAGTAAAAATGTCGCATATAAGTTCACATTATGAAGCTATCTATAAAAACGTCGCAATTGCATCTGAACTGTTCCATCAACAAAACAAGAAATATCGCAAAGTCGCCTAGGCAAGGTCAACTCAAATCGTCCGTTCCCATATCAGAAAACAAAAGATAACACTAACACTGGTAATTAATCAAAATTTTGCAAACAATCCCAAAATATACCGAAAAAATTAAAACAACACATGCACTTTCCGTTCAAATTTTCACAGATATGAAAAATGTGGTATGATATACGAGTACTGGCACTGGCACCACCACCTCCAGTCTGAACTTTGGATTGATTGATTGGTGAATTTTGGGGACAGAAAAAAACGAAACTGTCCCGCCGATAAGTTAATAGAAGCGATTAACATGAATAAATGACCGTCTAATGGTCAACGCAAGACGCCATTTCAAATCATTTTTTGGCGACAATTTTATATTTGTTTTACTCTCTTTTGTTTACTTAAAAAAACAAATTAGATTCTGAATTTAAAACAGCCCCGTGTCTTCGATCAAAAAATTAAAAAAAAAAAAACCTGTGCACTTGCCTTCGCCTTAATCTCTCGAGTGGGGTGGCGCACACTATCAGCTGAAACAACAAACATCATGATAGTAGCGCCACGCGGCAAGACAACCCGCAAAATTTGTTCAAATGCAATCTAATTACTTTATTTACTAATTTGTATAATTTTTTATTTTTTTCTTTATTTATAGCGCGCGCTCAAACTGCGTACTTGCTAGCTTTGACTATATGTATTTGATTAAGTGTTTCGCGCATAATTAGAGCACTCGGCAGTCTCGGGAAACTAGGTATAAACTTGAAATTCCAAAGTTTCAAGCTCTATTCATAGATTCATCTACAAGTACTTGTGATTTTAAGAGGACGATTAGAGATAGACGATGATGAAACCTCAGCTGCTGTTGCTGTTTCTGTTGCTGATGATGATGTTGATGATGATGATGACGATGATATGTCAGTCATTCATCGAGTGTACTCAGGCTACAGGCGCCACAGCTACTTCCAATGTATTGGTCAACAGTAATTGGCGCCTATCACAATTGTTTGCAAAAAAAACAAAACAATACACACAACTACAGCCACATGCAAACGTACACATGCGCACTTAACTTATCATCTAGTTAACATATTTATTGAATAAGGAAGCTTTTGGGTGCAATTCGAACGGCTCATTCAGCAACAATTATATAAATAAACATAATTAACCGAGAGTTACTGTACACAACAAATTGGCAATTGAAGCGCAATGATGAGTTTGTATCGCGCTTTTATTATGTATTTGATTAGGTTAATGGAAAGGCGTCTGGGCGGTTGGGTATTGACATTCTAGCAGGCGCACCTGATGTTCTCACTCAAAAGTGTCAATGATTTCCGTTTTGATTTATGACTATGGGAAGACTACTCTCACTCGGACAGCTATGTGGCTGAATACAAAATTGTAAAGGTCTTGCATCATGACATTTGATATATGGAGCTATTAGCTATTAGCAATCATTATAAATAGCCTCGAGTTGTTACTAAAGACTGACGACATCATGTGCATTAGGTTTGATGAAAAGTTTAAATTAGGTCAAAAAAATTTACTAAGAAACAAAGGTGAAGTGATTCTAAGTACATATTTCTCTTAACTACAACTTCTAGAGTTGATGATGACATAAGCATAAACTGAAAGCGTTCATGAAGTTGAAGTACCTTTGCACCGTATTGGGACAGCTCCTTCTTCTATACAAAGCAAAAGTGGGACCGGAAATTGAGTATTGTGCTCATATTTAGAATTCAGAGCTTTTTTGACAGCATACTCATAAAAAGACGAGCAGTTCATCTTAAAGAAGATTCTGGACTTATATTCGTCTTTGAAGCGTTGTTTCATCTAACTATAGGTACTAGGCAAGTAACCTTGTACATTTTACAACCGCACACACATTCCTATAGCAGTTTTCAGAAACTTCAACACCCCACTTGTCTGGTAGGACAGAGGTTCGAGTCAACAAAAACACAGGTTTTTTGGTGCATCATCCCTCGATAGGCAATGACAAACCTCCAAGAATGTAATTCGTCATGAAAAAGCTTCTAAATCCACCCTTCAGAATTGACAATTAGACTGTAGATCCTTTCCATTCGTGCAAATTCAGTCCAAACATTGAACTATGGCCTGCAGGGTGCAAGGGATCAACTCCTACCAACTGAAGTGAGCAATGGACATGCATTCATTTCCGTTTAAATTTCAGTGCAAGTCATCGGAAGGTTTACATTGACGAATCGAAACGACCTAATCCGAAACGAAGCACTGGAACATTTCTGTGCACCTTTATTGGGTGCCGGGGCATAGAGATATTACAGGAAACTGAAAGGCAATCGAACTTGCCAGATATGGTACAACTTTAACCATGGTTCCAGATAAAGGCATTTAAGGTATACCGATCGTCAACTTTTAACTTAAATTCAAGCTGCATGCTATCGAGAGAATAATCCCCTAAGTCGACTAGTGGCACAGCGTGTCTAGCGACAAAACAAAGTTGGCCGAAGCTGGATCTGGAGAGCTCCAACAATTTAATTTCTCTCAACAGAGATCGCATATCATCACGGGACACTGTCAAATAGGCAAACATTCAAATTATTTTTGCAGAATCTGCATAGACGAGAAGGGCGAAACCATTACCCACCTCTTTGTAGCTGCCCAGCTCTCTCTCTCTCTCGCAAATGAAGGATCCACTCAGGAGAATTCGACTTTAACGACTTGAGCGATCTTATAAACACAGATGTCAGAAACCTCCTTCGTTTCATCAGAAGCTTCAATCGGTTTTACGAAGGAAGATCTCTGCAGTTCCATGTGGTATCACAATGGAAAATGGCAGCCACTTCAACCTAACCTAACCTATCATTTCTAGGAACTCTGAATGTGTCGAACTGAAGCATTTGTCAGCCTTTCGAAATACAAAAAGCGTAAGTTGACACAGAATAACATCTTTTCGTTTAAACAACAACAACGAGGTTAAGTCTAACAAGAGGAAATAGTTGCTATCCGAAAGAAAAGGCCTGCTTCAGTCATAGTTTGTGTTCTAAAGGCCGCTGAATCTTACTCTTCACTTTCCGATCATTCAGGCGTCAATACCAATAGGATTATGCAAGGAGAAATTTTTTCAACAAACATTGGCACCGTAGGCAGGTTAACAAGACGAGGCTACATAAACGAGATGACCATCACAACTGCTGACACAACTTCGCTTTCATATCTTACGTTTAAAAATTGTTTGGAGGCCATAGTGGCCTCAAAAAATATGCCCAAATAAGCCCAATTGTAGATAATTTCGAAGAAGCAACGAATTTTTACACATGTTGCTTCGAGACTTTCCAATGACTGATTCAACTCTCTGTTATATGTTGAGGAAGAATCGAAGTCACTAGGGATGAGCTGAAGGAAGTCGAAAAGATTGGAAAGGATTTACAAAGTTATTCTGGACACTACTCTCGAAGCAGAAACTGAAACCTCATACTTCCTGCATTTCGACATCACTACACCAACACTAGCGCTGTATGAATAGAAGTAACAAAGTAAGAGGAAGAGCCCGATAGCGCTTCAAGAAACAAGCTCAATCGATTCAATTTGGACATCGAGAAGTTTAGTTTACCTCTTATGCTTTCAACAAATGTTGGGTCAATGATACTGCCGACACAAATGACAAAAACAGACTATTGAGGCATTAAAGGCATTAAAGACAACCAACGTGGTGTCAAATAATGAGTATTGAAAGACGTAGCGTGTGTTCTGACTAAAATGCCTGGACATTCTAGCAAACAATACCAAATGAACGATAGGGGCCGTTTTGATGGTGAAATCAAACGCCTACCAAAAATAAATCAAAGTTTAGTCGAATGGCAAGAACCTTGAATTTCCTCTACAAAAGGCAGATGGACGCATCAACCTATTTCACGTATCCCACCATGGATTGAAAAACGACATGGTGACTTGGACTACTATTTAACAGATTTCATGACTGGACATTCATGTGTGAATACTACATAGCCCTTATTGCCCACGATGTGTTGACTACATGGTTAATGCCAACAAGAACGTGTTTTTCAAATGCCCACGTTTCTGCGAGGAAAGAGAAAAACTGAGAATAAAACAGGACAAGCTGCCAAACCTTGAGCTAGTGAAATGCCATGTAAAACCACGTTTCGCCAGACAAGAAAAAACCGAAACAGATCGACGTTTTGAAATCCTACTTTGAAGACTGAAACAATGTGGATTTTCTAACGAAGTCTGGGAAACCACCATGTCAGGCAAGATAGCCCAATATCTCCTTTAAGGAAAAACGATGAACCTCTACACGACGTAGTTCCAAATACAAAGTTTCTTTCGATACATTTTAACTTGACATTTTGACATAAATAACCGCCAGACAATCGATGTCACTTTTCCATAGAAGGTGTAGAATAATGTGATTTCCCATCACATATGTCTGGCACGTGAGTCTACAAAGCTTCTGCGTATGTATTTTTATTTATTTTTTATAGTTCCAATAAAACCACAACTCAATAATAACAATCCACACATGCACAAACACACAATATAAGAACACAAATCATAAACGAGAACCATTAAGCACTTCCTATGAATACTATTAACCCTCTTAACTGTGCCTCCAACACCACATAACTCAAGAAAAGATCTCCAAAACTTATAAATTCAACGTTATAAAAATTAAAAAAAAAAAAACAAAATACATAACAGTACTAGAGAAACCCATCAGTCCAATGGTGGTGGTGCTCATAAATTTCCCGTCCGATAAGATAAATTAGAAAATTGAACAAACATTCGAGGAACATAGTCGTTTGTGTTGGCTTGACTTGGTAGTACTCTCTGTCAAGAGTTGGACTATATCAAGAGCATGCGCCCTCCCATGTCCCTTTCTTTCCTTTTCCACCAAATGACAATCAACAGTCGATAATTTTGTGAATTATAGATACGACGAGTACGGAACGTCTTACTCTGATTTTTCCCAGGAATCCAATCCACAAACGACCAGAATGCACAAAAAAACAAAACTATTGCAAATGGTTCTGTCAGGGGGGGTAGGGGGAGGTTTGGGAGTAAGAAAATAATAATAATTGCCACTGCTACTGTGGTTCACGAGCATGTTGGACAAAAATTCTCACCGCAAATTCTATGAATAGAGTGCCACGACAGCTAACCACCAGACGCACTATATAGGACCTCCTCCTCCCGGTTGAGAAGTACGTCCAACTAAAGTAGTAAATCGTTTAGTGTACACTTGTACACACAGTTGTGGGGATTTATGCGTGCACTCGCTTTAAAGGCGCGACATAGCGACATATGGCGGCGGGACGCACCTACAGGCCATGATATTTATACAACAAGGCAGTGCAATTGCTGTAAAGGTGGGAACGTTGCATGGATTGCTGCTCTAGTTGAAACGTTTCTGGGATTCAATTGGATGGGCTTATGGTTGATGGCAAGCACGACAACAAACAACAAAATTCCTTCAATAGATACGAGTATCTCATTTTTCTTTTTTTCTGACTTACTCCGTTGGAAATATTAAATCAAAGTCTATCAGTTCTTTCGTCTAATTAATTAGAATCGTCTGGTGTATGATTTGTAAACATACAACACAGAGTCAGTCTTCTTAAAAGGTAGCTGACCTGAGAATAAGTTCAAAAAGTCGACCGGAATAATCTAAAATAAGTTTCACCAATGCACACGCATGTATCTAGATGTGGTTTCATTTTTGTATGCATTCTAAGATCTTACATCATCGATCTTGTCTAATTACTGATGCATATATCAGTTCGTGTTTTGATTAATGCCACGTTAATTAATGAGTTATTGGTGTTGGGTTAGATCGATTAAAGGGAGACATAGAGCGTGCTCTTAGTCTGCCAGGGTGCAACTGGGAAAAAGGGAGTTCTAATTGAAACGTTGAGTGAAAGGTATCTTCGGATTGCACATGGTGTAAATTGGTTGCTGTGAAGAAAAGGAGATAAATTAATGGTGGCTTACGAAGATCGATATGCAACACTAGGAATGAGAAATTATTGCCTGCTGAGAGGTGGTGCCAGGAAAAGAAAAGCTGCTACTGAGCCACGACCACATAAATTCATTACTAAACTTTTCCAATCCTTTCCACTAAGGAGATCTACGACTGCTAACATAACTCAAGATTGACTTCGTGGCCACTGATTTCAGTGAAGCTTTTGATGAAACCCAGCAGCTAATAGCTAGTAAATTGTTAGTACAGTGCCATTTATAGAACTTCAGCATCCAACGTGAGACTTCAGGGGTACCACAGGGAAGTGGTCTAGAACCTGTGATGTTTATATTGACTATACATGATCATATTCGAGGATTAAGACAAAACATGACTGTGGACACAAACCTCTCTGGTAAGCGTTTATCGTGCGCCACTTCAAGGCCGACAAACTGCTATAAGGGGACGATGAAAATGATCACCAAGTTTCTTTTACACGGATCTACTCGGACAGAACTGTTGTGTTACGCAGGTACCAACAAAAGGGTCGTTCTGGAGATTAAGCCTACTGCTTCTCTTCATCAGTCATCAATCCTTTTCCTGCGGTGACTAACTTCGAAGCACGTTTAGATGCTTTTAATGCTGCCTGACCATCTAAAAAAATGAATGCTTTGGTACAAAAGATGGAAGTATGGGCGAACACCATATGGCAAGGGGGCAAGGTGTTCTACACTGCACTCAACAGACTGCTTCCGCATCCACTGTATAGTGTATTTCGACAGATATTACGGCACTTCGAAAAGCCGTGGGTGGCTTTCAATTAACGCGGTAGACAGCGATAGAAATCTTCGAATCAACGAGAATACGATTTAAGTTGGGCAATGCTATGTTAGAACACAGATTCCGGGAATGACCAGGACATAACCTTTCTGAAAATGAAGAGTAACCATCTGCTTCTATATAATCGATAATGTTTCGCCATGACATCAAAGCAAAAAGAATTCTTTTTTCATCGAAGCAGGTTTGGCCTTACCTAAATCTGAAAAGAACGACAGGACTTTTGTCTACTAACAGAAAGTGAACATAAAAGCAACTCTCACGGAATATTGCCACAATTTCTGCAGAAGCTGTAGAGATAATAAGGAGGAAGAAACAGTAACCCACCTTCTATGAGAGTAGTTCTACGAAAACCTCAGCGACCTCAAACTAACGTTGAAAACTTTGTCTATCTAAATGGTTCTGCACATAGCGTGGAGCAGGAAGAGATTCACATCGACTATCCACAGTATCTTGCTTTAGAAAAAAAAAAGAAATTCATCAAGCAAGATTCATGGTATTGTTGACATGGATGGTCAACAGTTTTTAACTTATTGCAAAGTTCGAACAGCCCTAAAATGCTACAATCTACAAACAGCCCTATAACGTAACCCAACCAAAGTAGTCAGCTTTCGATTTGGACTATGTATATAAAGGAGCACTTCATTAGGAAGACAGTTTCAAGATATTTTCAAATGGCTATTGGTCACTGTGACTTAGTGGTTAGTGCGTTGGACTACCAAGCGAGCTGACACAAGTTCAAGACTCAAATGTGGCACCAACTCTCAATAATTCGACAATCAAACGTTCGGTAGGATGAGTTGAAGTGGCTGTCTGATAAGTCTTATCAGAAATACAAGGATACCCCAACTTACGTGACCAGGATGTTGATAGGTGTGACTCAGAGGGGTAGTTTTCAAATCCACCCTGTGAAGTTGCAAAAGTCAATGATGTTGCAAAATTTTGTCAGAGATCTGTAATAAATCTTTGAAAGAGGCTTTGCCAAGTATGAGATGACTGGTTCTGACTTATGCCAGACAGTCACAGAGTGGGTGGACTAGAGTTTCCTTTCCTGTGTGTTGCAACTGCGGCTATAAGTATTAAAGGGAATACCTGACTTGGCTGCGGGTGAACCAATTGACCAGTGACCTGTGCTCGATGTGATTTTTTTGATTAACACGTTCGCGGACACTTGATTTTCGGTGGGGAACGCTAGAATGACACACGCATATCTCCGACATTTTTAGAGATATTTTATCCGGGATTGGACCAAAATGATGAAAATCGATATAGAATGCGATTGTGATAGGTAGGACAAATAATGCTGGAGTATGGACATATAATGTATTTCTAGTCGGGGTATCCCGTCTTGTCATAACAGACCTAAAAATCTTTGACGACATATGCCGTCATGACCCGTTACTTTCCATAACCATTGATGGCATATACCGCCTTGTCCGCGAACGTGTTAAGTCGTTCGTCCTATTTTGATTGTAGGTGGCCCATATCTGTCTGAATATAACACAGTTTTCTAGGCTGTTCCACATAGAGTTGGCAATTGAAAGAAAGTGCTGGAGAATTCATCCCTTGAAGTTCAATCGGGGAGCCTGTATCGACTGCAGTTGTGCAACATCACTACGTGTGGATGGCGCAATACAGACCATGCACCAATGGCGAACCCTCCCGCAAATAGGTGACGCCACTGTCTAAAGATGGAAAAAAATAAAAACACCCCAGCCGACAGGATTGACAAAGTGACAAGTCCACTGAAAGAAACTTATTCTTCGTATGACGTTCTTGGGAAGCTGACGCAACACATAATATATTCAAACTTGTATTAATTTGAGATCTAATAAAGGAAAGTGGGCAGACCTCACAAGCCTTCAAAGGTTGAGCCACATACAGCGCGTTCGGCGTCGGCAATAAAAACTGTAGGTACCTTCCATTTATGTGGAAAATACAACTCGCACAACATGATGCTACTGTACGACTTATCGCACTATATAGATCCTTTTTTTAAAGGCTCGTTCTCGACCACATCTTTTGTGTTGATTCACCCTTCTAACTCGCAAATACATATTTAATATTACAAATGTCCTTGATCAGTCTCTTCACCAATATGATCCATTTACCAAATTCTCAATTTAACAATCCACGACTCATGGAAACACAACCGATTTCCATATATTTCCTAACCTATCCGACAGCTTGGCGTCACATTTATCATGCAACCTTTCTGCGAACCACAATACTTTCGATTCGACCGCAAACATTTCATTTTTCACTGGAATCCACCTTCATGGTCATAACTTCTTAGATCATCTCAAATGATGAGTGTGAAACGTGAAAGTTCTCTTCCCACGAAGTTTAACCTGCACCGTGACTCCTATAAATTTTGGCTTAAAACTAAATTTATATGTGACAAGTATACGAAATGAAACCACTAAAAGTTAATCCAATAATCTTTAAGGTTTCAAAGTATGAAATTGGTTTTTGGAAGTTATCTTTTATCTGACAACCTCCTACCAGCTAAGGAGTGATAAATGTTTGTTGACACCTTCCACAGACCCCCGTTCGTATGGAAATCAAAATAAACATCAACCTTCATGTCCTTAATAAAAAATAAAACAAAATTATAACGATCTTGTCATGAGCCTGATTTTTTTTTTTTTATTATTCACGTGCCATTTATTTGCTTTTATTTATCTTTATCGTTGTTATTGTTGTTTAGCAAAATGCGGTTGATATAATTTTTTGGACAGGCTATAAAAATTAATCTCGTCACAATAATAATTCTCAGAAGGCGAAAACGTCTGTTTAAATATTTAAATGGAAATCATCTCAGAATTTAAATTTCAACTCGTAAAAGTGTGTGTTTTTTTTTTTGTCAATCAAGGAATATAAGGAAAACAAAATGAAAATTATTAATTGCACACCCGCTGGCGAGAAATTAGAACGGAAGTGGAAACTCCCTAAAACATCGTTGTAGATACTTGTTTTTTCTGTTTTGTTTTTGCGTGCATCCACATCCCACAAGAACCTAAATTATCTTTCCTCCTGTGCAGTGTATAATGTGCCATTCCAAGTCGTGTGCCATAATTCAGGGAAGGTATTAATTTGTAGTCTGTCCGTCGTCTTTATGAAGTGGTGTATTCCACTTCCTTCGCAGGAGAATGAAGAGAAAGGAAGAAAACTCGTTCTTGCAACTTTGTTGGATATCCCCATTCTGCACATCCTCTCCATGCACAGCTTTTCGTTTGGTAATCGCTCTTTGCGATGAGCTGTAATTAAAACGACTGTCAAGATAAAAAAAAAAAAGTATCGCGATGCGAGAACGTCGTTCGTCACTGCTGCTCTGGGTGTGTGCACTTTATCTGGGGGGGAATTGGTTGATGATTACGGTTCGAGATGATGATGGAAATTGAGGTTTTGTCTAATTAATGAGGAAAATTTAACGCACAAATTCATTATGACAGGAAGACACACACATACACACCCAAAGGATGGGTAGAATTTATTAGCACGGAGCAGATATAAGACGGATTTATTCGCATGTGGGTAGTGTTGACAGAGGTTTATATTTTAAAGAGACATGATGGGATGTTTTATAGATAAATTTATGAATTTATCATTTTTTTTTTTCTAAAATATATTTTCCAACTTCTTATCGTAAATCATATTTAATTGTTAAGACTACACACAATTAATTAGAAAATGTTGAAGGCCATGCAGCTTGTGAGGTTAATTTTGTTTGATGTACGAGTCGAGTTATAACAAATGGCATAGTTTGTCAGAAGAGGTTTTGAATTATTGAGACTTGTATTTTATTTATTTAAATTTCTATTCGTGCGTCATTTTCTGCAATACGTATCAGTCTTGATAGTGAATCTTTGGTGATGCTCTCGACTTTGGAATCTTATTCTAAGCAACTATGATTGCGGCTTTCTTTATTTCAGATTAAAGTGCAGACAATATCGTTTAGAGAAACACAGGAAGAGACGAAGGAGATACCGATGCATATTGGTTTTGAATGCCTGCGGGTTCTAGAGATGTAGGTCATTCTTGTCGAACGGTTTAGAAAACAAAATGCCTGAAAGTGCATCCGAAAATAGATTTAAATGTATCCCGACTGGCTCTTTCGGTGGATCACTATTTATGGAAGAAACGATAAAACATTTCTTCTGCGTTAAAGCGTGGCTATGGACTCCGCAACCTCCTAAGAATATGCAGAACAATTTTTGGTACACCAGACCAGATGTGAACATTGTGCTCGAACTCGGACTGAGTTGAAATTTTTTTATAATTCACTCGCGCTCAAGGAGTTATAATTTTCTTCTGATGCTATTGGTGTAGTGGCTTTTTGGAAAATCAAGTGAAATAAGGTTTTAATCTTGACTCCGAGGGTTGTGTCCAGAATAATTGGCGAGCATTTTTGATGTTGTTGTCATTGCTTTAAAATTCGCAGTATTTCTTTCCAATCATCAATCATTTGATTGTTTGAAGCCATAAGATTACCCCACTGCCAGGGTTTTTCCTTTGCAGTAAAGTTGACATAGATTTTTGGGGACTTCGAATAAGAGGTCGTTTCAACGGAGGTTTTCATTAACACACACACCTAGAAGATGGAAAGTCTTTCGGATTTGACTATACAAATGCCTACCATTTATGTAAAAGGATTCGAGAGTTGGGTTTCGTTTAAGTGACAGAAGACAAGGCCTTTGGACTAAATTTACTCTGTGAATTGAATCATTTCATACATTATGTATGTACGTTGCCGTCCAAAACGTTTCGACTGGTTTTTGGTGCAATATGCTGACAAAATGTGTTCATATGTGTACAACCCCATTGAAGTTGTCAAATTTAATCGTCTAATGTGGTGAGAATATATTGAGCAAATCGTAATATTTCTAAAGTCTTTACGCCCAGCACCGCGTTATGGCACTGTCAAGACTAACTATGACTGCACAACAAGCATATCCAAGCAATTTGAAGAATCAAACTTGAAACAAATATTCAATGACCAAGCTACTTGAAAAGACTTAATGATTAAAATCGTAAAAGCTGCTAAAGATGTTTTACTTGAAAAAGTATCAACAAAAAGGATGGCTTATGATACTCCCTGCATCGTTAAATTGCTCGCCTTCTTTCTTCTCTTCAAGACAACACGCATGCGCATACCATTGAAGATATTGTTCGTTCATATCTACCCATAAAATATCGCCTCTCGTTTGCTTCCGCTGTAGGCCTTGAAATTTTACTTCAATAACTTTCGTCCATATCTATTTTGCGCCTACAGGTATGTTACAATAAATCGTTATCGAATACACGAACCACTAAGATTAATTTCAACTTCTGCAAATATGTTACAAAGGACGACCTACATAAGCTACTTTCATTTTAGCCTTGAAAATGTTCTCCCAACGTGGTTAGGAACAATTTTTTAAATAACCTGCAAAGCTGAGATGAGTTTCTAAAATGTTGTACAAAAAAATTGATAGTTTGGAAGATTTAGCAAGGACTAGAGATTTATTTGTGTCACACATCACATCATTAACCAGTTCACGAGTCGTGGTAGCAAAAAGGCACATTCTAGTGCTACCTCTAGCTACCTACCTAGAGATTCATTTGGTCGAACTGAATGCTTTCAATCCTTATGTCTGTCGACATAGATAGCAGAAAAGCTAGTTGAGCTTCCCCAGCATGCTGTCAAAGAATCTGAATTACAAGCATCGTGTAGAATGTCAATGGTTCAAGTGCTGTTGTTAAAACAAGCTCGGCAGCTAAAAGAAAGGCAAGACCTAGCTTCTCACAACTATTCGTGTTGAGCATGTTATGTTTACCAAACGAATAAAACGGATCATTAGTTTTTATTTCCGACTCCGAAAGGTGGATTGAGAATCTCCGCATGGCAATTTATACTCTCGGAGATTTGTCGTTGGTTTGCTGAAGTTCGATCTTATCAGCTTGCTTAGAAGTCTTACCAGAACCACGGTAACCGCCTTTCTATAGATCTAAGTGCACCTTTTTGCGACAAGAAAAATACACCAAAAATTATTTCTTCACCGTAACCTTCTTCAGGGCCCACTACTTGTGTACCTTTTAAAGTTAATACCAGGAATGCCTTCCAACAAAATGAATATGTAAAATTTTCAACAAAAATAGTGAATAATTTCCCATCAGTTCGACATCAGTAATTTACACACTTGTAGACTTCCTTCTTGTAAAATGCAATCCAACCTTTCATGTATGGTGTAGGTACCAATCAATTTATTTCCAATTCAACCGCATAAGTCATGTCAAAATATCGATTCTTTGTTTATTTTTACCACCTTCTGATGTGCAAAACCCGATGAAAACCAAGTATCCATCCACACTTCCATCTTTAACCACAATTAGCTATTAACTGCTAACACTATCTGTATCTGCATTTGCATTTGCATTTCCATTTGCAATTACAGAGAAAACTTGATTGATGAATTGGTCACACTACAAGTTTGTGTGTTAATTACAATATGCGAGCAATCCTTCACTCAAAACAAGACACGGCTTCATTTTAATTCTGATTATAGGCTTCGAGTCCACAGGTACAAAGCCTCGAGAGTCACATGTAATGCGCTTTAATGCCTTAATTATAATTTACTCGCCGCAAAAATCAAATTATTGTGGCTGTAAACAACGGTTTTTTTTTTATGTTGACGATGTGTCACGATGATAAAAGGGGATGTCGGGCTAAAACAAGAAGGTATACCTCTCTCACAGATGTTGCCTATTGCGGTGGTGGCGGTGCACTCTGGCGACAGAACAACAACAACCAGAACGTTATCAAATTACAAATTGACAATGACTTTATTAGGTTATTGATCAAGAAAAAAATAAATAAATAAACATATCCACAGTGCGGCTGTGTTGTGGGGCCACTCCATCAAAGGTTGTGTGGTCGACGACAGTATGTACATGGCTAGAGTTTACAAGGATTACAACATGGTAATCCAAAACCCTTAACTTGTTTGAATTAATTATGCTGCACGCAATTAAAAGTGACATTTCTGCCCGCATTTGCATTCAACACCACACAGTGGTTGTTGGGTGGCTATGGCTACCCATTACGTGAAACAAAAACAAAAACAAAAACAAGGATCAATTTATAAGAAATTATTAATAATTTATCCCATAGTTATGTCTAAACATACACAGTTTCTGATTAAAAACAAAGCACCCCGGCGTTAGAAGCCATAATTAGCGATTTCTCGTTTAAATTTAAGGTGTCACCATGGATATCACTGCGAATTTACATAATTAAAAGGCAAAAAGGCGAACAATTTCACGATAACATCGATTACATTTTCATAAAAATCGATTAGTTTCGGTAGATCAAATGGAATAGCCTGTATAAATTGTTTAAAGTGTGTGCCCCGTGGAATATTAGTTAAAACTGAATCGATTAGCTTTCGCCAAAAAAAAAAAAAAAAAGAAGAAAAAGAAACGTGATTTTGTAATTTATCTGCTTTTTTTTCCATATCATACAGATACATCTGGCAATTAGCATGGACAAGGTAATTTCATAAATTTTAAGCTAAAAGATGAAATTTTAGTCGTTTTGCTGGTTCCTTATGGCTGTGGCGCTTGTGGATTTTATTGCAAAATAACGGTTGGAAAGTTCTCTTCTCTTTATCAATTCTTGCATAATATATGCGTATATTTACCTAATCCCATTACTTTTGATCGTAAAAGAGTCCGAAAAGAGTTTAAACTATGTTTTGTGGGTCAAAAGTCCACAAATTGATTAAGCAATACAGTGGTTCCTAGTTGCTTTTATGTACGATGAATTTAATTCTTCTAAATGTAAGCTTATGACCCAGCCTTGCGGTCAATAAATTGTGACATAAATCAATAATCGAAGGGTAGGCTTATTTGTCCCTTAAGTGGATCTTAGTCTTTAAGGGAAACCTTAAATTTTAGACAGCACTTTCCCCCTGAGCAGTATTTGCATCTGCAGTGACAGTCAGTTTGCTTAAGATCTTGCTCAATCCTCTTACCAGACCCAAAATAATTCGAGAATGGAGGTAAGGTTTAAATTCGATTGGAAGGCTGAATTTTCTAAGCATTGTCTGGGTCCCTGGACACATCGAGATTACCGGAAATGATTTCCCCGATGTGTTCGCTAGGCAAGGTTAAGAGGAGAACTTCTCTGGCCCTGAAACCACGTAAGGTTTGACCATCGGTTAGGGCTTCATATGATGGTTTCGGTTTCTATCAAACCCAACTGTAGGTAGCGTCACTCTCTAGGATACAGGCAGACTTAAGAGATGCTTCCCGACGTCCGTGGCATTCTTGCTGTCTCTCAGCAAAAAAGACTGCAGACAACTTATTGCCGTTATTACGGGACACTACACCTTTATCAAACATCTAAATGAGATAAGCTTAGATGACACCATTATCTGTAACGCTTGTAGAGAGGGCGACACCACTACGAAACACTTCAGATGTGATTGTCCTGTCTTTGCTTGGATCAGGCGACGTAGTTAGCGCTGACGACTTTAGCTCTACGAAAAACGAAATAAAACACAATTAGGTAGGTAGGTTAAAGAGGTGGATGCATCGCGTGGTGCAGCCTTCATTCGGATCTCTAATGGATCCATTGTGTTCCATCTGGAAGCATCTACAATAGACCAGCCTTTCAGTCTTATTGCTCCTGATGTACCCACACCGAAAAAAAACAATGAAGGTAGATTTTGTTTATAAGGGCTAAAGCGTCATTATTTCGCAATAAATGAGACAACTTAAGGTCAATTTTCCACGTGTAAAGCCGGGGGTTGACAAACAATTTTAAGAGTTTGCTGCACGACCGATCAACGTTACAATCCGTCAACTTTGGCATTTCCATCAGAATAAAGTTTTCAGACAATTTTGGGCTCTTCATTCAGTTTCTTATGGTCAATCGCTGGAAACTCCGTCGTCGCCAAATATTCTCTCTGAGCAACTTCTAAAAAAAAAAACTTTAGAAGACGTGTGCTAATGTTAACCGGTTCTAACTTTATAAGATCAAATCCTTAGAAGTCACCAATCACCTCTACAAAATTTATAGGTGTGGGCGATGATCTCCACACATTAACCTAAAACCGAAAGTTGGTCACCATTAGGCCGTCAATCAAATGATTTCCGACATAAATAAATTTTCGAAAATAAAAATCTTAATGTAAACCAATTATTCATTTCGAATTTCATTTTTTTTTTTTTTTATTGTGAAATTAGTAAACCGAACGTGTTCTTTCGAAAATTATTCCAAAAAAGATGCCTTTATGATCGCATTAAGCCATAAACTAAAAACGCTTTTATAATGTCCATCCTCCCACACAATTAGCATACATTAGCGTTACATTTTGCATACATTATCGACGTTGAACTGTTAAATTCGTTCGAATGGCTCCCGCCACAAAACACCAGCAGGCATTGAAACCAAAAAATCAGCCACATTAGTCAAGTGCTGCTACAGCGGTGGCGGAAGCCCCCATTAGCTTTTGTATACCAACCACACAAGTATCTGAAGAAGAAAAACTCTCATCTAATTGATTGTATAAACAAAATCCCATTCAAGCATCACTTTGCGTGTTCAGATTGCATCTGAAGATAGTCATCTTTCGTTTGCATTCGACCGACTCAGCTGGAGGATTCAAGATGTTGATTGATGCTGCAGTAGCAGCAATCATACGGCTCATAGCCAATGAAATAGTACAAAAGACAATTGTTGGCGGGGGTTGGGGGGATATTCCCCTCCTTCTTGCGCCAAATGTGTAAACATTGACAACTAGCACTTAGGCTATTGAGGGAGACGTAGGAAAATTATTCCATTAACATCAACACACACACCAGTGTCTGGTTACAAAGGGTGCTTTATTTGTCTCTAAAGTTTACACTAGGATTTTAATATAAGCGTCCCAAAAGACTTTGGCAAATACGAATATTTTCTGAAGAATTGCCATTGGAATTTTTATGCAGAACTTCTGACATAGGATAAAGATACCCGACATAAGTTTTAAGGAGGCTAAGAGAGAGATAGCGATGTGAAAGTGTTTTCTGTCAAAAGTGCTTCATTAGTTCTAGATTTTGGCAGGAGGATTGTTCGAAAGATGAAGGGACGACTTGGATTCAAGAGCCGAGGCACAAAATTGTTCTAAATGAAAATTAAAAAAAAAGAATCCTTGAGCTTGGAACAGTTTTATGAGAAAATCACTCTAAAGTTCGTGGACAATACTGTGTGATTATTCAACCGTAGAAGGAAAAGTTTCAGGAAGAATAAAACATAGCTGGACCAAACGACTTTTTGGGCTTACAAGCCTTTTGGAGAAATATTAACTCACATGATTTTTGGTGATAGGACTTGCCTGCTTCGTTTTCTGACAAGTGTTCAGAATGAACGTCTTGCCTTAGGAAGAGCAAAGAAAGAGCTAATGGTAACCAGGGAACCCCTTGACAGTTTTGCAAGAGTATGTAAATTCTCTTCTGAAATAGACCCTATCCAAGCCTGATTCATTTACCTTTTCCCATTGTTTGGGACCCAAAAAGAAAACATGTCTCGTGTCAGATTCACTTTCGTCACAAAGAGGAATGTAGACGCATTGTAGATCTAGACAGGTGCAGCTCGTCTTCTTAATCCTTGGACAAGTAAATTTACTGAATGGCATTGGAAAGCATCATACAAGAGTTGGTTCCACAGTACCCCAAAAAGGTGGTACACTCAGTGAGAAGTCTGTTCCCTGCTCCAAAACTGTAAGCAAAGTACATTTAAATTTACGTCCTTGGCAAAGGCGACGGAGAAGACACGTTGTAGTACATATGACAACTGGCTACACTATGAATTAAACCCCCAAGCTATCAAGTTCGTCTATCGATCTGGCAGCTAAGATCCCAAAATGCCTTCTGTAAAGGCAAGTCAATAGAAACAGTTCTACACACTCCAGTGGCTTTTAGTTTTTTTGGCATCGAGGATGCCATTTCCAACAAACCTTTCAAATCGAAAGGAAGAGCGCTCAGTTCGCGAGAATTATTGACACAGAACTAGATGGGGGGTCTCTAACAGAAGATTCGTAAGCCAGGCACATAAATTAACTTCTACTGCTGTTGGTCAAAGAATTTTACAAAGTGATTGTATAGGCAACTGACATTGGGACAGCAGTCTTCGGCAAATACGTATACACCCTTACACAACTCTCCGAAAGCTCTTCAATGACAGGACTGAACTGGTCCTGTTTGCCAGGAAATATAAAATCCGTCAAATCGACCCTACCACTTTCACTGAAGAAGATGGGTCGCTGAGCTGCTTCAGCTATAAGACTTAAAACCGCCTCACAATGGTCAGGTATCCAAACTGGCCAGCCCCCGGTTACAACCTTACCTAGCCAACTTCGATAAGAGCTTTCCCTAATGAAGATTTTAAGGATGATGCCGAATGGCTTCAAGATGGAGTAGGACGGAGTCTTTTCTCCTATAAAACTTTTCTTCTGTCTTACGTTGCAGTAGTCAATGTATTCCAAAAAAAAAAAAATGGCGATTAAAGAAGCCTTGCCTTAGCTTAAGATAAATGTTATATCCACGAAGAATTTTAGAATTTGTTAGAACAGCCAATATTTTAAGAGTCAGCTTCGTCAACTTCAAAAGTGGCTCTAGATTGTCGTTCATCTATTGACGAGATAGCAAAGCAATTCAATATTCAATTATGCTGGGTGCCACGCCATCCGTGTGACATTGCCCATTTCACCAGAAATGCGAAATCTAGGTTATGCTCCTTGCGACTTATAGAGCTAGATGCTAGATTAGTGGACGTCGCAGTTCAGTGGTTAGTGCGTTTCCCTCGAACAATGCTAAATTCTAGTATATCAGTTATTTAAACCCATAAGCAGTTGAAACAGGTTAATAAGTACACATCGTTAACTATTCAAATTAAATCATTCAACACGATCAAAGAATTCCATTTAACCTTCAAGTATCTTGTAGCTTCTCTATAAGTCGTGTGTGAAATCCCATTCATGTCTAATTTACATGACATCTTAAAACCCCCTAATCTATTAAAACATATAAATCAGTTCTTCTCGATTAAATATGTATAGAGAAGCACTGAAAACTGACATTAACAGTGAAAACAATTCGACTACCTACTGCTGCCGACCGGGCTCTGCTCTAGAGAAAGGTTCAAATTTCAGCCATTCCCGGATGACCAGCGAAATAAATCTCCTCATCGATGTCACATTTTCCCAGAGATTTTCGTATTTCATGTCTACAAAAGCCGCGTTGAAAAGAAAATTGATTTTTACCCTTATCAGCGGCCTAATCGGGCCTACTAACCGACACGCACTCATAACGAGAAGCTAGATACAGTCAGTCGACCGTCCATGATTTATTCATTAGATTTTTTTTTTTTTTTTTTGGTGGTTGGCTGGCTGGTCAGTTTTAATGGGGGCCGCCGCCGCCTTTCAGCCTCCACTGCGTATGGCATTTCCAATATTAATAGATTTCAGATTGAGATGTAATTTATTGACTGTTTTTCGCGGCATTTAAATTGATGCTGCGTAGGCTTCCTCAATGGGAAAGCATGGTGGCTGCTACTGCTACTTGTAGATTGGCCGCAGAGAAACGTGTTTTATTTTCGTCTATTAGCCTTGCTAAGTAGTCGTCTCAGACGATGACGACGACGACGTATCCATTTCATAACCACTGCCCACCTTTCTGATGAAAAATCAACAATCTCTCCGTGTCGTTCGTCAAAAAGGCTATTTGCAAAATCTCAAGGGGCTTGGGGACAAACACTGAAAGAATTAACAACACAAACCTCGAATGGAATCAAGGTTCTGATGAGATGGTCTGTTCCAAGATTCACCGCGAAAACGCTTCGCATCCATATTTATTAACAAATATTTGCATTTGTTTCCCCCAGTGTTGAGGTGGTGAAGTGAGGTACCTACCTAAAGGCGACGATATTTGCAAAAGCGTTGAAAAGGTAAACAATTGAATTATTTCGTTGAATTATCGATAACTCATGTAGAAAAATGTCAAATATTTGCAGGCGACGAGTGATCGATTGCTTTGGCTCGGTGTTTTGATGCATGACCGGCTTTGGAGCAGGAGAAGGTGAATGGTGGATTCCCTTTCCCGTATGTGCTGTGCATGTGGGTGGCAATTTACGCCGTGCGCGTGATTTATGTTTTCCCAGTCGAAGTTTAGACGTGTATGCTAATTAGTTTGAAAGGAAATGCAAACGCATTATTGATGGTGTTGCGCTCGGTGAAATGTTGATTTTGTAAATTTTATTTGCTCGGAAGAAACGCTGCGGTGATGGAAAATCAATTTGGTTAAGCACCCTAGCCGGGTATGGAATGTTATTTGCAAAACATTGAAAGGATTAGGACTAGAAAGAGATTTATTAAATAGTGAGAGCGGGAATCGTGATATAATCTGGTTTTAAGGAAAACTGCGTCAAAAGGCTCGGTACCTACATGGGCACACAGTTCTGTTCACAGATCTCTGACCGATGATAAGTTCAGAAATGTTAATTATCAAAGTGGATAAGGGAATGCAAGCATAGGTACGTTTTCCAGGGAAAAACACGTTATGACCTCATCTACGTGTGCTCCTATTAGACGGTATAGTATCTTTATAGTCGTAGGTACTGCCCATAACATAGACAGGCGTCTCAGCCCCTAAACATGAAGGAACCGAAAGCAAAATAACTAAAATAAACTTTGACTATTCCTCGAGGCTTCAAGCCGGCAAACTGAATCAAAATCAGTAAGGTCAGCCCTTAGGATAATCAACAGCACATTTGTGGTCAGTGGAGTACGCATCGTAGAGAAAACTTTCTTGCAATTCATGTGTCAAGTATAGGTTTTCTCTTTTCCCTTTTCCACTGGAGTGATTCTCACTCGTAGAGAGGAAAGGAGAAAAACAATGCAGACAACTGACAATTGATTTGAAATGGACTCTAGTAAACATCACTTGCAGACTCTGAAGCCCTAGAAGCACTTGAAAGTCCAAAATGAAAACAATTTGATTATTAAATCGACATACCGATGGAGCCGCCATCTATTGGGTATGTCCTACACATAATGCGCGGTATACAGAAAAGCAACAAATGGGGGAATGCCTGCGTGCTGGAGAAAGAAATGCCAAATTACACGGTACCGTAGGGAACAGATTGCGGTTTTAATACGTATGTACAATATCTATACTCGGTTTCAGAACTTTTTCAGCGTAAATTCCGACAATTAGGCGCAATGACACCAACTTCAGCCCAAGTTATCATTTTTAAATCATAAGTATAACCAAAGGATTTCAAACAAAAACACCAAGTCCGAGACCGTACTGAGCAGATTTAGAGTAGATAGCTCCACGAGATTAACCATGTTGAGCATTTCAATCATGATAAAAACACAAATATAAAAGTTCGTTGCTTCAATGTTGGGGGAAAGGCCACTAGAAAAAATTCTATAGCAGGACTCGAAATCATGTTAAATGTCATCCCTCTGGACCCCTACTACAGAAGTTAAGCTACTAAGAGCGCATTTAGGGTAAGTCAACAGCCAACAGGACAACTTATCAGCAGCTGTCTATTTGACTGACATTTGACAGGAGGTTGAATACAAGAACTCTTGACAGAAATGACTGAAGTGATCAGATTGCTATTGAGAATGAAGAGCTGGCCTTTTTCACTGACAGATTCCAAAATGGACATCAGTATCACTTCACAATCACTGTAGTCATATCCGAAAAGCCATCACTTTATATGCGACAACTAGGCGGCCATTAAGGCTCTGGATTTGCCAACTGCCAAGGCTTGTGAAACTCTGCAAGTTACACCTAAATGAGAAACATATCAATAGCCAACTCGGTGACCCTGTTAGTAACTGTGTCATATGGGTATCAGAAGCAATGAAAGAGCTGACGAATTTACAAGGAAAGGATCAGAACTAGATCCGTTTTTTGCCCTTTCCTTTGTTCATGTCCCATTCAGCAGTATTTATTCCAAAATCTACGAAGAATCCCTAGATAGGGCTAAAACAAGTTGGAAAAGTTTCGAAAAGTACCAAATAGCACTAAAACTTTGGGCAGTCCTCGATAAAAATGTCCTTTCTCCCGTCAGACTCAGTTAAACACAAATTGTTTCTGGCATTCTTCCTGGAAAGTATCCCATTGGTATTCACGCGAAGCAGCACGGATTACAACACAACAACTTTCGTAAAAGCTACATAGACGAAAATAAAATCTCTTTGACACCTGCTTTGTGTGTATACTGCCCTTTGCTTATAGAAAAAAGAGGACACTTGGGAAATATTTCTTTGACGAATTGGAAGACTTCCGTCAAATTGAGCTGGGCGACCTTCTAAGATTTCAATTTTTATCTGGATATGGTTCAAATCCAGCGTTTTCTCTTTCTAGGTTCACAGGATGGTAACAGATAAATTCTTACTTACTTATCAGGCCAGCGACCCTAGGAGGGTCTGAGCCTGAACTAATGCCGCTTTCCATCCTTTACGGTCCCGGGCACGCTGCTTCCAGTTTACTAGACCAAGGTTTTCCTGATCTTTAAATCGGAGGTTCGGTCTTCCTCTTCTTCGTGAACCAGGTGGCTGAGATTCGAAGATCCTCTTAGCTGGAGCATTCTCGTCCATTCGCTCGATGTGGCCGAGCCATTGCAGTCGACGGATTTTTGCCTTCCGGACTACATCCACATCTTTGTACAGCTCGTAGACTGGACCAAATATTCGACGTAGGATTTTTCTTTCAAAAGATCCCAAGATCTGATCTGCTGTGTTCCTTATCGTCCAGCAACAGATGGGTTCAATGGACCTAAATGTTGGTCAATGAGAGCACCGATCAAAGCCGTTAGACACCCATACTCCGAGGTCTTCAGAAACGTCTTTCCCAAGTGGGGAATGTCTTTTGGTCTAAATAGCACCCTTTGGCACAATAGATCCCTCAAGTTTCAGTGCCTGACAATTTGTAGGCTCAAATCTAAAAGAACTGAAATCGTCTTTAAAATTCGTCATCATCCATGAAGCCTTGAACAAACCATGGCCACATGAGTGTACAACACTTCCTTGCTTACTTTTAATAGTCTGTTGACAAGCGTATTACTCTTTTCAGACGAGTTAATCGACTTAGTCTCCATTTAATGTCTATGAAACTTAACTCCCAGCACGTACTTGTCACTCAACACACGTTTTTCGGTTTAATTTTTTTATATTTTTTTAATTGCCTTAAGTATGTCCACAAGACTTCCTAAAAAACTACATTTTTTTAATGGCAATCATGAGCTCTGTTTTATCACTCCAAGACATTTATGTAGAGTTGCCGTCAGAGTTACATTTGAAAATTTACAACCAACTAGGCTCCCTCCAGCTTCAACAACTTAATCCCACGACTATGTTGCGCTAATCCATTTTTTTTTTTCTTTTTTAATCCGACATGTATCAAAAATCATTTAATTTTAGCTATAGCCGACACCATGGAGAATTGTAATTAAACACACAAAAAAATCGAAACTCGTTTTGTATCTGCGGCTGAGGAAATCTAAATTCGTCGTATTCCATCCAAATTCAGCTGTGAATTAGAAAAAATCAAAAGAATAGTGCTGGTGTGCTAGTGGAATGAGAATAATCTCCCTTTATGCACGGTGAATGTAGATCTTTACGATCTAAAACCCCAAAAACTCAAACCAAAAACCAATTCGACTCGTTCTTTTCATCGTTCGTTTCCATTATCCAAAACAACAATCAATTGAATGACTTGAGAGTCTACTCCAGACCAAAGCAAGAGGAAATTTATTATTAGTCCCTATTGTGCTTAAAAGAGACAGAAAAGAAGAAATCCCATACCGGGGCTCCAAAAAAAAAAAATACAGACTCGCGTACCTTTAACAAAAGAGTGAATGTCGGTTTTTTTTTAAAACCATTTCTCAAATGTTGCGGCCTTCAAATGACGACTTAAAGAATACAAAGCAAGCAAAGGAAACGAAGAAGAGAAAGAAAATACAAAAACCAATTCAAAAGATCTCTCCGGAGTGTTATTATTCCCTTTCAAGATCAATTTGAAAAGACGATCCTTCTTCTCTCGCATCCTCCTCAGCGTCTCTTTAGACGTGTCATTCTTAACACTTTTATTTTTTTTTTATTTTAATGATTCCATATAAGATATACCGCCGTTGTTGTGCCGCTGCACTATACAAGATGCAGATACAGATACAACACATACCGGTTCGTATTCATATATGTTTAGAGTGCGATCGCAGAGATACACTCATATGATTAAAAAGATGGAAGGGAAGAAAGAACAAAGTTCAAGCTGGGCTTGTGAATAACCGAAATTGAATAATAGAAGAAAAAAAAAAAGCGAATAAAAAAGCGGACAACAAAGATATGATGAATAATGTACGACCAAACGGAGAAGGAGACTGGAAGGCAGAATATTGAAATTTGTTAACGTCTCCCTTTTAAGTGTCATTTGTCCATGGTTTGGCGAGTTGTTTCAAAAAAAAATGTTTTTCAATTGATTTAGAAGAAGTGGGAGTGCTGGTGGGTGTCTCTATGGGGACGACCGGGTGGAGAAGGTGCATGCACTTAAAATCAAGTACACTTAAGGCAGAGTGCGGAGAATAAATCAAATTTAATTTGATGTGATTTGTGCATCCTTCTTGATTTGTGACGACGACGACGACGATGCCCGGGACTGGCATGATGCTGGAGTCGATGCTGAAATGTTGGTTTGTGTCATAATTTGTGTGGGACTCAACTGTGTGTATAGATTGACGTTGACATTGTTTAGATTGTCACACGGAATTGGATTCAATTTGTTTGAGAAGGGTATCTACCTCTTTTCATTTTATTTTTCTAAGCGGTGGGTGTCAGTCATTAGTGAGACTGTGGCTTGGGTTGATGATCTCAGATCTGTCAATATTTAAACGTTCTTTGTAATACAAGATTAACAATTGACAAACCAAAGAAAAGAACCTTAGACCAAATTCTTGACACGTTTCTTTTTTTTTTTTTTGCGTTCAACAAATGTGTCCTTTATTTTGCAAAATGTATCATCGTGCAAATGTCAATTATTGATAGTCTCATTCTCATCGACACGACTTTTTGCAAAGAGATCAAGTATTCTCTGTGCGGCTGCACCTTTCGACTATTAAAGAGGTCATAGCCTAACTAACAATGAATATAATATTTCACGTCAGAGGAGACTATAAAACGTGAAATATCACTTCCAATTGAACACATTTGCACTTACTTTCAGACAGCCACAGGATGAATTATTGCTAATGCACTGACAGGTGCTAGAAGTGGGTTCATTGGGAGTTTAAAAAAAAAATCACAGATTCTCAAGATTCTTAAGAGTGCAACAATTTGTACGATGATATGTACGATTCTTATAATCCTTGAAAGCTTTTGAAACTTATCTTTTAAGGTTTTATGTCAAGGTTATACGGAGTTTTGAAACTATGTAGTTGCTTACCCAAACCCCGAGCAGATAGTTTTCCCAAGCTGTCACAGCTCCTTAAGAGGTAAGAGTAACTATTAAAACTGAAAACAGCCGGCAGCTTCGATGATCTACTAGAAAGATTTTCAGATTCACAAGTGGTCTCTGGTCTAGAACCTGCCTTAGATCATTCAAAAAGTCATCAACGAAATATAGATCGAGCCAGCCATGCTCGACGACAAGGGTATCAACACTATGAGTATGCATCACAGCTTCAAAAACAGCGATCCTATGCCTTTGCAAGAACTCCCTTATGTCGCAAATGAAATATTATCCAACGTATTGTGTTGAACGTTTCAAGCCTTTTTGCAACACACTATCCCAAGGCACTATCTTTTACAAATCAGTCCAACTGCCGGGATACGCACACGATATTGGCATCATCCAACTCCCAGCGTGCCGTCTTAGAGGCTTTCACGACAACTAAAGTACAAACTGTTAACAAACGAAGCAGCATCAGTCCGCGGCTTTAGATTAAGCGTCACTGTTGGCAACAATGACTTGGAACTAGTTAAGAAGTTCATCTACGTACATTGGAGTAAACATCAATTCACAAATCGTGTACATTTGGCGAAGAATAACCCTAAGTTCCACCCTCTGACTTCGGTTAAACGTTAAGCTAAACGATAAGTGAGAAACCAAACCCGATATTGAAATTTTTTTTGTGAGGATTACACTTCGGCTTCTTATGGGAGAAGGACGAATGGAACTGTCACCGCATTTCAATGTAAATGCAGCCAAAAACCCCCTGCAAATCGACTACATTCTACCGCCCTAATCGAGTAAATTGCCAACCATACTCTAGTCATATGGATTTTTATGTAATAGCCCTAACGTTCGAAACAATAAACAAGAGGGATTCAGAACGTGACCAAAATCGACGAGGAAGCCTTCTCAGGCAGAGATTCTTTAAACAATCTGGAGCTCGTTAAGTAACTATGTACAATTTTCTATACATACGTACTTATCGCTCAAATCTCTTGAGGTAATTCAAAAAAACTGTACTACTTCACGAGTAGACCCCATTCAACCAGAAGCAGATGAAACGTTTTAGAAAAGCCGGTCCAACAGATACTCTATAACAAGAAGATTAATGGAAAACAATTTCGAGGAATATATTTACGAGTACATACATCACATCCTACCAAGTAAAGGTAGTAAAATGTTTTTTTTTCCTTTAGAAACCCCCAAACCATAATTCCAATTTAACTTGCTTTGGTTTTATTACCTCACATTAAAAAAAAGGACACCGTCGTTCCAGTTTTATGTCCACAAATCTTATCAAAAACATTGAACAACTTTATTTAAAATCACCATTTAATTCTTTTAACCGCGCATGCATATGCAAAGCCCGAGGCACACCTTTCCTAACAAAACCAAAAAAAATAAAGGTTCTTCATCCTTTTCATTCCCTCGGTTCTTAACTTCGTATAGTCTTCGGAATAAGATTTTAAAAAAACTAAAATTTCCATAATACAAAGTCAACAAAAATAATGTTCATTCCTCCAAGACAAGTCCAAATCCAAGTCCAAGTCCCTCTGATATTCAAAAAGGGTCCCAAAGTTTGACATGTCACACAAAACCTGTGAAAAATGGTTGACGCGCACCTCTTTTCTTGTTTTCTTCGTTTTTTTCTCTGTTCTTTTCGGTTTTTTTTTTTTCCAACAAGTGTTGGAGGAATGGAATATTTCTTTCCTCTTCGTCTTTTTTTTTTTTCTTTTAAATATGCATCACTATAAGAAGCAAAGAAAAAGGTTTTTCAATTCTGAAAGGCATTGTGAATCGATAGTGAATCGATCTCTTGTTTTCGTACAATAGAGGGAATGGGGATTGATGGGTTAAGAAACAAAAAAAAAGAAAAAAACAGATATCCCCCACTCCAAAGAAGACAACTCCCAAGAAAAGAAAAATAGAGAAAAAGAGAAGCAGGAAAAAAAAGTATAAGGAGGAGTGTAATAATAATATATGAGGCACGTTATTATCTTGATTGGGAGATATGTGATACGATCGATTAAAAACACCTCAGCGTCTTCCTCAGGAGATGGTGTGATATTCATATTATTTCAGGCCGACAGAAAACAATCTTTCTTTTTTTTTCTCGATTTTTGGACTTTCTGAGGCTTGTTTTCGGACAATCATGACAACATGTTTCGATTGAGTTTATTTTAGCAATAGAATTGCAATGTCATCGGATATGACACAAGGTTCTCATCTTGCCTCTCTCTAAGGATTCTTTCGAATCCAATTGTTAGCAGAAAGAGATTTAACAAAAAATTCCTTCGGAAGTGTGCTCTTAAGTAGACACAGACGAACACTCGTTGGACTAACCATGTACCAGTACCTTGGCACAATAAATCCAAATGAAATTCTTGGAAACTACAAATATTTAAGACGACAGCTCGTAGGTATAAACCAAGACCTAGCTTCCATTCAAGTCGTGCGTGCTATATTTTTCGCACGAATAGAAGGAACAAAAAACCTACTAACCAGAACCCGCCCAGATATCAGCAGAATCACGGCGATAATCGCGGGCCATTGGCCAATTGGAGAACATGCGGGTAAATTTGGTATTCCATACAACCACCACTACACCACAGTTGCGGGAACGAAAATGAGAAGGAAACTCCCTCATTACCTCTTCAAAATGTCCGGCACTAGCAAGAGCCAGACTGCGTGCACTAAACCAACCATTCTTCGACGACCTTAATATCTCGGGTAAAAGGATACGAGATCTCATCCGTTTCCTTGACTCCAGAGGCTGAATCAAGGCACCAACTGTCTCGCATCATCAACCAGGTCACATGAGTCGTGGTACAAAAAAACACATTCTAGTGCTACTTGGGTTCCTGTCGAACTGTCACCTCTACCTACGTACGTAGAAGGAACCTACAATTTGTATTGCCGACTCCGAACGTCGGATTGAGAAGCTTTTTCATGTCAAATTATACTTTCGATGGTTTGCTGCCGCGTATCGAGAGTTGGTGCCCCAAAAAAAAACGTTCAGTTGTTTGTTGACTCGAATCGGTGTCAGCTCTTCACGAGGATTACTTACAACACATTTGTCCTTAAACCAAGAAATTCACCATTATCTCAGACAATAGGCAAATTAAAGAGCTTCTACAATTCTGCAGAAGACCTGTTAAGATTTTTAAGAGACTTTGAACGGAACATTGTCCACTTAACCACCATCTCAAGAAACTGGCTAAAAGTTCCATCAGAGCTTTGTCCATTGAACTAAAGATCAATTGCCTTCAAAGCATATGTTGAACTATCCACAACATCGCTCACAAGATCTTAGCTGCTACATTGTATGAGCGCCTAGAGCCTTGAAAGAATGTGCACTGCTCCATCAAAATAGGTAAAGGCAGGTTGACTGTCATGTGATTTAACATCGTTCTTAAAAGAATTGTGCAGAAACTTACACGCCAACATCGGAGGCACAATTTTTCAAAAGTCCATTAAGTTACTCGCATATCCTGACAACATTGAAATAATCGGAAGAACGCAGGGTGATACCAGTAGCGCGTTCGTGAGTATTTAGACGGAAGTGACGAAGATGGGTTTAATGGTCAACGTGGGCTTGACAAATTATATGCTGTCGACTAATAAAAATGGGCATCCAATACTAACTTCACCCTAGACTGTATGTAGATACCAAGTCTCCGCTTTAAACTCAGACAACAACACCAGCGCTGAGGTCAAACGCATAATTACTCTTACCAGTCTATTTTTAGTTCGGTCAAAGAAGGCATTTTAGTAGCGATTAGGTAACGATCGAGCTAAGCTTGTTGGTTGGAGCCCAGATTGTAGCGCCATAATAAGTACATAAATCCCGTCATAGCTCAAAGACACAGAATCCTAGAAACAGAAGTAATTTCTCCTACCGAACGAAATCCTCAAATTCCTTAAATGCCTTGACTTTATGGGTAATCATAACTAACAAACCATACGCGATATATCAAGGCTCAACAAGTTAGATACCCCATGACACAGAAATATATCGGAAAACGAAAAGCGGTCGTACTTTCGAGGAACAGGTCGGAACTAGATACCTATACCTTCTCCTTTTGATAAGGATGTCAATAAACACTTAAAATCTGGGGTCGAATTACGGCATCAGTGATCGAGTAACTCGTCACGTAAAAGCGAGCATTATTACGTCGGAATGATCATTTATACATAATAATCCTCATTTTTACGTGACGAGTTACTGGATCACTGATGCCGTAATTCGACCCCAGGACTTATACACGATAGCATCATCTAGATACGTGTGCCATAGACAGGCACAATAAAAAGTATTTCAATGATCTTATGAAACTATGTGTGTTGAAGGGAAATATGAATCGTTTGAGGTGTCTTCGCCGGACACTACGCAATAGGACTTGGACTACCCTACAACGACAACTGTAAAAGCTACTGGGCGAAATAGAATAGAGGAAATAGAATTCGTACCTGCTCTGCGACTGTCCTGTACTAGCCGTGGACTGACGGACCCCCAAATCGTTGATTCCAGAAAACGCCTGCGATTCATATCCCTTTCTATGTGATTCCCAAATAAACCATCTTCGTACGGACTTGGTACATTTGACCCGCCAGTTAAATATCAGGATACCCCACAAACTAACTAACCGACCGTATTGTCTTGTCGAAGGCACCAAGCACAACATAGTTTTGTTTTAAATGACAGTGTTTAAAAGCACCAAGGTTCAACCTTCAATCTGTGACCAAAAATTGTAAAATTTTAAATTATCTATTGCATACTAGACTATGCAGAGGCTTACCACAAAATACATATTAAAACTAAATTGGCTCGTTAAAAAACGATCACACTACAAGTGGCAGTTTCTAATCGGCAAAGCCGTCTATTTGTAAAAATTTATCTGCACCTAGTCACAAGAAACCACCTATAAAAAACGTTCAACCCACTTGCTAACCACAGAAAATAAATCCCAAGTCAAACTGCTCATATAATAACACCAACAATGGAACCCCACCAGCTAAGATTGCAGTTCAATAGTCATCTTGACGTCTTATTCGAGCTTCCAGGAGAAAATCAGCTCGAACAACAATGCTCGGCTAATCAACTGACAATTTGTGTCCAACAATAACACAAATCAACTATCTAATAAGGTTGTTAATTTATTAAGTGTATCTACGTTTGGCGTGTGTTCTCTCATTGTCCTCCAGCCTGCCTTATGCAAATCAATGTATCAAGTGGAATTCGTTTTTTTCGTCAACAAAACAATATTATTACCTTAATAATCGAAACAAAGTCTTAATCAAGTCTCTCTATATACTTTTTTTTTACGACCCTCAACAAGATTGAAAGAAGAAATTGACATTTTAATGCACGTTTGCCAAGAGAGACAGAGCCATAAAATGGGATCTCTTTTTTCGACGGGAAGTTGTGACAAAGTCTATAAAAATGTTTATCTACGGACAATTAATTGTTTCATATACCCGAATAGCTTCTTGTGGATGTGAAAGATTTAATTAGATACATGAGAGTAGGAGAATAACTGCCGATAGCATTATCATATTCATAAAATGCAAATTTTGGTATTTAGATACACGACTGACAAAAAAAAAAACCGCACACTTCTGCCCACATATGTGGACTTTATGAATGAAGAGAAATGTATGTATTTCAAAATATTTGATTTTATTTTGCCAAATATGCATATTTTTCAATAATTGTATTTATTGTAGCCCCGAGTCATGCTTTTAACAAGAATTGCAAAAAAAAACAAAACAATTTCTGTCATGAATGTTTTATTGTTTCCTGTGAATCCATGAATGGAGAGCGATGCTATTGGGCTTTTCGAAAACCACTAAACAAATCAAGTGGTTGCGTGTCTATTCTTGTTTTAAGATAAAATCTGGTTTAGTAGTTATTTGAAATCTGATTAGTTGAATTAGGTGTGACAGACTGTGATTCGTTGGTATCAGCTCACCGAACAAGACGAGTCACTGGCTAAGGAAGATCAACAGTTCATTGTATTAGCCCAAGGAACTTAGACTCTTAGTAAGAAACTCTTGGTAAGACTTCAATATCATAAGAATTTTTAGAGCAATATTACACAAGTTGTAATCAAAGATGAGCGACTTAGCCTTACTTCGAAGCCTCACCAGGGCATGCACGGATCTTACGCAATTTTGTGGGCAATACTGAAGCTCAGACTACATGAAGCCTTACTTAGATTTTGATAGACCATTTTCAACCTGTTTTCCCAGCAGGAACGAATGGCAGGAAAATCAGATATTAATTAACACAACCACTTCCGTTTACACGGATGGATCCAAAATGGACACAGGGCCCCTACTCTGTATTGCGAGTCTTAAGCTCCGATCGTTCGAAAGCTGACATTTTGTATGGATTTTATGAATTGCGTTTCAAATTGTCCATACAAAATGTCCTCTTTCGAAAGATCCGAACTTTAGAATCGCAATACAGAGACTCTCGGGTTGTCCGTATCAATCAGACTCCTGAACCATAGCAGTGTCTTCCAAGCGGAGGTCCTGGCAGTGACAACAGCTGCCCAACAAGTTGCAATGAAGGCACTACTACGGGATGATATTACCTTTTTCATCGACAGCCAGGCGGCAATAAGAGCATTTTCTGCCATAGAAGTAAAATCGAAGCTGGTAAGTCGCTGTCGCGAAAAGCTATGGGTTCTTGGCAGGCAGCACTATGTAAGACTCTGCTGGGTCCCTGGCCACAAAGGGGTGTCTGGAAACGAGACAGCTGATAAGCTGGCAAGGGAAGGATGAGACCCTGACCAAGCTAATACCACCGCTTAAATTCCACTCTGTAACCTCAAACAGGAGATTGGGAGCAAAATTAAAAAAACTGCCAATGATAGATGAAATAAGCTCAGTTCCTGTGTTATAACTAGGTAACTACGGCCATTCTACCATAAACAGAAAACCAATAGAATCCTGCAAATGGACAAAAAATCTAATAGGTATAATCACCGGGCATAATATGCTTAGCTACCATGCAAGAAGACTGGGATTGAACACGGATGACCTATGCAGGGGATGTGGCGACGAAAAAGTAGAAAAAACCCTAGAAAGACACTTCTTTCAGGACCTTAAAGAACAGTCCGACAAGTCTGTGGTCGACATACAGATTTATCCGCGCCTCGGACTGGCTCGATATAACATAGACTTATGGTTACCTAACCTTACCTATGTACGTGTCTAGAGGGATATTGAAACAGACCATAACTGTTTGGTCCCTTTTCAAGTCCCTTTTCATGGTAGTGCACCGTAAAGCTTATTCAGCCGTCTAACGTTCTAAATCTTAAGCCGCGAATCTAGTTTTTTTCTTTGCCTGTCAAAGTTTCCTTGTTTGGATTGATGTTATTCCTAGAACCACAAGGTCCTATGACTTATGTTTCATATAAGTGTAGTTCGATAGGCTTTCGTTCTCCAAAAAAAACAACAACTCAATATGGTGAAGCAATCAGTTCTAAGGAATTCGTATGAAAGGTTCTACCGACACTAACTTGATGTATGGTTTCTTGTCATCAATTCGAACTTCGCTGAGCACAACTCGTGCAAATATTGTTGGTGAGATCAACCTGTAACGCTCTCTAAGATAGCCCCGGATTGTTGAACACGCTCATAAATCCAAAATAGAGTTCATATCATGTTCGTGTCTTGCCCACAAAAGTAGGACACTTACCTGAAAGTAAAAGAGAAAACAAAAGCAGATAAGTAAACTAGTTAAGGCAGGGGGAAAGAAAAAACTAAAGGTCACATGCCAAGCTATATGTACATATTTCGTTTTGCATGTCTTTCTCCCTAAACGCGACTTAAAAGCACACCGCAAGCATGTGTTAAACAGAAGCAAATGCACGCCTTGTTCTATCAACTACAACGCTACGAGTACAAGGTGTTGTGTGATATCACGTGTCATCGCATGTAAAACCCAAAGGACCGGGTATCGCGTGTTCAACACAAAATTTTCCACATAATGATCCGCGAGTACACTTTGTCGCTGGACCACTGTGACTGTATGTAGCACTAGCACCCTTCTTTTGTCATTCCTCCGTCTTGCAGCATTTTTAATCCGCACTTGCACACCAGACTCTGACTATTTTTCGCGTAATTTATTTCCCAACTATTGCCTGGCCATCTGCATCCTAGAGTGTACACAGAACTTGGTTCTTGCTACTTGGTTGGCCACGTGTATATTTCCGCGGAACTACTTATCGGTTTCGCTTTAAATTCGAATTTATTGTGATTCCACTTGGTTGAGGCAAAGCGCGAAGGCAGGCACCGGTAGGTAGGTAGCCTAATCGGTAATTTATTGCGATCGATGTTCCTTTTTCTTTCCCCTTCTGGTCGCTATCTGAAAATCCGTTTAAGGCTTTGCCTGGTCTAACTAGACTCGCATATGGATGTGCATCTATATTTGGACTAAACCAGCAAGACGACGACCGTGTGTTTGTCTATCTGCGTGTGTTGATCTGTAGCAGCAGGCAAGGCTTTAAGAGGAATCCTTGCAATTCTAGAAAAGGAAAACGGCCAACTTGGTGGTGGAATTGATATAATCTTCTTTACGAATGCACATTCATAAATACCTTGCCATTCTGGGATGTGGACTCTAACGAGAAACCAATTTAAGCCTTGGATGGAGATGATGATGATTCCGAGTGAAGATGCTGGTTACTGGCTGCGGCTGGTGCCTCGGAAATGTCTTGAAGTGTGAAGTAATGATTCCTTGGGAACGATAAGAGTTTGGCCAAGCGGTTATTATTTTTTTCTTCCTTTCTGTGTCTGTTTTCTTCTGTTTTTTTTTTTTTTTCTTTCTCTTTTTCTTCATTCTATGTGTGTTCCGTGTCTCGAGATGATCTTTTGTTTTCATCATCGTTACGTTCAAAGTGCGATTTGGTTCGGTACTCGGTTCGGTCCTCGTTAAGGCATCGGTACTCCTGCTTACAGCTTCAATTTATGCTGCCAGCTACGTTAGTGCCATATTCTCACGTAAAGTGTTAAAAAGAGACTTTAATGTTTTTTTTTCTGTCTTTTTCAGTCTCTGTTCCTCTCTGTTTTGCTTTGTGTGTTTGCCCTTGTGTGGACCACGTATGAATATCGAGAATTCGGCCCATAAACATGCATCCATGGACCAACCAACGTCGTCTATTATTATTACGATTTCTTCGACGTCCGTTCAAGAGATTCGAATTTCAACAATTCGATTCGGTTTTGGTCATCGTCTGCGTCTGCGTCGTCGTTGTCGTTATTGCTCTCTGTTGTAACCATAACAAATCGAAAGAAGGGTTCAGTACCCTCCCAGCTTATCCTTTGTGTATCTGATACCCGTGTGTGTATCTTTTGGGGTCCAAGAGAGAGAACATTGTGTTCTACACTGCAATTTGTGTTGGCTCGCATTGAAATTACAAATGAAGGCGACGCTCGGTGGAGCTTCTCTCTGGCAATGGCAAAATCTGATTGTTTGTTGTGCCATACAACAACGACGACGACGATGGTAGGTATAACAACCCATGTGGACGGACAATTCTCGGATCAAGCGTGCTGAGGTGATATTCCTTAATCAGATGTGTCATTTAAGCTTGTTTGTCTGCTTGTTGTACACACATTCAGAGTTGTACGCGTAGGTAGACCGTGAATGTTTCCCTTACTTGAGAGCACAATCCAAAAATGGACGGAATAATGTGCGTTGGAGCTTATTTGGTTCTGCAAATACCTTTTTGGTGGACATTGTTGCACCTAACTTTTGAATTCCCGATTGGGACAGGAGAGAAAATAATTGACACAAGGATTATCTGACCATCTAGGGAGCTAGAGAGAGAAAAAGAGAGAAAGAGTCCAGCGATGGAAGATTTAAGAAGAATAGCTCGATCTTCTGTAAAGGGCAGAAGAATCCTATGAAATATTCGATTGTGGAAGATTTGTTTGTTTACCACATGGTCTTTGAATGGAAAATAATAAATCTACTGTCAGATAAAATATGTGGCTAGTTAGGATTGGAACTGGTGACTGGGTAAGGCGATTATAATGACATATGGCAGCTGAAGATGTTCACCGCATTGGAGAAGGTTGTCTAGCTTATGGTCAAACAGTTGCTTGTGCGTACATTTTTGAAGGAAGATTGGAAGATGTTTGTTGGATAGAATCAGAAGTTGATTTGAAATTGAGAGCTGCGCATCAGATCTGTGATACAGCATAACATTGCATGAGTTGCACGTCCAAGGTAGTCAAAGATAAGTCCATCATAATACGAATTTTCCAGCGAGAGAGTAGACTGGAGACGTGTGCTTGCAGGCCTTGAACCAAAAGACAACTTATTCATGATTCTTTGGTAGCAGCTTTCCGTTTCTTTTACTTGTTCCGAATAAGAAATACGACAACGGTGTGGCTCAAAGGTACATAGTAGGTGAAGGCGACAGGAGCCAGCATTTCACTGTCAAGAAGTATGATCGTGTCAATGTTGATTAGATTAGATTATGTTAGTTTAGAAGGGATGTGTATCTTGAGGGCGCTTGCACGGAGGATTGTTGATCCATCGTAATTTCTTTGAAAGTTGTGGTACGTGTAGGTAGGTAGGTAGGTAGGAGTGGCAGGCTGCAGCCTCGCTTAGACCAAATAAGGTCCATTGTGATACCACCAGGATCTGTATTCCACCAGAAATACCACCCGCAGAAGCAACCGGAGCTTGCTATGAAGCGCTGGAGACTGCCTATATTGATGTCAGTCAGGCCAGTTCGCTTAGGTTGTTGAAGAAGCTGGCCCCCAAGTGTGCTATTCTTCGAGCTGAAAGGGCCGGGCATGTACAAAGTAGATGGAGAATTGTCTCCTCCTCTTCCTCATCCATGCAACTTCTGCAAAAGTCGTTATAAAGGAGGCCCAGCCTGTAGGCATGTTTGCCGATGGTGCAGTGTCCTGTAATGACAACCACTAAGGTACTTATTATCAATCTATTTCGTCTGATGAGACAAAAGGAACGTTTGAGATCCAACTTTGGCCAAATCTGCCTAGTGATGAGACAGGTGCTGTCACTTGTCCATCTATGATTGGCGATATTGATCGCGTTTCTATTGATTAGCAATTTGCAGGTGGCGAGAGGCATACTTAAATTCCCCTTATCCGGAAGAATTGGTAGTGTTGTGCCTTCCCTGGCGAGTTCATCCGCCATGCAGTTGCCTGGAATGTCTCTGTGCCCCGGCACCCATATGAGGTGAATTTTGAATTGCTCGGCCATCTCGTTAAGAGATAGTCGACAATTTAGGGCTGTTTTTGAGTTGAAGGCGACAGATTCCAGAGATTTTATCGCGGCCTGGCTATCAGTAAAAATAGTGATATCCCGAGAGGATAGTACATTATACTTCAGCCACGATAAGGCTTCCTTGATTGCCATTACCTCGGCTTGGAAGACACTGCAATGGTCAGGTAAACGGAAAAAGATGTTTACGTTCGCATCGTTAGAGAAAAAACACCCGCCCACTCTGTGGTAGGTGTACATTTTTAGCACGAAACATTTCAACCACTTGGAACCACATCTTGGAATTGAAAGCAGAATTAGCCAAAGGTGAAATCAAAGATATGTATGTGTTGACTCAGATGGCATAAGAATTGGAGGAGACGAAGCATGTGCTCATCTTGAAAATGTGCTCAAATGAAAATTCGTCTGTCGTTGAACTGATTGATCTCTATCAATGCGAACTTAGGACAGAAAATCAAGGCTTTCTACTCGGAAGGAACACAGTCAAGAACCAGAAGAGGTTTTGAATAGGATGACTCACTGTTTTGCAGGTTTTTCAAGCTTGTAGGCTGTATACACAGCAAATTTTGCACAAGCCGATTGCACAATCATACTTTTCAATCAGACTATAGATGTAATTGGACGATGTAAGACTCGGCAAGTGTAACAATTAATATAAAACGTGCTTAGACAGATTTTCAGGAAGATTTCTCAGCAGTTTGCACATCTTCTTGTAGAAGATTCTGCTTGTCGGGAGCCTACGTTGCTGCCCTGGCAAAACCGGAACACATTTGTACCAAGGTAAAATAAACTTTGGAAACACTAAGATAAACCAGGAAACTTACCAGGCTTACTGGGAAACGTAAGAAGTATCTCTCGGTGCGATATGGACAAGAGGAACCTCGTTATACTGGATGAAGGACTTATTAGGGGGACTTACTGCTGTTATGCTTCTTCATCCGTCTTTAAATTTTAAACGTTGATATGTGTTGAACCTATCGGTAGTCTTAGCAGAACGTAAGAAGATTTGTTTATTAGTTTTCATCAAGAGCACAGAGGTGACTGCTTCATTTCGAATGACTAATGCAATTGAAACCTAATGTGGCTAAGATTTTGTTGTTAGCCCAGGAGTTTGAAGGATAGTGCCAAATAAGAAAGCATATTATTTGAGCCATAGTCGGACTGTGTAAAGTAAATTCAAAACTCAAACCGCCAAAATGTGTCCAACTTGATCTATAACACTAAACTTGTTAGAACAAGTCCAACCAACAACACGATGAATACTAAAAAAAAAAGGTTTTTTCGGTATCCACAAAGTATTTTACGATTAAGGGACGCCTCGGCAGGTATTAGCATGCTAATAAGATTTTAGCTTCATCCAAATTAGTTATTTTATAGAGCAAGTGTAACCAATTTAGAGCCGCCTTTGGAACGACATTCGGAACGGTTTTACTTATTTTTTTATGAACTTAACTCATATAGTTAATGTATGCATCTATCACGATCATACTATACATCCAATTGATGAATTTTGGTCCCACGATTAAGGCCAATTTATAATCGGATATTAATTAATTCTTCTTACCAAAGTAAAAGCTTTTAAATACTGCGTACGAATTTTGAAAAACCAAAGAAAAACTCGTTTTCATCACTAACGAAAACATTTAAATACCGTGATGACGCTTGAATTAATTGGAAAATCTGTGTGATGTATTCGATTACAGGTTTATTTCCGTATCAAAACCATTTTTTGTGGCGTATATACTATACGAACTGTGCTCGAGATATGGTTATAATTAACCTATTAAATTATTTGTTATGGATTCAACAAATTAACGAAAACTAATGAAAACTTATACATAAATAGTTTGCCCACAGATATGATAATTAAATTATCGAAACTTTAAACTTTTTAACAGCGCACCACTAATTTAAAGTTTAACGAATGCAATAAACCGAGAGACAAATATGAGTAATTCGATACTTCCGCAAATAATAAGAAACATATAGATAAACAGTTAAGTAAATGGACCAGGAGTCTTGTTCAAAACTTATAAGACGATGAAGACAGACAATGAGCAAGTTTTGTACATCATTGCATCATTGCCTTGGTTTTGAGGACTGAACCTGTATTCTCTCGCTTAGCAATCCAACGAACTAACCACTAAGCCACTGTGACCACACTAACGTTCTCAATCCGCTGGTCGGAGTCGGCAATAAAACGGTAGGTCCCTTCCATTGATGCGAAAAATGTAACAAGCACAACATGAATGCTTGTGAAAACCTAGGCCTTGGCTCTTCTATGAGCTGTTGCGCCAAGTATTTGTATTTATTTGCATTATTGCCTTCAGTTGACGCTTCTGTCTTCTAGGCTAAAATCTTTAGATTTGCTAGAACGAGCAGCTCGGTATATATTTTTCACAAGGAATCTCACTCCACTTCTAGTAAATACCTTTGTGTATAGGCAATCAGCAATCAGAAAACTGCAGACTGTTTAAAACATAGATTGAGGTACAAGAATAAAGTTCATGTCGACTTGAAGTAGACCTTGTAGAAGTTGTTGTTCCTGGATGTGGACTAATGACACGTTAACGACTTGTGGTTACTGTACCCGAAAAAAAAGCACATATTTCTGGACTCAAAAAATGAACGATCTCAGGGAAACTGTATGTCTAGACCAATCTCATCCTACAGTTCTAGTCATTTCGAAACCGGCTTCGGATGAGAACCGCTCTGATGACGTTTTGTGGCTCTGAAAATAAATGACCTCAGAATGCTGTGTTCAGTAAGTGAAGTTAGATTCTTTGATGCAAGATCATACCAATCCACAGCGCGTAAACCATGTAGCAATCCATCGGAATTCAGAAAGGATTTTCTCTTACACCAACGGAACGTTAAGCTCTAATTTCCCATTTGTCACATGGTGATAGGATTTTAGCTACAAGATTCTAGACAACTGGTCGCGATCATATAGTCTTACGCCTCAAAGGATGCCTCGAATGTGGATGAAAAGGCTGGAACTCTTCTCTAGTTGGAGAGAATAAGTAAGCTGGTAATAGCGTTGAGTCTGTTTATGATCGTATCGCACACTACCGGAATGTGTGACAGCTTAATTCACTGTCATTTTCGAAAACAGTCAACTGAGGTCAAACTTTAGTGTTTTTGACCTCTACAATGGTCAATTCTTGATGGGCATCTGGTGAACTGGCCACTGTTGGGCAAGAATGAACTCCGTTTTGGAGCAGTGCTGAGGCCTTCTGGAACGAACATAGCATAACTTTGAATTGTTTCCGGCTGTCATTTCGTGGTTTAGGGATATCTATAGACTGAATTTAGTAAGAGTTAGTTCCACGCACTTTTAGTACTCAGTTCAACACGATTCCTTTGACAGAAAACATTGTTTCAAAAGCAAAACTTTCGCCATCAACAATATTTAGAAGAAATTTCCTGCAACATTCGAATAATTCCTCTGTGCAACAAATCAACATTTCACCTGTGACAACAAAAAACAAACCTTCCATCGCATCATGTGTAAACAAACAAAGTCCCCTCAATCGTTGCGGCAGCAGAACGCGCAAAACTTTTTACTTCAAAACATCACGCGCAAACACAACAACTGAAAATAATAAATTACAAATCTTATTTATGTTTCTTGTGGCACAAAACTTATTTTGATTTAATCGCGGAAATATTCAACGCCGCCGCCGCTCTCCTCAAAGCGAAACCTAACTTCAAAGGGATGGGGATCAGCCCCATCTGTGCATCCCACAGTGTGCAATTTCGTCGTAGTTTTTTCCAAAAGCATCTCGATGCAAAAGAAAAACAAATGGAAACTTCGAATCAGATTAGAATGCTGTGCACATGGGATGTAATCCTCTCCTGGTTCTGTACTGCATCTGCTAATTTTTCATTCGATACAAAATTTATTCGTCTAGATCCCGCGCAGCATATCTCACTGTTGGGAGTCGCCAAAGTCGGTGCTGGATGTGCATGTGCAGCACATGGAAGGGTCGGTTTTACGGTGCCAATATCATCCTCTGTCATCTCTTCTAGGTTGCACATACACATACAGTCGAAGATGCAAAACAAAACAGAGAACATAACGAAACGCAATAATAAATACTGACTGAGTTCAATGGATGCGATGAACTTTCTTCCCGGATGATTGGGCCAAGAGTTGGGCCAAGGTCTGCTTGGGCAGGAGAGTCCCCCTTTTTTCTTTCATTTCTTGCTCTACGAATGCGGGGATTGTTTCCGTCATTTGCGCGCGAGCCTATGGCTTAAGACCAAGTTTCATATTTCTTGCATACTCCATACTCTGTGCGCACTGCTAGCTATCGACTTCAGGAATCATTGGCATGCAATATGACCAGTTATGTATGCCTCCGCTGTTGGAATAGGGACGGCGGTTTTTGGTGTCGCCAATTGTCTGGAGGTGGAAGACGTTTTGCAGTCGATTGCACAGCATTTAGCAATCGATTTTGTACGTTTGAATTGTATGGTATGTCAAAGTTAGTAGGTAGATATGTGGAGGACGACTGTGTGGAGGAAGTTTTTATATTTCGCCCTTTTGGGTTGCTACACTGAGAAAAAACGTTTGCAACATTTTAAAAGAAAAAACCATCACGGCCAACAATATCTTCTCATAATATAAACAAAACTTTATCCCATACCTCTCAAACAGTGTGTTTTAAGGCTTAGAACTCTGGAGAAGACCCTGTGCTTAAGGATAGATCACGTCGCGTGAATAACTACTAAGGGTCAAGTTCGAAGGACTTTCGAATCCGCCTACTTCTGGAGAAGAACCTGCGCTTGAGGCTAGGTCATGTTGGGTGGTTAAGCACTAATGCTCAAGTTCGATGTGTTTTCGAATCCACCTACTTCTGGAGAAGACCCTGCGCTTGAGACTGGTCATGTCGGGTGAGTAACCACCAATGCTCAAATTCGATGTGATTTCGAATCCAACAGCTGTGTTCGAAACATAACAGATTGTAGGTCAACCTTTGCCAAGAAAGCGTAGTAAGGCTCAGATTCTTGACGAACCTTTATCTCGAAGTGACTTAAGAGAAGAGTAATGGACATGTTGAGATACAGGCCCTTCGTTTTCCTGTCTTTTCTCGCTTAGACTTTCATATCTATATCTTCCGTCCGTGGTGTACTTAAGGTCCACAAAAGCTGAAAAAACCTTAACCAGATGCGGAAGTGGAAATGAAGTCACAAACGGTGCATCTTACACTACATATTACGAAACTGAAACGTGCTTACGCAAAATCCGAATTCACCACTTAGAAACGTAACGATGAACGCAGCGAATTCGCTCAACTAACAGATAAAATCTGGTTTTCGAAACATAAATGGCAGAGATCAAATCTAGACCATAAGCACGAGTTGCCTGTAAAGATCGCTGTAACGATGTCTTTCCAGCGTCCCATTCTAGTCCAATGGCACATAGAAGTCGGGTGCAGCATTTCGTTACACATTCATCAGCATAAAGAGGATTCACTTAAAAAACTTATCACAAGAGCATTGTGGACTCCCATCCTGCAAATTCCACCGTTTATCTATCAGTTTATGGAAGCCATACATGGAAGACCTGTTTCTGGAATCCCTTCCATTTAAGAATTTAATTTTTCTCAGTGTACTTCTGCAACTGCCACAAAATATTGTTATTCTCTTGAACAATTTACTCTCTTGATATATCACCTTTAGCCAACAATACTCGTAGTACAAATGTGCACAGCCACCACCATCCTACATCTTACGCCCGTTTTCGTAGTACTCGCCCGTTTATAATTTAAGCCAAATCGCCGATTATAGTTCTCCGATCTATTCGAACATAAGTCACGAACTTGCTCCAAAAAAAAGCGCATTTGCCAGAGGATAACACACTACCAACTACGATGGTGATGGTAGGTATACCCTCTCGCGTTGCATTCAACCTTCTTTATGTGCTTGCGCACACTTAGAGTTTCCACCATCAGATGGGTGCATGGTGATTAGGAACCCGAAACGGCGAACGTCTGCGCGAGCCCATAATCAGCTGGAATGCATCTCATGGTGTTGTTGAATATTATTCCATAGCGTCTCTCTCCTGCTCTGATGTTTCTCCAGGATTCGCAATTTAAACATTTTAGCATATTATGATCGGTTCATGCAGATTGCTCGGTACGGTTCGTTATGGCCACACATAACAGCAACACCGTGCAGTGCGACAAAGAGTGCAAATGGAAAATTGTAAGAAAAATTATAATTTCCATCGTGCATATGGTGAAACGATTTTCCTGGAGCAAGCAGTTATATACAGGGTGGCAATACAAAATTTGACCAGAAGACCACCATCTTAGAAGCGAATGGGTGTGCACTGGAAAGTTTGAATTGCAGCTGTAAAGGCAGGACTGTAAGTTGGGAGATCAGAAAAGGAAACGTGTACAGGACCTGAATAAACCCAATCTAGATGGATCAGTTGACAGAAAAAAAGGTAATTTTTTGACGTTTGTTAATCGTTGCGACAGGATAATAGTTCTAAATTCAAAAAGATCAACCCGAGGTAATGAATATCCAAATATGTGCCGGTATTCGGCAAAGTTCAATGATACTGCACAGTTTTGAAGTCAGAGCAGACAAAGATCGGCTTAAACAAACCACAATAACTTTAACGATCAAGTAAGCATTGCAAAGTACGGGTCGTCGCCAAAATTTATACCGCGAAAGACTTAGTTGAGAAATGGGTTACTGGAGAACACCAGAAAAACATAATCTTCTCAATCTACCATCTAGAATCGACAATAAGAAGCTAGGTTCCATGCGAAATTAGGCATTGGTCCTCAAATTTGAAAAAAATATCGGTTGACTCAACCTAAAGATAAGTTCCAAGCAAGAAACGACAAGCACTTACTCGTACGCATGGCTAGTAGTGATATTTCCAAGGCAAGCTGACTGAGCCTTTCTGGATAATGACTCCGGCAGTGTCCAGAATCAGCTCCAAAAAGGGTCAAAGCCTTGCTCGTGGCAACACTTTATAATGTGCATGTTACATTTTCACATGAATTGAAGAGGCCTGCAGTCTTTATTGCCGACTCCGCAAAAAAAAAGGTTTTGTTTGCTTTATTATGATTCGAACTTGTGTCAGCCCGCTAAGTAAGCCAACACAATAACCATTTAAACACGGCGACCACTGGCTAGAGGAATAGGTTGTTTAAAAAGTCTAGCGAGTGAAAAAGTGAACGAATTGTCAAAAATTCATTTTGTCATCAATATTCGTTGCAATAAAGGCTTTTTAAGGAATTGATCTATAATACTTTACGGAGCTTAGTTCGAAGGGAAAAGCAGTGCAGCAAGACGAAAAGTCAAATTTTCTCTTTGTACCCAAGTTGATCGATGGAACATAATTAACTGACTTCCTTCTAGGTGTGTCACCCTATACTTGTTCAACACCTACCCAATGCAACGATCAAGAGAGCTTCAGAAAATAATTATATCTTTGTTTGTAATTCTATCCGTGTTTATAATAATTAGAGGTCGCAACAAACACAGATTCTTATCGTATGTTAACGGAAAATCCATTTGAAATTCGATCTCATGATTGATACTCCAGAGACAGATCGTAGGAGTCCCCTTTATACTTATGCTTATTGCAACATTGTTTCGGTTTAATTGCCGCCTCCACGTTATTCGTGATTTAACACAGATTTATCTATCACGGCATAGTAGTGAATATGTAGGTAGTAGGAGGATGACTGCTAATGAATGAAAAAGCTTCCAACGTTAAGACATATGTTTTTCCTAAATGGAAACTTGGAACTTAATTTACATAATTCTTTGAAAGATGCGTTTGGAAACTTTTCTTTAGGTTATGATGCGCATGATATGATACGGTGACAGTGACAATGAGCGTGATCGTGCACACGAAATGGCATTCACAGCGGGTAATCATAGATTAGTCACGAAACATAATGAACATGCATAGCAAGAAGTGGACAGAATTGTCCATATTAAGATATTGGATACACTTCTTAGAGTGGACTAACCATTGAAAAAGAGAATGCAATACGTTACATAAGACATGCGAATTCTTACCGGCTGTTGATTGCAACTCGCAGGACGATATAAGTCGCAAAGAAGAAGAAATGACACATTGGACTTCGACAAGAAGGGAAAAGCGAAGTTAACTACAAGCAGGCTTGTAAGGAGACAGACAGGGAAATTGTTGCCTACTATCAACAACGAAAATGTCCCCATCAAGATTTCAGAAAGTGCTAGGTACTTGAGTCTTCAACCCATAATGTGTCCATTCGCCCAAAGCTCGACTATGAAAAATCCTCAAATCTGGTTTTAGTGCATTACAATCTATCCTGCACATTTTGGATAGAATCCAAAGTAGTTGATAGGGACCTTAGGAATTCGACTCGCTTGATTCTACACCAAAGAAATGTTTCCTATCTCTCACTGGTTTATCAATTCTTTCGTCAACAGGGCCTGTTTCATGCCTTCCTATTACTTTTTCGCGTTATACTTTAAATATTCATTAGTTTACCCATAAGTCTACTTTTGGACATGCCAAATTAGAGGATTCTTTCGTAAGATAGCACCACAATTGTGTAATGATCGACATAGCTCTGTATTTCCTTATCACTTCAACCCGCAAGCAATTCAAACCAGTTTGCATTGGTATCTCCTTTGTCTCTCCTCTAATTTATTTAATGTCCGTGCTCTAGTTTAAGGGAAGCCATAAACCCCTTGGTCGGCTCTCATTATTGAAAACAAAAAAAGAGTAAGCATTGGAATTAGACAGAAAGCTAAGCTGGAGACTTGCAATAAAAGAAAGAGTTTTTAAAAAAGATTGCGATGTATACGTGTTCGGAAAAAGCTCCGAACCCAGTCCCAAAACTGTTCCGCGATGGTGGCCAGCGGCAGACTGCAAACAAAGTCACCAACCTTAAAGGTGTCGTGCATTATCAACAATCAGTGCAATGAGAACCACTCCCACTGGACCTATTTATACTATTCTGAGTGTTAAAATTGGGTTCCAGGGTTCCAGGTCCAACAGGACACACTCAAATCTTGAGTTAATACGTTGGCAATAAAGTAACTACAGACTAGACAACAGCCAAGCTAGGCTTTAATAAAATGGGAAACCAACAAGACGGCAATAGCCCGATCCATCTCCATTTATGCTGGAGAACTGATGCTCCAAAACTGATGTAGGAGTGGGGGCAGACGTGCCAAGTGAACCAATTTGTTGTGTTCAGAGCAGACTTCAGAAGCTTCTTCACTTCTTCCTTGAGATCTGTTGAGATGCCTATGCCTGACAGAAAGTTTAAAACAAATCTAACAAAACTGGTAAGCCTCCGTTCGACAGAATCAAATAGACTATTGCGGTATCAACGCTTGACCTCTATAGTGAAACAAAATGCAATACATTCAGTTCCTCTAGCCTCTAGCTTAAAGGCAACGACTCTCCGCTGAAATATCTCCACTCAAACGAATCACATTTCACTGCAACTTGGCAGAATTGAAGTGGGCTTTGCCTTCACAGACATCATAGAGTAAGCAAGCCTCCTTTAAAGCAAATTTTATGCGCTACTGTTTTGCCCGATAACTGTCTGCCCATTCCTCTTTTTATCTCAAATCCAACAGATACTAGGTTGTTGTGCAGACGCCTTCCAAAGTAAATCACTCCAAGGCAAACCGAAAGTACCAATCAATTCTCCGTACCCGGAAAATAAATCTCATTGTTCGACTCCAGAAGAACTGCAACAAAGCCAATCAAGTTTTATCTATCAGTAGACAGAATCAATAAGGGACTCTGTGCCTTACAAACTCTGGCCAAACGAACAATACACGAGTAGAACTGATAAATCTCCAACGTGACAAAATATCCATTCGAAGTGATATTATGCTTGGAGCGAACTTTTATGTTTTACAATAAAAGAAACCTCCACAATCACATTTATTTCTCCACTCCCTCTCTTCCCCCTTTTTAACCGATCCGATTGGAGGTTCTTAGGATCAATAAACCTAAGAAAATCACAAACAATAGGAACAGCTTGAACTTTACTAATAGCCGATCTAGATTCGTTCCACATTCCAAAATCGAGAGTCAAGTGCTCACAAATTAATGATCGTACTGGTGAACCTCGCAAACTAAATCCGATTTTGCCTTCAGCCTTTGGTCATGGAGGAGAGCTCTCAAAAAGCCATTCACCAAGATGTACACTCAGTGGGAGGGTGAAGAAAACGACCGATAATCACACAAAGTTGGTTGGAGGAGGTGTTTTACGTCGTGTCTAAGCGTAAAAAAAGGAATCCATGATAATTGCCTATAGATCCCACACACTTCACCCACTTCAAATGTATCTATGACCAAACCAACAGAATCATTTTTGCACCATAACGCCCGGTGTACACGTGTTGAGAGGTTCAGTGACTCTGTACGTAGTGAAGTTTTCTCTCCTAGAGGGGATCCGATTAGATTGGCTCTTTACGGCGGATTTTCTACTCTACCAAGACCACAGACATCACCGGATAAGAGGGCAAAGGCGGTCACAACAGCAACAATCGTTTGAGAAGCGAATTCATAAATTTGCACCCAAACACTCTTTGGATTAATTACATAGATGGGTTAACACTTTTCTTTGAAATGCAGGTGAATCATGAGGTATTTTGAGCTATCACCTGTTAGGTATAGATGAGGAATTTAAGATTAAGATGGGTGCGAGTTGCACAAGGGCTAACAGGTAAATGATTAACGATGAGCTAAACTGTGTTGCAGGATGAGTTTGACAGGTAGATGGGTTTGAAATTAAATGGAATAAAATATGAGTGGTGAGTGAGGGTGTAAAGGTTACTCCACCCCAAGCATTCAGACAAGATAAATGGTAAAGGTGTCTAGGCAAATTGATTAGTTTTCTTGACGATTGAGCCCTTTTTCCTGACATCAATGCTTAAAATACACAACCTTATGCTTGCAAAAACAGGATCCCGATAAAGGAAGTGCTCCGTGGTGCCATACGTAGGGTTCTTAAGGATTCCTAACTCCACACCGGTGGAACCTCCATATGAGCATCAGAATGCGTCTGTATAGACCTGAGTAAATCATCCAAAGGATTTTCCTCTCAAAATAAGCCTCATTCTTGACGAAGTCCATGCCGCCACGCCAAAGAGCAGGCATGTGATGAGTAGAAGCTTGTAAAGTGTAACTTTGGTTGTTCGAGAGAGGACTTTTCTACTCAATTGCATTCTAAGCCCAAAGGAACAGCGGTTGGCAAGAGCTATTCTTCGTTTGATCTCAACACTAGTGTCGCTGCTTGACTTTATAGCGGACTTAACTACCTCAAAGACATGTCTGTCTAGAGTGACGTTCTGTCCAAGAGGGCGATGTCGGGTGTTCATTTTTTTAACAGCATGTATGCTCTTCGTTAAGCCCTCGTTGACCGTCAATGCCATGACATCACTCAGCGTTCTCCCGATTGTGTCAATATCGTCAGCGTATGCGAATACAATTGAACGAACTTTTGAAAGATTGTGCATCTGCCTCTTGTGTTAGCGTTTGAGTTCTGCGCTATTCATTGAAAAAGGATGTTTAAAAAAATTACATGACATCGAAGGACTCGATAATGGAACAGCGCGCATTCTCGATTTGGCAGGGACGCCAAACCTAGGCATTGCTCTGAATAGCTCGTCTCCATAAATGCGGTCATAAGCGACCTAAAAGACAATAAAAAAGGGTCGTGGCTATCGATTTGAAATTCCTCGGTTTTTTCCTGAGCTTTCCTGACCTTGACTCACTAATATGGACCAATTAAGTTGTTGACAAAAGGCTTCAGGCGCTCACAAAATACAGCAGATAGGATCTGCCTCTAGAGTTGGGGCGTTTTAGAGGGTGTCCTTTCTTGAGGATCGAACAAACAATGCTGAGATTCTATTCGTCAGTCATGCTTTTGTCCGACCATATTTTGCAAATACGTTGGTGCATACTTCCTTTAAATGACTCCGCAAGTATGCCAGCTATCTTAACTTCGTCCAGTTCATGTGCACGGAATTGTTGGCTGCCATCGTCCATATTGAATGGTTCATTCTGCCTGACAGCGGAATTTGGTTCAATGTCGCTGGTTATTATTATTATTGTTTAGGGAGAGCTATTGTGCCTTCCCAACAGGGAGTTAATGAATTTTTCTGGATGGATGCCAGCAAACTGTTCTGTAGAGACGAATTCGCCGCCTAATATTCTTTTTCTGATTTGAATGAGAGCTGGGCATTCCGTTAGGATGTGAAGAGAGATCTCCCCACTCTCAAGGCAGAGTCTACAGCTTGAATCTGTTGTAAGGTTCATGCGATGTAGGTGCTTGTTCAGGCGGCAGTGACCGCTGAGAAGTCCAATTAATGCTCTAAGGCTGCTCCTATCGAGGTTCACAATAAAGTTTGATTTTCTTTGTGACGGTACCGGGAATAGCACTTTTGAACATGCTCCTGGTGTATTGAGCCAGACTTCCCTAGATTCTTGCGTGCACAGACCTTTTGCGTGTCTTGTGAAGAGTGATTTACCTACCCCACAGAAGTGTTCGGGTCCAAAGAATTTTGTTGACGCACCGTCTTTCGCCAGTGGTCGGCTCTTTGAGTGGAAGGACTGATTGAGTCTCACACATTGATTAATGGCAAAGACCTCGGCTTGGAATATGGACGCGATTTCACCAAAGCTGTCTGAGAATTCCGCACCTGTTGTTTCTCCGAAAATTCCGGAACCAGTTCCTGTTTCCATTTTGAATCCGCCCATATACGAGACCAGTCGGAAGGTTGACGCGCTGGTTACAGTCCACAGAAATTGTCCTTCTTTACTACTATCACTATGTTCCCCAGCTCGTCTTTGCAGGGTTCAGTTTGAATTTTCCAGCTTTGGCATGTAGTTTATGTAAAACTTCCGGATCTCATTTCTGCAATAGCATCAGTCGTGCTCCTTCTGAGAACTCTTCTGCTCGTCCCTTCTCTTCTTTTTAATTAATGACTACAGCGAATTATTTACATAGGTCTTAGAAAATCTGACAAGACATACGAAAAGACCTGATACTTATGTCAACAGTTGAATATTTTTAATAGAAATTTTTATATAATAAAGTATAAATAGAATCTTTTTCAATTTTATTTTCTATAAGCCATAACTCTTGTTCTTTAGAATGTGCCCAACAGTCTTTCGATGGTGACAGCGCACCCATTAATTAAACGATTGAATAGAATTAATAATGACTTCGGGAGTGTGTCTCTCAAATTAATATTTATTTTTAACTAATTTCTGATCAAACTTTTTTTTTTTATTTCTTCAAGCTACCGGACTTTGTGTTAGGCAAGTCTAACATGAATGAACTTTTACCAAGATTCGCGCAACAACCTGCCAAAGCATCCATCTTGAAGAAAAAAAAAAAGGTAATCATTAACATTTGTTAAGACACTAAAGATTCAATAAAACGCTTGTAGCTATAAAGAACTTGTTTTAATTCTTCATAATCTCACATATGAAGGGGGGGAATAACACCATAAAAAGCGATCACGTAAATCAATCCTCGATTTGAAAGAAAAACACAAAACAACAGGGGTTGGACGATGAGAAGATTGTCTGATATTTTCTGACAGTTTTTTGTTGGACTTACCGTGGTTTTGTTTTCTTTTCGGTTTTTTTTTTTAATTAAATGATATCTTTCCACTGTTTGACGCGTATGTAACGCGGGCAAGCGTCAGTGGTAGCCAACTGTTTAAACGATCGACTGACAGCGTGAGGATGGCCACTGGTGTGAGATAATCTTGCCGACGATGATGATAATAATAATGATGATGATGATGATGGAGAGATAAGTAGTACCTACTTGGTTAGTGAGGTAAAATTATTATACCTACACCAGGTTGAGACACGAAGTGCTGTTTTGATATAGAGAACGAACAGTAAATGAATGAGATCTATCAAGTGATGTTAGATTTAGAGTCGTTCCCAACTAGATAAGTTCGTTCTTTCGCCAGAAGTGCTTCAGTTAAGATAGTTTGACTGCAACCCAGCAACCCGAAACAGTCTTTTAAGAAAAATAATATCCAACTTCAAGAACAGAGAGTTGGAAGAGAAATTGGAAGCTAAAGTGGAGCAAAAACAAAAAACAAAACTCCAGCTAATATTTTTTGACATTAGTACCACCCTTCGTCCTATAACATCACCCTATAATGCGATTCTAAAGTTGGAATCTTTCGAAAGTGGACATTTTGTATTAATTTTACGAATTGCGTTTCAAATTGCCCATACGGAATTTCCAGTTTTGAACGATCCGAACTTAAGAATCACAATACAAAGTAGGGCCCCTGGTTCTTAATTATGTTAAAAAGCTCCATTTGCAGTTATCATTTCCATAATTGGGACAAAACCTTCCAAAATTGTTTAACAAAGCCCTCTAGAGAGAATATTTCAGAGTGTAAGCTATGCACGCAAGTGGAAGGGGACCTCAATCAACTTGGCGTGCGAAACTGGAGGCAGCTAGCTAAAGATCGAGCTGGCTGGAGACGCTTGTTCGTTGAGGCCCAGGTCTATCCCAGACTGTGAGCGCTTGTGAAAAATAAAAAAAAGAAGCTATTTTGGACACGAACCTTGGAGCAGAGACAGAAACCTGAATTTCAAAATTGGCTGATTAGTTAAACCAACACGAGCGCTGTATGTATCATATAGGTCCCTTGAGCACTAGTGAATTATAAAAAAAAATGTATACCTATATAGCTATATAGAGCGTTCCCCTTTTCTACAACATACAGCTTGCCCGGTCCAATGAGATCAAACTTGGATTCATCAGAGAATACAACATTCGACCAATTTTTAACACTCCAGGTTTGCCTATCTTTTCAGCTCAGTTAGAGCACGTTTTCTTCCTTTTGCTGGTGGTATCGTTTTCGCTGCCCGGGCTTACTAGAAAAACTTGTAAGTCGACGCCTATGTCCACATATTTAACTAAGTAAATATCCTTTTCGCTTATCTCCTAGCTAGTAAAGCGATTCTAAATGGTTCTGACACTGACTTCAGCTCTCAACTCTGACAACGTTTCAAATATGTTCCTCAAATTGAGCCTCGTCAGTTGTTGGTTGTCCCGAGTAGAAATACACTACTTCAATCCTGTGCCAGCTTATCTCTCCGAAATGTGATTCCGACGAATCTTCTCAAATACCTTTCATGTGAAGTGACACATTGCACTCAGACAAAGTCAACTACCCTACTGAAAATTAGGCTGCAACTTCGGTCTAGTAAAACCGCTACTATCAAAGTTGCTTTCACGAGCCACAAAGGTGGTTCTTTCTAGAACACTGATCCTGCCAGTTATGCTGTATGACGTCAACTACTGTGCATTGTGTTTTCTTCGAGAGATAAATACTTCTCCAGATGGTCGGTCCTATTCATGAGGAGGACCAATCGATAAGGAAATACACCGCGAAGTCTATGAACTATACAAAAATGCTTATGTTGTTGGAATAGATAAATCAAGCTCAGACACATTGTCCGAATGAACAACAATACTTCAGCCAAGAGAATCTTCAAATGGCAGGCCTCAGGTTCGAAGCAGGTTGCAGCGATCATGAAGGAACTTCGACGGTTGGAAAGATTCAGGAAGAGCTACAGTGAAAACCAAGCCCAGACGGCACCCCTGAATCACCTAGATTAAAGAACGGAAAACGCCGAACCAGATAGAGCATATATTGCTAACCAGTCCCGCGTAGAAATGCCTAGCAGTAGTCGCGGGGGAGAGTGGTTGAAGTGTATAGGGTATGGGTTAGTACGTAAGCGTATTCTTGTAACCGAGTACTCAGGTTTGCGAATCTTGCATGCAAGTAGTTCGGTTGGCGCAACAAAAAGAAAAAAATAAGGTTCGAGACAAACCAGCTATCAAGGATGACAGGGTAGTTGGTCTGAAAAACTGGCAGCAACTTGGCCGGGATCAAAGAGGATGGAAGGCTGCGATGTCCAAAGAATCTTCACGACTCGGGAGCGCGTTAAGTAGGAAAAGTTTGTATATATCTCTCTCTCTCTCTGTATGTGGTTCTAAACTAGCAATTTCGGGGTACAATTATAAGCACAATGAACCCGATTGATGGTCGAAGGTAACCGGTGCTGATTGACTTAACAAGCACGCCATCAACGTAACCTAATCTAAAACTGATCGATTACGATAGCTTGTACGATATATTAGTTAATTTAGAAACAAATATCCTGTCTCGACAGATAAGTTAAACACAGCAAAGAACAACATTTGAAAAACCCCCTTTTAAGGACAGTTTCATAGAAAAAAAAACCCTGTTTAAACGATTTATGGAACCTAATTGATATTCTATGCAGATAGGTTGTTCTTGGAAACACTTATGGCACTTCTTGGCTATTTTACTGCGCAAATTTGAATTAATAAATTTAATATCAATCGCTTAATTAAGCAAACAACATGTTTCCTATACTTACAATCGATACTTCGATAAGATACATACAAATATCCGTGTCGTTGGTCTTATTAAAAACGATTAGATTATAACTTTTAAAGACTTGCACAATTGACACACTTTACAACTCTCTATTTCAACATCAATGTGATCGAATCTCAAGTGTCTTTCCCATTTGAACATGATTTAAGACATCTTGTCAGCCAACTGACAGATTGTAACTATATCACCCCCACGCGGATCTTTATCTAAACAAGTTCAATCTCAATCTCTTCTCTCTATGTGACGACGAAAGTGTAAGCTTTCAAACAGCCATCATAAAATTAAATGTCAATACACGATACAATCGAGTGTGTCGTGTTTGTCATTCCCCACCTTAGGACTGTTTTCTTGTTAACACAATTCCCTAGAATTGTGACTCTTGTCACATCGATGATGTTTGGCTAGTTGTCAATAAAGATAGAATCGATTGATAAGCAAAATATACAACAGGCAATAAAACCGATAAAATGCATTATCGATAACGACAAATGCATTCGAAACTCGGTTAAATAAACTCCTAACGTTCGTTCAAATGAAAGTAATTAAACGGAAGAACCTGGTTCTTTCCCTCACAAAGAGTCAACGTCAACCCGTCAATCAAATGGGGAACCAAATAAAATTTCATTCTGAACAACAGATTAAATGAGGAGGAACATCGAACACAAAAAAAAAGGGAATATCATGGAATGAATCTCAAAAATCGAATAATAACAAACGACGCAGACGCGACTGTCGGACGCCTTAGTGCTGTCAGTTGTGGAACGAATGCTGCTTTGTCCAAAGGTTTTAGCGGTGCAGGCAGGCAGGTATCCCCCAACTCCTTTGGTGTGTTTAATTCTCCACGATCTCTCTTTTGTGTTCAGCATCCCATCATCGGGAGATTTTGGATTTTGTTGTGGCTTGTGCTCTATGTGAGCGCAAGGACTCTATCCGGGAGCTTGACACCACAGAAAGGATACAAAAAAAAAACATCAATGCCATCGCGATGAAATAAATTGCAAAAATTATTAGTCGTGGTGCAGGATGGGGCAAACACAGCATCCATCATGATAAAAAAAAAAAACTACGCAACCGAGTATGATGGCCAGAAGGCACCAGGAACACAACAGTTCAACAACTTATGACTTGCAGATCTGCAGAATGAGATTTCCATGAATGATGGCCATGCATATGCCTCTCCATATGCGTACGGATACAAGGAATTATAGGCCCTATGCAACAAAGAAACGATCCAGACTCTGGTTGTTGGTTGGGTCCCCTTTCTTACTGGTGGCTCTGATGCTGCTGCTCTCTGGTGGTGGCAGCTTTTGTGTTATTTATCGAAAATCTCAGCATCGCAGGCAATTAATCATATCTCGCGCGTCGTACCTTCGGCGCGCTCAATAAAGTTATGGGGTGTAATAAAATTTGTGGTGAGTGTCCGTGTCGCAGCAATGCAAATTCGAGGCTTCCCGGCGGTGATCAGATTGTCTTGGCCAGGTTTTCTTTCTTGCTTTGGTTAATGCTGGTGGTGTTATTGTGATCACTCCTTTGTTTCGTGTCATCCGTCGTCATTGGTATTATTGTCAGACATGCTGTGATGGCTGTGAATGTGACGAATTTTTTGATTGGATTCTGTTTTCGTCCTTCAAATGAGAGTACCCATGTCAAATTTTGTTATTTAAATTTAACACGGACTATGTTTGATCGTAAAATAGCACATTACAAGATTAAATCTGTGAAGTCGTTAAAGTATTTACATACTCGTTTACATGCATCCAATTCTTTAGAATGATTAACCGATTAGAGACGAATGATCCAATCAGGTTTCGAGAATTATCCCAAATCCATTATTATTCTTCTTGATGTAACTTTCTGTAACAAAGCATGATTTAGATCGTAAAACTAGCACCTTGAATGAATACCAGGCAAACTTCAATCCCTCTGCCAAATAAAGGAAAGCTTACATAATTTTCGAACTGGAAGAGTATTTGCTTGCTCCACATGAGGGAATATCTAGAAAACCTTCTAGACAACGAACAAAATAAGTTCTCACTTAGGTTATTCCTGTTGTGACCACATCAACATAGAAAACAAAGCATAAGCTATACAAAAATTCTCACACTAAGCGTGAGTCTAAGCTTCATATGGACTTTCTCATTGGACACTGCTTACTCAGGTATCTTCTTAAAATGCTGGATAAAAGTGCCTACTTTCTTGGATGCTTACGAATTGTAATGACCTAGTAGGATGATAAAGCATTTCACATTTCACATTCGAAGAAAGGCATACTGATAGGTCCAACTAAGAACTTGGAGCACACGATAGTCATACTAAGCTCGTTATGCTTGTAAGTAATGAATATCTTAGAAATAAATAACGACTCTAAAGACCATTAATCTGAGTTCATCAAAGGACGACCATCAATCGAAGCCGATCATCTTCGACCGCGTGAAAGTTGTCAATAGCTGGTATAAGACTTCCGATTATTCTGTCCTGTTACAAAAACTCGCATTCTGTAATTCTTACGTACGCTTGTCACCTGAAACCTATGATCGTTTTAATCAGTTGACGAGCGTTATAGTAGCCGCCTTGTTGGAAAGTTTTAGTCAACAGGCTCTTTGTTCGATCAACCAACGTTTGTGCATCATCGTAGCGATAGTTCGAACTAGAATATCGGCGTTGTCTCGCCCACGATAGTTAACATGATAATCCAAGCCTCAAGATTCCTCATCGTGGACAAGAACTTGGGCTTTTTCAAATAGCTTCACTTGGCAAATTCTGGGCAAAGAATTAGGCCTTCACCCGGATAAAATGCAATAAATACAAGAGCTCAACCCAAATAACCACTTATTGCGTCGTGGGTTCGCTGACTGGGAAAGACTTGGATTTTGGCCGAGAAATCATCTTTAACAACAAGGAACATTTTTGGGCTGAACCACTTTGTAAGCAAACAAAATTGCTAAATGGGGTTAAAACTTTTCAAAAGAGTTCTTGAAAAGTTCATTGCACCCGAAAGAAGACACCATTTGCTGTGGATTTTGGGTTGTAGACGCCATCGTCCTCTAATTCTTCGAGAATGATGAAAACCAAGCATTAATAGTCAATAGGAAGTTTCGGGCGATAATGAACGCCCCGTTTGTTTAATGTGGACCTCTCAAACACGGGTTTTTTCAACAAGATGGCTGCTATGTAACACACAAGTGGGTAGATTGGAGTGGCAGGCTGCAAGTTGCAACCCCACTTAGACCAGATTAGGTCCTTTTTAGGAGTGGCTACACAATCGGCTAAAAAAAATAACTCAATTGCAGTTAAATGTCCCTTCTTCTGAACAAGTTTTTCAATTGAACGCCAAGATCGTATAATTTGCAACCTTTAGACTTTCTTCTGCGGGGCTATGTTAAGTCGCTGATCATTTATGCCAAATTGTCATCGAAAACTGTATATCACTCTGCGAAACCATGACTACCATCGTATTTATGGCATCGAAGTACTTTCGTATGTTTTTTTTATCAAATTTGGATATCCGGTCCTTGAAAATGAAAAGCCCATTATAAGTTTCCTTAACACCCCAGCAGTCTTCATACTTATTTTAGGCAACTTCTCTTGTCTTAAGCATATTCACTGGACAGAGCAGGATTTATAAAACTTTCCATTTTGTAAAAGTTGCATAAACTTACCTAAAAAAGGACCACAAAAATAAGACGCACACACGAAGTTGTGAAAAATTGCAAATATGTATGTTTGTATGTATCTCAAGTCAATTTAATTAAAACAACATTCAGATTTCAATAAATATGCCAACCAAAACAATAACCACCCACCACGTCCAATGTTGGCGGCAATAAATTTACAGATTCCTGTGGCACCCAACTTAAGGTTCAGAAAAATTAACACACATTTGCCCCTTTGGTTTTTTTTTTTTTTTTTTTAATTACAAAAAGATGTAAAGATTCGAATAGTGCATTAGAGCGGTCATGTTCGATGGAAACCACAAGAATGTTATCCCCATGTCTTCACTCTTGTTTCATCTGTCTTCCCCCTTGAGAACTTTTGAAAAAAAAAAACGACAACCTTAAGGAATCAAAAAAGAAAGCAACAAGATGTGGGCATCCCGAACTCCAATTCCTTATCGAATTTTTAATTAAAACGAAATCCCATCCAAAACAGAATAACACGAAGCATGAGAAATTCAAAAACCTGTTTCTGGGTTAAAGAGCAGACACAAGAAAGCTGGACTAAAAAAAAAAACCGAAAGGTTGCACTTAAATTACCATAACAATCCGATTTAAGATAAAAGGTAAGGGAACCGCTACAGATGTCAGTTGTCCTAGACGGACGAATGATTTCCCATCAATTGAAATGGCAAATAAATTTTCAAATGACATTTCCGTTTATCTCATAGGGAACCTAGCCACCTATCTATCTACCTGAACGGCATGGCATGTGTTATCTGGTCCACACAACTTATTCAGTAGCCAGTAGTCCTCTTTGAATTGGATAAGCAGCAGCAGCAGGAAGACCACGACGTGTGTCTACTTAATTAACAAAAAAAAAAAACAAAAAACTACGTGTTAAAAGTGTGTTTAATTAAAATGCGACCCATCGATGGATGCATGGAAGACGTGGGAAGGAAAAAGGTTCAATTTTCGCTTCCTTTGCTTCATTAGGGATGTGTTTGGAAGTTTTTTCCTTTTTTCCCCTTCTTTTTCCACAATGCAACCGATTGGAGTCAGAAATCATGGCGAAAACAGAAATAGAAGAAGAGAAACGAAAACATAAAAATAACCCAGACACAAACTAATCTTTGGCACCATTCTGTGGAAGGTAATTAGACGCACCAGAGGACTTAAATTTGATAGCCTCGCTTGTAAGAAGTTCAGAGAAAGAGAGTATTAAGTACTTTTGATATAAATTGGATTTGCATAATCACACTATCTCAAATAGAAGCTAAATTAATTTTACATATAAAATTAAAGAAGTGTCTGAAGTGGTAATAATAGCACCAAGTGCTACACAACTATTTTAAAGACCCTTTAGTGCACTTGGAGTAAGGTTTTATGACACATAAACTAGCACTAGTATGAACAAGTCATCGACAATACAACAGGGTGACTTACTCATGAATGCATCCAAAGCAAAACACAACGAAATTGATGTCAGATTGGGGTGCTCCGCAAACGATAATCTACAGCAAACAGCTCTGCTCAAAAAGTAAGGACGTTGAAATAATTTAGAGCACTGTGACCTACGAGAGGTATTCAGCTAAATTGTATTTTGTAAAACAAAACAGCTTTTAAAATCAATCCCGCATGACTGCATTCCATAAAACAGAGAAACACTTGTAAGTAATTCACTTTTATATAAAGCATGCACTAATCCATCGGGACGGGATCGTAGAACCCCGGTCTGTCTGAATACCGAAAAAAGAAAAGACGTAATACACTCATAGGGAAGAGCTGGGATCCTTATCACTTCTATCCCGACCGATCCAAAACCGAAAACAGATTTGGACGAGGTATTTTCTTCAACTTGAGTATCCCTTTACATATACCCGATCACTTTTGTATTTTTGATGGAAATAATGGCGATCAAAGAAGCCTTATCGTGGCTAAAGTATAAAAATCTGGTATCCTGTAAGGACATCACATTTTTTTACCGATAACCAGACTGCTATCAAATCGCTTCAAATCATCGCTCATCTCTCACAAAAATTGCAAAACAATTAAACAGTTACCTAGGCTGCTTCAATGCTCTCCAAGCGGAATAAAGACAAGCTCTGGTGGGTACCAGGACACAGAGGCATTGAAGGCAATGAAATTGCAGACCAACTTGCCAGGAAAGATTCTTCAGAAAGATACATAGGTGCTAAACCCTTCTGTGGCATCCCTACTTCCGCGTTCTTCTTATCCTACTGGAAGAACATTTAGGGACTTAGACAGACTAAAAGGGCCATCCGACCCCTGAATGAAACTACAAACAATATTCTCAATCACAAAAGGGACGATATCAAAAGCCTTGCCGACTTCCAGCCTCAGATATCACTTACATAAACTGAATATAGTTCAGGGATTTGAATGCAGACTCTGCCTAGAGGAAGACGAATCAGCGAAACACTTATTATGTGAGTGCGTGGCTGTCTGCAGAGTCAGAAAACACTTTCTCCACAAGAAATTCCTAACACCGGAGGACATTCGTTATGCCTCGACTGGAGACATCCTCAATTTCATTAGGAAGATCGAGGATCTCCTAGTCTAACTGACTTCAGGCACAACAGATCTTTCAGGTCGCAGAGCCTAACTATGATGGGAACATTCCTGGGAATTGTAAAGCCGACGAACTCGTCAAACAGTACACTCCCAAAAGGGTGGAAATTTGGTGTGCATTTCGCTACATGTAAACTACTTTTAAAGTACGATGTGACAAGGAAGACGAATCAAAGATGGGAAATCCTTTATCAGAGAAAAATTAGAATCCTTCAGTTGATATGTTAGTCACATACTTTACTACCCTTAACTCAGAATGGAAAAACTTTACCAACGGAGGACCATGGTGAAGGACCGTTGAGAAGAAAACAAGACAACTGGCGAATAGCTGGAGAAAACTGAAGAAACTCCACTAGATGGCGTGTAGGTGTAGTAAAGCCCCTGCCTTTCAAGAGATAACTGGACAAAAATTAAGAAATCACTCAACTTTGACTGTTTAACGAATGGGTTTAGTGATTTTTTTGAACAAAAAATATTGTTAAAGTCGCTTTCCAAGATATGTTGACCGCCATTTATCTCACTTGATTTATCAAGATTGCTAACACAAACGTCAAAAGTTCACAAATCTAGACAATGCCCTCCTATAAATGACGTGAATATCTGTCAAAAATGTCACTTAGAAGAAAAATACTAAAGTACAATACACAATAGCTATGAGTTATGTTCATTTGATGTGACAGCTTCATTGAACACACCCCACAGCAATTATACACTCCATCCATTAAACACTTCTCTGTAAACTATTAGCGTCCAAATCACACATAATCTCCTAAATGGGCACGTACGCCTAGAGATACACCAGATCCCATATCACATATCAATTCATTTCTCATTTTCTGCTCGAGATTATAATTTTTTATTTTTTTATGATTCCATTCTCAATTGATATGGAGCACACTTGAAGTCACACTTGCGCTGCTCAAGTTCGACTCTTGCTGTGCGCACACGATAAGGATCAACCTCACAAATCCTGTTTGGTCATCTGGCCGCGAATGGTAATAAAAATTCGAGACGAGATCCCATATAAACAAAATGGAATGGGAAAAATCATACCGAAAGTCTGTCTATACGCGCTAAAGACCTTCGTATCATACCACGAATGACGGTTTGACCCTAAACCTGTCAAAAAAAAAAAAAAAACTCCACTTGATGTAAATTATTCGACGAAATGATTTTCCTTTCTTTTCGTTTCGATTTTTAGATGTGTACAGCAGAGAAGGAGTAATGGTCGCGATGGTAGTGCTGCAGCAGGGTAAGTTCTGCTGCTCACTCTGCGTCTCATGTGACATCTTATCTCGGCAATAATCGATGAAATGAATATTCCCGTCTGTAATAAAATCACTTTTTATGGCCAACAATAAACTGAGATATTTATGGAGATTTTATTTCAAATTGATCTCGGTTGTTAAGGAAATCTAAGGATGCTTACGTGCCTGTTTAGGGATTTCACTGGATGAATTCAAAATGAACTACTTTTTTTCTTTCCTTTTGAGTGGAAAAAAAATGTTATTCTCGTAATGAAAGATGTTTTTTTCGCATAAGGAACACTTGTGCATTTATCCAAAGGATTTGTGTCGGATTAAAGCTGTCAAGAAGGAAGTCAGTGATAACGTAGAGAGCTAACCAGAAGTTAGAATAGATTAAGTTTACAAGTATTCTTTCAATAAATTTATGCAAATGCGGTCTTGTCTTGGTTTAGATTGCCAAAGTTTCGTTTAAAAGGACAACGAGTGGATGAGCTCTTAAGAACTGATTCTGAACAACCAATGTCACAAAAATGGACGCCCAATTCCCAGTGATTAAGGGAATGGAAAGGGTATAAAGATGAGATAGAGAGTGAAGTTGAAAGAATGGAGGTGTAAGGTATGTTTTTTTTTCAACCCCACCGGTCAGGAACTCAATAAGCGCAGCAGCGACGTCTTGAAAAGCACGACAGACGTTGACGTGAGCTGATTGTTGGAAGTGTGTGTAAGGTTAAAGAGGCTGTTACAGATTGTTAAATCCAACGAGTGGATATCGGAATTAATTGCTGTTAGGTCGTCGAAGAATAGCTTGCCTAAAGTACGAGCTCTGCCATTGGCACGTGTCAGACATCCACACATGAAATGGTTTCCTGTTCATTTCCACCATTACAATTCAAATTATGTGCTTTGTAGGGTATACCGCATAAGTTCCTATTGGCCCTGACGACATCTAGTTGAGTCTTGTCTTAGAGTTCTACTCTTTAAGTTCGATCGTGAGAAGGCCACATCTTACTGTACATGGCACAGCTTCTCGATAAATAGCTTGCATACCGACCACAGGTGTCACCTACCTTATATGCAGGCTTCCTTCTAAGCTATCTGTTCCCGTCTTCCCGCAGTACCATACAAAAGCCATCCTGCAGTTCGTACCACAAACTTCCATTCCAACTAATCAGTTGATCACACAAGTGTAATTCCTGTCGCTGTTGTCTCTACCTAATCAGGTATAAAAACGAACAGAGGCGACAATATGATGCGTAATCTAAATTCAATTCGTTCTTTCCAGTTTTTCCCTTTTCTTCTTTTTTTTTTACCAAAAGTTCCTTCCTTTACGGGAATTCTCCCTTTATATACACATTTTCGTTTTCGTGAAAAAAAAATTAGAGATGACATCTACACATGTATCCCAACTCCTCTGATGCGGGTTTTGGCCTCTCGGGTTTCGCGTATACACGAGTAGCTAACAGCAAGCGAAGTGTAGCAACACCGTGCTCGGTGGCAGCAGCCAAACCGCCATAAGCAATCCCGTCCCGAACCCCAACTTAACACCAAAAACAATGGAATACGAAGGATTCATTAAAAACAAAAAAGTGGCGAGCCACGAACCAAGCACCAATTCACGGATGGTGGAGGAGGCAAACGATCTGATGGTGGTAGCCCTTTTGGCTTTCACGTTACTTAAATGCAAGATCGCCTCTCTTGGTTCTTTTTTGTCCTCGGGTTCTTCGCATTTGGCAACCGATCAGTGATTTAGATTCAACAGCAGCAACAGCAGCAGCCACATGCCCCATAAATACTCCAACGTCGCAGCATTTTGTGGCGGCTGCTCTTGTTCGTGGAGGATCTACAACAACAACAAGTCTTCCTGTGGTTTTGCACATTTCAAAGACGAAGGCGGTATCTTTGCTGTGGCTATGACTACAACGACAACAACGATAGCAGCAGACGTGGCTTTGGCACATTCATTGTAAGACCCTTCCGAGACCGCCACAAATTTTAACACACCACAGCGTCTTGAGTGTCCGTCCACCGCTGGGCCTTGGATTTATGGTTTTCCATATGAAAACAAAAAAAAAAAAACTTTTCCCTACTCCGACTCTGACAATGATGTTGATGGTGATGGCGAAGGATCGATTCTTTTGAAAGCCTCTCTGCTTTGTGATATTGTTTTGCAAAATATATATGCATGGAAGGGTTTAATATATCACTCTGATTTAGGAAATACTTTGCTAAATTTGAAGGCGTGAAAAAAGTTTAACGAAGAAGCAAAAAGGAAAAGAACCCCAACGACTGGTATTATCGCAAGGGTCAGATCAGATGTGACATTGGGAATAGGGAAGCAGCTTATGCAGGAAATAAACGACTCTGTGGCGGAGAAGATCTAAGACTTATCTTTGGGATCTGATAGCTGTGTGCATGGAATCCCGAGAACGTGTTCTTATTACATTTATGCGTTTATAGTTCCTGGACCGTATTGCAGTCAAAGTTATGTGAATGGTTTCTGCGAATGTCTAGGAAATAAGAATGTAAGTTGGTAAAATAAGGAGAATTGGTCCAAAACTATGGAAACTACTTTTGTTCTAAAGGACACACAAAACATGGATTAAACCAGGTTAACAAATGTATTCGAAAGGAACCGATAATGCTCAGTTAATCAAATTTGCAAATCAAGTCATTGTGTCTCAGGCTTAAGTTCTAGTCATGGTCAAGTTGGTCAGTTATAGTTTTAATAACCCAGATAAGTGAATGAATCTCAGGAGTTTGTTGAGCTCGATATTTGTACTTCTTTTCAGGGCAAGTGCAGGACAGTCACAGAGGTGTTAAAAAACATACATTTCTCGGTCCTACAACGTCTGCTCTAGTCATTCTATTGCAGACCTAACTGTGCTGCAAGGCATACCAAGAAGTGCCCAGACAAAATACCAGCAACGGTTTATATTATGATAGGTTCTTATTGACAAAGACTGGCTATAACGATCCAGCTGTAGCACATTTATCTAAATGATATAGTGTGCTAAGCGTTGTATTGTCCTCGATTATGCCGTGCGAAGAATTCATACTAGACCCACTTCTAGCTAGTTCATCTGCTTTTTATCCATGTGTCCCGGCACCCAGTATAGGGTCACCCTGTTGACTATTGATATATCTGAGTAGAAGTTGATCACTGAGTCATATTTCAGTCTAGCATATGCCCGAAGTTAAGTAACCTCACGAGTTAGAAAAATATTCCCACAAGGAGTCACAAGCCACAAAAAGAATGAACAAAAAAGCCCTTCAGAGGCTGCGGCAACGTAGATCGACAGAAAAGCAGTCAGTTCCGTTACTGACACTTCTTCAGTGATTTTTTGCGAATTATCGGCCAAGCAGCCAATGACATTCGCCCTGAATTCGGAATGTTTCAGTGGAACTCCTTAATAGCTATCAAGACTAACCTTTTTCATGTGTTTTTCTACCAAGTGAGACAGGCCCAGTTGTTTGTCATTCACCAGACTATTTGTATTTTCGAACGTCCGTTCGATTTAATTGCACTTAGAAGCAACTTATCTGTAGATTGTAGGATTGTTGAACACTTACCTGAAAAAGACAAAAAAAATTAATTAGTTTTAGTCAGAGTAGTTAAAAAGACAAAGAAAAATAATTTTAACATAATTGCAAGGACAAAGAACACTTGGAATTTGTTTGTACAACATTCAAATTACGTCGTTGTGAATAAAGCTCTAAACTAGACCTTAATTTCTTAATAGTAGGTTGTAGGCAACGGAAAACCTAAGATTAATCTATGAACGACCTTCACACCTTGACTGTTTTGGTTTCTAAGTTGGGCTTCTGGCATCAACTCGTTAGTGTTATAACCGAGTCGGTTGGCTAGCGTTAAGTTGACGATCGTCTTTCGTAACATGAGAACTGTCAAGCCAGATGCAGGCAGTATATTCAGCTGTAATTTAATTTTGGTGGTAAAGAGATCCCATATATTAGGCCTAATACAAGCTAAACAAACTTAGAACTGTCTTAAGATAAGAGGATCGTTCCAGGGCAGACCTCGAAAGCGAATCGAAGAAAACGGCGCTGAATACTCTCGATTCTCAAAACATGAACACGGTGATGCGGCGTACTCCAGGAGGGGGCGGTCGAATGTAATGTAGAGGGACCTGGTCACGTATGGGTTGGTGAAATCTTTGCACCAACGTTTTACAAAACCAGGTAAAGAGTTGGCTGCAAGTATTATCTCTTCCATGTGTGACCAGAATTGAGTTCTGGTTGCCGAGGTCACGGAGAGATTGAACATGGGAGACAGGTTGATTGTGCTAGAGGTAGAGTCAGGGAGGGGATTGGTGACGCTTATGTGAAAAGGTGATGGATTGGCATTTGGGTATGTTAAGTTCCAAGCAATTTTTGAGGCACCAGAATGAAAAACTGTCGAGGTCTTGCTGAAGAAGAATGGAATCTTGGGGTGTAGAGCACACAAAACCAAAATCCTCTACACCGCCGCGGGCCTGCTCATGCTCCTTAAGATGGTTCAGTAGGCTTGTGGATATGTAAAAATTGTTCGGCAGTGTTCGTAAGGTGTTTATGAAAAAAGAGAGAGAGCGAGAGAGAGAACGTTATCATACCAAAGTACATCGGTGTAGATAATGGTTGAATGTAACTCCATCGAACTACTCGTATGTTAATATTGAAGCACCCTTCGGTTTTGGTCTCCCCTTCTTGAAGTATTTACCAATAGTAGACAAGTGTAGTATTCACTTCACTACTTTGTGTTTTACCAAGCACATCATCATGCCCAAATTTTCTTTCTTAGGTTGAAAGAAAATCGGATATGTTCAGGTTGAGAAGTAAGACTGGCCTTTGAGGTAGGCCGTTGCTAAATTTCCTTGATAGGTGCGACAGCATATTGTCGATGATTTTAGAAATCTTTGTCGATCTGACCGATACAATTGTACAATATTTACTTCTCTAGCAATTTGTAGCATACGCTGAGGAAACCGATCATCAGCAAAGCTGGTACGACCACGTTTAAATTCAAATGGTGCCTTTCAAAGGTACAATTATTGTAGTGCTAAAAGAGTTTTCACTAGTAACCTTCACCACCTTCAGACTGTTGGTTAAAACCATTCGAATGACTCTCGCAATGTCAAAATCTAGTGACAACAACTGGTCACCTAGCTTGGCTTTTTAGCAAACAACAAATAATCCGATTAGATACTTATGCGATCAGTAGTCAACAGAAAAACAAACAATTTAGCCAAAAAAACAGATTCGATAAAATACAAAACAATTTGTCCTTTAAAAGGTAATTACACTGAAACAAGTTTTTAGTGGCGCCAATTGGACGCTCTGCTATTAGGTAGGATGACACTTAATTAAAGCTAATAAAACATTTCTCTCAGGTATTTCTAACCAATTAATTCGATTTCTGAATTCAGATTTAATAATACAATACAAAAAAACACTTAATGAATAAAGTCGTTGAAGGCTCCGACGATTTTAAGTGTTCTTTATAACTCAGCACCCCTTCTCCTCTCAATGGCTTTAATTAAATCGCATTCTCATTCAAAGAAACCACAAATGAATATTCATCTAACTAAAACTAATCTGTAGAAATTAAGGCGCATATTAAACGGTCATAAAATCGATCGAAATGAGGAAGACAGGCTCTGTATTGGGGACCCGAATACAAGTAGCTCCATTTTTGTTTCAAATTAAAACATTTTTCTCATTAATTACTCTAAAGACTCTTCAACGAAATCCTTTGAACAAAAATAAATAAAATTCTCATTAATTCAAAGTGAAATCGAAACTGTAACCACATCGAACCAAACTACCATATAAGCCGCAATAAAAATGATAACCACGAGCGGCAAATCTTTACCCCCAACCGAGGCTTGTCTTAATGGGGAGCAACCAATTTTATAAACTACGCCACTGTACGATGCCAAGGAACTGAGTACACATCCTCATCCTCAGGTAGATTTGTGGTCACATCTTAAGAGTGGAATCACAGTGTAGCTGTATAGATAGATGTAGCTGTAGCTCTTAACTGAAGCGAAAAGGGTTAAGACTGGCTGTCGTAAGAAATCATGTTGACCATTCGCTAAGACTGGGGCGAGGCTTAATATATGTTTTTTTTGTTCTTTCTCATCTCCTCTCTGTTTTATATTACGTTTGCGGCATCAAATTTCAAAGGAATACTAACCTAAAGAATTATTCTTCCACACCAAATACATATTGCAGGTGTTGGAGAGAACTCTCTGAACGATGCGAGATGAAAGGCGACGACAACACGTTCAAAAGAAGCCGACTTTACCCGCCTGCACTAATTGAGTGTGACACACAGATAGAGTGTCTACACACAGTGCCGGCGTAAAGAGAAGACGAGGCGACAAAAGAATAAAACGCGAATATGGGAAGATCATGGAATGGAAATAAATTTGAAGTGTGAACAACTGTCAGAGAGACGTGTTGTGGGTTGACAGTTTCGTTGTAAGACAACACACATTCACGACAACAAGAAGACTTGTTCAACAAGTTTAGGTATTCTTGGAAAAGGAGTACCATTCTTTCTTTGATTCACGTATAATCTTTCTTGCATAATCTTTGCTACCAAAAAAAAAAAAAAACTATCACTAAGCAATAAATTGACAAACAGTCAAAATAAAAATTTCGACTGCAATCACCACGACTGTCAACAGTGACTATTACATTCGTTCTTCTGTCAAACTGTCCACGTAATAAATTACCACCAAACCTGTCAACACATCTGCCAGAATTTGCTTCGCGCGCAGTAGAGAACCTTTTGTTTTAATAGAATTTCAAAAAATTTAAATAAAAAAACCATATTAGACGTGTGTTTGATGTGACCGTTATTGGATACTACATATTTTCCTGAACTTCCCAAACGTGACAGAACAAATGTGGTATCGGTGAGAGTTTAAAATTCACACGCGAGACCCCAGAATCGATTAATTAGTCGCAAATGGACGACAGCAAGGCAAAGCGGTCCCACTTTGAATGGACTTGTGAAAGGAAGCCTGTGTGGTCGTTGGTCGTGGTATAGTGGTTGCCATTTCATTAAGAATTATGCAAAATATTTTTTATAGCTATTAGCGCGAGAAAACTTTAGGGGTTAAGTAGAAGATGTTCCGAAGATGATGTAGTCAGAGAGACAGAGATGATTATGACCAAAACAAAAACACTTTTATTGTAAATTTATGGTGAGAATACGGGTTGCGAAGGTTCTTCAGATTCGATTCTCTTTTCTTTTTTTTCGTTTTCAACTGAATTTTAATTTGAATTTATTGAAGAAGTTTCGAACACATTTATGGGATGAGACTTTAGTGCTGTTTATGGTTGTTCAACCTCACAAGATTTCACAGAAAAGATCAAATAACTTGCTTCTATAATACCTGGAGTATAAATAAATTTATGGTAAACCAAATTGAATCTGTCGATGTAAATTTTAATTCGGATTGACTGCATACAACAATGTTGAAAATCTAATTACACATTCCTTTCAAAGTATTCACAGCGGTAGCAGGCTTTTTGATTTTAAGACTGACTAACAAGTTTCCTAAACTACTTTGACTACGTTAGTGATGAGGACCTTCACTCAGAAAGACTTGAATCACCTCTCAACATCGTAAGTATGCACTGCTGCAAAGTAGTTCAAAAGTTCTAGTCCGATATCTCAGAAATATTGTCTGGATCGGCAATACCATCTGGCATCTGCATCGGCAAACAAGCATTACAAGCTGAGATACATTGCCACGTCCGCCTGTGCATGAATGGAGGCAAAACCAAGAATTTGCTGTCAACAAGAACGTACACCGTACACTGAAAAATCAGATACGACGTCACAATATACAGCTTCCAACTTCCATATATTAAGGGACTTTGTCTACTTTGACTGACAACGACATCTCAGAAGACAAGTGAGTAGTAAGGCCCTATCGAGAATAACTATATTAAAAGGGATTTACATAAGGACCCTACCCATCTCAGTTCTACTCTATGACGTTGATGTATGGACTCTATCAAAGGAGGATGAGGAAGACCAAAACATTTTTCGTAAGCTATTTGGTCCTGCGTACATTGACAGATTTCGGAGGTGGTGAACTAACGACGAACTATACATCACATACAGCCGGCAAATCTCATTCAGAAGCACAACGCAGTAGAGGAAAAAGGGGACCTAAACTTACAAGGAATGCTCAATTGGAGGCAGTTGCTAATAAGAGTGGCTGTAGCACCACCTAAATAAGTATATATCTGTATGATATTTTCGCCAACGACTTTGTTCTTCGGAAGACTGTTTTAGTTTCTTTGAATTTTATTTGAATATTACTCAACAACCTGTTTGTGGCGATAAGCACGAATTGTCTTCAAAGCTATTCTTGTTTGCCGTTTGCAAACCTTTTTCCTATAAAATCTTTCCATTTCCTCGACTTCCTGTACAAGCTCTTTTATCTGAGTTGTTATCTGCTTTGCTGAGCATAACATAAAGAGAGACATAAAATGTTTATACATTCATGCAATCCAAGTTCCTTCAGCCTTCAATACGTTCCAAAGGAATTATTAAGCCATTATAGCATACGAATTAACTAATTTACCACTTATCCCATAACTTAGAACTACTTTCGGCAAAAAACAAATAGAGCTTAGCACTAATCCGCACGTTCTTTCATCAAAATACAAATCTTAATAGAAAACAAATTCTATTGAAATTTTATTTAAACAATTTTTGTTGAATTTAATTTATGCAGATTCCCACCCAAGGCCACACGCAGTCCAATTAACAGCAACCTCTTAATCTGCACTTATCTGTGACTTGAAAACGATGAAAATATAAAAAGCTTCCCAACGTTCATTATTTAAGAATTAACTTGCACACGATGTGTAACCCCAGTGACCACTTATAAAATCGTGCATACCACACATAAATATCTCCATCATTTCCTCCACACTCGACGACGTAATTGCAAAAAAAAAGGAGAGTCAGGCAGCAGGCAGCACCAGGCCACAGGCAGCACCACAAAATGTCCAAAAAAACATCAGAATCCATTTTTGCATAAAGCAAAGAAAATTGCTCGCGCTCCTACACATATCACAACGCAACAATTGTTGCACATTTCACTGTTTCTTGTGGTCGCGGTGGTGGCGTTGATTGCGGTTTAAACACCAATCAAGCGTTTCTTTTTGCCTGTGCTGTTGCCGCTTTACTTTTGATTTTTTCTTTGCCTAGCAGCCTCCAAATTGGTCTATCAACTTTGGTTAATTTACGGACGATGATAGGAAACCCAAAAAAATTATATTTCTACGGCTGATCATAGATAACATTTAACTACAGGGTGTACCACAACTGTTGCGCTGGTTTGGCATTCACTAAATAGTTGACAAGTTCCTTAAAGCTACTGCCACAATCTCTTGTCATGCCGGAGATGGCTCATATGTCCTTTGGAACACTCTTCATATCAAGGCTTAGTCAGAGGGTTGTATTCAGATGGATCATCTTGTCTTTGGCCTCGATTTTCTATGTTGTGATACTTAACGGGAGAGCTTAGTAGGAGTCTATTTCTTTCATTGCCCGCATAAACTACGTGTGAATCTTGATGTCATTAACTCAACAAGGCTCTCTTTTTTAACATTTTTTTATAACAAACAGGACTTCGCAGAACACTCCTGCTCCAGTGGTGAAATCCATCTTTGAACCATCATTGTACTCACAATCGCTCCTTTCGGGGACAAGTGTCATCTGCATGCTATCGTGTTTCAACTCTGTTTAACTTTTTTCCTTCTCAACTATTTTAAATCAAGTACAGATGTCTTCCTAACAGTCTCTGGTGTAAACAGAGTGCTCGAGATTTTGCCAGTATGGTGTTGCAATTATGTTGGTTGAGGCCCCTTTTCAACTGTGAACATCTTCTTCTGCTGTATTTTCCCCCGATGTGTACAAAATGTCCCTCTTCCATACACTAGCCAGATGGACAAAACCAGTTTTAAAAGCTCGCCAGTCTTTTATCGAATGTTTCGACTAAGCATTTAAGTCAGCATCGTGTAAATTTAGTCTGAATTCGGTTGTTTCAGTCAGTAGTCCACTCCCAACCAAGTCACAATTCGAGCTCACCCTGTACATAATCGTCATGAAAACCAATCAACCACACGTAAACAACATAATGTAACCATAATGTCAATTTGGTTAGGATCACTTTTGGGAGGGGGGGAACACAAGAAGAATACTTCAATGAAAATGTTAAACTCCATATTCAATAGTTTGCGGTCTATAATGTGCATGTCCATCGTCCGAAGCCAGTCACAAGGGTGTACTCGTGTATGTATATGGTACCTAGAGATTAGACAACCATATTAAGATCACACACAGAAAGAGGAGATGCACTTTTTTGGCTGAGAGCGTTTCAGAGTTCGCGGATTCAGTTTTCATTTTGGATTTGGATGCACACAATCTAAGACCATTTATGCGCATACCGCCATCGCACCATTTACGGCGATGACGTCGTCTTTGTCGTCGTCGTTGTCGATAATGTTCGCTAGATAATAGCTCCAACGAACTATATACTCTATGGTCAACTGGATTCTCTTCCTTTTGTGCGCGCAAATTCCAAAATACAGTTGTTACGGCTGCGGGTTGCCTTTAATGGAAAGTAAAATGTTTTTCTGCAATGCAGCCCCTGTATTGCATATACAGCAACGCTTTCCTTTTGTAAATTCACTTAATGAACCGCTGCTTGCTGTCCAGTGATAGATACGTCTTTTTTTTCTGTTTTCTTAGGGGAATTTATGGAGAAATAATTTCCTTGGACGTCAGGGTAGCCACGTTAGTTATCATCGCTAAGTGCAATCAATGATTTTTAATTGAAAATGATGGGTGAGCTTGCCATTTACAGAGGACGAGGAACTCCAATGCGAACCATATATCGGCGGTTTATTTTTTAGATCATGTAGATGGCCATGGGTTAAAAGTACGTTACATACTCTTGGTTCAGACTGAACTCGTTAACCAATAATCGATAATTGATCGAGCATATTGCAACTCAATATGTCAATTGCAAGCGCATACATAAATTATTTGAACGGCAGGCCAAGTGGGGGAGGTTAAGGATCAACGTGAGGGTGTTACCCACCAACCAAACCAAGCCTCATCTTGGTCGTCAGTCCAGAAACTCCCAGGAACAAATTAATCAACTCAATGGATACACACACCGGTAACTGCAGCTGTAATAGCATTTAGGCAGTTCCCCATATCGAAGTGATGATCAACAGATTATTCACGCGCCCAGACACGCCTCGGACAAATTTATTTACCAACTCTATCATTGGGGGGAAGAAAAAAAAATTATAAGACAAGCAACAGTACACTAATCACAGCCGACAAACATGGCAAACACGCACGGATCACGGTTAATTTGCAACGTAAAGTGCACGCCAAGTGCAATAAATTTGCATTTTTTCCGATGATTTATAGTTGAATTTGAAAGCAATTCGTATTTACCTGGAATGGTGATATCTATCAAATCGATCAACTAACACTATACAGCACTGTGTGCTCTAGTCCTCGTCGTCGTCGTTGTCGTTGATGGACGAGAATGGTGTGGAAAAATTGAAATGTTCAACGCTATCACGTTGAAGAATTCAACTTGAAATGCACTGTATACCAGGATAGAGTAATCCAACAGTAATTATGTTCCTTTTTCAAAAGAAAATGTATCACAGAGAGGTACAAAGATAAATGACGTTGCGCGGAAAATGTTGTGATTAATAACATAATCGATGGTGTTGCTTGAAGTATCTTATAAAAATCAAGAAGTGAAAGTAATCTATACGAGCTAGTAAAGATTCAAATGGAATGCTAATTTTACTTGTTCGCGATGACATCGGAATCTAGTAGATTCAGTACATTTGTCATCCAGCATCGTTTCTACAACCATAAGTGTCACTGGGTTATAGATATCTCAAAGGATTACGTAGTTTGTTGAGTATTGCATAGGGAAATAGATTTAGTAACAAGAAGATCAGCTTACGAACCTATGTATTTGGAACGAACTAATTGTAAAGTATACGCCTACACAAAACAGCGACGACGATATTAGGTGTGTTCTGAAAGTTGGTCTAATCCTGCTTCGAAACTGTGTAGCGCTTGTAGTGTTCCGAAGCAGGAAAAACTTTCGAAGCAGTTTCTTACGAAGCGAACAAATAACTGAAACTAAAATGTAACATGAGAACACGCCCAATCGTCTAATCGCAAGTATGCAAATGGGTCTTGACAGAATCCAGAAAAATTGTCATTGATGTTCTGTTCTGGAAAGTGCCAAATGACCGATAATCCTCAATGCCATCGGCTGATGAAAAGTGGATGAGAAGGTGATTATACGTTCATATGAACATATCTACATACATACTACGTATGTAGATAACCTGAGCAACTTCTTAACACTTACGAAAAAAAAAGCGCGTCTTGAACGTCTGCTTGATCCTCAACCCAGCTCAGTTGAATTTTTATGGCGAAAAAATTTTAAAAATTCCAAATAAAACTTTACTACCCATTTGCTTATGATGCGGCTGAATTACCGACCGCATCGGTTAACGAACGTGGTAAAAAACGGGTATTAAGCATTATTGCTTAAGTGATATAGCATTTTTTACATTTCTTTGTCAACAAACTTGCATACGGCGATGAATTCAGCGAACTGTCACTGGCCCGTTCGCAAGTCTTTAGACAGAAGCGGGCAAAAATGGATTTAGCGGTGAACGAGATCAAAACCAAGTAGGTACTTGCGATCAACAAGAAGGGTCACCCAAGCTATATTCGAGTACAGTAGATTCGAGCCTTGGTTGGTACGAGAAACCTTATACAAGCCAGAACCTAGTATCCCAATTAGAGCAATCGTTAACCCAATTAAAGCATTAGTTGTATATTCAATTGGATATGTACCCATTGACCCATTGACGAGCCAGTAGCAAGGACGATTCCAAAATTCTAATTTTTGAAAACTCAAGAAACTGGACACAAACTGACTTTTAGGAAATTGGATGTCGATGTCAACTTTGCTAAAGGAATATTAAGTAAACCATAAAGTGACTATGGAAATTTTCCGTATCCTTATTAAGAACGCTGAACTCTATAAAAAGCTAAATCACAGCGTCTCGTCGTCGTCAGTAGGAGAAACTTTAAGTATCGTACCGGCATTTTTTTATTTCGGAAAGGACACTCCGTTGTCCTTCTTTTTGACATCGTTTCAAGAAAACAAGATCGGTTAACGCAGAATTGTATAATTTAGATTCCACAATGCATAAGCACTCTATTTAAGCAAAATACGCTTACATTGCTTTCTTTACCCAACAGCAGTTTGTTTAACCTTTGAAATCTTTCTTACTATGCACTTCCGTCATATTGCTTTGCGTTTCACCTTGGAAATAACAGCAGTCCCATAGTGTCTAATTGTAAATTATACGTTCCATTTGCATTTATCAAATTCCTTAGCATTACCTAGCTCCGTAGACGATAATTTTGTCAATATTCCTAAATCAAATGCAAGCCGTTGCATAGTTATTTCAATTTTATGATGTGTATGTAAAAACACCAGTATGGAGAACGCCAACAGCTGAAATTTTTTCGCGCAATTAATAATCGCGTGGTATGGCAATTATGAGGCACATGCAAATGTGGTTCCAATACCAGAATTCATTCAACCGAGTAGGCATAGCTTCTCTATGATTTTTACGCTAATTACTTTGAACCAATTAGTTGGGTGCAAGTTGTTTTTTTTTTTTTTTTCTTTAACAGCTCCTTCTTAGCCGGTGGTGCAGCGGAAAAGCATTTGATGTTGAGTTGAAGAAGGAAAAAAACAATTTTGCACACCTGACAACGGCAATAGTGGGTTTGTTTTATCGGGTAAGGAGTCGCGTTCTATTAATGACTTGTGAAAAGCTGATGAAGTTTTAGAATTTCTTTTTTTAGGTTTGAAGGTTAGTAAAAGAATTGAATGTAGGATGGTGGAAGCTACAAAATTAAGTCTAAATGAAGTCTTTTGAAGTTAGACGGCAATTTAGTATGAGGGTGTGGGTTGCGATGAATTGTATATGTAGTACATCAGCTTATCGCATCGTATTTCAAGCGGAAGTCCATTAAATTTAAATCGTTTAATGAAGATTGAATCGACATAAATACACCGTCTCACTCTTTCTGGGAACGTAAGAGTCGTCACGATAAGTTGTTCGTCGATATCTGTACTGGCGATGTCCATCTCCTACTGAAATGCAGTCAATTTACACAAAAGCATTTAATGGCACAATCTATAGGTTGGTAAAATGAGAATGTAGCACCAGGTTACCAAGATTCTTTAAAAGATGCAACGGTAAGGTGACTGTCTATCCCTAAACTTTGAACTCTACTTCTAATGAACTGACTGCGACCTTCAAACCATAACTATTCGCCCATGAAACTATGTTCTAGGTCCATGAACTTTTGAAATATTGTGCCTCTCGTTCCAAATAATGAAAATGAGGATTCGGGACAAGTCTTTTCACTAGAATTAGTCCTACACACTTGACTTATCTTATCACAATGGACCTATCACTGGTCTAAGTGTGCTGGCAACAGCTGGCAGCCACTTCAACCTACTTGACTTCCCTTGAGAATGGGATATAACCGATGTTCAACGACAGAGTTAAGAGGTTTTGTTAACTCTTTATAGGAATGGTGATCGTTTATTTTTCGATAGTTTACGCTAAGCCCTATCCCCATACTTCGTTTAGCACACTTTGCCTTAAGTTGGTCAGTCAATTCAGGACTGTCTCTGATTAGAATAACCCGTCATCAGGCCGAGACATGGTTAATAAGCCTGACTCGTTCAAGTCGTTTATAGCCTTGAATAGTTACAGATGACTTAAGCTACACATCCTAACCTTTACCAATCGAACTTTCAACCATTTTACTCCCACGTCTTACTCTCAAGCCAAGGTCAACAATGTCATCACTCAAATCTCGTATAATTTAACAAGTTCTTATCAAAAGTTCACAATTTATATAACCATAGAACATAAAAACAATTTAACGACCAACGGTTTTACTGTTCTTCAAATCCAAAACTTCGAAACGTATTTAAATAAGTTCATAACATTTACGCTTAACAACACCCAATTGAAATTAAAAAGCAAACCTGAACCGTGAGCTCGTAAAGAAATCAATCAATAATCGGTCTCGGATGGTCACTCATTAAAAAAAAAAAACATCCACGAATGTTAATTAAACATTAAAAATCAACGTAATCAGGCTCTTTACGAGCATTCACCATTAAAACCTGACCAAACCGGGGTGCCATGTGCTGATAGCACCTCTCCATATGGCTTGTCGTTGTCCACAAAGCTAATATCATAAAATAATGATTTCCTACAAAGAAGTACAAATTATTTAAAATTATAATTATTAACGCACGTCCCTCCTCTTTCGTTCGTTGAATACATTCACTTTTCTCTTTTTTGCTTATGCGTCGTGTTTCACACCTGAGTTTGTGATTCTGGTGTTGTGTACTTCCTTTCTGGGAGAAAGGAAGAAGTAGCAAAAGCAACTGATTGACCGATGTGTGAGAGAAGACGCTTCTTCTTCTCTCTTTTTTCTTATTTACTTCGGGGCGAAAAAAAAAAAGAGTTATAGCTCTGAAGGCGCCAAAAGTCTGCGCAAATCTGTCAAAAATCCAATGAACATTTTAAAATTAATGACGAGGAGCAAGCCCTTAAGACGTTGTTCCCTCTCAAAAAAGAAAGAAGGTAACACACACAAATCGGGCCTGTATCAGAGTTAGGGCCTGGGCCAAACAGGCACAATTTAACTGATTTATCGTTCGCCTTTGTTATGGCTTTTTTTTTTGTGTATTGCCTTTATGATGCACTGTATGTTGTGTATTTTTTGTACATAAGAAGCTCTCATAATGAATTTTCAACGAAGAATGAGATGAAGAAAGCGCCAGAGGGTGCATGTGAGGAGAATCATCATCACAAATGATTGATAAGTTGAGAATTTGTGGTGCGTAATCCTTGCGAGGCGGAGCACAGTAGTAAGAGGGCTACAAATTGCAATTAAGAGTAATTTAGGTGTCAGTTTGGTTGTAATTTTATTCATATTTTCCTTTAAGACTTATTCCAAATGGTGTAGGCAATTTGTATTTTAGGTGAAGGTCCAGGTAACTAATCGATGTTGAATGGTAATCATTTCAATTGGAAGATTCTATCAACTACAACTGCCAATTTTTTATTGACATTTGGAGTGGTAATGTTAAATTCATTATGAACAAGTAAACACCACAATAACGTTTGAAAGCTGTGGTTACCCCTATCCAAATACTTGATCTAATGCGTCTTATGTTTCACCAACATATGGTACTCGTGCTAGCTAACGAGAATGTGAGTTTTGTTGGATAGAATGCTCGTTGAAACCACAAACACTGTAGAGGCACTTCTTTAACCATCTAACCAGTGAATGGAAATAAAACAAAATATTCCCAATTCCTTACCAAAAGCATTCGTGTACTCTTGACAGCTTACTGGCCGAATTGGCTGGAGATGACATGGTAGAAACATGTAGAGCAAATGTTAACCAACGCTCTGGCCCGCAGAATCTTTGAATCTGACACAGAAGAAGACGTTGATTTGGTGGCGTGCACAAGTAGGAGACCTCACCCAACTCAAAGTGCACAATTGTAGGCAGTTGTTTGAGATCCATGTTCACCCCGAACTGTAGCGCTTCTGGACAAACTTTACTTCGGTTCATCCTTTAGACTTTTTTTTTCGCCAAGTCCTGTCAATCAAATTAAGATTGTGCGACTACTTACTTTGAATCCAATGGACCTCCAAAGGACTTAATTTCCATTTATTTATCTTATAAAAGATGAGCACTGTGTCATCATCAACGAAATTCAACAACTACTGATGTTTCCAATGACGACTTCTAAATCGAAAGACAAAATTGATATTTTACGTGGTTTAAATGATAAAACGCATTCAGTGAACTCTAGGTTTAATAACGGATTCTAGCTTCCTACTTACCATCGCAATTCCATAAACCTCCCCTAAATAAAGCCTCTCAAACATTAAACAACACAGCATCCAATATTCTACCTCCTGCGCTCGTGTAACCGTCATCCTAAGGCGTCAAAATCATATTAAACCCAACACCTTTCGAATGGCTCCTTGTTCGTGGTCCCTCCCTAGGGGTACCCACACCAGCCTTACTGCATCGCATCCGAGAAACGATTCCCATGTGTTTTAACGTCTCTCCGTGTGCATTCAACGTTCTTTAAGTGCTTCCCGATGTAGCCAGACTCAGAGCCAAATTCAATAGCATTAGCAGACGATTCCGTGTTTAAAATATGCCAAGAACCTGAATGTCTCCGCCTCCTACCGAACCGACCGGGCATTCCTTGCCAATGCGGAATTCTCTCTTGTTCGCAAAAACACAAAATACCTTTTATGCGGCTACGATGATCTCGTCTGCTTCAAAGTTACTACCAATATCATTCCATAGGTCGTCTTGGACTATATGTGGTAATGTGCGATGGTAACGACATCCCAGAGATTCCCGCATTCGAATCCAAGAGATTCCACGTTCCCATTTGGAAAACAACGTTAGACTCTTGGACAGTCAGACCATTGCTGGAACACATACTTGTACTTATTGCATGAAGTAGAATCTCTTGTTTTTGGTTAATTTTACCATCTTTCTCGCTCTCTTCCTTTCTCGCTCAAAAGAATACCCTCAAACGTAATGCGTTTTAGTACAACAAGAGAATTTTAAGTGGACCAGGACAAGAGATGGCCAGAGAAGAACGAACATACAAATGATTTTAATGCGTACGGGAAGGCATAGGGCTTTCTGTTCTGTCGTCATCCTTTCCGTAAATGCGTGGATATTTATGTGATTGCACCAAAAGAATGTTTAATTAAACAAAATAAAAGAACCAAAAGAACCGCTGGAAATGGTGGGTCCACACCATAGAAGGGCGGAATGAAAATTGAGCCCGTGGACGAAAAACAGTGAAATTTAATTTCGTATTCACAGCCGAGGTGTTTGAAGACACCTTTTTGGAGTGTTCCCGCCAGTGGTTGTGGTTTCTTTATGTTTCAAATTGTTTTTGGGATCTTTGATTGTAGGCGGTCGTCTCAAAGTATCACAGACGAAAGAAGACTGAGCACCAGAGGTAGGATGATTGTTGTCATTAATATGAATCAAAGAAGACAACCCTTTTGATGGATTAATGGCATTTTGGGAATGCAACTATTTAAAGAATACTAATTGGGACGGACCATTAGACCTTTCCGAGAGCTTTGGTATGTGACGAGGAAATATTGTCACAAAGAAAAGAGTCGCATTTTTATGGGATCTTTGATCTTTGGAAAACAAATGCAAGAATGTGTACTTTTTCTGGTAACAATTTGTCGGCACATGTACCAAGTGGTGTTTGGACGGTTTGACTTTGTATTCAGTTGTGTCACCATAGTGTTGGCATTCTATGAACCGATATTTGACTTGAACAGTAACGTTCACCACGGTTAGAATTTTAAATATTAGAAATCATGCTTTGCTACAATTATGAGGAAATAACTGGGATTCAACTGGATGACTTATTTCAATTTGTCAACAGTTCATGTTTCAGTATAACAGGTTGACTCGGAGCCATGTATATTTGATGAAAGCTGGAAGTAGGTGCTTGGAAATATGACACTTGCCTAATTTCAATTAAGTTTGGGTAATACATCCCAGTCCTGTGGAGGCGTGGACTTTGTCAAGAATGGATGAGGGTACCCTCGCTTGTTTTGAGCGATAAATCTTAGCCTACGGTCCCCATATGCGTAGATGAAGAGTGGAGTACCGAGCTACCTAGTCCGAATAGTATAGATACAATTACTAAGATGCCTGGAACATGTAGAGAGGATACAGATCAGAGCTCCGGTCCATAAAATCTTTGAATCCACCCCGAAGAAATGGCACAGTAAAGGAAGACCAAGGACTTCAACAAACTTGGCATGCGCAACTAGAAGCAACTTACTATTGAGCTATTTGGAAATGCTTGTTGGTTAAGGTCAATACCCACCCAGGACTGTAACACCATCACAAGTAAGTAAGTAAGTATTTGAAAGAGCAGTGTCTGGTGAAAAGATTTAAGGAATCCAAATTTCAAAGGCAGGCAAAGACAAACTTCTGAAAGTATAATTTGTCATGAAAAGCTTCTTTATCCGCCGCTCGGAGTCTGCAATAAAACTGTAGGTTGCTCCCAATTGTGCGAACAAATATTATACGCACTTCATGAATGGCTCTCTACGACCTTTCGTAATGGAACTGCCAATGCTTCAAGTAAGTCTTAGGACAATCAAAAAACCAACCAACTAACCAAATATTTAAAACCTAAACCAAGTTAAAAGTTGTGGACCAACATGGGAAGGTACTGCACAAGACACTTAGTTATGCCTTGGATAGATTTTTCGCAAACATTCTACTACCTCTCCACAGGTCTATAATATAAATCTCCTCACGTTTAATAATAACACCAGACAATGGCCTAAATTCACGCTACTTTTCACACATATGAATGAGACTTGTGGAAAGATCTCGAACTTGTGTACTCCCATCAATTTTCAAAAGAAAAATCAACAACAACTCTAACTACTTGATGAAACCCTTCTAATGGCAATTGTAAATATTCCGCAGAAATATCAATGTACCTACACCTCAGTCGTATCTCTCCCCAGAGAAAGAAACACAAACTAAAAGATGAAAAATAAAAACAAAGAAGACAAGCAAAACTCACATTACCCCAACATGTAAATAATTGTCGACGACACAAGAACGCGTCGATTCAATTAGTAATTCTAGAAACGGCCAATGTCACCGCTTGCATTTCAATGAGATCGAATCCAAGCATAGACGCCTAGATCTTGTTCCCCATCCCGGTGCCACTCCCCCCCGCATGTAGTCAGCGGTGCGTGTTTGTTTTCATTTTACCATGTAACCATGAGTATACTTGAACTTTGTAATTACAACCACCGTTGCGTAGCAATGCTGCCGCAAACAGGACTCTCGCACGATACCATAGAGCCTACGCGTAGGCCTAGGCACATGGATCGTAGTGGGTTTCCCTTCCTGGCTACGAGATGGCGGTTGTCATCACAAAAATCTCCACTCGTTCTTTGTGGAATGGACTCCTCTGCATTTGGTTAGATGTCTTCTTCGGTATGCCGACTTCATTTTTTATTTTTTTTTCCTCCCCAGCAGTCCGCCTGCTTTAATATTCTTCTCGTCGTCGAATGTGAAAAAGAAAAACCTCTGGAAAAATGTTCGCACATATTTATTTGTTTCTAAAACAACAATTCCAAGAGCAAACGAGTTTTTAATCAATTCCCAACTACTCTGTGAAGATTTTTTAACAATTTTTTATCGCTTCTGGTTGATTCTATGAGAAAATAGATTTCTCCATGAAAGGATGTAGTGTGCGCTGCAATAATCAACAGCAGCGTCCATGAGAGGGTATCTTTCGAGTGATTATGATTAGCGACAGTATCTATGACCATCGATGGTCATCAATCCAAAATGTGCACAACAGCCGACAGGCATACCACACCATAGTTTTCTCCTCTGCCTCTGGTCTTGGGCTGTACCTGTACCCGTACCGTACCGTAGCGTTGCGTACCCTATATGGGGTCCCTTTGATTGCTCTCTGAATTTATCATCACACGGGGTTAGATAAATCACGATGGCCGAGTGTAAATCTATTGATGTATGTCAGGTGGCTTCTTCTTCGTTCATTCCCAGGATTGGCTTCCGAACATTGGACTCAAGCCAATTACTAACAGACGATTGCACTCATATTTTCCAACATACTTACTCGTACGCATCCCATGGCAAAGAGAACCAGAAGCAAGAGAGAAAATTGTTGCCAATTTTTCCAACGATGGCAGAGCCAACACACTGGAAAAGTCTCACGTTCGCGTAACGTTGCCATTAAAGGCCGTAAGAGATCGTTAGATTTATTTGTTATAGTTTTGTGAAGAGAGTAAATTACACTTAATTATGATTTATAGTTATTTTATGGTGCTTATTGATTTCTTTTTCATGTAGTTTTCGCTCTCAAGTCCCTCGTCTCTCGTATCCAATTCTTGGATAATCGTGGTAAAATTCGTGAAGTGAATTTGTAATTGAGTTGGCAAAGTCATAGCTTTTCTTCCCCCGATCCTCCTCCAAGTTGGTGTTCTCAAGCAATTATGGTTATTGTTGGAATTTTAATTTATTGTTTTTGGCAAACTATTTGGACTGCAAATAAGAGAAAATCTTGAAATATTATCCTTCCGGACACTTATTGGAGATAATGTTGACACATTTAAACAGTGCATGAGTTATGGCTAAGCTGGATGTGTTGGAATTAAATTAGCACGATTGCCTGACGGCTCACGAAGCCGATTCAAATTTGATTTTGCAACTAATTATATGATTATTCAGACACTACTATGAATTTTAAGTTGTATTCAGGTTCTACTTAAGAATTCGAGTGAGGATTGGTGAAATGATTGTTGGCTGCACAAAGATTAAAGATTAAAACAAATACCAAAACTACAGCAACCCACTCCTCGTAGCCACGAATGGGTCTATAAAAAGCGTGTTCACAGACTACTGAAAACAATCATTAACTCTGGCAAAAACATTCAGGAAATATATAAATTTACCAACTTTAGGGAACTGTGACAAGATAGACACAACAGCCTTTCATCCTCTACGATCCCAGGCATGTTGCCACTTTGTCAAACCAAGCTACCGCGGATGTCTGGGTGCTTGGCAACATGTCTGGCATCAACAATAGTTTGGTCTTTATAACAAAAACTCGATCTTTTCTGTCGTCTCTAATGTGAAGAATGCGATTCAAGAATTCTTTTGACAAGCGCATTGTTGTCCATTTTCTTGATGTCCCCGAGCCGATATTCTCAACGTGGTTGAGATTTTCGAACTACATCAACATATAGTGATGGCTCTCCGAATAACTGACGAATTTTTTATCGATCCAGTATTTGGCCTGCTCTCCAGCTCGACGCCATACGGCAGAACTGGCAGTGCTTTATAGAGATTAACCTTTATCTTTCGTGGAAGGAGCCACTTGACCTCAGTTGTTTTGCAAAACTAAAACAGCTGCGATTTTCTAAGGTTATCATCGCCGGATGTGCACTATGATGTCATCCGTGAAATGTACGTTATCTCCAAGTTAGGTGAACTCCTTCACTTCTTCAAAGTAGAATCTCGCAGCAGATGCCAGCTCCTGTGCCGAACTCTATTTGTGACCCCTTGATATAGAACGTTAGCTCTTCTGTCGTTATGACTGCCAATGTCCAGTCAACAGTCCAACACCCTCATCACTTAATCTACGACGACCACATAAAATTCACGTCTTCAAGGTGAACCTGAGCCTCAACCAGAGGTCCGAAGAGATCCATATCGCCTGCGTATCCCAGCAGATGGGTGGACATATGAAAAATAGTGCCCGGTGGAAGTCTTCGGTGTTATTTTACTTTGTCTTGGTTTCCGACTCAAAACATTCCAAAGCACAACCAGTGGCCCAATTCTTACAGCAAGTGTGTCTAAATTCGCAGACATCCGATGCACTACAGCACAATTTAACTGTATCTGTATTTGTAAAGATTCATTACCTTCATTAAAATAATAACATTGCTACTTGGTCTTACCTAACTCTAAATCACTATCTGTCAGTCTATCGAACTATCAAATAAAACAATTTGCTACTTCTTTTGCACATATTTTCGCGAATTCGTTTTGACGTGAAGGAAACACGCAGGTTCATCGCACGTACACTTCAAGACTACAAAACTACCGCAAACTCGATTGTTATCGCTAAAATCATCATTACAAATATCAAGATCGCGATTCGCTTTATCATTCTTGTCTACGCACTCATTCCTGTTTACGCTGTTGTCCACGAATACTCCAGGGTATAACGCAGTCCGCCACTCCAGATGGTTTTATTATTCTAGAACATCCTTCGTCAAACAACCTTGTGGTAGCTACGATATTTACGCTGCTGTTGTGCAGAAGCACAGCACGCATTACGTCCAAATGAAATATTTAACTCAGTTTAAAGCCGGTAATAGATGCATTGCATATTAAGTATAGTAAGTGCATTACGCATCAAAGAAGTTAGAAATAATCGTGAACTTGATGTTAAATACAAACGAAGGACTGCTGATAAGGTGTAGTCCCTAAATACTTATGTCTCATTTTATTCGATTTTGTATCAAGTACAATTATGGAGGCATGAGTGTTCTTAGCATCGTCGAAATCTGGTGTAAATCTGAAATGCCTGAAACTGGCACCAGTCGACCAACTGTTGTAAATCGACTAAATCTTCAATCTGCGCCAAATCCTGGAGCAGACCCAAGAATGCAAGATCAATGCCCTCTTTTTTTACGATTTCAAGGCCACGTATGATCGTATAAATAGAGACAGCGACATTAACCAGGTCAAAAATATACGTGTACAACGAATAAAGTGGCTCCAAAGACTCCAGGCCTAAGTGACTACACAAAAGATGACGACCAATTCTTCGATTGCGTGCACAAGTAGAGGGTAACCTTAACCAATTCGGCGCACGCAACTAAAGACAGTTGGCTAAGAATCACGTTAGCTGAAGAGGCTTGTTGGTTGAAGCCCTGGTTCAGCCCGAACCGTAGCGTCATCAATAGATACATACAACATCTGCACTATCGCCGATTGGTCAAGGAATAAGATCTGACAATGTCCTTACTAGTCTTATAGAAGAGTGGTTTGTTCTAGCTCTAAAGCTGAGCCATAATTTCTTAGATGTAAGAAGTCACAAAAAGTTCTACTTCTTTGGACAGATTTTACGGGGATGTGGAGTCTTCAGTTCTAAATTCCAAAAGGTTTTATCTGGCACCAAAATACGGGTAATTGGGGCCTTCTGCCTATCCTGGAGATCAGAAAACTTCTGCGATCAAAAAGATCTTTTGTGCCAAGCAAAGTTCTCCTACAACTGGAGAATGTTGTGATACCAAGCAAAATCCAAGTCATCGAACATGAGGAGCGTTCTTACAGACGCGTGGTTGAATATGGCTGGGGAAATGAATCCTGTTGTGATATTATCTCCATCGAGCTATGGTAAAATATTCACACAAAATATACTTAGCAGTCTCTTTGTCTTCCAAACAAAATTGACACGTGTCCAAAGGTCTCATGTACAGCTTTATTGAGATGGTAGTTGAGTGAGCAGTGTCCTGTTATTAAATTACATTTTTCTTGATGAATTGCTCCAACTTTTTGTGGATGGAAAGGAAAAAGGCATACAAACGTTGATTGAGATTCTTGTCTGGCAACTCCGTTACCCCAAATGACCTTGTGTCCGGCAACGCAATAGCTAGTGATTTTTTTCAAGCGGCTAGCTACTTGGGTGTTTTAAAAACTCTAGCGAAAATGTAGTATTAGTGAAAAGAAGATTCAGCACAACAATTATCACTAAATTTCCTAAATTAACGCTAATCATCACATGACGACTAAAACTATTAACAGCTGTGAACAGAGCCCAAGATTTATGCTGTAATTCAAAACAAATGCAACTGCCATCTGTCATCGGATAGCGGCAATTCAACTTGACATAAGATAAAACATAAAATTCCTGCATATGATTATGCAGATCAAAACTAAATTCCTTCACTACACTACACACTTACACTACCTTTCACAGCACTTGATAAGTTTCTCAATTTAAAAATTGACAATATAAATAAACACGTCAATTCCATGAACTTCATTAAAGTCATAAATCGGCGATTGACCCTTTCAACTGACATTCCAATTAACCTGCCACTTCAATCGAAATAAAATTCAGATTCTCATGCAATTATTCATTTTTCTATTTGCACTTCGTTTTGCAATTCAATTAAAATTCCACATAATTACACTTCCCTCGTAAATCAATTAATCGATTTGCAAAACAAAAATAAAAGGAAAAAAACAACACAAAACTGCATTCAAAAACACATCCGAGAAAAGAAGACAGGTATTATCAAATGAGAAAAAGAGAACAACAATCACCACTAAAGACAATCGCACTGAAATTTCTTTTTCACTTTTCCACTTATTTAGAACACATTTTGTTTAGCTTTTACAATCAATTAAGAAAGAAAATTGTAAATTTTCGACTTACCACTTTTTGAATTTGTTATAAACACCATAAATAGAAGAATAAACAGAAAACTTTGACGACCCCGGTCACGAAACAACAATATATCGGCCATTTTTAATTCAATTTCTGGTGACAGATTTTGTTATAATTCTTTCAACTGTGGTGAATCTGAATGGCTACTCGATTTTGTATGGCTTCAACATTCAACCAGTCGGCGTTGAATTGAATTCAACATTTTCTGATTGAATGAAATCTTGTCAGTTATTTTCAAATTGGCAAAATTGTTGTTACATAAAATCGATGTACCTACCTATTCACAAGCAAATAATACCCCAGCAGCTGAATGGATTTGTTAAATATAGGGCCTTCTGTGCTTACGGCAGCCTTTCGCTCTATCTGCTACAGTATTGAAGGAATCAAATGACAACGCGTCTCCTTGCTTAAATCCAGAGGATGTTTGGAATAATATGGAGGTTCTGTATCCAAATGACACAAGCTGATATGTTTTCTTGGGATCCCGAATTCGACCATCGCGTTATGTATGTAGCTCTGTGCGATGAATGCGGTCGTATGCATCGTATGAAGAGATGATGAGTATCGACTTGAAACTCGTTGATCGTTTCCAAAATGTACCGCAGTGTATAGAATAATGCTAGAATGTCTCTTTAATAAGGAACTAGGAGTTTCTAGTACGAGCATGAAGAATGATAAGGGAATTGTTATTAAGATCCAAAACGTTAGAGCTAAAAGGATTGTAGACAGGACAAGTTAGATCTTGTCGATTGGTTTGGAGACGAAGATGGCGTCTGCCTAACACCAGGCTTAAATCAATGTAGACCCATTACGATGCGTATTCGTGAAAGAAAATCCTTTGAACGTAGAGCTTTGGTACGGTAAGATATTGAGAGATTGGGTGCGTTCCTTCTAGACCATCTGAAATTTCAGATGAAAGCATTCTGATTGGACGAGAGTCTGAAATTTGACGGATGAGCAAGACAACTTTTTGTGAGGTCCAATCAGAACGCTCTTTTCATCGGATATTTCAGATGGTCTAGAAATCGGAACGCAAACGCACTCATTTCTTTAGGGCTCAGTTGGGTCCGTTGTGGTTTCCTCTTTCTTTTCTGGATCTGTAGAAATAGTTTCGGTTTGTGTCATATTTGTTTGTTTGTTATGTGTATTGGGAAGGATGTGAGGATGTAACACCAGTGTACGTGTGATTGATAGAACCATCCTGCTTCCTTGGTGAAAGCCAAGATGACCCCAATTCCAATTCCAATGCTTCACGTCTGACATAGAAAGTGTTCGATGGCCTCTTATTCTTTCTAGCAGTTTTTACTAATCGCTGCGTCATTGAGCCTCAGTATATCCATGTGTTTTTTGAGGTTTATGTTTTCTGTCCCATAACCAGCCTAAATGGCTCTCTTCTGGCTTGAGCCAAGAAACTTTTTGGAGAGGAGGTTGTTTTGATATTGCCACTTCGCACATCGAGAAGTATGCCCAATGATCTTGTAAATCTTTTTGCATTCTCTCGTTGATTGCTGTTTCAATCATTGTCAATGTGAATCATATTGTGTTTTTAGTTATTTACTCTATCATCGCGCTTCCTCTCTATCCGGTTGGTTGGCTTTTTCGTTCGTTATGAAACTTTCGTAACATGGTATCCTGATCGTTGTGACTAACAAGCAGGTTCAAACAAAAAAAATCGAATATTGTCTGTTCTTTTTCCTCATACCTACAGTCCCTGCCGGTTTTGGAGTGAGTGAGATATGTTATTGTAGAAGAACGTGGGAGCGTCTATATTCCTTTTCTTGAAACCTGTCTAGATAACTTGTTTGTCACGAAACTTGCCTTGACAATACTGTGGTTAGATGGGTATATAGACATAAAAGATGAATGCATTTAAAGTTTTAAAACTAATTCAAAGTGTAACATTCAACATAATCCCTTGAAATTTCAGAACCTTTTTCTCATAACATCAGATTTTGATTCGATGGGATCATTAAAATGGTTGGAATTGTAGTTTTTCGAACATAAAATCTTAAATTTATTGTTGAACGAACACACCACGAAACTCTGGTTTAATTTAGCGAACAACCCTAGTGGTGCCACACTACTGTCAAATTAAAACCACCCAGTACACTAAAAATTGTATTTTTGTTTTTCCATTTTGATAAGATTTCTCTTAATCGTAAATAATAAGCATCAAAAAATACCTACAAGACACCGCTAGAAAATAAATCACTGAAAATGTTGATCCGTTACTTTATTCCGACATTCTAATTCTGGAACTAAATCCGCAACGTGCGAACTTCAACAACTGTACAAAGTGCCTACACATGTCATTTGTGATAACCCAAGAGACGAACTTCAAATAATTTACTTTTGTTTTCCATCTTATTGGCATTAAATACAAATAATATAAAAAGACAAATTAAATTTTTCAACTAAAGTTAACATTCTGGTGGCTCGGATGGATTCTATTGGTGTGTGCCATGCTAGACTTATTTGAAACTGAAATTTCAGATAGTCTAGAATACGAAACGGTGAAACTTGCCTTCGGGTCTTTTGGAGAAATGATATATTCCAAAGAAATGGACACAAACTTCGAGATTGGTCAGCTACTTATGGTAGAACTTGAAGATGAGATCCTGGTTGGTGATCTTAAGCTCATCTCAGCAGATGGGCGCATGGTGGAATTGGAAAATGTTCGAGATTTCAACACTGGTTACATTTACACCTCATCACAGTATATTCCGAGACCTCTAATCAAATCGATAAAAATATGTAAACCAGGTGAACGGGACTCGGAGAGTCCTCGTAAACTAGAACATCGAACGAAAGAAGAGGAAGATGCTCCCGAGCAAGATTTAGTCAACATAACTAGCAAAGAGATCGATCAAATTCAATTGCATGTAGCAAATGCTACTTATATTTGCCAAACAGACCAGAAATATCACAAAGCCATTGCAGATATAAAGCAACAAAGCGTCATAGGGCTGCATGTGGAGCCAACAGAATTCGGTCGTCATAATAGATCATCTCTGTTAAGTGTGGCGACTTGTCAAAATGTGTACATATTTGATCTTATGCTGCTGGGAAAGATTTTCAAGGAACTGAAGGATATCCTACAATCGCAGCGTCCTAAGAAAATTACACATTACTCCAACAAATTATCAGATAACCTAAAGTATCAGCATGGAGTGGAGCTGACTGGTGTCTTTGACACTTTTGTCGCCCATTGCTTAATTTCCAAGCAAAAGACTCAAATTAACTTAGGTCAATGTGCCGCTAAATACTTCAACATACCAGAAAACTATTTCCAAGGAGAGAATGAGTTGCAGGAGAATATTGATAAAAGACCTCTGCCACGAACGCACTTGGATGTAATTTCTAAAAAAGTGATATTTCTCTACAAGCTGTACGAGCACATGCTGCACGATATAATGCTAAAGAACTTCTACAAACAGTGCTTTGACTTCTCTGTGTCGTTCGCGGCGAACAAGGATGATGTCGAGGTAGTCATGCAAATGAAACCTAACTCTGTGCATGGATTAGACTGCATTGGTAACGAGCAATGGGTGGACCTAATAGAAATGAAACTTAACTTGGATGCTACTTTAAACACCGACTGATAGATAATCTCCTAATTTTGTACATTTCTATGAATATTGAATACATAATTATTTATTTACTCGCTTAGGTAGACGTGTTTTTTTTTTGTATGTTTAGTATGTTTGTCAGCTATCGCTATCAATAAGGTCGTATTCTTCTAAATCTTCTCTTTTATATTTACATACGTACGTACCTTCAACGCATATAGGACCATAAATCGAATAGAGGACTTTTCTCTCAAAGATTCCAAATCCACTTTTATCCTCTTATGACTAAGTCCGTGTTTCTGCACCATTTAGCAAAACGAGGATTAAAGCGTCTTCTAAAACGCCTCATGGGTTCTTCTTGATAGGGCCTTACTGCATTATTGACTTGTGAACCCCCAAGTTACAGCGATTGTAAGTGTTATTCTACGCTGATTCCGTTGGTATAACTAATAGCAGAGACCGGATAGATAGTCATTCATTACCTCAAAGTTATACAATCCATAGGGACGTTCTGGATAAAAATGTGGGTGTTGTGTCTTTGTGTTCGTACTTTTGTCATCTCGTTTATAACTAGACTCATTTTAGCAGCTTTCAATGCGATGTTTGATTACGAATACGAAAACAAGACATGCCGCCAAATATGTAGTTCATCTTTATTCACTATGGATGGTGAGTATCGATCTAAATGTCATGGTTCCAGACTTTTTAGCATTACACCCGATAGAATTTTGTAGCCGAAATTAACAAGACTTACATAGGGTATATGGAATTATGGAACCGGCAAATGGTACTACTGTGTAAAACTGACAGTGCTGCCCTATCATCGAAGAGGTAACTGAAACCCAATGTAGTATGATGAAGCGTCATAAGATATCCTGAAAAAGTACATAGTTTTTACAAAAATACGACCAAACACGTCTTAGATGCAGAATAACTGCTGGAATATCACATATCAACTTGCACTTTTCAGTGTAATTTTTTTAAACTCAATCATGCACCTATTCAATCCCACTCGCAAGAGAAACTTTGTTGATTCTTCTTTTCTAATAAAAATTTATTAATGTATCATTAAGCTTTTATCGTGTACACTTCTTATTTCTTAGACTTTGAGGCTGACTTTTGGGTGGTCTTCTTTTGTGGGACAGCAGCAACAGCTTTCACTGGTTTAGCAGCTTCCCGTTGACTTTTCAGAGCCTTAACAATTTTTTGTTCCTCAATAAGGAAGGCACGAATGATACGCTCGCGTAAGCATCCATGGCAAAGCACACCACCATATGTACGACGAACTGTCTTTTGGCGTTTTGACAATCGGGAACGTTCACATGGGCGGGTTGGCCTAATACCCTTTAGCTTCTCTTTACATTGACCGCATTTTGGGACAGTCTTATTCTTCTTGACATATTGGTATACTAAGCGACCACCAGGAGTACGGACACTAGAATATAAATGAAAGAAGTCTGATTATTATCAACATTCATGGGTGATACTTTTAATACAAGTGCATAATTGTAGTCGTTGTGAATGCCGACTTGTGGGGCCAACGACTGTTATATTTAGGTAATCCACTTCACCAAAACCGCGAAATAGTTGTCACACAATCTTTTTCAAGCTGTCAAAACAATTCTTGTTGGTCCCACTGTAGACTCAACCTTCTATTCACTTCTAACATTCACAACACCACAACTCCACTTGTTTGAAATTTAATATTCATGTAGTTAATCCTCTTTGTACTAAGTATTCAGTAAATTATACTTACATTCGCCTCCTGTTGGATTTTGTGTTGTATGACAAACGTCTTCTGAGAGTCAATCGCTGAACCATTTTATCGGCAACTATAATTCAAAGAGAACACAAAAGTTTCGTATAAGTTTCACATAAATATGTTGCCTGCCATTTGAAGTTTTACATTTGCGAATAATTTGAATGAATTTTCCATCATATTTAATAGATGCATTAAGATTTTTTCAGGGCAAACAAAATTAGAGAACACATACCTTCAAGAAATAGAGTAGAAAGGAAGTTGGTAATGCAGTTTCTTATATCAAAAATGGACGCGAATTATAAGAATTTCAAAGTTTGACAGTTTATTCTTCACATAAAGGTGTGTCTACATTGCATTGATTTCTTTATGTATTGTTTAGTCGATGGACGATGAAATACTATTATTCTTTTCCAATATTGATTGACTTTTATCAACTCAGATAGTGGTTATAGCTAGTCTGATAAAGGGTAGTCGGGGTAATGTACTCCTTATATTCAGTTCAGCGTTTTTTTCAATTAATCTGAAGTTTTAGAGTTTTTGAACATGGCTGACAGTTGGTTCTTTCGTGCCTGCAGTATTCGTGAAGCTATAAGGTTAAAAACACGTCGAGATTCATTTATTCAGCTCAAATGTTTTGATTATCATCATTATAGAAATAAATGCAAATATTTGGCGCCACGTCTCATAAAGATCCAAGGCCTTGCATCTCACAGCCGTTCATGTTGTGGGTCTTATATTTTTCGCACGAATGGAAGGGACCTACAGTTTTATTGTCCACTCCGACCCGCCACTTGAGAAGCGTGAAAAAACGTTTGGTGGTTTTAAGGATCGAACCTCGCTTAGCAGTCCAATACACTAGCCACTTATCTACAGCATAATTAATTCGGTTGCTTTATGAATGACTTCTCGTACCCTTTAGACTCTATACACATGTTAAATCTTCAACATTTCGATCATATCTTGTTCTTATACGTATAACCTAAATGTTTGCTTACCTTTAAACGGAAACTACCCACCCTACATTATCAACGAATTTCGCCACAAAATAAAGAAACCATTAAACGTCAAATCAAGACAAGTCATAAGGAAAACAAATTTGCAGAAAATTTTATTTAACTGATAATTTATGCAAGATGACTTTGATTGACCACTACGAGCAACAATATGCTGCGTTAATTGCAGAAATAACAGCATTAATTGGACGATTAAATGTCTTCAGTGGAGGTAAGTTTATATTTCAGTACACCACTCACTTTTATATCGCTAACCCATTTTTATCTGTTCCAGCTGAACGACGTGAACTTTGTGCAAAAATCGATGGAAGTCTTTCAGAGGCGGCTGAATTGGTAATAAACCCCATTAATGCTTAGTTTCCAAAGCTATATTCTAAATATCTCCTTTCAGTTGGAACAAATTGGCCTGGAGATTCGTGACTTGAATCCATCTGTGCGGCCCGGTTTCACCAACAAATTGAATTGCTATCAAGTAGAATTAAAACGTCTACAAAGCGAGTACAAAAACATCAAAGATCAAGGTGCACGAAGTCATTCTTCACTTGAGATTACCGACGATTTCGATGACATCTCCATTCGAGATGATCAGAAACAACGATTGTTGGACAATTCGGAACGTATTGAACGAACTGGAAATCGACTGGTCGAAGGTTATCGTGTGGCTGTAGAGACTGAAGAATTAGGTACACAAGTCCTAAAAGATTTGCATCATCAGCGTGAAACTCTGCACAATACTAGATCAAGATTACGTGAGACAAATGCAGAACTAGGCAGATCATCACGACTTTTAAATTCGATGCTGATGCGTGCGTTGAGAGAGAAAGCTGTTCTCTATGGTGTGGGTGGATTCTTTGCAATTGTCGTCGTTGTCAGTGTATACTTTTCATTTTCTAGTTAATTTCTTTGTTATATGAATTGATTTATTTATTCCAACTGTTAAAGTTTGCTTGTTAAGGCAGGTTGAACATTCCTTTTAGCTATAATTTGCTCGTTACTAAGTAGTATGGGGCTTGTATAAAATCACATTTGAATACGTTTTTATTTATTTTGTTAAGCATTTATCTGTGTCATTTTATTTAGCTATTAAGTATTAAAACTTCTAATTTAAAACTAATACAAAAATTGTTTATTTATTTGCGGACGAAGCAACTTGATTTTTGTTTGTTTGAAGCTGTGAACGTTCTGCTCTAGTTGACATTAGATTTCGGACCCTTGGTGATTGTTTATTTGATGATTTAGGGGACCTGAGTTATGTTGAGTTGAGGAGTCTGCTGAAGTTTATATCTCAATCGAGGGGTTTAACACAATGGTCGGCATTTTTCTTCTTAATCGGGGTTCGCACAGGTAAAAAATTAAAGACATAATGTAGCTAACCAGTTGCTTAAGTGAGTCAGAGACATGTCACAAGACGACTAACACACCAGATTGTCAAAACTAAAAAGAGCAATTCAAAGACGCTACAAATGGTAACTGCCCTGTTTTTCTTAAAAGATTTAAACAATTTTCACTACCACAATTTCTACAAGGCATTCGGTTTAAGAACTTGAGCTCAAATATAATCCTGTCCATATCATACTTTTAGAACATTCTAAAGTAATATTCATAGCTATGTATATTCAAATTTTTAAGACATTTATCAGAACTAAGCCATATGTGTTATAAGATCCATCAATTTGTTTAGATGAATATTCAAATCTTCGAATCTCTGCCAGTTCTAAATTAAAATAAAATAAAAACCTTGAACTGCACAGAAATGACCGTTTAAAACAAACAAACCATCCACCGGGTGCAAATCGAGTGCACATTTCTCCATCCACAGCTGATTTCTATTTGACATTCCGTTTTTTGTTATTCATCATCTCTCTCTCTTTTGCTGTGTTTAACAATTTTTTTCTAGATACTTGCGCTCACTCATCGCATCGTTTACCGTCTGATTTTTCCCTCCGCAACCACATTGACTTCGTCTCTGTACAAGTAGGCGCTAAACAAATTAGCAAATTATTGTCTAACTATAAGACAACATCATTAATTCTACGGAGCAATTAAAAATGGCCAAGGTCCGAATTCCCGAACAAAAAGTGATTCTTTGTGGTGAATACGGGGTCGGAAAAAGTTCCCTATTTCGTCGTTTTACTAATAACAGCTTTATTACGGAGACAGACCGAAAGTCTACACTTGGTCTGGATCATATCGACAAAGAATATACTATCGATGATAAGACGATCAAAGTGAGTATAAAACTAAAGTGGATTCATACCAGGAATCCTTATAAGTAAACTGCTTCCTCCCTAATAGCTTCAACTATGGGACACTGGAGGAATGGAACGTGTAGCTTCAGTTACATCTAGTTACTATAAATTTGCTGAAGGTGCTATTCTGGTATTTGCTTTAGACAACGCATCCTCATTTCATTCGCTCTCACAGCATCTGCTGGACATCGTCACCTATGCTGAAAATGCAAAAATCTTTATCTGCGGTAATAAATCCGATCTTGAAGGTCGAGAACCACAGGTAAGCGATGCCGAAATGGAGGCGTTTTGTGAACAATGCCACAGTCTCATAAGTGCCACATACAAGACCTCGTGCAAGACAGGCGAGGGTGTCGAAGAAATGTTTCGTGACATATCGAAAATTCTCGTGGAGGCGAATCGTTCCAAAATGGAACTGCAAGCACTAGAACAACATGGTTTTAAAATTGACCAAGCTGATGAACCACCTGAAGACGACGGCACTTGCATTTGCTAGTTTTAGATTCTCCCCCTCTATCCATTGTTCGGCATAGTCATACTTAGTTGCTTATTCTTTTCTACATCGAATGGAAGAACTTTTATTTATTTATTTTTATTAGATTGAGTGGGGCATCCACCTTCACTCAATTCTGTTTTACATGACAAAAAATAAAGCAAAACATTTGAATATGACGTAGTAGTTAATTTTATTCGTTTTTTTTTTTTATTGATTTTTCTTTATCTTGAGATAACTTAACTAACAAAAACTACATGCTACATAGTAATAGAAGTCTAGCGGTGGATGTAACACAAGAGTAAGGTAAACAAAGAAATAGATATAAATCTCCTGCGTTCGAAGCCACTCGCTGTTTTGTCTTATGATTCATTGGTGTCCAATCCGTTTAAATATATTAAAAAGGGGGAATTGTATTGAATTGAGTGTGTGGCTGGGGTGTAAGAAGGGGTAGTGGGGTGATTGAATTTTTCTAGTGCTGTGCCCATACAATGGTCTTCAGATCAACGCCCTCTTGTACCATTTCCCAAAGTGGAGACATTTCACGCAATTTTTTTACTTGAGCTATGCACTTTTCGGCTGTATAGTCAATCTCCTCGACGGTGCTGAAACGACCAATACCGAATCTGTAAAGGGAAATAATTAGAGTTAGGTGAAAGGCATAGTCACTGTTATTCATCTTTTTTTGACACACAGCATTGATTAATGGTACTTGAGTCGTAATTGTGACTAAACGATGAAAAGCAATTAAAACGCGGTACATAACATCCTTGAAAAAAAGTTGTCGTTCTCAGAAAATTGCGAAGTTACAGCTTTGTTCGGAGCCAATTCGTTTCGAAGAAAATTCCTTGAAACTGTCTAGGAGTTAAACAAAGTGAAGATAAACTAAATGTTAAGGTAACCTTTGCGTTAGACAGGGTTCAAGATGCAAGCGGTAATATGTATATAAAACACTTAAAAGTTGACCGCAAGTTGCTATCGGAAGTACAAGGAGATACCAACAAATGACGAAATGTAGTCTATAAAATTAAAATTCTTAAAAGACAATCTAATAGTATCTAGCAAGCGTATTCCAACAGGAGGTACAAGCCTCTTGAAAAGCATTTCGGGTGATAATCAGTCGTCGGACGCGAACCTCGAAACTCGTAGAACAGTGTAAAATACTTGAAGACAATGAAAAAGCAGAAGAACTGATCAGAAATAGCTCCACCATTAACAAATCCTTTGCCCTTGGAGTGATGGTACTCCGACAAAACGTTTTGGTTGTTTTGCTCAGGACTAAACCTATGACAGCTCACTTAGCAGTCCAACGTCTTAGCCACGAAGCTACAACAAACTCGAACGACAGTTTACGTTCTACGCAAGACACATATTTGAGGAAAACGTTGGTGAAAACGAAGTTGGCCCTTGATTACCAGATGCATCGGAGTGACTTCCAGAATGCTTGTTATTCTATTTATTTGAAAGAATTATAAGGTCAAGAAACACATTATCAAACGTGTATTAAGGAAAAGTTATTCTAAAGCGTTTCGGTTCCATTTGCCCGGTCCTGAAGATTATTTGATTTCACATTGAAAAGCGGCGAAGTAGCTAACGTTTTAACTTTAAGTGTTGTACACATTTGGGAAGGGATTTCAACAGACTTCCTGTGCCAAACTGCAGACAGCTAGTAACGGATGAAACTGGGAGTCTGGGGTCGAATTACCGCATCAGTGTTCGAGTAACTCGACACGTAAAAACGAGCATTTGTACGTCGGAATGATTGTTTATATGTAATAATGCTCATTTTTACATTTTTAAGTGACGAGTTACTCGATCACTGATGCCGTAATTCGACCCCTGATTTGTTGATGCCTAGGTCGGTTGCATTTGTTCTGTGTCTATCGCGCTGAGAATGTGAACTAGATCACAGTAATAGAAAATGTATGTTTATTTTCAATTAAGACGGACATAGGAATGAAAGGCATGGAAGGTTTGTACCGACATATATTAACGCGCTTAACTCACATTTAATCGAAATGAAAACCTTGTAAAATGTCAAGATAATATGACAACGTAATACCAGTTTAGATAAGAGAAAGTCAATAGTCGCTTTAACTGTTCTACGAATAGAAATAATCTGTTTATACTTTTCTGGTCACGAAGTGAAGATATCGTACATCGCAGCTGATGCAATAAAACATGAGTCACAACGAACTGCTTTCTTATTACCTCTTCCAGGTACTACTTATCTTGACTTTAGTTCAGTGACTCCATAATGGAGAAAAGGCGACGTAACAAGAAATAACTATAAATTCCAGATTATTTCTATAAATATTACCTACCGAGTTTACATACCACGCTTATCTGGCCTAATTAGAAAATGTAATCATCAAGGTCATTATAAACTTGCCACGTCATTTGAAACAAAAATTCAATTGAAATATCTTACCTTATGGAGCTATGCGCCAAATCGTCATCGGTTCCAATTGCACGGAGCACGTAGGAGGGCTCCAGTGAAGCTGAAGTGCAAGCTGATCCACTAGATAACGCTACATCCTTTAGAGCCATCATCAATGATTCACCCTCCACAAAGGCAAAGGAAAGATTCAAACATCCAGGGTATGTTTGTTTAGGATCACCATTACGAATAACATGTGTCAAACCATCCATTATCTTACCGTGCAATCGTTTCGAAAGAAAATCAACCCATTTCCTATCATATGGCATTTCTTCCTGTGCTATAGCACATGCAGTTCCCAAACCTACAACCAATGGTGCTGGAACCGTTCCACTGCGAAGACCACGTTCTTGACCGCCACCACTTTGAATAGGTACAAGACGTACGCGTGGTTTCCTGCCCACATACAACGCGCCGACTCCTTTTGGCCCATAAATCTTGTGACCCGAAATGGACATCAAGTTTATGTTTTGCTTGCGCACATCAATGGGAATTTTGCCAACAGCCTGTGCGGCGTCTGTATGGAATAATACTTTGTTTGCTTGGCAAATGGCACTAATATCCGAAATTGGTTGCAGAACACCTTAAGATAAGTAGACTATAACGAATGCACTTTCAATTCTGTATAAATTTCCTTACCAATTTCATTGTGTACTGTCATCACTGATACCAAAGCTGTTTGTGGAGTAATTGCTTCCTCAAGTACTTTTAGGTCAACTAGACCATTCGTTTGTACTGGCAAATAGGTGACTTTAAAACCTTCTGCTTCCAGAGCACGACATGAATCCAAGACGCACTTGTGCTCAGTTTGTGTTGTGATGATGTGATTCTTTTTCTCGCCATAAAACCTTTAGATTTCAGTAAACTTAAACATTTTAACAAATCATGAGCTCAGCTAAAATGCAACTTACCTTGCAACACCTTTTAACGCTATATTATTCGATTCAGTTGCACCAGATGTGAAAATAATTTCCTTAGGATCGGCTCCAATAAGATTGGCAACTTGTTCGCGTGCTATTTCCACAGCTTTCTCCGACTCCCAGCCATAAAAGTGATTACGCGAATGTGGATTCCCGTATTGGTGAGTCAGAAATGGTAGCATAACATCCAACACGCGAGGATCCTACGAGAGATATTAATTATGAAGGGAAAGTACTCACATTAGCGTTATAAACGTTACATACCATTGGATTTGTTGCCTGGGCATCCAAATACAATGGTCTTTTTTCAGGTACTTCCATTTTGATGAAAGCTCGGTCATTTGTATCGGTGAATCCTGCCGTAGATTGTGAAATTGTATTATTTTCCTTGAGTTTAACCTCAAATTAATTTACCTTTGGTCGCAGTCGAAGCACAGCGAATGCCATTCTGATTTACTGCCGTAAAAATGCTGAGGCATTTTGTGGCTTCAGTGTAAATAGGATTTTTTGGCCAAATTGCAATTCGTTGCATCATTTCTTCAAAAAACTTTAGCTGCTGCAGTTTATTCACTTAAACGTTTTTGTCAGTTCTTCTTTGACTTTGAGTAACCAACCAGCAGCTGATTAGTAATGCAGCGATTATATTGATAAAGAAACGTCAAAACAAAATGTGGGTGACACGAAATAGCTTTGTTCGATTTGGTAATAATCCTTTGTACTGTTGGCAGCATTCAGTCAGAACCAAACGAAATTTGGAATTGTATACATTTGAGTCACCTGTAATTGTCATAAAGTAATTGTGAAAACTCAGATCTTCAGAAACATCTCTACCTCGAGAAGGCTTAAATTACCTTTGATATCATTAATATTTCAAGTCGCGATGTTTGTTAGTAAACAACAATATCCAATACATCAGTTATATTTCTGAAAAGATATTGCGATGCAATCAACTATACCGACAGAAGGCACTAATTGATCAAAATCTTTAAGTCGGCGGTATTAATATGTACGAATCAATTATGAAAGAAAGTAAATTCAAAAATTTAATTCGATTGAACGCACTCATTGTACACCTTTCACGAAACAAAAACAAAAAAGTAACCTCAAAAGAGAAAATAGCACAAAATTGACTTGCTATAATCAAATGTCAATTTTAATTAGTGTTGGTTATTTTTATAGTTTTTTTTTTACTCAATTGCATCAACAACAAAAATATCTTTGTTCTTCGCATTTGTTCAACAATAGAACAAAAAATTCGACAGTAATTGCTTTGTTAATCACGATCATTAATTCTCTGACGATAGGTGTGATTAAGGTGTATTCTGTATTTTCTTTTCAATTTAAGTGCGTGCTGCTATGGCCAGAAGATCATCATCAGCTGCTACAGGAGATATTGGTACAGCAGATGATTTAGACGAGTTGGATAGTCCATCAACTGATGGCATTGAAGCTGGATCATTAGCCATCAAAGACTCAGAGCGAATGAAAGAAAAAGGTAAGTTAACTTCTTACTTATCTAGTTAATACTTACATAACACTTCCCTCTCTCCAGAGCTTTGGCAGAGGCCAGCAACCCAACGAATGCTTCCAAGTGATGGTTCTACAGTGTTACGTTTTGAAATACCATATGCCCGCATTATGCCACCACAAAATGAAACTCTCAACGTTAAACGTTATGTGGTATATGACTTGTCTGTGCGTCAAGATTCATCGGTAATTGATCCCAATCCAGCGACTATTGAACGACGTTACACAGACTTTCTGAAACTTTTTACTAACTTGAAAAAAGATCAACCTGCGGCATTAAATACAATATACTTTCCCAAGAAGGTACTCATGGGGAATTTCTCCCCTGATTTAATAGCCGAGCGAAGTGCTTCATTTGAGGTGTTTCTCGATCATATCGTCTCGAAAGCTGTCCTACGTGAGTCGACACACTTTTTACACTTTCTTCAGGATATTGAATTGAAGAAAGCTTGCCAATTACTTGACGAACGTCGCAATGAGTCAGCCATTCCCTTGCTAGAGAACTGCTTCCGTTTACTGAACAAAATCTTTATGGATCGTTCGAAGCCTGTCTTGCTTATATTATGTAGATTAGTGGCAGCTTGCACCACATCACCTGTACCACATCCATCAGCTGATCGTTGGGCTGAATTGGCATTGAGGCGCTATGAAACACTCTGTGATACAGATCTACTGCCGCTGTATATTCCATTATTGCACACGTGTGCTCATTTATGGTAAGTTTTTGTTTTTCGTTTCTAATTCTTATCTTCAAGAACGACAAATTTTTCCCATTGCGCCGTGGAATAAACTTAACAATATTCGGGTATAGAAAGATAAGAAAAGAAAAGAAAGGTTCCTCTACTGATTGAATTTTACGCGTTTTGATTGAACCCATATGATGAAGCCCGTTCAAATATTTATGAAGAGAAAGACAGTTTTTTTTTTTTGTGACAACGTTCATATCTAAGTTTTGAGTTATACAAAATCTAAAATTATCATGTGACCAATAGGGTAAACTTCCGTGTCTGGCTTGTTAATTAAATTAACTCAATTTTTCCAATGTTTGCTTACTCTTTGCGGTGAAAACTCGACTTTGACAGCATTCTGGAAACCCCCAGATACATTTGATACAAACGATCACTAAATACAAAAACAAATATTAAATGCTTTGGCATATTTAAGAACTGAAACTGTGCGTATGCCAGATGCATTGGAATTATAAGTGGATTTCCTATGCTATCATACAAAAAGCACGTTTGGACAGACTGGATGTGTGAAGCATCAACCTGATTTAGATTAATTTCCCCGCAGAGGCAAGATGTAACGCAAAGGAGTAGTAGAAGTGCCTCAAATAGATTTAAAAGCAATGGTCAATATCAGCGCAGATACACATAAGGGATGAGCGAAAAGAAAGATCTACCTTTGGACTTCTGCTGAATGTATTGACTTAGGATTGAATTTCAACAAAACAACAACGTTTTTTCGCGGCATCATATCTCAGCAGGTAACGATAAATTTGCGGGAGTATAATTTTTTAAGAAAAGCTTCGGAATCCGCCACCAAAAGTTGAAAATAAATACTGAATGTCCATCCTGCAAAAAGTACAATGCGCACAACACGAAATGTTGCGAGAAGCTATGTGCTTGTCTTAAAAAAACTGAATGCTTTGGAATACAGATAACTTCCTTCAACCAAGTATTTGATATCGCCAGGAACACTTCGGAATGCCTTGGTTTCCTCAAACGGTGTAAGAAATACCTTACCCCTTCTGATCTAGCTGTGACCAACAAAAATTACATTCGTTCTAAGCGAGTTATGCTACATAGTTTCTTCCACTTTTTTGAGATGAAATGCAGATATTTCGTCCCATGTCGTACAACACCAGTTTTGAATGCTTTACCAGTCTTAGACTTCCCCACCTTAATGCAATTAATGCACTCAAAATCAGAATCAGAACCTCTTTTTGTGTCCCTTCTTTATATGTTCCTTGCACTTGCGATGTGTAGCAACATTTTATAAGATTAGTCATAATTCCTAGAATACATCTGCAATTTTTAAAAACAAACTCTTCTGTTATAGGTGGCAACGTGGACGTGACCAGAAGCTTATCATTGATCGTCTAACAGACATGTCCAAGAAAGGAATCAATACCAACAACAGTCCTCCACTTATGAAAGCTATACACTTGCTTGATCCACGAACTGAAACAATTTAAAACAAAACACAACACAACGAGTGCATTGTTAGCGTTTTATTTTATTTAATATTTATTTTATTTTATTACGTGACGTATACACTTTGTTTATTGAATGTGTGCACTATAAAGTCATTGCTAAACTAATAGATGCAGCTCTCCACGGTATATTTGTTTGGGTATTATTTACTTTTTTTTTTTATTTTTTTTAGCTTTAAATATTGCATTTTACTGAGATTATTATTGTAACGGGACTCGATTATATATTTACTATATATATTTTTTTTCCATACATTAGTTTTTTTTTTTTACAATTTTATTTCTGTGTTGTAAATTTTACGTTAAACAAAATTTTACATATTTATTGTCATTAAGTTGAAAAAACAATTATATTTTTAAATACCTGTCTGTAGAGTTATCGAAAATATAAATCATTTATGTTTAGAGTCATATACAAGAAGAAACTATCCGTCAATTGTAACTGGAACATCAATATTTTATGAAAATTTATTTAACAAAATAAAATCTTTTACGCCAAACCGATATAATATTAAATTGATGTATAAAAATGCTAGAAATAAAAAGTAAACATTTTTACAAAAAAGTAAAAGGTTTTTCTTTTTGTATATTGCAATTGCAATCTCTGTGGCTGACTACACTGGCTTGTTATGTGACATTGAAATTTGATATGCAAATGAAGACAGTCTGGAATTGCGAAATGCGTCGGTGTATGTAAAGACGAAACCAGATCAAGCATTTCATAAAATGCTAGACAGGTATGATGTAAGCGTAGGTATGTACTATTTATTTTACTTTAGATTTGAATGCCGTAGATCTAGATAGTATCGTGAATAATCACGGACTTTGATTTGTGCGGCAGCTTTTGATATTCGATAGTGTATAGAAAATCGGTAACCGTGAAGAATTGTTTGGATTTATTTTGAATAAAGTGAAAATGCACGTTAGCACATGGCGTACAGCCAGAAGCAGTTGGCTGTTCATAGATACAATTTTAAGATGCTTACTTTTACTTCGTTTTCGCACCATATTGTACGGTTTCTGGAAACATGTCTTAGCTCTCTCCAACTCTTTTCCAATTGCTGCGACTTCTCCTCAACTATTCTGTCCCATGAACTTTGACCAATCCACTCTTCTACTATCCTGGATCTGTTATCTTTTTGATTTATATGATCAATTCTGTACAACTTTCGTTGATTTATAGTTGTGCCCACTAGTTCCTGAATCATCCACTGGTAATGGTGTTTAATATGCATCTTTTAACGAACGTTTGTAATTTTCTCGTGACAGTTGATGTCACTTTGCATTTGTTGTAGCTACATAGCAGCACTGATTCAACAGTCAAAGCTTGGTGCTTAAGCAACTACGCTCACAATGAATCTATGTACTTTTGGTCTAGTGCACTTCTTGGAGGACCGATTCGGGTGACAACATCTGTATCGTATTCTCTCTAGAAGTTTAAATTAAAATGTAAGAGCCTATCGAATTTGTCCGTTACCTCGCAACACCAACGCCTCGATCAGAACGTTATCCACGACATATATAACTTTGTGGTATTTAGCGACTTTGTCTACTGAGGCTCCGCTATTAATTCAGACAACGACGCCAGCACTGGGATCAATTGTCCACTAACTCATCAATCGCTATTTTCTGGGTTAAAGAGGCAATTCAGTAGCAAAATCGTTTCTTGAACAACTAAAGTGGCTCCATGCAAGACCCAGTATCATCCCAGTCCTGCCAGATGAAGCAGAGGCATGGACTTTTCGAGATGGATTGCCCCAGGTTGTGTCGAAAGAAAAACTTTTGGGCGATGTTTGGTTCCGTCTGCATAGACGGTGAGTGGAGGAGAATATACAACGAGGCACTGTTATGTACGGGCTGTAGGTACATCGCTTACATCAATCGCGACAAAGTTGTGCAGATATAAAGATCAAAATGGCTGGGTCATAGTGTTCCAGTGCTTCAGCGAGTCTTCGAGTTCACCCTGGAGGGACGGAGTATTAGAGAAAGACCGCGACTCAAGTGACGTGCGTAATTGGAAATGGACCTTAACCAACTTGGCGTGCGGAGCTGGAGGCAGCTAGTTGAAGATCGAGCTAGCTGGAGAGGCTTAATTGTTAAGGCCCAGGTCTACCCCGGACCGTAACGCCATTTGACTTGAGTTGTATAAGTTTACTACTATCTACTACTAGTCACATCCCTATGGCACCCAAAAATACATAACACTGATTCTCAATCGGTCATCAAAGTCAATCAATTTCAAAATTTAATTGACGCTAATAAAAAACAATAAACTAAGAATAATTATCACCCAAGTCGCTGTCTAATGAGAATCAAAAACATCACCTACGTTCGATGTAGCCATTGTATTTTTCCAAAAAAGAGCATCTCGTGCATCATTCATAGCCAAAATGTTAAAGGTTCATAAATATGTATGTAGAATTCTCGAGATTGTGAACAAATTAAGTGATTGATTGTATTAAGCTAAAAATACATAGTTCATTCAAGATGAATGGTGGCGTTCGATGACTAATTGGCTGCTGCAATGTTGGGGAGGGTATGTTATTTTGATGATTAAGGGCAGTTTGTTGACCTCATTGAACATTTTTCACACCGCGACCAACTTGTGGGTAAATTAGTGAATCATGAGTGATTTTTTTTAAATTTTACAAATTCCCCTACTAAGTGAATAAAATGTATTCGTGACGTATCACATGTAATACAAGAACATTTTTGTTCATGTTTCATTTATCATACATTTTAATTAGAAATTAATTTGTGTAATATAGGATTAAATTGGAAATGGAAAGTTTTGTATGGAAATACCTATGCGCTATTTATGACAAATCTATTTAAAGGATTATTAAAGTTGAGCTTAATCACCAAAATGATCGGAACGCGTTTGTTTTGAGAAAATGACTAGAATTTCTTGGAAATCAACAATTTTCGAGGAATGTTACTTGCGAAATTCACGTGCCACCATGGTTGAAATACACATACATATGTGCGTGAAAGTCCTATGAACCAGGCGATGGTAATGCTATCTACTGCATTTTATAATTTTTTTCATAAAATTCACTTATTTAACCGCCTCCTGATCTGTAAGGGATCTCTGCCTGAGACACTTTAGAAAGGAAAGGACATTGGAGAATTGTAAGTAGTTACGCCCCTTTTCTCACTAGTTCATCCGTACTCTCATTTCCTGAGATGTTATTGTTCCCTGGTAGTCAGCTTAGTGTAATTCTGTTGTTGGTAACTTCAGACGGCCGACTGTCGCTCCCACACTAAAACTCATGTTCTTGATAATCTCTGTAGCCTCTGAACTCGGCTTAGAAGACGCTGTAGTCATTCCCGACTCTGAATGAACATAAGAAACCGTCTTTAGACACGATCCTGAGAATCGCAGTCTTGTTTTATAGCGGAGATGCATGCTGCTCAGTTTTAAAAGTAAAAAACCTTGCAGGTAATCTTAGGTGCAGAGACGGTAATAAGAAAAGATTATAAAATCATAAGCTAAATAGAAGTACAGCGGATGAACTCCAGGCTTCCGAGTAAGTGAGTATTCAGATTTACTTATGAGGGATGACGAAATAGAAGGAAACTAGCACGCACAAGTCCAATGGAGGCAAGTGGCTAACGATCGAGCTGACTTGTTAGTCAAAGATTACTCGGAATGTAGCGTTCTCATAACAAAGTAAGTTTCAACAACATATCCCGAAAGTGAGGATTGGTAAAGGAATACAATAATGCAACAAAACGATATAGCAATGACAAAGGCTTTGGTATTTACTCTGCGGAATCAGAGCTAAAAATCCTCACAAGTCTCCCAAATATATACAGTGCTTTCCAAGAAAGGGTTCTAGCTATCTTTATAGCTGTGGATGGGTACACGACAAGGATACAATCATTAATATCGATAGTCAGGCCATGCTGAAAGCCCTAGAATCAAGCATTATCAGATCTGGATTAGTCGGAAACTTCTGCAGGCATTATGCATTCAGAATCATATAAGCCCTCGTTGGATGCCTGGACACGAAAGTATAGTATGAAATAAGCTTGCCGACGAACTAGCAAAAAAGAAAATCCGCATAACAAAGCAATGTTAAATCGACCAAAGAGGGTAGAACATAAGTTAAGATAGAGTATCTAAGTTTATAAAAAGAAAATTTTCAAAACTCAGGAGGACTTAAACTCGTTTCGTTAATGGTTTAAGAAACTCAGATTTTATTCGTTTCTCTCTTTATTTTCGGTGGCTGTTGCTGTTCCCCGACCGGCCTCGAATCTGCACAGGTCGGGTGCCAAGTGAACAACTGAACACACTACCCACCACACAATCGCCACCACTGGAGCTGAAGCTGAATCTCTAGAAAACTGGGGAAATTTCTGAACTAGGTGGGTTCAGCCATGGGAGTTCCGTCTGAACATTGCCTTTTAAGAAATAATACCAAGTACCTAGTGTTTTATGCAGGCCTACCCTACTTAGTTTGACCCAGCCTAAGTACATTGTACCCCGCATACAATTTGTATGTAAATATGTATCATAGATCACATTATTCGACAACCTTATTCCACGTCGATGTCAATAATGTCGGCCTTCCCTTGAGATTTCTTACTGAGAGTAAATTATTTACTTTTAGTTAGCTGCACAAGCTGTCTCAGCCTTACCCTTTTCAAACTTTGTACAAACGCTTTTAAGTTCCATTTCTCCTGTATGCACTAAAATATGCCAATCAAAAAATGTAAACCCAACACTACACAACACCAGCAGGCATCTAGTGATATGCTCATCACCACACGAGGTCAAGCTGGACGTAAGTGTTCAATCTAAAATCGAATAGACAGACATCCATGATATCTGTATAGCATCACTGGGCAGCATTCCATTTATATTCGTAGAACACGCATTCATTGAATTGATCTTCTATGGGAAACCTTAAGAATGAAGCATGTCCAAGCAGCAAGCATTCCAAGTGTATCTCTCTCTCCGAGATACCACTTGTATCAACCTAAACATACACACACCTTGCTTTTATTTTTTATTTTCTTCGTTCAACATATTTTCGGTTGGATTCTCTAATCAATTGTCTTGACTCTACAGTCTACAGAGACGAGAGTTTTTTTTTTTTTTTGTTTAGTACGTTGCGCACCGTAGTGCGGTTAGTCTGGGTGATTCTTTAACGCTCGTCATCGTCGTGTCGCATCCGTCGTTCGTGGGTAAATTTTCTTCGGGTATTACTCAGGAGTTCTTAGGAAAAGGGAAGTGTACATCCTCATAAAATAGAGCACGCTTTGGAAAAATGTTAAGTACAGCATTCTTGGATGCATGAACCCCATTTGAATTTAGAGATTCCGCGCTAAACGTTGTCGTTTGTTTGGAGTTGTTTAGTTGCAACGATCGTGTAAATGACGTAATGTGTAGAGAATGAATTGTTTACTTTTGATAGTATCTAAATCTAAACGTGTGTGTTGAAGTGATCAGCCACTAACCGGTTTTGAATTTAAATTTCTTAAATTGTTTATTTTTTATGAATAAAACAAATCAATCTGTTGCGGATATTTGACAAGTTATTCGGTGTACGAGTATTGTGTAATCTTTGGTGAAATAAACTATTTCGTGGACTATATTTTACTGAAAGGAATATGGGGAATAAGTTGTCTTGTAATTATGTTAAGTTACCTTCAAGTTGCTGCCAAAGGAAATCATGGTCACCCAAGCAACTCACTGACATAGGTTTGGGTAGATTTAGCTCACAGAGAAGTGGACGCGATGAAGTTGGTAAGTTGAATACGAACGAGTATTGGATGTATTATGACTGTGATCGTTTGTAATTATTGTAATTATGAGCAGTTTTCTTTGAACTTTTATAAATATTGTTAGTTTCGCTTAGAATAAGACTACTGTCAACACCTTGAGTTATGAGTTTAAAAATATAAAATTGAAAATTGGTTTTTGAGACTTTGATGTTGTCCGAGACATGTATGTATCACATTTTGATATTTGTGATTTATGGAGCGTTATCACATGAATTTAAAAGAAAACAAAGACCCAGCACTTAAAATCTAGATGAAATAACAAAAAAAAAAAATATTTGACGTGACAACCTAACAACCTAACACCTCGGAGAAAAGCAAGGCCCAGATTCTCGCAATCATGTATGTTTTGCGTGTTATATTTTTCGTAACAGTTTCATTGCTGACTACAAATGGCGGATTAAGAAGTTTTTTTCAGGACAAATTATACTCTCGGAGGTTGATCATTGCCTGCCGAAAGGTGGTGTCGCTAAAAACCTGTATCAGCTCACTTAGATGTCCAACACATCAACCACTTAGCCATAGCGAGCACGCTGATGAAATAACGTGCCTATTTAATGTTGTGATTATAACTTAGTTCAACCCGGTTTGTGCACCAGCAGGTGTTCCAGAATTCATAGCCAGATGCTATGTACATATTCACGCTTTAAAGACTAGAATTTAACTTTGTTTTTAAAAACGATAGGTAAGGTTAGGTTGAAGTGGCTGTCAGCTATAGCCAGCACACTAAGACCAGTGATAGGTCCATTGTCATACCACGTGGATCTGAAGACCAATTGGAGCTTTTTATGAAGCACACCTATTATGGATCTGTCGAAAGAAATTAAATGCTAACAGCGTTTCAGATCCAGCCCTCGCCAAATCCGCTTTTTTGCTAGACACGTTATTCCATTTGTCCAACTAGAATTTGTTTTCTTGATAGCATTCAGCTTGAGTTTAAGTTTACATGTAGCGATCGGTATGCCCTGAGACACCCTCTCTGTATATCTGTGGAAGATATCACGTTTTTCTTCAGCCAAGATAAGACTTCTTTGATCGCCAGTATTTCCGCCTGGAACACTCGACAATGATTTGGAAGACCGAAAGAGGGGCTGAGGTTAAGCCTATCAGAGAAAACACCACCACCTACACCCTCTATGGTTTTAGATCCATCGGTGTAAAAGTGAATTGAATTGTCCTGTAGAAATGTCTCATTCTCCCAGAGTGACCTTGAGGTAATGGTAGCAAGGAAGTTTTTATTGAAATTTAGCTTGGGTGTGGTGTAGTCTATGTTTCCAGGGAAGATTTTGAATTTATCACAAAATGGAGGCATGGCCAAATTCTTTGGTTGACCACTGTGAAATTGATTTGAGGCGAACAGCCATTTGTCTGCCAAGGATGTCAAGGGGATGATGATGATGAAACAAAATGTCCATTTATGCGGCGGGTGTAGTACAAAGTGCCCCGCGTGTGCACAAACATGCTCATCGCTGAATCTTGCTTAGATGTTCTCGGTTTATGGCTTTATCTAAGGTGGTCCACCAGACAGCCAGCCCGTACATGAGCATCGATCTTATGATACACTTCTTCAATAGAATAAAGGATCTGCGACAGGGCAGGGCACTTGTGAATGCTGTTATTTAGAGTTTCTATCTCGCTTATTCAATGTCTTTGCAGCTATTATAGTGTGTGTTGGAAGTGGGTTTATACAGTTCCATTTTTCAATAGAATTCCTACTGTCTAAGCTATAGCCGGGAGGCACCTATTATGAATTATTAAAATTAGATTCTGTTGGAACCATCTGATGATGGACTTTTACGCTTGTCGAAGTCCTTTTGTTAAGTTATATTTTGAGAGCTTCTTTCGGTGCTCCTAGAGTTGAGTTCTAATTTGTTGTGGCTGGTGGATAAGCCTAAGAAGGAAATGGGCTTATGAATGCTTAGTTGCCTACAATGCCCTTATGTCTGGGTACCAAATAGATTGTGATTTTATTATAAGCAGCTATTTGTTTGAATGTGTTTAAGTAGGTTCAGAGGTTCAAGCTTTGAGTCAAAACTGTATGAATTCAGTGTCCTTATTGCTGCTTAAAAAGATGACAGTCTGATCTAATATCTTCTTTTTTGATGTAAATGTCGATTGAATATACCTACTTTTGTCTAGAGTCTGCTTACTTAGAGGCCCGATGCCCGCTCCGGATCTGCTTTCTGATTGCAAATCCAACTGGAATGAGGATAATTTTCTACTGAAGCGTTGTCAGAAGAGGTTGTCGTAACCATTTCTTGTCGTAGCACAGCAATCCAGCAACTCGATGTTCTTAGTTTGAGGTCGAGAGATCAAAACATAAAAAATATGATTGTCAGAGCATGCGTTGGACACGACTATAGTGTACATGTTGTTTTGTTTTTATGCTTGGGATTCTCTGAATTATACTTTATTTGTTGATGCTCTAGACTCTACTGAGAGCTGGCCACCAACCTAGTAATCCGTAGGTGAGCATCGGTCATGATTTTGCTCATTGTTCTATGTCTCCTTTCCAATACAATTTTGTGTCCAGGATTGATACTTGGAACTGGACCATAGTGTGAAGGGTTGATTATTTAAATTAAGTCAGGTCTTTTAACCTGGTCGCCGTGGCTAAGTGGTTAGTGCGTTGGACTGCTTAGCGAGAGGACATAGATTCGATCCTCAAAACCTCCAACCATTTTTTCGCGGCACCACCTCTTCGCAGGCATGACAAAAAATCTGTCATGAAAAAGCTTCTCAATCTGCCATTCGGAGTTGGCAATAAAACTATGGGTCCCTTCCATTCGTGGTTGTGAGCAGCTTGGCCTTGGCTTTCGATGAGCTGTCGTGCCAAATATTTGTATTTTGTTTTTTTGGTGAAAAGCATCTATTCAGTTTTGCCAATGTCAACACTGAGACAGCAGCTTCTAACCCACGTACTTATCTTTTTTAATGCATTCTCACTAATGTCACTTATCACTGACTAAAATGTCGTTTGCAAATGCGACCACCTTTATCTTGTCTTTGTCTAATTCCATCATAAAAAGTTTATTTGGGACCATTAAAAAACAATGGAAAGATGACTGCACTCTTGGAATTTCTTCTTCTGTGGAATTAAGTTTCATGGATGTTTCCCAATGTTGATTGAATGATTCCTTGGGATGCGCATTATTTGTACATATTTTCACATTAACGTCGTTGGTGTATTTTAATTACAGCAACATGGTACTAAATTCATCCTAAGTGACACACTTCACTGAAAGGTGTCAATAAAAATAAAAATACTTATTCTTTACGATTATACTAAATTCATATTAAAAATGAAAGATGTCCTAATAATTTAGTAATTTAAAAAAAATCCAAAAATTTATTGAAACACTTTTCATCACACTCTCTTCCACAACTTGTTTGAAATTCTATTTTTATTTTTTAAATTTTATTATCATCTCCAAAGTTCATCATAGACAAACAGATCTGAGAAAGAGGGAGGGTCTACAATTTTAAAGCTCAAATCCAGATAACGACAAATTATGTTTATCTCTTTTATAGGGGCTTGTAAAAGTCAAGTTCACTTTATAATTAAGAATTTTAATACCCATTTAACAGGAACTTGTACTTAAAGTAACATACCTACGAATATGTATCGTGTACATTAGCCACAGGGCAATTAATTGAATTTAATTGAACTCTAATATGATTGATAACACATTTTTGTAATTAAGTGGAACAAATTGATCATGAATTAATCTACAAAAATGGTTCAACACTGTGTTATGGTTTATTTTAACGATTTATATGTCTACCTACTATTTGGGTGTTAATTTTAATTTTATTTGAAAATATGTTATTAAGGTTTTGTGTTGACGATTACACATTGCGTTGTGAATATTAAATAGATTTATCTTTGATAAATAAGACAGAGAGTCAGTCGCGTACTTGTACTTGTAGTCATTGGGAAAGTTTCGTTACCTCATATTATGCAATGGTTTTTTGTTTGTTTGAATGTTGGGCACGTATGCTTAATATTTGAGTAATAAAGTGTTATATATCATTTCAGCCAAGTCATAAATATCATCAACTATACTTTAGCTGATCAGGCTAAATAAGTACGATAAAACTGTTTAGAAAAGTTTCCTTAATAGATTCGGTGCGGTCTGATTTCTAGACCCTCTGAAATTTCAGACGAAGATAGCGTTCTAATTGGGCCTCACAAAAAGGTTGTCTTGCTCATCTGTCAAATTTTAGGTTCTCGTCCAATAAAAACGCTCTCTTCATCTGAAATTTTCAAATGGTTTAGAAATCAGAACGCTTCCATTAATTGCCTCGAAGTGTTTGAACGCAATGGTGCCAATGTAGCCCGAAATGTACCCAATGGCTAAAATATGTGGCCTATTTTTTCGTGGACATTTAAAGTTGTTCGACAATATTTGCATTTTGGGCCTTCAATAAAAGAAACTTTTAAACATTTCATATATAGATACATATGTTTGTGAATCACTGAATGCTCAGCTTTTGCCCAAAAGTCACTTGATTGGGTTATCACACCCTCCAAACTGGTACAAGACTTTCGGAACTAGTTTTGGGTCAAAATGGTATATAGGAATGCAAGGTTGCTGATGAACTAACCAGACAGGATAAGGACAAGACACAAATTCCTAAACAAAACTCAGACGGATAATGTCATACGTATACGATGACAATTCGTGCTTTATTACTGTGCGCTGATTTACAAGTTCCAAATCAACTCCAATGCGAGAACAGAAAGTTAAAATGTAGTTTTGACTTGGAAGTCATATCTAATGTTTTCTTGTTTTTCAGTAAAGTTTCAGCGTTCCGTATTCTGGTCTATCTGAAATTTCAAATATCTAGAAATCGGAACGCGCCAATTTACTTAAAATCATCAACAAACATTTGTACATACAAACATTAAATTTATTTAAATATATTCGCTGTCTTCCTTTATCGATGATATACGTGTTAAATAGTGAGATGCGACATCGCTAGCTTGTCTTCGCTTGAGTAAATTTTAATTGATTGCTTTAACCCACACAAAAGTTATTTATGTTTCCCATAATTTGATAGAATAGTTCAATCATTCAAAGTGTTGGATTGAACCACTAGACTAGAACAATTGTGTGAGATAGCCAAGCATGCTAAGCCGTCCGGTGTATCTTTTTGGGCTGGGCAGCGTTTGGTAAACTGCGGGACATTTTTAAAGGAGATCTACTAACGTATTAAAAAAGAAAAGTATATGACCAATACAACCTGAACAAGGCGTTCGATAAACAAACTACAAGTGGCACAAAGCCCAATGGAAAGATCGGTGCTGAGAATCACGAGGAGAGATCGAAAACATACAAAACAGGAGTACCCGATAAAACAGAATGTATAACAAGACCCAAAATGGAGAACGGCTGGCCACGTGGTCCGCATGACAGACAAAAGATAAACACAACGCTTAGTCGAGATCAAAATCGTAACCAATAAGGCTTGAACCAATGAGAAACTCAAAATTTGTCAATAACCAAGGGGACATGACTTAAAAACTCAAATTTATAACAGTAAACTAAGAAGATTTTCATGTTTTCAAGTCGACCATCTTTTAGGGATTAAAAGGAAGTAATTCGGGAGGTCAGAATTGTTCCCGTGCCTCTAAGGCAACACATCAATTTTGTAGCCTTTCTGGAAGTGCTTAATTACAAATATTGTTTCACACTTTTCAACACGACGATTTTAGTACTTATTTATATAGACACTTCTTTTAAACAGACACGGACACTACGTTATAAACCAAAACTATATAAAATTCTCTCTTGAACGGGCGCAGCTGAAGCGACAATCAATAAATTGGAATATTTCCTTCTACCAGCAACTGCTAATAGGACATCCAGTAAGTCAGAAGAATTCCAATTTGCAACATTCTCCTCCGTTGGCAATGGCATATTGTACATTTGGTTTGTTTTAACTTTCCACTAGTAGAATGACTGGTTACATCCAGTCTGATTTGTTTTGTTCAATTTAAATAAACAAATTAAAAACCTATGTATGTATGTTGATTAAAAATGCTGTCATCTCCCTCCGCCGGACACTTTCCTACAAAGGAAAAAGGGAGGTTCCAATATAATTGATTTAACACTAAGCGACACGTTCACATTTCAGTTAAAAATAACTCAATTACATCATGTCAATGTTGACAGATTCGCAATACTTTGCACCTTTTAATAACTTAATTGTGTTGGATAAGCGACACTATTTGTAGATACACTCTGATACGTGGAATGCAATTTTTTATTTATTTTCTGCGATAATTTATGTACAAACTTTTGATAATACACATCTGAGAATATATACCTAAGTACTACGAGAATGTTCACCTTGTTTTAAGAAATATTTGCAAAGAAATTATTACACATTTGTCACACATCAATTCTGTAAGAAGCGTAGTTATGAGCCATCATTCTGCAAATTTTATTTATTTTCAAACTAGGTCAGTTAAGACCTTTTTTATAATGACTAATTATTGTAAATGCAAATTTGATTTCCTTAGTTTTACATTCAATATGAAGTAAGACACAACAAACAATGACTTGGTCTTACTTTTTAATGGAGTTTTGAAAATGCAGTGATATCGCAGTTCTTATTATTCGAAAGGCTAAAATCTTGCTTAGAATAGGCACTACAGCATAACGTGACTGACTTTTCCCTAGTTGAGGTACGCTAATGCAATCCACCCACTAAAGCACCTACAAGGCCTTGCATTACTTGCATATTAATGCAAAATATTGTTTTTATTTGAATGCCATAAATGGCAAGGTAGGTTGTTTGAAGACTTCTTTAGATCTTAAGTGGAAGTTGAATAGTACATTCATTAGTTTGTTTCAGTTTGTTTACATAATCTATCTTAATGGAAAAATGTTGAAGTTGAAGCTGCTTTGAAGCTGATTGTCTTAGTTGCGAAAACTAGATCAATGCTATCATGAGGATCAGAATAAGATTTGAGTATCTATGGAGTCTAATTAACAAAGAAAGTTAGGAACTGCAGTCTACTCCTGAAACTGTAGATTTTTTAACTTAGTATAGCAGCTTGGCTAGCGATATATGTGGATGATTCACAACATATATGCTCGTTACCGGATGGCTTAAAAGACGCTACAGTGATTTGGGATAAAGATGGAGTGGTGAATACCAAAGTCTTTCGAAAAGACACCGGCACCGACTCATTTGGCTGTTTTAAAGCCGTCCGTGAATATCGAGATATATAGAGGACTTGGCGTTGAATCCAGGCGCTTCTGTTCGATATTGTGTATTGTAGTCCATGCTGAAGTCATTATCAGTATACAACGTATCAGTTGATTTAGGAAGGCTAACGTAAAGTAATAGTAATTTGACATATCCCACATTCTCTCAACTTGCTGAATACGTCTATTAGCAGTAAGTGTAGCATATTTTGAACCTAAAGGAGTTGTTCCCAGCGCACCTTTAATGCTGAGACAGGCTACACTTTGAACTTGAAACTTGAAACTAGTTCTTGAAACTGAACGAAAAATCTACTCAAGTCGTCTTATAAAAGACGATGATCAGGAGTGGATGACATGAGTCTAAAGTTTTGTATGTCCTCAACAAAGACCCAAATATCAGAGTCCTTAATGATGAGTTTGACATCATTTATTAAAACAATGAAGATTAACGGTCCCAGACGGCTGCCTTGAGGGAACCCAGAGATTGCTAAAATAAGATCAGATATTGAAGATCTGAATCGGACTTTGTTCTTACATTCAACTAGGTACGATTTGAAAAGAACAATTTGGAGCGGGATTTTATCAAAACCTACTTAGATATGCCCTATAATACCTCGTTGGGCAAAACACTTGTGTGCCATTGTTTTGGGAGTTCTGCAATACGCTTTAAGTCTCTCCAACTCATTTTCAATGATCCAGATTCGATTTTAATCATTCTGTGCTACGATCTGCAAGATTCGATAATCGTATTTTGTCGTATGGCATTCTTGGCAACAGAATTATCCTTGCTCCGAAGGGTGTGACCAGTACATTGACATTTTCTTCGTCAAATTGTAATGTCAATACTTGAGAAAAAGCTTAAGACGAACTCAGATAGACCATCAGGACCGGGAAAGTAATCCTTTTTTCAGTTTCTTAATCTCATAAACAACGAGTGACGGGGTTATATCTACTGAGGAAGGTTTATGCAAAGTTGTCTATGTAGCGGAAATAATCAATGTTAGGTTCAAGAACGTAGTCAGTGACTGATAGTTGGTTTTTTACTGCTTTTTATCCAACTATCTCGCTATTTAGTGTTTTGATTGGTACTTGACTACCTATAAAGATTCTATGTCAAGGATTTCAACTTAAACGACAGGCATTTTTATAACGCCTTTGCTCTTGACTGATAAGTCGGTGTTGATTTGTTTATAAGCTATTCTATTGGATTCACACTCTTCTCTTCTGTAAAATCCCACCTAACCATTTAAGAGAAGCACAAAATTGGAACAAATTAGTTTGTGATAATAACTACATAGGTTGAGATTTGTTTTATTAGGTTTAATAGACATCATTCCAATGTACCAGTGCACAACTTAAGAAAGACTAAAATGTGATGTGGTAGTTTAATGTTCTCGTGTGGGATTTAATTGATTTCAACAACAGTGGCAACAATTAAATTAAAATTAGAAAATCTACAAAAAAAAAAAAATAAATAAACAAAATTTGAATATTTACTCCAATGACATCATCGACCATCGTTGTCTCCTAGCCAATCAGCCTCCAACATCATCATAATAATTATCTTCAAACTGTAGTACCAATGAAAGTGAAATTATTAACACGCCACACCACCAAAAATAAACAAGAGAAACACCACTCCGAACATAAATCTATTCCAAGCTCAGTGGACCAATCTATGTATACTACGACATGGTTCCCTTGTTCCCCTTGAACGCGTAATGATACAACAGTGTCAGCGGATCGACTAGCGCCAGTGGTTCTCTATGACATCATATATATAACGATGGCACACAATGTATTTCCCGAATTTAAGCTTGAATCATTGTATTCAGAGGATCTTCTTCCGATTGTGGTTCATTCATGAAACATGAATCATATTTTGAAGTTCCATCAGGCATTGGTGACTGACAGGTAGCCGGATCAATTGATCGACACGACAACATTGAAATATTTGTCTCTGGCACTGTAATACGGAAGCCATACAACTACGTATATTGCAGAGACGGTAATGATCTCATGCTTCCAACATCCACGCGCCAGCCCACTTGCCTAGCCAAAGGTCGCATTTGTCGTTGCTACTTTCTAGTGCGCATCCTATTGTAAGGGTTGTGTCGATTAGTGCACCCGTCATAGTGCGCGCAAAGATCATTAGTAATAGCCATTTCCAATTAATTCGATTGTGTTCTAAGATACTTGTTCAAAATGTACTTTCTTGAGGCTGGAGGAGGAGAATATCTTTCTGTAGTCTACCCAGTTTGATCGAACAAAAATTTTTAGTCAGTCTTTGTTCGTCGGCGGTATAGTGCGCTAGAAAGCCAGTGGTGCTCTTCCAAATTCGATTTTTATTTTCGCAAATTCCTTCGTCGCGATAAAGTGAACACGAAACAATCGAAATCTTGTTTTCAAACTGATTCGCAACGTGTATCGCGTACTGGTTGTGATTTATATTGTTTTATGTTAAAATTAGTTTTGTGATATCATTTTGGATATACGCGATACTACACAATGGGATCTTATTGGTTCAACGATTACCTACCTTCGTGGATGAATCGATGGCGTCCTGCTCCAAAGCCGACCATGAATCGATGGCCTTCACCCAACTGTAATTTTATTTTCCTAATTTATCCATATTTCCTGCTGATTGATTGAGTTCCTGCAAGATTGCATAAGACAGAAACTAATTCTTTACATGGTGTGCCCAGCGGTGTGTAGGTGCTTTAGGTATTTGAATTGTTGGGGAAGCTTATAAAAATAAAATAATTCCAAAAAAAGTATTATTTAAACAAGGTAGTGGTTTGCATTTGTTTTTTGTTTTTTTTTTTGGGCAAATGTATACTCAATCGTTAGGAACCAGTTTTTGCCTTAATTGGAAACTGTTTGGTATTTTTGTTGTGTTTTGTGGGTTTCGTTTTTGCAATCGGCTGACGTAGGGCGTATGCGCAACATCGTTTACCTTGAGAATGGAAACTTTTAATAATTTGATACCGAATATGGAATAATTTTATGTTTTTGTTATCAATAACTTCCGATCTGTAGAGACTCTCAAACATGTCTGATTTGATCTTTAAAAAAGACTATGGCCTGCTCTGCTAATGATGTATAGTACTCTGTTTTCAAGGACACATTTTAAGAAGCTTAATAAATACGAGTTCCATCAATCAATCCTTGGGATTGGATGAGCATGTGAAGTGTTCTGCATCTTTAAGAAAATTTAAATATTGAAATATGCATATGTACTTCTATGTACACATATATTCTTAGGGGCGGTCCTGCGTCCCGAACACTACAGGTTGTCACACCCCTTAATTGAGATTTTATAGGGTAAGCCACGGCAGAGAAGAAAGCAGGTAGGGTCAATGTGATTTTGGTATATGTTCTCTTAAACTTACTCATAGGTCTTGCCAAGGAGCTTATACTAACAACATTTCTGTCACCTTCCGGATATCTGATTAAAGTATGCCAGAGAATTCATTCACCAGAATTTCCGTAGGAAGTGATAATTGCTCTGCATTTGTTACATGTTGACTCAAAACTTGTCTGGAGCTGCTTAAACATTCTCCAGCAGTTAGCTGCTCACAATAAAATCACGATATATTGGGTTCTCCGATACAAGTACTTTGATGGCAACGAAATTGCCAATGAGCTTGCAACATTTCGATTAGGGAAAGAGATTGGATTTAGTAATTTTCAAGGAAAGACGTATAGATAGAGTGCTAAATAATTCCCATGTTGACTATATGATGCTCACATATAGCAGCAGTCCTTTCCCTAAAGAATAGAAGTGCTCTGATCAAGCTCTTTCACAAAACACTTAGTGATTCTACCAGAAGTTAAGCTAGACCATCTCTCTTTACTGACGGTGTCCATATGAGAGTGAATCGAATGCAAAACTTTCCCTGAACTGACACCAATGAATAGTTTCGGATTTAGAGGATAAGTCTTCGTACCTTCCTTCACCAATGCGTCTGAGAACTTGTTGCCCACAATTCTTCGATGATCGGGAGCCCAAGTAAGACAAACCTGGTTCCATTTAGAAAGCTTTTTCAGTGAATTCTTACATTCTTTGAGTGGTTGCTGGAAATCTCAAGGGCTCTCAGGGCATATGTCGATTCTTCTATCAAGTCACCCCTCTCCAATCACATAGTTAACGACTTCGATCTTGGCAAAAAATTCTGTCTGGAAGACTTAATTGCCCAAAAGCTGTGGAGAATTGGATTTTATCACGCGATAAACCAACCAACCAGCTCCTGCATCACTTCCAGTGCTCGAGCCGACTAGAAGGAAGAAATTAGTAAAAACTTTAAGAAGATCGTTAGGTGTTTTCCGTTGGTCCCTATTGGGGAATGTTACTTCAACTCTTCGTTCGAACATAATGACGGAGCTAATATTATCGATAAGCATCATGCACAGAGGGCGTTATTTCAGACATACGACGAAATACTTTGTCACTTCCATTGTTTCCTTCTAAACTGTTAAGCCCAGTGCTGGCAAATTGCGTAAAGCGCTTAGAACGTCGCCGGAAGTAGTGCGCATGGCTCCGGATATTCCAAGCAGTGTAGTTATTGTAGTACAGACAGAATACATTGACTGCGGTGCTTGGCCATCATACTTCAGATCAGACGCTTGCATAGCCTTAATCTGGCATCACTTTTTTTTAATTTTTTTTTAATGTCAAATGCTTTGATATGAGTGTCATATCAAGTTTTGTTGTTCCAAAAATATTGTCCTTCGTCAGTCAGTATATTTGTTTAAAACATTCCACTTGCAAAAGATAGTAAGAAACTGAGATGTTATATTTTCAGGGTTGTTCTTCTAAAGTAGTGCAGGCATCGCAGAAAACATTGACAAACCAAAATTCTTCGAAACATAACATTTCTTATTTCTACATAAAAAAACCTAAATCCCTTCTTTAAGGCAACTAGTAAACGTCCAATTAATTACTTAATATTATCATATGACTTAGTATTTCAATATTATTTGAAGACTGAAGGCTGTACTCGAATTCTAGTCTATTGGGATTAGTTGTGTTTTATTGAAATACTTTACACCTGTCTACATTTTCTTTAATTTCTCTATTGTATTCTATATAAACAATCTAAAAGATTCATTGTCGAAGTAATTTATTTATCTGCATCCCACTTTTAGAAACAAATATTATTTTTATTTAAACATACTATTTTCAAAATGTTCGAGTAAACATCTCATGATGATTCGTAATCCCAACTAATGATTCCAAGAGCTCACGTATGGCCGATATATCAATAATTCAGAACGTCTTTTCTTTTACGTTTTCTTTCATCGCTTTCAATTGTGAACCTTAGTGTCACGAACAAACGTAAATCTAGCATTAAATTGAGCTACAACTGGGAAGAATGCCAATAAAATTAAGCAGATTTAAGATTACAAAAGTCTTGGAAGTTCCATTGCATTTAAAAAAAAAAAAAAACTTTTTGCTTTTGTTCAAGTAAAATGCTGGAGTAGAATTAATTTGAAAATACATTTAGTATATAAGTCCTAATTATTAGCAATTTACGAATTTAAGAAAATCCAAGTTATTTTGTTGAACGCAAAATAATGTTTATGCAAACAATTTTTAAATAATTAAAGAAGAAACTCATAATAAGCAAGAAACAATGGCTCGATGAAGGCATTTTTTATTGCTTTCTGTCTGTCTGTTGATTGCCAATTATTCAATGGAATGTTAATCGAGAAACATTAAACATTAGAATTAAATAATTTGTTAATGTCACCCACATTTTGATATGTCGTAATGTCATGTGATTTGAATGAAAAAAATGCAAACAATCTAATTTGTTGTGGAGACAGTTTGACAGCACCAGTAAATTTGACAACTGAAGGATTAGTAGTTACATTTGACTTTTCTGTTGATGCATTGACGTATTTGCAATATTGCTTGCGATCACATATCTATGAGCAATAACCTTCAGTTAATGATTTCAGGTAATACCTTACAGTAACCATTCCCTGCTTAAATGAAAGACAGCCGCCTTTGAAGTTGACATGACTTTTGTAAATGATGCTGTTGACATTCTGAATTAATATCCTCTTTTTGATAAGGCTTGTCAACTCAAGTTACTTCCTTACTTTCTTGAAGATTACCACCTCCCAGCGCAAAAAAAAAAAAAAACTTTCTTAGGTGGCACTACAGTCATGAGTGAGCCTGGGCCTCAACAAGTCCCTTCAGTTAGTCCAGTCCCTAGCTTAATGCCTCCAGTATGCGCGCTTTCTAATGTATCGTCTATAACTACGTCATTGTCCTTCCGAGTTGAATTCGAAGATTCTCCAGACCAGAGCGGTTCATTCACTATACGGCAGACAAGGACAAACCTCCTTGAGAATAATGTGTCATCAATTCTCCTTTCAGTCGGCAGTCGGCAACAAAAGCTGTAAGTCCCCTCAATTCTGCGAAAATGGTCCATGCGCAGCATAAATGAATGTAAAAAGTTATGCCCTGATCCTCTATGGGCTGTAGTATTTTTTTATTTTTCAATGCCTTGGTATAGCTCGCCTTGTTCGTCGTTGAATCTCCTTCCCCAAGGCATGTGAACGCAAACGAGACCGGATATCTTAGCAAGAATTTTTCGATCGTAACGACCAAGTATATCTTATTCGCCTTTGATAGAGTCCATGCTTCAGACCGGAATGTTAAGGATCTCCTTAGGATAGAACTTTACTACTCAGTTATGCACCAGTTCAATCCAAAAATTGAGTGTCTCTTCTTGTTGACCGCAAATGCTTAGTTTGCCCTCGTTCGCCGCTGAATGCACTGATGATAGCTCCATGAGTTCTGTCAATGATGTCAATCCCATCGGCGGCGTATGGAAGTAGTTCCACAGACCTTTAAAAGATTGTGCCTCCGACTTGTGAGTTTCACACAATCTGATCAAGTATGATGGTAAAGAAATTACATGGCAGAGCGTCACCTTGTCTTAATCTTGTTTTGACAGCAAAGGTCTCCGTGAGGAGGGTAATGACCTTTTTGAAGCAGCGAGTATTCTTCATCGTTATCCTGCACCGAAGTATGAGTTTGGTAAGGATGTCAAAAGTAGACAGGGTTTTGCTTGGATCCTCTCTATAAGTGCTGTCATAGGCGATCTTAAAATCGATAAAGAAACGGAGGGTATCGATTTGGACTTCTTGGGTCCTGGGAGTAGCTTAGCTTAATAAACTCTTAAAATTCAAACATTTCTTTGGCTGATTTAAACAAGGGTATCGACCAATTAGGCACAAGGGTACCTAACTTAACTTAATGGATTGTAATGGCTTCAAATTCGAGAATCATGCTTGTTTACGAGAAGTGTCGCTTCGACATCACTTTGCAACTATTCAGATGAAGTATTTTGTATTGTTCAACCAAAGATTTAAATAACGTGCGAAACGCTTTGCAAGTTAAAAGCGGCCCTTGCAGGACTACTACTTTAATAATCAAAATTATTGTGACCTCTAAGAATAAAGAGTTCCCTTATTAAGATAGGTCTCTTCACAACAAGAAAACTATCCCATTTCTAAAGCAAATAATTGAGCGATCGTGCAAGAATACACATCACATTCTGAACGGAAATGAAATTCACGATTTCCTTTTTAGATTATGCATGCATTCCACCATTTCACATTCAGCACTGTTCATATTCCACGACCACAATTATAAATATTTTAGGTGTTTGTACAATTAGCCAGCCACGGGAAGAGTAATAGAAATCAAATCAATTCCAATTGTAACACGATGAGATCACCACCATCACCGTGCAGCTGACTTGCCACAATATCTAGGCGTACTTGTGGGCAATTGCATGTAGATCACTCATCAATCACGATCTGAATATGAAATTGATGGCTTTCCTCCATTTTTGTTGGAAAATTAAGTCATTTGCAGGTTATGATTGCTTGACTCATCTAATCATAAATTGAACTTCTCTTTTCAGACACGCCTGGTGAAGATGTTTTGGGTGTGCTCAATGTGGACCTGTGTCTGGACGAGAATTCCAGTGATCACCGCACCGATCGCTTTGTTTCGTCACATGAAAATTTAATAGTACGTAGGGGAGAACCCTTCCGGATAAAGATTACACTGAATCGTCCTTTTGTGCCGAGCAAAGATGCCATCAGTTTTATATTCACTGTTTTTGATGAGAAGAAACCAAGTCCGGGACATGGTACTTTGATTGGAATTGCTCCATTGGAAAATTCCAACAATCTCGGGGATATTTTTGAATGGGGTGTCATCATTGAATCGGCGGAAGCCAATACCCTATCGGTACTCATTAAGCCTGCCGTCACTTGCCCGGTTACGCAATGGAAAATGGACATTGATACGAAGCTTCTTGGAGGGTCATCTAGGTCGCATTCGATATCGGCTCCGATTTTCATTCTCTTTAATCCGTGGTGTCGAGATGATCAAGTATTCCTGGGCGATGCGGACCAGAGAAAGGAGTACCTCTTGAATGACACAACTCTCATCTGGAGGGGATCATACAATCGTATGCGACCATCCGTTTGGAAGATTGGACAGTTTGAGCGACATGTTCTAGAATGCTCCATCAAACTGATTGCGACCGTGGGGAGAGTTCCAGCGGCTTACAGAGGTGATCCTGTGCGAGTGGCAAGAGCTCTTTCTGCCGCTGTCAACTCTGTGGATGATGATGGAGTTATGCTGGGTAATTGGACGGAGGATTTCTCTGGAGGCACTGCACCGACGAAATGGATTGGGTCTGTGGAAATCCTGCAACAATTCTACAAGTCACAGAAGTCAGTGAAGTTTGCACAGTGTTGGAATTTCTCGGGGGTTCTTACAACTATAGCTCGCGCCTTGGGTATTCCATCGCGAGTGGTGACCTGCTACTCATCGGCCCATGATACTCAAGCCTCTCTTACGGTGGACATTTTTATCGACCAAAACAACAGGAAGATGGAGGAGGAGACATCAGATTCCATTTGGAATTACCATGTGTGGAATGAGGTATGGATGGAACGGCCCGATTTGGGTGAAGGATCTCATGGTTCGTATGGAGGTTGGCAGGCAGTTGACGCCACTCCACAGGAAGCATCAGACGATATGTATCGCTGCGGACCAGCATCGGTAGCCGCTGTCAAACATGGAGAGATTCTTCGACCCTATGATTGTGGCTTTCTCTATTCTGAAGTGAATGCGGACAAAGTCTATTGGCGGTACAATGGACCCTTCCAACCGATTAAGATGATTCGAAAGGACACCCTTGCAATTGGTCACCTAATCAGTACTAAAGCTGTGGGAAAATGGGAACGAGAAGACATTACGCATACCTACAAGTTTGAAGAAAAAACAGAAGAGGAGCGCAACACTATGGTGAAGGCTCTAAAGCAAGCTCGACACGCATTCAGTCGGTACTATCTGAACGACACTTTCAATGAAGTCGAGTTTGACATGCAGCTGAAGGATGACATTAAAATAGGGGAGAACTTTACCGTGGTAGTCAAGATCACTAACAAGTCCAAGGAGAAGGATTATCAAGCTACAGGCCATTTGAGTGCCGACACCGTCCTCTACACTGGCATCAATAATGAGGAGGTTAAAGCCGTAGGATTTGAGGTCGACCTAAAGCCCGATTCATCCGAGTTCGTTCGTATGGAAGTTAATTTCGAGGAGTACTTCTTGAAACTACTGCCAGAGGTAAGGTACCAACCATCCTTTCTAAACTCAATTTATGTTTTATACTTTGTGTCTCTTAGGCCGCCTTCAATATTGCCTGCTCTGCTCAAGTCAAAGGAACTGAATGGGAGTACTTTGCCCAAGATGATTTCCGTGTACGCAAGCCTGATATTAAATTCTCATTCCAAGGAAAAATTATCTCGAAACAGGTTGTAGATGTCATCGTTAGGCTGACGAATCCCCTGCCAATTCCATTGAAAAAGGGAATGTTCTACATTGAGGGACCGGGAATTGACAAAGCATTAAGATTTAAGGTTAGCTTGAAAGTTTAATTTCCCTTTTAAGCGATTTCTCAAAGTATATTTATTTCAGATTGCTGAAATCCCTATTGGAGGAACTGCCGCGTCCACCTTCAAGTATATTCCACCATATGCAGGCAGAGGTACACTTATCGCCAAGTTCTCATCGAAGGAATTAGACGATGTGGATGGTTATTTACATTTTGAAATTGAACCAAGAGCAGAGGACATTTTAATGAATGGCAATGGAACAAGGACGAATGAAGTTATCCGAAGAACTGACGTGATTCCATAGAAAAGATGGGAATTGAAATATTAAAAGCCATTACAAATTAGTACTTTTTAACTTATTTTTTGCAGTCCATTTATTTATATTTAAGGAAAACTAATTTTAAGTATTAACTAATAAACTACAAGTCAGTAGTTCGAATTTATATTAATAATTTCTTTTTTTTTAAATGTTAGTTTGCCTTTTGATCTCTCATTCAATGACTGAAGCTTGGCAGCGGTACTTGTGTATTTAAGTCAGGGCCCCATGTATCACGGTGTTTCTCATGCTCTTACTTTCGGAGAATAGGGTGATGAAGACCATTAGGCTTTTTTTTTTCTGAACTATTAGAATAGGTTTGGTTTGAGATGTGTGTTTGGATAGCTGAAGGTGAATCTATAGACACAAGTGATCGGGACAATCTAGTGACAGTCAGGATGTCACCGATTTTTCAATGTATGAAGAGCTTTAATCCCGGTAGATTCCACATGAACCCCAGTATCTTCTGACCCATGTTCGCTAAAGCTTGGCAGTAGCATAGGAAGTGTTTGATGTTCTCTTCTTTTTCCTCGTAGTTCTTACAAATCGCTGCATTGGTGAGCCCTGAATTTAGTCCCACCATCAGCCTCGATCGTTCTTTACTTGAACCTTCTTCGTGCCACTTTCTACGTCGTGAGTGTTGCTGTTTTGATTATTGTCAGTTCGCTCTATTGTCTTCTCTTGGTAGTTCTTCGGCTTTCCCGTTTCCCGTGATCCCTTCGTGACCAGGCATTCAGATAAGGTCGACGTACATAGTTGTGGTTAACAAGCAGGTTGAGTTTATTTTTATATTATCTGACCAGATGCAATCTGGATGTGGTATGGAAATCTGTTCGGACATACAAGCCATCATAAGAGTGTCCAAGAAAACTTAGATTCCCCCTAAAATGGCAAAGACTTCAGCTTGGAAGACTGGTTTGGAGGTTCCTAATTGAATAGCAGGTTCCATCAGCGGATTGTTTGCAAAATTTGCAGGCCTTCGATTTTGGAACCATGCGTGTACACCGTTACCCGCCATGGTTTCTTGTTTCATTAGTCTGGGCTCAAGACAAGGACCAAGCGATTGCGGATGGCAGAAGCCTTTGTCTGGTGAACTGGAAGTAGAGTAGAGTAGGTCGAAAAGAATGGAAGACTGTAGTGTCTCAAGCAGAGGCCCTTCTTTAACTTGAAGTTTTACCAATGAGGTGCTAAGGTCTTGGATTTAAGACTAGGTACACTTCTGTCAAAAACAAACTATGTTCCTACGTCGTAGATCTCGTAGCTTTCCAAAACTTTGCGCTGGCCACTTAAGATAGAAGACAGTCGTTTTTTTACTTACTGACGCGTAAAGTCCACAAATGGTTGATTGGTTAGAAGTTGTGAGCATCGCTCTTCCCCTATTCCACTGTGTGTTCCTTGAATTAGCAATAATCGAAGGAGAATAGAAACTATTTGAACTTTGTTTTTGATTTACTCTTCACAAGCCTCGAGTACAAATTAAAGTGCAAAATTAAAAATTCGAATTCCTTACTCCTATCTCTTAACGTTTCCATGCAACGACTTAATTAATAGTCCAAAATTGATAAGCTATGCATGCGCAAGTATCAATTACCCACTTAACAGCTGGATATGAGTGTCTGCACAGAAGGAAATTCAAAGCAAGCACTCACTTTTGATAAGGGCTGACGGAATCGCAACGTCTTGTAAATGCAATTAAAATAGGGCCTCCATTCCATTTGTTTCAGTCCTACCTGTATTAAGCGTCGCTTGCCAAAATTACAGAAACTAGAGACCGATTTGTTGCAAATATCTGGATACCCTGGGGTGGCATTTTGATTATTAATTTAACTCGCTAATTGCATTCCTTTCCAAGGCTTTCATTTTCAAATAGTATCTATAAATTGGTTTGCAATTTTCAATTGAGCTTAGGATATAGTCGTACACTGCCTTAGCATGGATTTTTGTCTCGGATTTTATTGGATAAGTTTACTTTTTCATGGTAAGTAGCTTTCAAGAGAAGCCTGTTGCTGTTTTCAACATCTATTTTTTAGGGCTTGCCTTATCACAAGACATCGAACTAACCGAAGAGAACTACGGTGAAGATTGGATTTATATGCCAAATGGAGATGGAGTCCCCGAAATAGCGTATTTAGTGGAGCCTCCCATGCCAAGTCGGAATAGTGGTTCAAGCAGAACGGTGACCTTTGAATTGTATCCAAGGTAATAGAGGACTTTCAAATTTAAAGTCATTTTTTAAAGAGATTTTCCATATAGCGACGAAGATAAGCCGATTATTGCACAATTTTGGGTTGCAACTAATCTTATGATTCGACGCAAAAGAGACACTTGGTCCGACATGTCTAAGAAATTTAATCCGGATTTGGAAACCAAGATTCTCGTTCATGGTTGGAAATCTAGTTCACAAAGCAATTCCATTCAATCAATCAAGAATGGTTACCGACGAAAGGGAAGATACAATATATTTGGTAAGTGAGTAGTGTCCAGAAAGAACTGTAATTTGAAAGTTTGATTTTTTAGCAATCAACTGGAAGGATCAAGCCGATAGTATTTACTACTTAGAGCCGGCACGCTACACAGTTCAAGTGGGTAGGGCCATTGCTAAGCTAATAAATCTTTTAGTGGAAGAAAAAGGAGCCGATCCTGGTATGATTCATCTGCTCGGTCATAGTCTCGGGGCTCATATTATGGGTTATGCTGGATCATATTCTCGGCATCGAGTTAGCAGAATTACAGGTTAATTTTAAATTTCAAATTGAAAGTACACAGTTTAAAGATTTCGTGTAGGTCTTGATCCTGCCCGTCCAGCGTTTGAGAATTGTATTGGTCCTGAGAATCACTTAGATCGTACCGATGCGGAATTCGTTGACGTTATTCATAGTTGTGCAGGTGTTCTGGGTTATAAGGAACCCATAGGATTCGTTGACTTCTATCCTAATGGAGGTGATCCACCTCAGCCGGGATGTGGTCAGATATATCAGGTTATTAGTAAGTTTGACTTCGAAGCCTTTTTCAGAAATCTGAAGCTGAACTTGTTTTTGCATATTTAGCTGGATGCAGTCATGGTCGTTCGTATGAATACTTTGCAGAATCAATAAATACTGAGACGGGATTTTTTGCTAAACCTTGTTCGTCTTTGGATGATGTAAAGAATAAGACCTGTTCAGGTCAGAGTATATTGATGGGCGATAGAGTGCCATTGGAAGCTCGAGGAATTTATTATCTAAAAACGAATGCCATGAGAGACTTTGCCTTGGGTGATCTCTGGGATGTTTAAATTGTATTTTAGTTTTCTTCAATTTATCAAAATAAATAAAGTTTTGTTGCAACTTAGTTTCTTTTTATAGACATAAGATGCATTTCAAACACAACGGTCTGTCACTATTTACTATCCTGCATTCGTTCGGCTTTCGCATTTGCAATTGTTTAAGAGATAGTCCTCTGGGTTTAAACATATTGACTCCCAAGAATATCATTTTTTCTACTAACTGCTGCCGAAAACATTGTATATGCACAGCTATCTCCTTGTCGTTTAGACGCAGCCTGCCGGTATCGTCTTCTGGAACACCCGCAAGAGTGAGAAATCATTTGACTCCATCTATATGCATCTGAACTGAATTCACACAAAGTGTATGCACCTATAGCGTCAAAATTAAGACCAACATCTTCAAAGACTGTATTCTTCTAGCAATACAAAACAAGCTACGAATAGGCAATCAATTTAATCGATGCCTTTGGAAAGATCTTAAGAATGCAGAATCTACAAAGAATCATTTTGGCCAAGGACCGATGTCAAAGCCATAAACATCGAAATTCTTAGAAGGAAATGTTGGATGGATTGATCGCAGGGTGGTCGCTTTGGCTTAGTAGTTAGTGCGTTTGACTGCTAAGCGAAGTGGCATAGATCCGAGCCTCAGCAAAACAACCAGAATATTTTTCGGGGTACCACATCTCGGCAGGCAATGACAAACAACCGAGAATGTAATCTGTCATGAAAAAACTTCCAAGTCCACCGTTCGGAGTCGGCAATAAGAACCGGAGGTTCCTTCCATTAATGCGAAAAACATAGCTTACACAGCCTGAGTAATTGCGAAAAACCATGGCGGTTATTGGTTTGTTTCTGTCACATCTTACGTACTTAAGTCCCCTTATGAAGTATGTAACTATGCTCTTGTTTACAAGCAGCAGAAGAAGGCGCCCTAAAACCACCTGTCGTCGCTCTACCTTGAACGAAGTCAACACAATATACAACAGTGTTGAAGAGAAAAAGCTTAGAACCCTCACCGCGCCTTATAGACAGTTAGGCAGCTCAGTCTAGAGGCAGCTCGGAATCTGACAACGTCGAACAAATCATTAAGACATGTATGTATACCATAAACTATAAGTGAAAGTGTTAAAAAAAATCTTCTTTACCACTTAAAATAATCTGCTTTATTTTACACTATCTTTATTTCTTAATATACATTATAATAAGGATATTCACTTAAACTCGTAAAACCCTCGTAAACCATAAAAATTTACCATCGCGTAAATGATCTGTCAAATTTTATATGAAAAATTATTTACCCGAGCCTCGTAAATTTCTGCGACGATTTGGGCTCGAAAATCACCCTCGTAAAATTACACTGCTGTCAAAAATTGTGCTGCTGTCAAACAACATTCACATTTGAATGAAATTACAACTGTTACCTTCGCCAAATATTTCCAATATTAATAAATCTTGTATCGCAGTATCTTTAAACAATCTAATGTTTTTTCTTTTCACTAATTTTCGGCATTTTCATATGTTTGGATGACAGTTGCAGAACAGCAGATTCAATTACGCAACTTGTTTCCGAGGGTTGCTCACTTAAAGCACCTCGTAAATTTACTGAATTACGAGATGCGTAAATTTATCAGTTTAAGTGAATACCCTTAATATCTTAAACGACCAAATTTACGTTTACTCTTAACTACTTATGTTCTTCACTGTTCGTGGTTCTACACCCGAATGTATCTTTCTGCCGAGATAGTCACGTCACCACCCTTCGGATTAAAAGCGCCATCTGTTTTCAATTTCGTTAATTAGGTTGAGTGCCATTTGGCCTGTCGGCGCACCACCCTGTTTGTTTACGCCCTCTGGACGTCGACATAAAAAACAGCTTTGACTCATTTATCTCCACATTTTTTGAAAAAACTCTCCACGAAAATAAAACTTTTCAAATTAAAAGTCCATAATGTGTGCTGATTATAGCCCGATTCAAATCACTAAGGACTTTTCCGCGCATGTTTTCTCTTTTCCAGTGATCCTCTCTTGTGTACACACAAACCAGAAGAAAAATCACATACACGATACACCATTCCCTTGACGCTGCTGCGATGATCCTCAATGCCTACGCCAGAGATAAGTTATAAAGAGATATTCAACTTCCGTCCTTCTAGCCCCGCGACACCCATTTGTTTATATTGTTGTTGCTGTACCGCCATCTTGCTTTTCCTTGTCAAAATCTCGTGTCTGTGAATACGTGTGAGAAAAAGCAACAACAATTTACATGGTCCCTTTAAAAACGACGCGGTGGATTTTTTCCATTTTAACATTTGTTTGGCTAATGCAAAGCAATTACCATTCAAATTGAATATTTTTGTTTCGTCAAAACTGGTAAATGGGTTACATTTTTGGGCTATTTATGTTATTGCATCCCTTGTTAATTATGACATAATTTTTCGGCGTACTAATTTAGCCTAATTAAACTGCAAAATTCACAAAACTTGCAAATTATTTAATTTGTTAAATATTTTGACATATCAATTTCCCCACACTTTATTAAACCAAAAAATCAGCTGTTCATGTTCGTAAAGTATTGCAATTGGTGTAAATTTGATATTCCCGTCTACGAATTTATTATTCCAGCTTGGAAAGTTTACAATTATTGTTAATTTTGCAATAATAACCAATTTGTTTGTTTATAAATGCAATTTCATGCTTAGCGCAAGTTTATTTTGACTGAAAAGTGAGATTGCGAATTCGAGAAAGAAACTGACAAAATTAAATGTACATAATTGCTTATAAATACGAAAAATACATTGTTTTGCTTGCATCAAAACTATTTTTAACATTCCTATCGTAAAAGATGAACAAAAGAAACTAAATACTACAAAAAAATCGTTTTTGCATGAACAAAATTACATACTTAAAATGGGTTCTACAATACAAAAATAGTTTAAGTATTTAAAAAAAACAAGTAACTAAATTGAAATTTCTTTTTTTAAACACATTATCTCACACAAATGCATATTTGTTTTCTTTTAAAACTTTCCGTTAAATTCAAATATTTGAAAAAAGACAATAGTTTTTGAACAGCTCCTCCAAAATGAAAGATAAATCGGTGATTTCGGGATGAATCCGTCGATTTACGCACATTTGTAAAGAAAGTGAGACAGTATGCGTAAATCCCCGGATTTTATTGGAAAAAAAACTTGTAGACACTGGAAAATGGCCTGGAAAGTTGAGCATCTAGTTATGACTTATCTCTGGTATGTATGTATGCATTTATTAAGTCTTATCTTTCCAATAAATTTCGCACTATATCACCCAAACCCATGAATACGGACTATACCTTGCAAGTGCGTCATTCTTGATTTTTGTTTCACTAATAATAGTGCATTTGTTAAGTCCGATAACAATTTGACCAAATTAATATTGGTAATTCAATAATAAAACTCCGAAAAAATATCAACATCCCAGAAACATGAAAAATTCATCGCCGAACCGATGGGTGAGAAATCCATAATGGAATTAGCCGGCGTTGATGAGACATTGGGCGAAAAACTCACAGAAGCTGGTTTCGACATGGTAAATTTGCAATGGAAATGGCAGATATTCCAGAACAAATGTCAATGAACGGCGTTCTGTTGCCGCGATGCCAACTGTGAATTAATGTTTGTGTATCTTTCCAGGCATACACCTTGCTGGGACAATATTTAAGTCTTAAAAAAGACGAAGAACTTTTTACGGAATGGATGAAGGATATTTGTCAAGCCAATTCGGAACAAGCGTCAGATTGTTATCACTGCCTCAACGCCTGGTGTAAGGAGTTCTTGTGAACAGTGATTAGTGTTAAATATTTTTTATATCTAGTGTTCTTTCGAATAATTATCACTTTCTCTTTGCATTGAACGTTAATTTCGAAAAAAAAAAATGTTCCAATAAATGTTAACGTACCCAATTGTTATAATATACAAATAAAGTGTTGATGCATCGAATAGAAAAGGTGTTTTTATTTTATCGATTCATTACTTATGTTCATACATGTGGTGGAATTTGATAAAGTGTTTATATTAAGTCGGTGATTTAACCTTTGCCTTGTTATCTTATCAGAGAACTGAGAACTATCTATTATCGTACATATCATTTACGTTTGAAAGTATTCGCCGTTGTTTGTATGTTTTATTATTATGAAAGATGAGATTGTTTGCGTTGTCACTGCGGATTTTGCTAGACTCAATTAAATATTCATATTTGGAAAGATGTTAATTTTCATTGCACTCTCTGCGCAGCTATACGCGGACTATTCATAGTCCGTTTCAAATCACTATGGACTTGGAAAGCTGCGCAGATAGAGCAACGAAAATGTTGCTCTCTTTTGTAACTTGGAAAAAGGTATTAACGAAATGGCTGGACTTTCTCGATTTCTTTCAGATATTTTCCTATCGATTTTTACTTACACGTGCTCCTACCCATTTAACTTGGAAAAACCGAACTCTGACAAACGAACCGCATTATTGATGCACAACCCTTTTTGGGGCAAAATTTAACTAGTTCCTGCAATAATTATATGTGAAATGAAAAAGGGTTCAATAAATAAATATATGTAGGTAGATATATATTTAGACAAAAAGAAACATATTGGTTGAATTTGTTCTGTTTTTCATATTCATTCCTGTGGGCAAAACATTCTTTCCTCTTTTCAACGCAATAATTGAGAAGTAAACAGTTTCAAAATATGTGTCATTACCATGTTCACTGAAAAAAATCATACTTCACGCAGTTTCTCTACACTCAGTTTTCGCATTTGACAACAGAGACTTCTTATCTTTTTAATAAATTCCAATTCCATTCAAGTATCTTATCAGTATCAGTAAGCGTGTACGGTCGGCGCCGACAACATTGAAAAGTTAGTGTATGCGATTTTCCTTCTGTTTTGTGTGTACACAAGAGAGGATCACTGGAAAAGAGAGAACCAGCGCGAGTTTTTCGCTTTTGATTTGAAACGGAATATACCTTGCAAGTGCGTCATTCTTGATTTCTGTCTCACTAATAATAGTATATTTGTTAAGTCCGACAACAATTTGTCCAAATTAATATTGTAATTCAATAATTAAACTTAGAAAAAATGACGACAACATCCCAGAAATATAGAAATTTTATCGCCGAACCGATGGGTGAGAAATCTGTAATGGAATTAGCCGGCGTTGGTGCGGTATTGGGCGGACGACTCATAACAGAGGGTTTTGACTTGGTAAATTTGCTCATCAGAAATATACATATCGCACCTCCAGTAAAACAACGACGTAAGTGCAAAAATGTTGATTCTAAGAAAAACTCATTTGAAATTTTTTCAATGACGGTGTATTAGAACGGAACGGAACAAAGATGCATCTGCCCCCTAGTGGCTAAATTAGTGTTTATCAAGTAGGTCTTTGTTTTATTGGAAAGAACAAAAATTTTTGGTGCTTTTGGCATACTTAACTCAGAAAATCAATTCTTTACACTTACTTCGTTGTTTTACTGGAGGTGCGATATGTAGTTGTAAAATAAGAAACAATTGTCAGAACCAAAAAACATTAGTAATTTGCAATGGAAATGACAGATATTCCAGAACAAATGTCAATGAAGGCCGCGCTGTTGCCGCATTGCCAAGTGTGAACTAATGTTTGTGCATCTTTTCAGGCATACACCGTTCTGGGGCAATATTTACTTTTTAAAAAGGACGAAAGACTGTTTAAGGAATGGATGAAGAATGTTTGTCAAGCCAATTCGAGACAAGCTTCAGATTGTTACAACTGCCTCAACGCCTGGTGTGAGGAGTTCTTGTGAACAGTGATTAGTGTTAAGTATTTTTTATATCTAGTGTTCTTTCTTATAATATTATTCTTTTTGCATTAAACTCGTTGATTTCGAAAAATAAAACTGTTCCAATAAATGTTAACGTAGTTAGAAAAGGTGTTTTTATTTTATTGATCTATTATGATCATACATGTGCTGGACTTCGATTAAGTGTTTATATTTAGTCGGTGTTTGCATCATAATGGGCTATGGGCCTAAGTGAGTTCCACGGGACACCTATCTACCTAGTCGGTGTTTTAACCTTCACCTTATTATCTTGTCGAAGAACTGAGAACTATTTTATTGACAAAGAAATAGCAGGTCGGCTATCATGGTACATAGCGCCATTTCCATTTGAAAATATTCGCCGTTGTTGGGAAGTTTTATTACTATGAAAGATTAGATTGTTTGCGCTGTCACTGCGGCTACAATATGGATTTTGCTAAACTCAACTAAATGTTCACGCAAAGGTTTTGCTGAGCAAAATAAGTTCAAGATCATTTCTCCCTCTTCAGCATAGTCATAGAAGTAATTTGTGGCTATTCCCAATCTACTGGAATGCATGTTGATTAAAAAATATTTTACGGTTTCTATGAGGGTCCTTATGTACTAGTCATAATAAGGCCGACTAGCTACATTATGTCCGTGCCATGGCTTAGGGATAAATGTGTTGGACCGCCAAGTAGACTGGCATAGGTTCGATCCTCAGAAACACAACCAACCACCTTTTGGCAGGCTGTGAAAAACCTCCAAGAGTATAATCTTATGAGAAACTTCTCAATCCGCTCTTCTGAGTCCGAAAAAAAAATTCGTACAAATTATATGAATACCTATGTATTTGCAAGAAGCCAGGCCTTGACCCAATACCCGGCGGCCGTGCCGGATTTTTCTGTTGTCTATGGAATAGATTTGCTTTGCTCGACGACGTTTACGAAAAAGAACTGGCACTAAAGTGAAAAAGTGCGAGTTGTCCTAACCCATTTGAAAAAAGAAATTTTTTTTACGAAAAACAGGAGAAAGAAGAAATACAAAACCGAAAGGAATTCTCTTCCACTTTTTTATTTTCCTTTACTCGTCGAACAACGCCACCACCAAAGAGTAAGCTATGAGAGATAACTTTTGTTTCACCCTGATGATACTACTAGCCGTAGTGGTACAATGGTATAATTAGTTTTTTTTTGACTAAATTGAATATACTAAAAAACGCAGTTAGTGTTAGAACATATCCTAGCCACCCTGTTTGTTTGCGCCCTCTGGATGTCGACGTATAAACAGCTTTGACTCATTTATCTCTCCAAAACACTTTTTTTTTATGTTGATAAAACTCTCCACGAAAATAAAACATTTCAAATAAACGCAAACGTCCATGGTATCGGTGTGTGCTTATTGCCTTGCAAGTGCGTCATTCTTCATTTCTGTTTCACTAATAATAGTATATTTGTTAAGTCCGACAAGAATTTGACCAAATTAAGATTGTAATTCAATAATTAAACTCCGAAAAAATGTCAAGAACATCCCAGAAATATAGAAATTTCGTCGCCGAACCGATGGGTGAGAAATCCGTGATGGAATTAGCCGGCGTTGGTGAGACATTGGGCGGACGACTCACAGAAGCTGGTTTCGATAAGGTAAATTTGCTCATTAAAAATGCACATATGTAGTTGTGAAATAAGAAACAATTGTCGGAGCCAAAAAACATTACCTAGTAATTTGCAATGGAAATGGCAGATATTCCAGAACAAATGTCAATGAAGGCCGCGCTGTTGTCGCGTTCGCGTTGCCAACTGTGAATTAATGTTTGTGCATCTTTTCAGGCATACACCGTGCTGGGGCAATATTTAATTCTTAAAAAGGACGAAGAACTGTTTAAAGAATGGATGAAGGATGTTTGTAATGCCAGTTCGAAACAAGCGTCAGATTGTTACCACTGCCTCAACGACTGGTGTGAGGAGTTCTTGTGAACAGTGATTAGTGTTAAGTATTTTTTATATCTAGTGTTCTTTCTAATAATTATTCTCTTTGCATTGAACTCGTTTATTTCGAAAAAAAAAAACTGCTCCAATAAATGTTAATGTACCTAATTTTTATAAATAACACGTAATGTAAACGAATCTTAATCTGAACATAACGAAAGTTGATATAATTTAATGTACAAATAAAGTGTTGACGTATCAATTAGAAAATGTGTTTTATTGATATCCAATAACATGTGCTGGACTTTGATAAAGTGCTTATATTTATTCGGTATTTTAACCTTCATCTTGTTATCGAAGAACTGAATTGATTTATTGAAAAGAATAATAACAAAGAAATTGCATGTCGACTATCATTTCCGTTTGAAAGTATTCGCTGTGGTTTGGAAGTTTTTGTTTGGGCAATGAATGAAAGATTAAATTGTTTGCGTTATTACTGCGGCCATAATATGGCTGTCGATCCGGATTGATGTGTTGTACATTGATTTAGTTTACTTTGCCCGATGTTTACGCAAAAGAATTGGCACGCCTTTAAGCATCCAATTTATTTGAAGTGAAAGCTATGTCGAAGACTACTCAATAATGGATGAGGATGTTGGCTCTAAAATATACTTAAATGTTTTCGCCAAAACTACAAAAGTTCCAAGCAGAAGTTTCGCCAATAGCAGAGGCTACATAAGAATTATTCTGACTTTGTCTCATTTGCAGTGCTAAAATCGAAAATAGAAGAGCGCAGTCACACTGAGAAAAATTTCTCGCTCAGTTGGATGACGACCAATACAGGCTTCAACGGTAGTGAAAAGGTTGATGAACTTGTAAGAACAAGGCCAGAACCGAACCAATAAAATGGATGGTCATTCAGTTCTGATGCCTTTAGAGACCTGCTGGTGGTCGATTTAAGATGAATTCGCTTCATTTACTACATCTACCCAGCTTCAGCAGCTGGCCCAGAAAAAGAAAAACCGCGTCCAGTCTTTAAGGAAAGACCATGCCACTAAAGGCTATTTTAAATTTCATTCCAAAATGAAGATGGTTGAGAAAAAGATAGGTATTCCGAAGGGGAAACGCTTAGGCTTAAGGCCCATTGTCCATTTTTTTATGAATTTCTACGAATTCTATTCATAGAACCATTTAAAGTTGTTAATGAAGACTTTGGCTTAGACCAGTGTTATCATTGAAGCGATAGGAAGGTTGATCGGAAGATTTGTTTCCCCACAAGTACTCATAAAAATCCCATAATGGATCAGTGCATATCCGGTACACCGCACTACCTCTTCTATAACCTGACTTTACCTAGACAGATGTTTCGGCTAACTTGCATTCCTTGATTTTAATTTGAATGAAAACAGGCAATTGAGTGTACAACCTGCATTCGAGATGCACTTTTCAAATGAAATAAATACTTAAACCTCCTTTACATCAATTCTCCATAATTTTCATAAATCGGCCTTCTTATCAAACCTACATACCATCCCTGATTTGTTCGTTAAATTTCGCCATTTTACGCACACGCACACATGCCGGGTCCACCGTATTTGTACTTTTGCTTTTCTACACTATTCATCGGTCGTTTTCGTTTCTGTAAAGTGGAGTGGAATCACCAAGAAAAAGAACCCCTTCGTTAAATTTTTCTCTTCTCCGTGACAAAGGCGAGTTTTACATTCGGGCGATAGAAAGAAAGTTTTCGTTTTCAGTAAAAACAAGTAATGTCCCATCAAGAATCATTCAATTGTCTATCACAAAACTAATTAAATGTGTAATTAAAGGAAGAAAATAAAAATCGACCCGATACACGCTTACAAAATAAATTCGAACGTGAGTGCTATTCTTTAGGAAGTCTTCTTTCATCAAGTCGCCGCCGCTGTAGTACAAAAAAAAAACGGTCTTCAAAATATTGACCGGAACTTCTCAATACCTACGAAGAGGTTTTTTTTTGTGCTGCGGTTTGACCCATCCCAGGGAAGATCTACTTCGGTTCTTCCAGCCAGACTTTATGGGGCTAGAGTAGTGCCCACCCAAAAGAAAAGAACATCACAGTTCTGAAAACAAAAAAAAATTATGTGATTTTTGTGTGGTTTTGTTCCCCTGGTCCTTATTGTGCAAAAAAAAAAAAAGTGAATAAATTCCATCCATGTTCCACATAGCAAATTCCCCAACAAAATCCAATGAAAAAATAATAAGCAATGAAAGAAAAAAAAAAAGTTTGCACGAAGAAAATTGATTGATTTTCTTCTTTGCAGGAACGAATTTTTTGGTCCTTGTACAGTAGTGGTGGTACAGTGTAGTGTGATGCGAGAGAGTTTCGTTAAGTTTTTGTTTTTTCTCTTGCTCCGCTGTGGAGAGTTTGACAACGACAACACGATGTTTTATGGTTGAAAAAGCGAGAGGATTGTAGAGCTGGACATTTGTTTTACTTTTTTTCTTCTTTTTTTTTAATGCTCCAAAGAGGAGTATCCTGCCTCTCTTTCTCTCGCGTGTGATTAGTGCCTGCATTTGTGTAATTGATGACAAAAAAAAATTTTTGGGATTTTTTCTTATTGAAAAAAAATAACTCATTGAATTATAAATTATATTACATATTGTGGTGTGTTTGCTTCAAAGAATTTGTGTGTATTTTTAAACGAATTAAGTAAATAATTTCGATGACGTACGCGGTAGAAATGTGTGTGTAGTCAACTATCGATTTGTGTGTTGTGTGGAAGAAATGTCAAAATGGAGCCAGTTATACATTTTTTTTCTTAAGAAAAAATTTTGTTTTATTGTTTTGTGTAGAGTTGTTTAGAGTGGCTTGTAGAAAATAAAAAAATATGTTCAAGTATGCTTTTATTCGAATTGGGTGCAATGCGCGTCTTTAATTAATTTTAATTATGCTCTGTGAACACTTTAATTGTACGCAAGCCATGGACGTTAATTGGGTGTTTTCAAAACAACTTGACAAATTTACGAGGTGGAAATAAAAAAAAATAATTTTTACATAAGTATTTGCTTCCAATGCGGGTGTAATTAAAAAGTTATAAAATATTGTTATGAAAGAATGTTTGAGGAAAGCGCCGGCGATGGGTCTGAATAGAATATTTTTCCATATTTCCTTGTCGTGTGTTGGCACATAGACCACATTTCATAATTCTAAAAACTGATGAATGAGTCTATTTCGTTTGCGGACTAAAATTTTGGAGTTATGGTGCTGTGAGAGTTTTTTTTTTCCTTTTTTTAACTCTAGTTAACTAGTTGTGCTTGTGGTATTAGAGCTGGAAAAACTGAGCTTCTTTTATTTATAATGTTGTTAATCGAATGAGAATCTTGATAACAAACGTTGACAGCAACGATCTGTCATCTGTAGCTCGTTCTTTTTAACAGAATACCCATAGCAAACAGTATTTCAAGGAATGTTTCAATCTATCTGATAGCGCTGTTTGCAAATGTCATTCATGACGTTAGGAAGGACCTGAAACTTCATAATCAGTTAAAATCTACTATTCTAATAAGAACTACACTGTTCAAGGGTACCTGTCCATTTTATATAAGCCCTAGCAATATGGCTAATGTATGTACATACAAAAACAAGCCGCTAGACGAGGTATTCCAATTCGCACACAACTGCCTTGCTACAAGGACGTTAACGAGAAAGAAATCAATCAGTGAACACTTCCTCTACACGAAACCTGCCCTCGTTAGAAGAGGGGAACATTTACTATGCAAGCTCTTCTTCAACAGAAAAGGAAAAAAAAAAAATTCGAGGATTGTGTTAAGGAAACAGTGCACTACAGGCACTTACTCATCATGTTCATCTTGAATTCTTAACAAACTATGTACCTACATTTAAAGGTTTTCTGGAGTTTAAATAACAACGTCATGCTATGTAAATCCATCTGCGACATAAAGCTGCTCTCGACAGTAATTTATCTATTATTCTTGATGAGTAAAATCGTCTAAAATAGCAAATAAAAATGGACTCATCAGCCCATAGACAGCCAAGGACCAGCTTCTCACGACCATTTACTTTGTGCCTTTTTTTCCATGTCCGAACAGCGAACTGAGAACTTATCAGGACAAAATATACTATCGGAAGTTTGCCACAGCCTAACGAGAGGGGCTGCCACGAGAAAACAGGTTGTTTTGCTGTGATTTAATCCTCCGTCAGCATTTTTAGCAATCCAAAGCACTTACCAGTGAGTCATGGATACCACTTCTCAACATTTTCACTTCCTACATGTTATAGTTGCCCATGTTGGACATAATATGATGTTTCGGTTCATTTGGCGTACTTTAAGGTAGCTGAGTGTTAATGAACAACATAATTATGCTTCAACCCAAAGTCTCCCAACTGCATGATAACGATCATGTGTATATTTGAACATCTTGATGAAGCTTGTTTGTAATGCTTACACAAAAACCACATACTCGGACTACTGTACATTTGATTGTAAATAGAAAGCGGAACGCCCCCTTAGTTCCGAATATATTAAAGTTATCAGTGCACTATCAATGGTCGTAGCTACCCCGTCATCGTTTTCTATTTTAAATGTTAAATTTTGTAATTTCATTAGTTAGTGCGTTGAACTGCTAAGCGTAAGGACATACGAGTAGGTTCGAGCCTCAACAAAACAACCAACAGTTTTCCACGACACTACCTCTCGACAGGCAATGACCCACCTCCAGGAATACAATCATGAAAAAGCTTCTTAATCCGTCATTCGGAGCCAACAATAAAATTATAGGTCCTTTTCATTCAATTGTGAAATAGGTATGACATGCATATTATGAATGATTATTAGAAGCTGGGCACTGGTTCTTTATAAGCTGTCGCGCTAGTTATTCGTATTTGTAGGTACATTACGAAATGATTATCCAAAACAGTAAATGAGAAAGTACTCCACCTTCCTTTTTATGACCTTGGGCAACACTTTTCAGAGTTATATTGATATTTCGGTTCTAACGTTACATATTTCTTTGCATTTGTTGCTTTCCTGCATTAAGGCGATTACGTTTGAAGTAAAATTTATAAAAAGTACTCGTAAGAGTTAAAAAATGTCGACGTGTGTTGCTTGCATCGTTAATAGCGCGCTAAATATGGTTTGATTACCCTTAAACTAGAGACCGGACATTAGGGAAATTTGAGGAGATACTGATGTACATTAGTTTTATATGCTTGATGAGGAAATACAACTATGTTCATCATTTCACATTTATGCTGTATGACCTAGGAAAGAATCCCCATATTTAAGAGTACAAAGGCATAGGCTTAAGGGTAAGCTGATGAGCATTTGAAGCATAACGCATTTTGTGGGGGAAATGCTAAAAGGGCTTGAAAGAAACGATAGAACATTGAATGGAATTCGGAATGTCATTGTCAACAATGAGTCTTAAAACATACGTTCTTGGATTCTTTCCAGAATGTGCAGGATAGTCTTTGGTGCACCGGACCAGATGCGAGCATTGGGTAAAGTACTTATTTTGTATATCCTTTAAGGAAACCTAGGCATTTTGCGTTATTTTGACGATCATTTCAATGAAGTTTGTCAATAACACTCATTCCCTGGATGTCGTTCAGGTTCGTTGATGCAAGTATTATACCATTTGCTTACGTGATAGAAGACATCATTGGGTTTTGAAAGCATTAAATTCCACACTATTACTAAAACCCCATTTTATTATGCTGTTGAGGTCGACAATTTAGTAGTTTAATATAAGTTGCCGTTGCTTTTCAACCTCTGAAAAAACACGAATGTGAGTAAGGGAGCGAATATAATAAACTGTCATCAGCAATGGATTCATAGAGAAGTTTGCAGTATAAAATTTGAAGAAGAATTTATTCCGTAGAATTTTTAGTTCCAAAAATTTCTCCATTCTACCACTAGCATGCTAGGTGCAAAGTACTAAGTACATAATGCAATACCAATTAGTCGAACTTCTGTTTACGATGGTATTCATGCTTCTCAAGTATTTTCTACTTGGCAAAATATAAAATATTTTTTTTCTCTGTGAAAACTAAAACCACTTTCAAGTGGACATACAGTGTCGATCATAAGTTTGGAATCACCATCGAATTTTCCGCCAAATTAAGAACAGTGTGTTGGATTGTTGTCTTCCCACATTCTGTGAAAGAATTGTATTTTGCTCCAAAATGTCATTCTAACCTTCTTTATTTGAAATTATATTGATGTAGATATATCCACTGATAGAAACAACTCCGTGCTAAACGGTTGGCAAAACTAGTCCGATCGTCTCTTCTTTTGTCCTAAATACCTTATATTTGGACTCATAAGTTCATAGGAATTTGCTATAGTCTTTAATCGTTCGGTTGTTATACTCTTGTTGACTCATAGCGATATTTTTTAGTATTGACGAGCTCAAGTACATGGACATCCACCGAAATGAGAAGGAGGATCAGCTCAGCTCAGCTCAGAAACAAACTAAATAATGAACTATGACCGAATCCTGCCGCCACTTTAAAACTTCAAAACTCTAGTTTCACATTGAAATTCCAAAAAACTCGCGAATGAGAGATGGTACGCACTTACTACGTGCCACTACGGGTACTCTGGACAGAACTTAAGAAAACAAAAGAAATTATCGCCCGCAACAGAAGCAACCTATCACTTTTTATATGTATTATGACCAGCCACAGCTTGCTGGCATCTTAAACGAATGCGTTTGAATACTACGGACCTATGCAGATGTCTTTTTATGTGAATGCCCAAGTCTTAGCTGAAATAGAAAGACAGAATACTTCTTCAATGATCTGGGCCAATTGTCAAACAAGTCACCGAAAATCATCCTAAAATTCCGTTTGAATTTGGGACGGTTCCGAGAGGCCAATCACAATCAATGAATCCCTTTTTTGTTTTGTTATGTATTTTCAGGTATCCCACATGAGGAAACAGAATGAGATCCAAGTGAGGTTGTTCATTAAATGTGCAGCCACTCGTACACCCTAAGATTCTTTCAATTAAGCTTTTTTTTTGTTACAGTAGCTCTAGAGTCAGGCGTTTGTCAACTGCTATTCAGCTCCGCGTGTATTTCAGGAGATGTCGGACTTCGATTCTTCGGACCTTTCTATCCTCGCTTTACATTTGTATGTATGTATGTATGTATATTTGGCACGGCAGCTCATGGAGAGCCAAGGCCTAGCTTCTCACAACCATTCATGTTGTGCGTGTTATATTCTTCGCACGAATGGTAGGGACCTAACAGTTTAGTGCCGACTCCGAACGGCGAATTGAGAAGCTTTTCATGACAGATTGTACTCTTGCAGGTTTGTCATTCCTGCGAAGAGGTGGTGCCGTGAAAAAACTTTTGGTGGTTTTTGAGAATCGAACCTGTGTCTCTCGCTTAGCAGTCCAACGCACTAACCACTAAGCCACGGCGACCACATTTACATTTGAATGTCTTGATTTTTTGTCCCTCTGATCTTTTGTGATCCGACAAACTACCGGTTCCTCTAGAGCGCTAAACAGCAGTAGTACACTGCACTTCCTTGTAAGAAACTTGGCAGTAGTTCTTAGAGTGGTAATTGTTTTGCTTAAATTACATCCTAGTAGATAGGATGTGTACTTTTTCAAGATGATTGACACCAAATAATATTTCTTTGAATTTATTGTGCAAAGGAAACTTGGATTTCATGTGTAATCAAACTTTTGGCTGGCAGTGTGCCTACTATTCATAATTAACATGCTCATCTACCCAGAAACGAAGCGACAGCTAATTATAAGTGTTAAATGGTCAAGCTTTAATTTGTATGCTAAATCTTTGTTTGGAGAGATTTGGTTGTTGAAGTGTCAAACGTCATATTATTACTAACACACGAGGGTACCCTGGACAAACCACACAAAATCACACTTTTTTTTTTTAACTTTAGTTAATTAATCAACAAATTATTTCAGGATATATAATAATTTACAGTGCTCTAAAGATCAACAAACAAATTTGCAATAATAAATTAAAATTAAAAAATAAATATAAATAAAAATACAATTACATAATTATTATTTTTTAATATCGTATCTGTGAGTGGATTAGTGAATATTCTATGTTCTATGTGTTCCGAAATAGTCTTTTTCTATAAGTGCTGAAGTAAATTTAATCTGGAGGAGGATTAACGCAAAACAATAAGAGGAAAAAAAAAAAAAAAATAGCAATCTAAAGATAATATTATCTTCATAAATCCCATCATCATCATTGTCACTATCGTCGTCATTACCATCATCATTATTAACATCATCATCGACAGTGGTAAGAGTAACAACAGCGGCGGCATCATCATCGTCCCCATTACAGTTGAAACTTGTGGCATCATCAATCGATCACAGATCTTATCAGGCAACCTTGCAAATGGGAACTAATTCAGGAGCAACAACTGGCATCAATAACAAACCGGGAACAGGAACCGGTGGTGGAGTTGTTGTTGGCGGTGGTACAGGTGACGATGGCAATGGGGGTGGTGGCCAAAATAACCAACAAACAACCCCGCAGTATACGATACCGGGAATACTGCATTTCATAGAGCATGAGTGGGCACGTTTCGAACTAGAGAGATCGCAATGGGATGTAGACAGAGCTGAACTGCAGGTGAGTTTGACTACATACTTCTATTAGGTATACACATATGTATATATATTTTTTTGCCATGCGAATCTTGGTGCAGCGCTATAGATTCTCCAACATCTCCACTCCTTATGTTGGTGGTGATATTAAAATTTATTGTGGCGATTTCTGGTCGAACTTGTTTAGCGACAGACAAAAGAGACAAGTGGCTATGAGCTCTGTAGCTGTGGGGACAAGTTTACGTCCCACATGTAAGTTTTATTCGCGCGTTTGCGTTTACATTTATGAAAACTTAGAGACGTTGTATTGGTTGAGAGAGTTCGAGTGTCTGGTGGCGGTTAGTAAATATTATTAATAGATAAGAGGGAAGGAAGAAGAAAACAAGTTCGATATGAATTGATTTGAGGTGTAATGACTTTGCTCATAAATCTTCATATCGTACGATAAGTTAAGGTCGTCATACTGATGATAATTAAGCTAATTACGAGAAGGTTTATTGGAGAGATAGTGGATATAGGTACAATCATGGGCTGTTGTTGGATGGTATTCTCGGAGAAAGTTACTAAATGTTGGTCTTGCGTCGGTTGTCTGGCGAAACAAGCTTCCTCGCGAAAAACGTGACTGGTCATTTCACAAGTCCCTAAAGACGGTATTGTTTTAGCTACACAAACAATCTTGGTATGCTCTAGATGCATTATTTCATTGACCAACAGCTAATGTTCAGCAACTTTTGGTACAACACAAACCAGAGATATGAGAACCTTGCGCATAAAATATCCTTGGTGTGTAGACTTACACTCGGCATTCCATATGCCCCTGGTTTCCGGCAGATCCTAAGTTGGGTAAGGAAAGAAGTAAAAAACCAGCAAAGTTTTAGGTTCTGCAGCCTTTGTGGAGAGCGATAGAGAAATCAACGTTGGGTTTCTGCATCTTTGGTGAGGGCTCTTATTGACAACTGTGGGTGGCATGAGTCCAGGATATAGCCAGACATTCCAGCTGTCTTAGCAAAAGAGACTGCAGACATCTAATTGAGGGTCTCTTTGCTAAGCCAAACCTGCAACGAGATGGTGTCAACACTGTGAAATACTTCCCAGGTGATGGTCCTGTCTTGTTTGTATCAAATGTCACATTTGAGTCTTATGTGAGTGAAAGTAATCGAACAAACTATGTACATTAAAAGGGTTGTACCTGCTGCTAGTGTAATGATAATGCTTGTCGGTCTAATGGCTCCAGCGTTGTTGCATGCATACATACGTCTATTCAACGACTTTTAATACCGTGGTCAATTAAATGACTCATTGAAGCAAAATTGACCTTCCACCCCACTTTTGAAAACAGCAACTGTCTGCTGTGACTAATAACTCTCCCCCGTCGATTTGCATCACCAAACAACAGGTCTTTAGCTTACAACACATCGCTAACAAAGGAAATTCGCGGTGAAACCATATCTGAAATCTTTTGCATTATAAGTCGTCAACCACCCGATATTTGTCCCCAAAATTAAGTTACAAAAAAGACGTAGGAAATGCCCATAAGTCTCGGTCAAAAAGCCATTGTGACATTTTCATAATATGTAGAGCGGTACACAAAAATATTCACGCTTGTGTAAAATTATTTTTTCCAAGGTAACTGACCCGTCAATTAAAATTATGAATACCATTCCGCATATATGTACACAGATGGACACGGAATTTTAGTTTAGCCCCAGCAACGCTAGACAAACTAACAATGGGAGGTCCAACCGTCACTTCAAAGTGGCTGTCATTATTAAAACATGCTTTGTGTTGTCATCGAGCAAATATATCTTACTTTCTGTTTGCAGGCACGTCATCGTACGTCATTGAGCGCGGCAAAATGCCTTACACCCCCGAGGTGGTCTTCCGCAGTTTTTTTTTTTTTTTTTCTCAAAAGAAATTCTTTCGAACTCTACTCTGTAATTTTTCATTTTCTTTTTAAATTTTTTTTTTATTTTCTTCTAACCTACACCGATGACGCATACCCTAAATGAGCCAATTGTGAGGTTTATCGATCTTGGTTTCTTTTTTTTTTCTTTTCTTTATTTTCTGTGTGAAATTATGTAAATTTCTCACTGTTTCCTCGTCAAACATTTGAACACGGTATACAAATGGCAAAAAAAAAGGCAACACAGCGGGAAATAGGAAGAAAGAAAAAAACGGACACCTTTTACCGCCCGCACTCCGAAAGGTAAACATATTTTTTCGATGAAAAAGATATGACTGGTTCTGGCGTAGGTCGGTGGGTGGGTTTGTGATGCTTCCTTCAATGGCTGCTCATTTGCGTGAAACGAGGCATTCGAGGACATATATCTTTAATCGGTTTTCCCGCTTAAGGTCAAGGATTATTTGATCCTAAAGCGGTTTTTAATGGATTTTTCATGGAAAATTCCAACTGATTCTTTAAATTTCTTTTCTTTTTTGTTAATGTTGTTGATATTGTCATTCTAACGTACATAACTCACGTTGTATGGCATTGTAAACCGGGATAGATCTGTGCTTCAACTCAACCAACAAGTTTCTTTGGTCAGCGCGATCCGATCACACCTACAATTTTACGCATTAAGAGTCAGTTAAGGTTCTTTTCTACTTGTGTGGCATATCTCCGGATGGATTCGTTCTACTTCGCTGATGTCCATTGGTTCTACTAGACCAGACTGAATAGTTCAAAAACAGAACCGTAAATCACTTGAAAAACTTTTCTTCCGGAACAACCAAGTTTATGCTTCTACGTTCTTTTGTTCGTGAGTGGTCTTTGCTACTTAATTTTTAACCCCAAGTATGCAGTAAGACTTCTGCACTGGTGTCAGAGCTACACTCTATCAAGTGTGATATGCGATATTGTGCCAGCGCTAAAGGGGTTATGAATACATACCCTTACGCAGCTATTCACACAGGGCTAGTGTTGGTATAGTGATTTTGAAACTCAGGTGGTATTAGGTTTCAGTCTTTTGCTCCGAGGGTGGTATCTAGAATGACTGGGGAGAAATATTGGCATTGCTCATAATTCACAATATTTCTTTTCGAACATCCCGATGTCATTATCCCTCACTACTCAGTACGATCAACACTTTCAAGTCATATGACCACCCTACTGCCAGTGCTATGCCTATGCAGTAGAGTTGACGTCACCTTTTTTTTTTTGCAGTAGATCGATTTTTTATTTGTTGACATCGGGAATGGAACCTGGAACCTTCAGCGTGACAAGCGATGATGCAACCACTACACCATTGCCACACTGATTTGATACGAAGTATAGGTTGGTAGAAAGATGTTATGTATCGGGCTGAACTGCAACCTTTAGTTTAGAGATCTATCGTGCTCCCGAAATCTCGTGTTAGTCGATGAGATTTTTGAGGTATAGCAATGCCTTCAGTCCAATTTCTTAACGAATCGGAGTATGGTATTTCACGATAGTAATTCAGTTTCTGAAAGCTGATATGGTCCAGGTGTATTATTCTTGTGTGAATTATTCCTTCATAATCCTTAAAGAATTGTACGTCTGCGGATGCGATGACTTCTACGTTCGATGATAACCTCTGGACCTCCGTGTCAAACTTTGTGCTTAATAAACTGAAAAAGGGCACAGCGAGCCAGACTTGTTGAACACGGTAGATAATCAGTTGCAATTCATGAGTCCTAATCATTGCAACCACCGAACTGTGAGAGACGGTGCGTTGTCTTTATGGAACAGCACTTACTTCTTCTTCAAATGCAGACGTTGTTTTGCAATTTCTGCTTTCAGCTTATCAAGTAAATAATGAAGCGTATAGGACACCCCCGTTATTGCCATGCCTTTTTCAAAATAGTCGATGAACAAAATTCCTTCATAAAACCGTCGCCATCGCCGATGAAGTCGTCTTTGTCTTCTTCGACAAAGTGGACCCTTCGCAGTCTACTGTTTTCACTGTTTTTTTTTGTCCAAAGAGTGGATTCGTCTTGTCTTGAACGATAATTATCATCAATCAAACGAATGTGACCAACAGCTACCCATATTTTCACGGTGGCAGATGATGGAGCAGAGTCCCCGTAAACAACGTTCAACTCGGCTTTAGTACGGCACGATATTCCATTTTTGCCATTTTAACAGAAACACTCACATAGTTTTTCTTTTTATCACACTTGTTACTCCAATGCATGCTGGCTTTTGCCTGTTTATCATGGCGTTCAAGTAAATGCCTTTGCCAGCGACCTGCCATTGAAACAGGCTTCTACATTGATCCTACGATATCTGTATACACCCTAATGGTGGCCTTTTACAAATATTTTTTACATTTGCGATGTAAAATGAAATATTTTTCGTATATACATAAAAAGTGATGTAATTTCTTCCACAAAAGCTTATGTCGACGTAAAATTATAAAAACAATTAAAATCAACAAATTGTTATCGCTCTGATAAATTGCATTTCCCCTCCAAAGTAGGTAAGCATTAAGCAAACTACTGCCTCGCATCAATTTGTAGTACAACATGCAATCTAACTACGAGTTACCTAGTCTGTAGCACTTTGTTAGTATAATTACCCCATTAGAAGGTTTATTATAATAATGGGCAGCATAATGAGAGTGTACTACATCAAAAAGAGCCCCTAAACCGGCCACCCACTGGCCTAGTTAAACACAGAAAATTCTTTGGCATGTCACTTCCCGTTTGCCTGTATTTAAGGAGCGTGCACATAATCATTCATTAACTGCGATTGCGCAACACCTTCCATAAAAGAGAATCCGTCCATTTATCGGAGTAACGTGGTAGTTGCTGCTGGAGCAAGTGCAAGTACGTGCCTTCACGCTAATTTGTTCAACATTGCTTGCTGCCATTGTTTCGCTTCCGTCATTCCGCTTTAAAACTCATCTTTATTCATAATTCCCATGCACTCCCATTTTTCTTTCATTGTCGTGTTATCGTTTAATTTTAAATGTTAATTTTGTTTTATATATTTTCTTTCTCCTCCTCTCTCTCTCTTTCTCTCACTGGCTGGAATAAATTTCCTCTATTTAAATAAATTCTTTTTGTTTGTTTCATTGCAAATTTTTTTTTGTTTCCGCGTTAATTACCTTGACCGATAAAGTTCCCAATCTACATACATTTAATACATATTTTATTACATAATTCACTGCGGAATTAAAATGAATCACAAAAGGCTACAGAAGAAAGAAAATGTTTATTATGTGTTCACTGATGATGTATTTTATAAGTTTTTTTCTTTCTCTACAATATATTGGGGGCAGGCAGTGTGGACAGATTTAATTAGGTTTTTAATTTGTTTAGTTCGAATCGATTGACAAAAGATAGTTGTCCAATAATAGAAAGAAAGATTGAATAGATAAATCTATTTGAAAAAGAAGAAAAAAAAGTAGGGAGCTGCAGGAAGTAAGATAGTCTTCAGGGAGAAAAAAAATCAAAGTTTGCTATTGTTGTTGAATAGTTATAAGCGATATTTAAAAAAAAAAAAAAACCAATTAGTCATGGCGTTTGAGTTATAAATTTAAATCTTCTCTGTGTTACGAGGGCTGTCTGATAAGTCAGTGACTTTTGAATAAAATAAATTAACATTATTTTTCACCATTTATAGTTTCTTTTTAGTTGGATACAGTTTGCCCAACGGTAAAGGACTTTCAATAAATAAAATGTCTCGAACTCTTCAAGGTAGGCGTTTGTTACAGTGATGACACTCTCGTTTGATGTCTTTTTTTTCTCATACATGTTTGGAAATAGAAAAAAGTCACAAGGAGGCCTAATCTAGAGAATAGGGCGTTATGAGGAAGCAGTTCGTATTCGAGAAGTTGAGCTATGGCCATTGCAGACGTGAGAATTGGTGGAAACTTGTTTCTTCCTCCAGTAAACTCATTGATCGCTTTTCCCTTTTCCAGTAAGTTAAAGAAGACTATGCCACACTATAGCCATGACCTTCTCAGTCGATTGAACCGGAACACACTTTCCAGGAGAAATCTACTTTCTGGAGTGTAATGATGGATCTATGTTTCATCAACGGTTACATAATGCCGGAAAAAGTCACTTGAATTGCGCTTGATCATCTGCAAACACACCTTCAAAGTGGTCGCTCGGTTCAGTTTTTTGGTCTACTTTGAGCAAACTCGTCGATAGCTTTCATAAACCCAAATATTCGTGCAAGATATTTTAGACAAGTTCATTTGAGATGTTTACAATTTTAGCTTTTTCGCGAACCTTCACTCGAAAGTTGTCTAACAAAAAATCATACATTTTATTGACCATTTCTCCAGTTGTGACCTCATTTGGACGTGATGCGCTCTGCACCAAACGTGCTTGTGCGACCACAACGAAACTCAGTGAACCACTTCATGCGATGGAGCAAAGTCGGCGTTGTACTTTTCTTTTCTTTTTTATTTGATTCGGTTTCTGTATTGGTTTTTCCACGCAAAAAAAGAATGCTTTATCAGCACACGAAATTCACGTTTTCCCATTTAAGCAATAAAATCACAAATCTTTCAGACGCTGTTGAAAATATTCCATTAACAGAACGACTTGAAGCCCTTTGTGTTTATCTAAATAACATGTCCGTCAGTCTCAGAAGTTTAATTATGAAACCAAGTTTTATCGACAGTTATGAATCCATGGAAAAGATTAGACATGTTTCGCGAAATGGCTTCAATAGGGCCTGAGAAATGCTCACTTGAAATGAGCAAGCGCGGCGCAAAACGCGCAGAAATTGTAACATGCTCAATTCTACATGTTAAATATGATGAGTACGACCACGTACTGAGAAAGGTTGACACAAACAATTGTCAAACAAACACTACTAGAATGGTTTTGATGAGTGACGCAGCTATTGGGATAATAGAACACCAGTTCTTTACATTGCAGAATACCAGTTCCACTAGAATACTTGACATCCATCGTCTAGGCAGAGGTCTATGCAATAGGACTATGTGCTAAGTAAAGCCAACATAAACTGACAGTCAAGTTGCTATAAAAGCCCTCTACTCTTTTATTTTAAATCTAAGTTTGTCTGGAACGTTTTTCGTTGGTCCTTGTTTCATAACGAATAAGTATATACATTATGTAAAGTGATTACTTTTATTGATAAGATGTCTTATGAATTGTTAAGTTGCCATGATGTATTATAGATTGTAAAAGTGCCACAATTGGTTTATGGACAGATGGCAGATATTATCCGGCTTAAACATCAATCACACGAAAGTGTCGATAAGTTTTAAGGTCTTGAAGGCCAATTTCAATGCCTTATACCGGCTACTCTTGTAAATTTGTTTGAATAGTTCGCTGATGCTATCTTTTCTGACCTCTGTCGTTGTTCTATCAAGGTCTTGAATTGGTTTTGTCAATGTAATTATAATATGTATGTATTTCTCCAGTTCAATCTTTCTAAAAAGCGAGCACTGCTGTCTCAACCATGTTTCCAATGCCCGTTGATAGTGTGCCTTAAGTCGTATTCAATTTTAAGGGAAATCAATGGAGATAACGCCTCTTAAAACAATTAAGAATTATGAAAATTTCCGCCAGAAGAATAGCACATTGCTTATTCTCAGAAATCGTTCCGAAGAAGCATCCAGTGGCATTCTTGCACACTTCCCCTTATCAGCTAGAGGAATAAAACGTCCTTAACTGCAAAATTCAATCAACCACGTAACGAGAAAAATAAAATGATGTCCTTTTTCATTCAAGAACGCTCCAGATTACATTCAAATCACGTAGTTAAAACACCTTCGAATCCCACATAAGCCTCTGGAGAACAATTCTGTGGATATGAAATGAGGTACATATATACCAAGTGAGATTCGAGATACGGAGTTAAATTCAATTCAGATTGGGATTGGATTTAACCCCAGGCTTTCACACTCCAAATGTCTTTTTGTATTTTGTTAACGTTGCTAAACCCATACAACAAGCAAGCACTTGTTTCCTCACATAAATATCATCCAAATACAACATCATGAGTGGCGGAAGAGCTGACACTTCAATTTTCCTCTTATGTTACCTATTTATCAATCCGTTATCAGCGAACGCCATCACCATCTTCATCTGGTTCCGTCTGATTTTCTGATTGCATATTGCGATTGTCTTTAATTGCTTTCTCATGCCCATACGCTCTGTTTGTACGTTTTATTGATTTTATTGCTTCCTATGAGCACGAACGGGACAAAGAGGAAGTGATTTTCTAACATTTATTGCAGTTCGCAAAAATGCGTGTCATCATCGTCTGTAAAGCAATATTGTTTGTGGAGTTGTGCGAAGTAAAGTGCTCGAGGATGGAACTCCAAATAGATTTCATACACCACAACTTTAACGGTCATGCACTATTTAACCTGAATAGAAAGTTTTTTTTATTTTTATTTGTTTTTCACTTTAACCATTATATTCACTCAATTATTATGTGTGGTGAGTTCACTGAACTAAAAGGTTAGTGGTGTGTGCTGCGGTGGATATTGATCGAAAAAAAAAAGCGAAAGAGGAGAGAATATTGGAATTTCTTCTTAACAACTTCCTTTTGACGATGGTGCTTGAAACTTTTATTTTCTCTTTGTAAAGATTAAAACATGCTCCCTCCTCGAAACGTGGTAAGAATCGCTAATAAATTAACTTTGCAGAAGAGGAATAAAAATAAGAAAACTTGTTAATTTACTTGGAGTTGCAAACAAAAAATGGAGGAAGAAAGGAGGATATATAAATCTCAATTTCTAGGTCAAATAAAATAACACTCTCTCTGCTTTCCAACAGAATTGTTTCATTACGGGTAGAATATTGATCGCATCTGCGAAATGATTATATCACTGGTAGACATAGAAGGGAATTTAGAACATGTTGTGTCCATATGGAACACAAAATAAAGGGACATTTCTTAAAGTGTCTGTATGAGAAGAAAAATAGACAGAGTGGGCGCTATGAAGACGTGTGAAAACTTTCTGAGTCAACCATTATCGAAAGTGATGCGTTGTTTTTCAAAACACATTTGTGTCATACTCTGTGGCATTTGTAAGCCCAGTGTGCCATTATAAATTTTTGAAGTTGACTTCTACGTTTCTCTTTCGCAGACCGAGTGAGTGCTTCCTCTTCTGCTAGAGCGATTGCTTTATGAAACTGACTCATTCGGTAGCGCAATAGTTACGGCTGAGCCTAGCTAAATGCCTCCAAGTTGATTGAGGTACTCTTTTACTGTTGTTCTACTGCATTGTCCCCACAGGTTAGATTTGATGACTGCGGTCTCGGGTGTTGGTGTCTATTCGCTCTACATGTCCTAGTTATCTCAAACGTCGAATATGCAGTTTTTTGAGAAGGTCGATGTCAATGTACGGCTTGTATGATTCGTCGTTGAATCTCCTTTGAATCCCGTCAACGTAAACGGAACCAAATATCTTACTTACTTACTTAAAGGCGGCGCTACAGTCCGGGTGGACATGGGCCTCAACCAACAAGCGTCTCCAGCCAGCTCGATCTTTAGCTAGCTGCCTCCAGTTTCGCACGCTAAGTTGGTTGAGGTCCCCTTCAACTTGAGCGCGCCACCTGAGTCGCGGTCTTCCTCTACTGCGCTGTCCCTCGGGGGCGGATTCGAAGATTTTTCGGGCCGGAGCATTGATGTCCATCCGCTCTACATGACCCAGCCACCTCAGTCGTTGGACCTTCACTCTTCTGGCTAAGTCGATGTCGCTGTACAGCCCGTACAGTTCATCGTTGTATCTCCTCCTCCACTCACCGTCTATGCAGACGGGACCGAAAATCACCCGAAGAATTTTCCTCTCGAAACAGCCAAGAGCACCCTCATCCACTTTTGATAAAGTCCATGCCTCTGCGGAAATATCTTACGAAACATTTTTTTGTTGTTAAAAATGACTAAGAATATCTTCACCTGCTTTCGATAGAGCTCTAAAGTAATAGAAAAGGGTTGGGATAATATAAATTTTTCTTAGTTTCTGTTGTTCAGGCCTTACTTCTCAGCGATTGGTAAAAGTTCAATTTCTGATTAGATGTTATCAGAAGTGAAAGCAGCAACAAAGACAGTTCCGGACGTACTGTTCGATTCGAGATGTCTCTTAATTAATGACAGCAAACGCTTAACTTTGCATTTGTTCACCAACAAAACCTATTTTGACCGCTATTGCTTCAATATTCGCGCACGCACAGGTGACAGCCAGGTGTCAATATTGTCGGTGTACGCAAGTAACTACAAGACTTAAAAAAGTGAACCACTGGTGTTGGCTTGTGAGCTACGCTCAAGTTTGGTGTTAAAGAAGTCACATAGCTGAATATTAAATCAGAAACTAAAGATTAGACAGTAAATTTACGGAGACTATGGCGTTGATACATATGAAGAACATACAACATTTTTAAATAACATTTTCTTGAGTCACTCTAAGATTTTTGTTTTCTTATATTTTTCTTTCAGGCTCGCATATCGATGCTACTTGGCGAAAGAAAAGGCCTCGAAAGCCTCAAATCTGATTTGATACGACGAATTAAAATGTTAGAATACGCCCTTAGGCAAGAGCGCGTGAAATTTCATCGTCTCAAATATGGCACCGATCCGCCCCAACTGATGAACGAACTGAAACCGCCAACCGATGAGACGGGAATTGGCAACGAAGTCGCACCCGACTCTGAGGTACCCTACAGTTCGGTCTCGAATACAACCTGGCGGCAAGGCCGACAAATGCTCCGACAATATTTACAAGAGATTGGTTACACAGACAACATAATTGATGTTCGCTCGAATCGCGTTCGTTCACTGTTAGGCCTAAACAATAATTCCGAACAAGAAGAGAACGTTAGTCCCAATGTAAATGGGAATGAAAACAACAAACGAGCCTCCGAATCAGAAGGTAAGCCGTTCGCCGGTATAAGCTAATTATTTTAACGTTTTATTCAAAAGAAAAAGTATTCTTTAACATTAAAGGACGACGAACACCAGCTAAAAAGGCACAACAAATGAACGATGCCATGATGCTGGAGACCGAAGCAGCCGTAATGGCTAACTTCGAGTTCTTGGCCCAAACAGAAATGTCTGACGACGATGAAATAAACGACGATCTCGAGATGATGGCTGTCGATAACGATGAATCTGATGTAAAGACAACAAAACGAAACAAGGGCAAGGACATGATAACGACTGAAGGTAAAGCTTGCAAACAAAACTGATCTATGTCTAACCCAAAACTCTATATATATAGACCTTTGCAAAATCAATAAATTTGCTAAATGTATATTTATTTCATTAAAATTTGCAAAAAAAAAAACACCAAAACTATATGTATCCAAAAATCTATTCTGCTGTAGCCATGTACTAAAGAAAAATCAAATTAATAATCACTATTAACACACGACCAAAACACTGAGCGTTTTTATTTTCCTTTCAAACTAAAAAAAAAAAAACGAATTAAAAGAAAAGAAAAACTCACAAACTAAACTGTAATTGCTTTGCTTTTGTGCTTCTTCCACTCGATTACATTACATTTTCCTGTATCATATTTTGTTCTTTCGACCGCTATGTGCTTAATTCTTTTAGTTTAACTTTATGTCGTCCTCTCTTGTCTTTATTTTGTGAATTGCTTAATGCTTAATGAAATGAACGAGCCAAGTGAAACTTAAAAAAAATGCAATAGAATGCTTTTTTTATTTTTTTTTTTATCACACAATCGATTGGTGGTGTCCATTAGGAAGATAACATGATACTCTTTTTTTTTATGACTTTTAAATACGTATGTGTGTGTTATTGCTTTTATAATTGACCGCGCGCTCGTTGAAAGAGGCTTAATAATATGTTCTACAAAAATGAAATGGTAGTTTGTAAAGTATTTGTGACGCACATGGTTTAATTATTTATGTTGTTGATAATTTTGGGTGTCCTTAAAATAGGACAATCAAACTATGATTGTGTGTTTCTTTTTTCTTTTTTTTTCTCTCTCTCTTTTGCTCAATTGATTTTACTTTGTGAAGTCAAATTAATTGTCTACTTTAATGGATACAAAGTGTATATTCTGTAAAAGGCTTGTAACAAAATTACTTACATGTGTTTCATTAGATCTAAGTTGAAAGTAGGCAGAGCATATACAACCTGACACAAACTGACATCAAAGTGTGGTAATATTAGTTGTTTGTATACTAGATTCTTTATTCATACGTAGAATATATTTTAAAGTATGAACTCTGTTGAATACGCGACAACACGTTTGTCTTTGATATGTATGCTTCTTTGGAAATTTATTGGTCCTTTTTTTTGAATATTTATATGGATTTCGCTTAGTTTTCTCAAGCTGTACTTATATTTATCCAAATATCGGCTTCCTACTCATCAGTCGGTGACCAGCTTACTTTTCCCTTCATAGTCTCACTCACTATTTATTATTATTATTAGTTACTTTCTGTGACTACTCTCTCTGTGTTACTCCAGTCGAGACATTATGAATGTCCTCCGGTGTTAGAAGTTTCTTGTGGAGAAAGCGTTTCCTGGCTCTGGTCGTACTCACTAAGTTGGTTGACTTTTCGGGTGACAAACGAAATGATCAAGGGTTTATTTTTCATTTATATTTCCGCAATTGCGGAAATGAGTGTTAAATGAGATACATCCGTTAAATAGTTCATAGCTAAATAAAATTCCTCGTTAACGTGGTGCTGTCTTCGCTTCTGTTTTATTTGCAGACTCCTTTAAATGGTTTTTATCACATCCGTCTCTGCTATTTTACCTAAAACAGAGTTCGCCTTTCGCGCATAACTTTATCCTTAGCTCATTGGCCTAAATTAGTACGGTGAATAAATCGTCAGCACGAATAACTTTATGGCTTGTTGTGAAGCTATGGTTTGACTACCGAATCTAAGCGTGATTGCTTTGCTGCTGCTAATTAACTCTGCTGGGTTACTGACAAAGTAATTATTCACATTTTTCTTACGAGCTATCACTTGTTGACTTGCCTTGTGCATTCATTGTCCAAGTTATCAAGTATTAGTGTGTAGTGAGTTTTTTCTTACATCACGCGAAAAAGTGTGCGAACTTGTTTACTTCAGCCATAAGAATGTGTTTGCGTCTCAACCAAGTAACGCTCCAAATCAGCATTTTTCACACCTGATTGGTTAAATACCTAGGTTTTGAGGTTTTACGATGTAAGAATAAGGTTCATGAGCATAGAGTTCTAAGCATCACCCATATATCAGTTTCAGTTTTGTAAAAATCGAATGTCAAGCAATGCAAACTGCCTAAACAAAGAAAAAAAAATTGAGACAACTTTGTCGTCTACACGTGGCTGTTGATTGTTTTCTCATTCCATGAATATCTTCACCCAATTCTAAAGGCCTGCGGGAATAAATCAATTTCCCCTTTGTATACATTTTCGAAAATTATTTCGATATAACTTCGATACCCTTTAGCTTAAAAATTGCGTTGATCGAATGAATGATTCGGAAGTCCTACCTCAATTTACACACTCCTTTACAGGTTGCTTTAAAAGTTGACCTACACATGATGGGATGTACAATTTCCATTTGTAATCTTAGCTTAGTATAGTATAGTGCCAAATTTATATACGTATTTTGCTTAAAACAGTGTTAAGTACTTTGTCGGACATGCTCAATTCCAATGCATACAACAATTTACAAACACATCAACTTGCTTATAAAACTTCAAACAATCCCCTCATCATTCGAAATAAAAATTTCATAACTTGCCTAACTTTTTCTTTTTTTTTTTTCAAAACAAAACAATTTTACAACAATTTTCATTTAAACCTTATTTGCTGAAGTTTCTTTAGTGCATCGCTTGAAACGAAAACGCGCATCGAATTAATATCCGAAGCGGATGATGCGAAAGTTAACATTGATCAAATCCGAATTGGCTTCTTTTCTTGTTTTCTGTTTTGAAAGATGACGCATTTGCATTACTTTTATTTTTCTTTTGGTTTATATTTTCGGTTCTACTTATGATTTATTCTTGTTATTTTGTTTTTCTCTCATTTTTATTTCTAAGATCTTGATGCCGAGGTTGGGGAGCAGATTCTGAATGATATAAATCTATTAACTGAAGGTGCTTACATATACAAAATAAAAAAATAGAAAAAATGAACGCAATAAGTATTTGTAGATACAAAAGTAAAGTAAACAAAAAAAAAAAAAAAACATAGAAACCATAGAATTACCTTCTTATTTTTTATAGAGATAGTAGTGCATGCAAATGAATGACATTTTATACATACATTATATTCAGAATTTTATTTTGACATTTTCATTACCCTTTTTGTGTGTGTGTGTGCTTTTTTTGTTTGAAGGATACGCCAATACGGACTCTACACGACGCAATCTTATTGCCGGAGATGAAGAAGTCGACGCTTCGCTGGGGCTTGGCGAATTGGCACAACTCACAGTTAATAACGAGGCAGAGAGCAACTACGATGTGGCCAATGCGAAAGAGAGTGGCTATCGGAAAACCTGGAATGCAAAATACACCCTTCGATCACACTTTGATGGAGTACGTGCATTGATTTTCCATCCAGAAGAACCCGTATTGATCACCGCCTCCGAAGATCACACTCTCAAGCTGTGGAACCTGCAGAAAACTGTACAAGCCAAAAAATCTGCTAGTCTCGATGTGGAGCCATTGTACACATTTCGCGCCCACACCGGTCCCGTGCTTTGCCTCGGTATGTCGGCAAATGGTGACACATGTTATTCAGGAGGCCTTGATGGCAAAATTGAATGCTGGAAACTGCCAAGTTCGAATATCGATCCGTATGATTGTTACGATCCACAAGTGCATGCGGCCAGTTTGGATGGCCATACAGACGCTGTTTGGGGTCTGACCACACACCAGGGTCACATTGTGTCATGTTCAGCGGACAGCACGGTGAAACTATGGTCGCCTAAGTCTAAGGAGCCACTTCTTAAGACATATGCATCAGAAGCAGAGGGAATTCCCAGCTCTGTGGACTTTGTTCGCAATGAAGTCGATCACATTGTGGTGGCCTATCAGAGTGCCCATTGCATCATCTATGACACCGAGTCGGGTAAACAGATCATCAAATTGGAGGCTGCCACCGAAATGTCTGGCAATACCGGTAAATTTATTAACAAAGTGGTCAGCCATCCGACGCTTCCAATTACGATAACAGCACACGAAGATCGTCACATTCGTTTCTGGGACAACACAACCGGTACACTGGTGCATTCGATGGTTGCCCATTTAGAGCCGGTCACCAGTTTGGCCATTGATTCACATGGATTATATTTGCTGTCCGGATCGCATGACTGCTCGATACGCCTGTGGAATCTAGACAACAAGACATGTGTGCAGGAGATCACAGCGCACCGCAAAAAGTTCGACGAGAGCATATTTGACGTGGCCTTCCATGCCACGAAACCGTACATAGCGAGCGCCGGGGCGGATGGCCTAGCCAAGGTATTCGTCTAGGAAGCATTTTTTTTTTTTTTTTTTACAATTATACATATTATATATATAAATATTAATTATACTATAAAACTATGTTATGGAAAAACAGAAACAGAAACCCATCAGAAACAAAGGAAGCAAATTAATTAGTTATTTTTAGATTTAACAAAAGCATCTATATTATAATAATTATACAGTAAAAAAAAACAAAAACATAAATAAAATTAAAATCATATTAAATTATAAACAAATTTAAAGTAATAATGTAAAAAAAAACAAAAAAACAATAAAACGATGATGATGATAATGAAAAAAGAAAAGCAAAAAATAAAATTATGTTGGAACAAACAAATTAATTTACTAGATGGTATAAAGTAGTTGCACAGCATTTGGAATCACATGCGAGATTATAATAGTAGTAATTACTAGTGGAAGAAATTAGAAAGAAAAAGAACGCGAAGCGCTTGATATGTATGTAATCGAAACAATTCTCTTTACTTTGAGTTTCTGTAATTTTTGTTTTTATGAAAATAATAACCGAAGTTATACAAATTTTGAGAGCAATTAGTGTATGAGTCTTGACTGCAGTCAATCAAAGTCAGTCTGGTATGAGACGAGAATTATTAAAATTCGAATGTTATTCACGATTTTTTTTTATCTTAAAAGTTAAAAGACGAGCAAAGGCACATCCAGTTGAACAGCTGCAAAATAATATATTAAACAACTAAAATAACGTACAGTTTATTGAAACTGTCTAAATAAACATGACTATGTGTATATTTTAAACCAGTTAATTCAACGTTAAACCTTCAATAAAGCAATACGTAGAAGTTCGTAAAAAAATAAGAAAAAAAATTAAAAAATTAAAAAATCGTGTATTTAATTAAAACAAACGCCAGGCGGCACTTTACAGATTTAATTTTTTGTCTACAGGCTACCACATGTCATTAGTTTCTTGCTTGGTCGATGAAATTCATTTGCCTTGTTACCGATACAGTCCGAGCTGGACCCGGACCTCAACCAACTAACCTCTTATTAAGATAGTTTGATGGTCATTTGTATCGCTTTATTTTTTTCTTGTCTATAGAGGATTCGAAGACTCCGTGGACGAATATTTATTTGTGTTCTTACTTTACATTGATTATAGTAATAAAAGGGCAGTAACAAACAATATCCTTTGAAATGCGCACTCTTACTTTTTGTTTATTTACTCAATTTTGCTAGATCGTGGAGCGTAGTAATCTTGTGATAAGTCTTTTGTGAGTCTTTAACTACATTTACCATCATTACTGAATAGAATTGGTTGCAGTCTCCTAGCAATTGTAGGCAAATACCGCCATAACTCAAAACCTAAATTTCTCAGGAGACGCATTGCAAGTTTACAATTGTCAACAATTTTGTTAGGATTTCCCTTATGAAAACAGATAGCTTGCATAGTGGAACATGTGCTCTCTCTTGCCCAATTTTTGAAGCTAAGAAATAAAATTCTACAGGGTAAAAGATCACCTTATTAACATAACTTCTACATCAATAACTGTTAATTCGTGAATTTTGAGTTATGACGGTCTTGTAGCAAATCAGCGATATAATGGCGCCACACTCTGGGATATCAACCTTGAGCCTCTCCAGTCAGCAAACTGTTATTAGCTAACAGTCTCAAATTTGGCACACCAAATTGATTGGGATTCTTTTGCTCTTCATCAACTGAACCGACCATCCGGTGTGGAATCGAAGACTTTTTGGGCTAGAGCGCTAATGTTAATTTCCTCTGTATTTGGCACAATAGAGAGATAGAGAATTCCAACGAGGAACTGGAACAGATTTAAACCTCAACAAATACACCAAACGTTTTTCGCGGCACCACCTCTCGGCAGTTAATGTCAAACTTACGGAGTATAATCTGTCACGAAAAAGCTTCAGACTCGGCGCCTTCCATTTGTGCGAAGAATGTAGCAATTATCTTGAAAAGTAAGAGTACAATTGTGTGTTGCATGTGCATATGTGTTCCAATGTATCATTCTCCTCAATGCGAAATCTGCATTCAGTTTCCTAAACAAGGTTCATCTTTCCTTAGGCGGAGAGGAAACTTACCAGCATTTGGATATATTTTTGTATTGTATTAGATGGTGTTTCTATGTTAAAGTATAAACAAATTGGAATTTTCCTGATAGTATGTAGAGATTCTGCTCTTCTTGTTCTACTTTGGATAAAAACAGAACATAATCACAATTTTGCTAGTTATACCCGTATGTATAAAAGTATGTGGCGTCTTTGGCATTTCTGTTGTTGGCAGAATTAACAGCAAATTTCAACCAAACAATAATTGTCTTAACTATTATCTACTCTAGCCAAGGTGCCAAAACTGAGAATACTTATTCGTTTACAACATATTTTTCATCACACACTGGCTTATGACTAGACTAATTTTTCGCCGCTGTATATTTTATATTCTCTATAAGAGAAAATACCAGTGACTGCACGCTTTGCACTTTGCTTTGGATAAATAAATTAAGAAATTTGAACTTAAAAAAAGAATCCCAGTGTCAATGCAGTTTATTGTACAATTTTCTTTTATCAAAATTAAACAATTGCTCGATTACAATCATATCAAAAAAATGACACAAAACTTATATTTATTTGAAAAAAGAAATAATAATAAATAAATAAACAGACTTTACAGATTTAAGGTCTTAGCATTACATACGATATTAAATAAAAGAAAGAAACACAACAAAATAGAATATATGTAAATTTAGGAGAAATAAAACAAAATAAAAATAAAAAGCATTACATATTGATTATTTCTATATGTTTAATCTTATATTGCTTCTACTGATATTATTAAATTACTCCTTTCCTTTCCACACTGTCTGCTTGATAAAATAAAAAATAAAAAAAAACAAAAAGAATCGAAAATCTGTGCAAGATACGTCGCAATGATCTATTTTTTTTCTTGTTTAATTGAAATTTCTTTTATATATTTTATTTAAAACAAGAAAAACAAATTGTATTCTAGTTTTACACAACTTGTAGCTTTTATTTTCATTACCATATGATTTATCATTTTAAATTATTAAATGAAAAAAAAAAACAAAATAAAGTATGTATATGATTATAGTAGGGTTTATATAAACAATTAAAAAACAAAGAATGAAAAAAATTAAATGAAAATATTTATAAACAAACAAACAACATCCACAAATAAGAAACAAAAAAAAAAACAAAAAACAAAAAAATGTAGTAACGAACAATGGAATATAATGTTATTTAATAATCCATGATATATTACATTATATACATATATGAATTCCCATTTTTACAAAATAATAATAATAATAAAAAAGAACAAGAAACAAATAAAAGTTGACGATTAGTAAAAAAAAAGATATAAAATAACAACAAACAAAAAAATAGCATTATTAAAGATCAACTTGAAATATGAGAATTAATAAACATTTTTAAGTAATAATATTTTTAACTATAAGGACCTATTATTACAGTTATTATTATTATTATTATGAAATGAAAACCATTAAAGAAACAGAATTAAAACTGAAAAAAAAATCGACATAATGATTACATGGTTTTTAATACATAGAACTACGATGCAAAAACAAAACAAAAATAAAATATAATGCATATATGTAGATATTTACATAACGTCGTATATACACATAGATACGTTTTCATTTAGTTCTCTTGTTTCATTTATTATAATTATTAGATTTTTCTTTTTTGTATTTTTATGTAAATTATAGAAGGAGAAAAAAAAATATTTTATTTCGAAAATTTAAATTGTTAACTGTCTTTCATTTTGTTGGAATTTTGATTTCTACACTTGAGGATACAATTAACCGCCCATTAGTGAAATTTCAAACACAGGTTATTTTTTTTTTATAAGTACTGTTTCGATTTTTATTGCTAGTTAGTTGTTAAAAAATTAATATCCGACTTTTGTCAGCCCAGATTCTAGCAACATTCAAAGGAATGGATCTAAATTTTTTATTACCGACTCTGAATGGCGGATTGAGAAGCTTCACGTAATGAATGATACTACCGGAGGTTTGTCGTGGCCTGTCAAGAAGTGATGTCGTGAGAAAATTGTTAAGATTTGAATCCGTATCAGTTTGCTAAGCAGTCCAACTCACTAATGCATCGGGATGTTCGAAAGAAATTCTGTGAATTATAAGCAATGGCAACAGAACCAATAATTCTCCCCAGTCATTCTGGACACCACCCTCGGAGCAAAAAGACTGAAACCTAATACCACCATATTTTCCAAATCACTACACCAACACTAGTGCTGTGTGAATAGCATCATAAGGGTATTCAGAACACCTTTAGCGCTAGTGAATTATACAAAAAAAATAAGCCACGGCGACCACTACTGTGAAACATATTCGACAAAACGGCAGGCAATGACACACCTTTTATCAAAATAAGTCGTCAGTTGTAATCACAATAAAGAAAAAAATAAAATAATTATGTTGAGAGGTAGCTCCACTTTTTTGTATTCATATTTTAGTTATTATGTGATAAACGTACTAAACAAAACATACTGAACGGATTGGTGTAAGTGAGTTCCGATCATAAATTAAAAAAATTAGAGGAAGTGTTAATGAAAATGAAATTGAAGTGAAATGAAGCTCCTACAACATTCACGCCACAAACATCGATATGCTTTTAAAGAAATGATTGAGGAAAGTTGCAAGGATCACTGTTTGGTGTGTACAAAAATTTGACGTTTTTTACGCCAACTGCTTGGATCATTTTGGATTATTTACGAGAAAAACGTGCGTATGTTTACGGAGATAATAACGGTTCTTAGAACACATACATTTTAGGTGCCCAATTTGTTCAAAACTAAATTTTTAAGATATACACGATTTCATAACTCATAAGTAACACCAAAATTAACATACCTCATGTTATAAAGTCGTAAGCTCTAATCGGGTGTGAACAAAAAGCGTTTTATTTAGGAGATATTCGAAAACAATTGAAACGGTTCATAAAAAGTAACCTGTAGCTTTGATTTTAATTATTCATTAACTTCGGTGAAAGCTGTAATTACCATTATAATCGGATTAATTGGAATTTGAGTTAATACTTAGATTGGACGGTTTATTGTAACATTAAGTATTCATTTAGGTTTCGCTTTATATAAACTTATTTTGCAATTTATTTCTAATAATTTTTAGGTAAACATTTTGCTTCGTTAAAATACAAAACGGTTTGAAATTGTAGAACTGCAAGCTGAACACAATATCATTTAAAATCATATCTCCATCGTTAGTGCACTTAAATACGACTAAGAATAATAGAAGTTTTTTTTTTAAAATGCACATTCGCTCAACGGATTATGGAAATTTATGAATGTTGTGAAGTATTTCGTATTCGTATGGAATCCCGGATATGAATCCATGCATAGGACTATGGTCCCAAAGGAATTTCAGATTGTAAGGGACGCTGTACACATATATATTCATCCACTTCAACAATGGTTATGACTATTATCTCACAAAACAGGAAACGGTCATCAAATATGCATTTGGTTTGGCAGCACAAATAACCATGCCTTACAAATCACTCAACATCAAACCGATGCATTGTTAAACAGTAGATTGAAGAAGTACGAAGTAAAGATTATTGCAGTTGTATAGACAACTAGGTAATCCATAAATAGTATGTTTATGAAATAAAAAAGGATTGATTTATTGTTCACTTCTGGTAAGCCTCCCAGATTCCACTGAAGGAATGTCCACAGAGTGCTGATTTTTTGGCAGCCGAAGAGTGTTATGTCCCCTAATATGTCCATAATGTCACAATCCTAACAAAGGTCAATAGTAGTTGGACGTATTCTTTACAGAGTTGGTTGTGAGGATTTTGATCAGGACGACGCAGCCGAAGAGTCTTGTGTCCTCTAACATGTCAATAATGCCACAATTCTAAAAAAGGTCGATAGTATTTGGACGCATTCTTTATAGAGCTGTTTGTGACTTGGAGGATTTTGATCACTCGTGCTGTGTAAGTTTGGTCCGTTATGCGTAAGTATTTTGTTGTTGTTTTCTTTTTGCTGTTTTGCGACCATTATTTAGTTCAGGTTTAACTCTATTCTTGACAACTGGAGCTTTCGGCTCATTACGACAGTGATCGTCTTGTAATTCACATGTGTAGGTCTTACCTAAATAAACATATATGCAAATCACTGAAATCAAGCACTATCCCCTGACGTGAATGATTTCCCTGAATTTTGCCGCTTCTTTAATCAGGAACTACAAAACTGAACCTTAAATAGGACTGATAGGATAGATGTATTGTAGTTTTAAAAAAATATTTATTTTGAATGTAACCGATAGCAATTTCTATGATGAAGAACTTCCGCCGTCTATCTATTGTTTAGAGCGACATCTTCATATCAAACGTTTCTAATGCATATTTAACATGACGTTTGTGTTAAATGCCGTAGCCATTTGCATAGTTTTTCCTCTATATAGTGGATATCCGGTAAACTCCGAAGAGAAACATTTGACTTCCCAACAACATGTACAAATAATTCACAGTTAATTTAAATATTTTTTTTTATTTGAGTAGTTTTCTATTTCTAAATTGCTTAGAAAAAAGGGCAAGCATCTCCTCCTGACAGCAAATCAGAAAATCTCAATTTCGTGCTTTGTTTTGTAAATTTAAACTCCAAAATGAGCATCGATATGCGTTTGATATCGGCTAAGGATGGAGGAAAGTTTGCAATGAGTTGGATTGCAGGTACAAATCCAAAGGCATTGCGTTCAAATTTCCAACGTTCTCATATCTATGCCGTTGATATTCCCGAAGTGTGGTAAGTTCCATTAAAACTCTGTATCAAATGAATAGGTACTATCAACTTGTAGTGAACACATGATGGAAACCATCAAATCCAATGAGGACAAACTTTCATTTAGAATTTTATTTAAGCTATGTTTGGGGACTATTCACATATATTCTGAGCAGGTTCAGCAATTGTATAGTAAGTAAATTTTATGCTAATGGACGTTGCGTATTCATTGTTTTGCAATTTCTTCTAGATGTGACACTAAATTTTGTCTGTTTTAATACATTTGTGTTGAAACAATATTCCCGAAAAAGAACTGGGTTTGTTATGCATTATTTTACACCGTTTGGATAGTGTAATAATTATCTTCCTAGATCGACTGTTACTGGTAACACAAGTGAAAAGAAACGTTTGAAATCGTCAGATAGTCTGGATATAACGAGTCTTTTATTGGAATCTGAGATATTTAATGAGTATTCAGAGAATAAGTTCAAATTTCCCAAAGAAGTGGTAAGTCTTGCAGAGTAAATGTTGATTTGATTTTATAAATAGACATTCGTGTATTTAGGGCTTTAATAGTGGAAAGAAACAGAATACCTCAACATGTATTGAGATAAAACAGATTACTATTAGGCAAATCAGTTGGGATAATCCATTGCCGGAGGATGAGGAAGCTTTCGGTGAAGCCACTCAAGATGATAGAATGATGCTTCTATCAGGACTAACAGGTAATTATTTCTGATTGTTTATCAGCTGGATGTAGCTAGGTCCGACCAGGCATGCCCTATTAAGTTTGAGATACTCTAAGACCGAAAGTAGATCCGTTGAGATAACACTTTGAGTTAAAGAGTTTGAAACCCCAATCTACACCTAAAACCATTTCATTGTCCTTATATAACAGATTTTTCCTCTTATGACAATGGTTGTTGTAGAAATGGTTCTATACAATATCCAATCATTGAGCTTGTCTGCCTAGAATCCTGAGCCCTGTTATAACATAAGTTAGTTGGTTTCTTTTTAGTCGAATTTACGCTTTCGGCATTGTTGCAATAGTCAAGACTTTGATAAGCTTTCGGCAGAGCATCGATGTAAGTACATATATAGTTACCCCAATCCTTAGCTTACTGCCTTCAGTTGCGCAATCTAAGTTAATTGAGATACCCTGCGACTTTGTTCTACTCACGAAAGTAACAACTTGTTGCCAATGATGCCAATGTCGTTGGCATATGCAAATAGTTGCCAAGACTTTCGAAAGATTGGGCCTTTGGTATTGGCTTGTGTGTTTCGTTCAATCTGTTAAAGTCAAGTTAAGTCAAACAAAGGTTTTAGTGAGGTGGTTACCTACCTTAATGAAGCAGCGAGGATGAGTTTGGCAGAGATGCCAAAAGTAGACATGGCTTTGTATAGCTCGTCGTTATAAATGCTATTATATGCGCCCTTAAAGTCTGTAGAGAGATGGTGGGTGGGTGTCGATTTGGTTCTCAAAATTTGATCGACTGTGCATTTTCCTGGTGTAAAACCGCACTGATAGGTGGTTGACAAAAAGTTTCTGGAATTCACACAATACGGCAGATTAAATCTTGTGCGCGATCCTGAGGAGACTGCTGCCTTTGACTTTGGCGCAGTTCACTTTGCTATACAGTGAAATAAATTGTCTATCCCAGTGTTTACATTCCTGATTATAAGATCTGTTTATTTTTTGTGCTTCCTTAAACTTTACTTTTTCTATTCACAATACGAAACAGAAAATAGTATAAGGAATACGCAAAGTTCCAACGGTCGAAAGCGGAAGGTATTTACATTTATTATATATTTTGCTTATAAAATGCAAAATTTTAACCAAAATTTTCAGTCAACAAATGAAACAACTGACACCTCTCCATTCAAGAAGTCCAATTGTAAGTACGTGTGAACATATTTGAACTTATTTTTAAACATAATTTTCCTAAAGATACTTTGGATCTTGACGGTATTCGGTCTGCACCTTCAATCTTTAATGATACGGTGTCTGAATTTAGCGTGTAAGAATTAAATGTATTCCTTAAAGGAAATAGTAATTGATGGCGTTCTATCTCCAATATTTTCAATATAGCGACTTAAGAAATGAACCTTCAATGGAAGTGAATAGAAATATTCCAAACACACTAACAAGGTACCAATGCCAGATATATTATTACAAAATCTAATTTCCTTACAACCTTAAAATTCAGCAATTTTACCCAAAGTGAGATTACACAAGAAGATCGACTTTCTCAACTACAACCAGGCGAAGATCGGGTTTCTCCGCCAAAAGTAAGCTTAAATGTAGGTAGATTCTATCAAATGAAAAAAAATCAATTTTTATCAAGTCCTTTAAAAGGATTCAAAAGAAAGAATGGAAGAAAGCCTGATTAATAATAAGATCGTTGAAGGAATACAAAATCTAACTACTTTAAGTGAAACACGACTTCGAAAACCATATTCACTACAAAGGAAACGACGTCAGTCTCACCTAATCATTGACAAGGCCACCAAATTATCAAAAACTGATATCGACATTTGCATAGAAAATATTTGGCTGAATTGTTACAACTACGTAAGTAATGATTTATTTCTTTTTACGCACAGAATCTGGGCGGAGTACGATCTAGTCAATTGCACCAGCACGATCCACTATCCATGTTACCAAAATCTCGATGTGTTATATTACTCAAGTCAGTATTAAGTCATTGCACATTCGTTGAGTTTCTGTTCAGATTCAAAAGCCATTTGTAAAATTTCATATGACTATCAAGAATTATGCAAAATATGCGTCTACGGATGTGGCATCCTCGTTCGATGAAAATCTCTGTTCCTCGAGCTAACCTTTGAGCTCAAGAAACCCCCAGAGCGTGAAACAGAGGGTTGCCTTGATGGATCAGCATTTTTCTTCAAATACGGCCGTTTCCTTATTTCTGACTTCAGCTTGTCAAGTTATGCTGTGTAACACTCCCTCGTTATTGCTTTGTCTTTTTCAAGGTTGTTGACGAACGAAATTCCATAAATTTACCAAAAACAGTCACCTTCTTCTTTCCGACCGATAAAAACGTATTTGCCTTAGGAGCTGGTTTGCCGTTCTTTGGTGCACTTTTTTGAAATTATCGGCTGGGCCCGTAGTTGTTGGTCGTTTCGAATGATTACCATTAAACAAGCTGGTAGGACAACGTTTAAATTTATCTGCCAATCTTTTTGCATTACTATATGAGAGAACAAGTCCCCATTACTGAATTTTGTACAATGGCTCAGAATGTGTGTTGTTTCTTTATCAAATAAATTTAATATATGCACTTGACGATTAATTGACTTCATCCAACTGATCCTTTCCTGTTTTTTTTTTTATGGATTGTTGCTGACATTTGATTAGATCGATGACCGCAGCCAAATTATATTTTAAGATTAAGTACTACACATACATATCCTTTCTTTTAAGGATAAAAAAGAACATATTGCATCAATTAAAAAGATCTGCACACATCAAATTCTCATCGCGAAAGCTCCAAGTCAAAGGTACTATGAAATTAAAAAGACGTCATGATCATTGTTAACAAAATACAAATTTTTACTACAACAAGATTCCAAAGTCCACAATTGCTCATCAGTTTCAAAAACAATTTGAAAGTTAGATTGCAGCAAGAAGACGCTAGAAATCGGCAACTTATAATTGAAGAAATTCTTGGTGACGAATATGAGATGTATAAAAGTGAATTTAAACTTAAATCAAATAAATCACATGAATCTCATGGTCTGCGACAAAGAATTGAAGAATATCAGACCTTACCATGCGATGAAGACAATAATGTTCAGAATGCTATTGATGTGAATAACAATTGCTCTCCATCAAATTGTTGTAATGAGAATAACGAAATGGAAAAGGAAATTTTGTCATTAAAATGTTCACTAGATGAGGTATGTATGTATGTTCCTTAAATCAAAAAAATTTAACCAATCAGTTAGTGAGCAATTCAAAGGCGTATACGTAATATTTTCAACAGTTTCATAAAAATAGAATATACATAAGCTTGCATTAGGCATTCGTCAGAGAGGGACCATACCAGGAGATCTAAGATGCCATTAAGCAACTGAAGTCTTTAAAGATATTAATTTTATCAAATCTTCAGGTTCTGAAAGAATATCTTTACTTGTTTTGAAGTGTTTTTCAACTTTCTGGATGGGAGGAAACTTCGGCTTACCTGTAACTGGTTTCCAAAATGGGACGATAAAACATCCGCTTCTAATAATCGAACCATAACCTAACGCCAGAGTTTTTACATTTGTGAAAAACTCGAAATCGAGTGCGAGTTTTTTTATTTAAGCCTTCTCTCTCTTATTCGCATCCCAAACTATTACTTTGCGGACTCTTGACTTGGCTTATTTTTAAACAAGTCTACGACAAGAGTCTCTTTTTGTTACGTCCTTGACATATGTGTAAGCCCAGGCCGTTGTTGAAACAAGCAAATCACAGATGTTGCCAAAGCTGGTTCTTGATGCCTTAGTTTCCTTAAAAGCCGGCAAAGGATTTTTGCTCCTATGGACTTGGCTACGATCTGTAAAGCATTAATTCATCTATGAATATAGATGTATTATAAGATTATATTTTGTATTTCTCTCCTTATCTTAGTTCTAACAATAACTTCAACTTTTTACATTTTCTTTCGACTCTAGATTGATCTCAGTGATATATCGTTTGATTTCCCAGCCGAAGCAGAAACGCAAAGGTAGAGTAACACTGCACTTTGTTATTATGTACATCTTACAAAACTTCAGTCAAAATATTTTCTAAGGTCCGAATGGGGAAAGGAAGGAATTCTCATGAAGCTCCTCTTCGCTTGGATCTCTAAAGACTCTAATGTCACCATGAGAACCATTATTGTTGGTGCCAACCGCATCAATGCAGCTTTAGCATTCCACACGCTCCTAGGTAATTTGTTGCCCTATAATGTTATATTTCATTTCATCTTTCCAACGCTCCCATAGACCTTGCTGGACAGCAATTCATTGAAATAATAAAAGATAAAACTAACGTCATCGAATCTATCAATATGGGTCCAGAGATGATCAGAAAATTAAACGAAAAGTACATATAAACCGTTTTCCCATAGTTATACATATTTTCGTTTTAATATGTTAATTAAATTACATAAAAGTGATTTGTTTATATTGAGTTTTCTTAAATGCCTATTTGCTGAGCCAGACCAGTGTAAATGTGTAACGAAATGAATCCGATGCCAGCGGACGTTAATGCTTTAAATGCAATTGTAGACCAGAGACCCAAAGAGAGCACACTAAGTAGTCCCTCCAGCCAGACGCCTTTGAACACAGTGGCGAGTAACAAAAAGGTAACCAAAGGCTTTAGTTTCTTATTCAAATCATGACGAGTAAACAACCAGATTAAAGTTGCAGTTGTAATATGTTGAATCTGAAGATAAGTCAAAGATAAGATTAGATTATATTGGAGTTATATTTCTGTTGTACATACCAATAGAACATTTGATTCTAAACATTTTTGAATATATAGCCAGCTGAATTCAGCTCCTCTGGCTCCAACCCAAAGCATAAGTCCACGTGAGAGTATAACTTCAGCAGCAGCCCATCCTAAACCGGCCGTGATGAGTTTACTATGCCCTTTGCCAGGTATTCTAGAAAGAATTACTGCAAAGCCTAGTAAATCAGCTATATCTACACTGCATCTTAGAAGTTCCTACATTGAAATAAACATTTTAAAAGACATAAGAAGCAATTATGTTGAACCATCTTACAGAAAGAAAGTTAAATTCCCCAGTAGATGTGAAGGTTTCCGAATCAAAGAATGTCGCCAAAACTAACATTTTACACAATTGAGTGAAAATATAAATGCCACCGGCTTGAATGCATTTCCAAAAAGCTCCATATTCTGACCTGAAATATGCAAAATAAGCAAAATGGATTTTTTTAATTAATTTCTTCGATCAATTCTCCTGTTTATGGAGAACATGGTAAGGTTAGTTCACTTACAGTCCTGAGTATTTATACGTCATATAATATGGCACATAAACTAATGCTACACAATTTCCAAAGTGATATAATGTCATTTTTATCTTAAGTTTTATTCAGTAATTAATATAATTAATAACAAATTGGACAAAAACTTAATTTATTTAATGCGGCAGTAGAAAATTTCGATATAAAATGTACGAAACGTCACTGCTGCAATTGACAGGTGTGCTGTGTACAGTGTTGCCGTGGATTTGTATGGGTCCGAAATGAAACTGAATAAAAAGTATTTAATACGGAATTAAAATTCATGTTTTCAAAGCTAATTATAATTTACTATTACTTTCCCCACCGTCTTCACTTAGCGGTTAATGGAAGAGTGCCTCGTGGCAAAACTGGGTTGCTCAACAATTCAACACAATAATCACTGTGTCACAGTGATCCCGTTGACATTCTTTTTTTCTAAATTAATAAAACTATTTTACTAAACACATTCCTATTTGATTTCAACCTTAGCGACTTGCGCGCCACCTCAACTCTCACATGTGAATTAAATGTTGGCAGTGTCAATTTTGACAAGTACACGTATCATCTGTCATGTCACTACTCTCCGTATTGGAAGGTGTTTTTTCTTTTTATTTTTTATTTTTAATTTCCTCATTCCTGAAGAATTATTGAAATTATTTAGCCATATTCTCAAAATAACAATACGCTACTATATACATTCAAATTATAAGACTATACCCCAAGTGAAATATAAACTAAACAGTGCCCAAGGACATTCAATCGCTGAGTCATTTGTGTAAAACTACAGAGAAAAAAAATTTTAATTGAAAGCCCTTTGTGCAGTGTGACAAAAAACAAACTCATCTTTGAATGTATAATCTGGATCGTTGGAATCCGTAGGTCTTTTGATTTCTGTTCGTGGATTATGAGATGCCAACTAGACGTCGCTTACAATCGGGAATTTTCAGTGACGTGGACGAAAGTTCAAGCGGCACAGTAACCACGACAGTTCCCACATCTATAGTGGTTGATACACAATATAATTCACAAGAGCAAGACTCTGATGACAAGAAATACTCCAAGGGGTGGAATATACGCAATTTATCCAATCGTATACAGATAACTTCAGGCAATGCCTTAAGGGCATTGATACAAGTACCGCTTACAACACCAGTTACTGAAACTAATAGTTTTGGTTCACAATACCAGCAACAGTTTAATCAATTGGAAGAAGATCCATTAGACGAACCTTTCGATAAAAAGAGTGTAATAGTGATGGCAGCCCGAGATCGAACGAACGAGTTTGCGAATGCGATTCGTTCGCTGCAAAGTCGAAATATATCGAGAGCGGTCAGCGTTAAAGATCCACGGAAGGCTAGACAAATTCAAAGCCATTCAGAATTCATGATGGTGGCAAAATATGTTGGCAAGAACATTGCCAGCACTTATGCTAAACTGGAGAAGTTAACACTCTGTAAGTAAATTTTTCAGATCTATAATGCATACTTTGAACTTTGATTGCATTTTGTTTTTAAGTCTTAAGTTCATGTATTCATTGCCCATTCTCTCCACTCGATAAAGCGTCATATTTCATCTTTATTTAATATTACGAACTTGTAATGCAGAAGTGAGATTTTGTTTACATTAAAAGTAGCATACCTTCTTGATTGTGCACCTGCTTCCTGCTCAATTTCAGCATTAAGTACACTATGAGCCTTGAGTTGAATATTGAGAGCTTTTGCATAAGATTAATCGGAAGGCATTGTATGTCTTCGAATGGTGAAGGATATGCTGTTTGGCCAGCACGAGAAAGGTTTTGGAACCCACTCCCTCCATGACACCAAACAAACCTTCAATGTTGTGACTGTCTGATAATAAATTATAACGACTTATTATGTACAACGAGTGTAAGCCCCACGACATCTCGCAGCGCATAGACCCTGGCCGCAATCGTGTTCGAATTTTTGCAACGCTTTCCAGCTAATTCTCAAATTTAATTCTGCGTCAAGATTGAGTCGATTTCAGTTACATATGTCATTTTTTCAATTTATTATAAATTCATTGGGTTCCCGGTGGTATGTGAAAAAGCATTTACTTACTTACGTACTTAAGATGGCGCTACAATCCGGGGTGGACCTGGGCCTCAACCAACGTCTCCAGCCAGCTCGATCTTTAGCAGCCTTCAGTTTCGCCCGTTAAGCTGATTGAGATTCCCTTCCACCTGCGTGCGCCACATGAGTCAAGGTCTTCTCTATTGCGCTGTCCCTTTGGGGCGGATTTGAAGATTTTTCAGACCGGAGCATTGATTTTTAAAATTGTATACAGTATTTCGGACGAAGTTTTTGATTCACTGTTCACAGAGACCACAGTTCCTTTAACTGAACGACGTAACTCTACAACTTTTGTCTTGTCCTTCTGATTAAATTCCGAATATGTATTTCAAAACCCGTCTTACTTTACTTTGATCCCAACCAACTAGATCCTTAGCCAGCTGTTTCGATTTGAGTACATCCGTTGTTGTCATTTCGCGAGAGCTCTAAGGACAATCTAGCGGCAAAGGTTCTTTAAGCCGGTCACGATAGCAGCGTTTCAATCTTGAGCTTTCTTACAGTCGTAATTTTGATTGTAACATAGCTGGATATTTGTATCCGTACATTTGAAGCAATTGGAAATGGTCCATGTCTATATCTGTGCCTAGGAAAGTTCGGAATTCCAATACACTGGAGAAGTGTGTTCCGTCGATCGCAAAATAATCAATTTGTTTGTCAAAGGTTCAATTAGGTGATTTCCAATTGGGTTATGGGTGTTGAGATGTAGGAAATTCGTGCAATTGGCTGGGTCTGTTCCCGGATGGCCTATCAAAGATGTCGTCTTTTCCGATCTTGGCGTTAAAACTCATCAAGGGATTTTTGCGAGGAGCTTGCCATATGACGCTTATGTGGAACTGATTTATGTGGAGCTCATTTATGTTGGCAAAGCTCTACATCTGACATGACAGTATCAAAAAAGCCGATATAGCAGTCGCTCGTGGTATTAGTCATCATAGTAGATGTCACTGTTTTTCAGACACCAGGAAAATTCCAACGAACTTTCTAGAGAGTGGTTAAATAGTCGGTTTTTCGCGACCGTTTTGTCCTTAGTCACCTACTGCTTGAGGAGAAAACTCAGAGGACACGATCATCGTTTCGCCTCCTCTGCAGCCTTTCGGGAACTGTGGATTTCATTCTATATAGGACGTTTCTCTGTTTTGATTTTGAAACGAGATACCTCTATATCTTGAAAAATCCTCTTGAATAATTAGTATTTTAATCTATTTTTCCCGTTCTAGTGGCAAAAAAGAAGAGTCTCTTCGATGACCGACCACAAGAAATTCAAGAACTTACTTATATTATAAAAGGCGATCTAAATGCCCTTAATCAGCAAATCGCTCGACTGCAGGATATATCTAAGGATCAGCGTCGAACAACCAATGGAAAGCATTTGGTATCACATTCCTCTAATATGGTCCTTGCATTGCAATCCAAATTGGCCAGCATGAGCACGGATTTCAAACAGATTCTTGAAGTACGAACAGAAAATTTGAAACAGCAAAAAACACGACGTGACCAATTCAGTCAAGGACCAATGACAAGCAGAATGTCTGCTGCAACAGCTAAACAAGGAAGTCTTCTTCTCAGTGAAGAAAATCAAATTAGCATTGACATGTCTGCTGATGAGAATCGTCCACTACTAGCTGGTCCATCCGGACATTCGAATCAAATACAAGCTCAGCAGCAATTAATGTTATACGATGAATCTGATAATTACGTCCAACAAAGAGCCGAAACGATGCAGAACATTGAGAGTACAATTGTGGAGCTAGGTGGTATATTTCAGCAACTGGCCCATATGGTTAAAGAGCAGGAAGAAATCGTGGAACGAATCGATACAAATGTACAAGATGCTGAGCTTAACATCGAGGCAGCTCACGGCGAGATTCTCAAATATTTCCAATCGGTATCGAAGAATCGCTGGTTAATGATTAAGATATTTGGTGTTTTGATATTTTTCTTTATTTTCTTTGTTGTGTTTTTAGCGTAATAATTATTGCAAATTATATTGTATACATACTGTAAAATGTTTTACTTTTATTTTGGTTTTATTTTCGTTTTGTTGAAAAGAAAAACTACTAAATAAACAAGATGATGAAACAAATTATAACTGATAATTATGAAAAATGAATAAATTGTTTGCATATAGCAGGAGAGGAGTACGACAAGCCTGTGCCCTCTCATCCATCTGCTTTTTCATTGTACTTTACGATATAAAAGGTCACGCCCTGAGAAATTCAATGGATTCTAAGAGGTCATCTATAAGATTTGGAGTTCGTTAACTAATAATACGATCAACTTCTAATCAGGAAGCTCGAGCATGGCAATGTTAATAGCTCTACGTCCCTGGGCAGCGTGATTTCCACATGGCGGTGCTAAGGGGGGTGCGCTAGTGAGGATTGCTTAAGCGAAAGAAGCATTCGTGTAGCTACAAATATTTAACTCTACTGTTAAATCTGTCCACTATTGGCCATTGAATAACTGACGAATATACTCCAAGTGTTCATCAATAAGTATCTAAGAGGCATCCTGATGGCTAAATACAATCTGAAATGACGAATTCCGTTATATCATTGTCTGTAGGTAGCGAAATTAAGCTCCAAAAATGAGATTGAATTGAACAAACCAGCTCTTAACTTTTTTCGACTCCCTGGTTCAAAATTTAAACCACATTATTTGTACCCGTTGCGGCAAGGTGGGACAAATTCTAAACCATGTAGACAACATTTTTAATAGTTTTTAAGATTTTTTTATCCATTCCAATAAATATGAGTATCTACTGTACTTGTTTTATAAAATAAGTTTTAGTTTTTTTTTGTTGTGACGCATGGGTCAATTTTTTTTAGCAAATTTCTGCGCCGGAAAGAGTTAAGATATGCCAGCAAGCTTAAAATAGGACTCTCAAGAAAGCAGAAAATCAGAAAGCCCAAAAATTACGTGGAAAGAACCAGAGAAAACGAAGTGCAGAAGCCAATAAAATCTCTAAAGGCTGCAACCGTTGAAGCCGTTGCATCTTTCCTAGAAGGAGAGGAAAAAGGTGAGGTCGTGATAAATGTATCCGGTTTAAGAAACGACGACAAGAGTTAAGACATTCGAAGAAACTTTCTCCTGGCCATGGTTTGCAACTCGTACTCGTCGTACTGGTCAGCAAGCGAAATTCCTGTGCTAGGCCTTTGCCCTTTATTAGAGATCAGTCTTTTTGTGGGCTGTCGGGCGCAGTTTCTAATTAGATATTCAATTCCTAAAAAAAAGTACAATAGATAGCTATAAAAAATAAATAGAAAACTTCCTGTGTAAATCCATACAGATTAGTCCAGACTTTTTGAACACACATCGAGATTGACACATGTCAAAATGTCACTTTCCCAAAATCTAAACAAAACAACATTTCAAGTTTCAATAATTTGATTTAAGTTGCAGCATTTAGTTTTGGTAAGACGATTTAAATTATCCTGTAGAATAAAGGTAATGTTTAATTGGAACTGTATTCCAAATTCTTTTATAGAAGTATACAAAAGGATGTGGAGAGAAACAGATCCTACTTGCGGAAAACCTGTACAAAGGGTCTAGATTAGTATTCAACATCAAGTGCTTGACGTTAAAGTTACAAAAGATATTAAAATTTAATGTTTTCTTTATCACTTTTCTTACAAAACTTTGCTTGTTCTAATCACGAACATGTTATTCCAAATTGTTAGAAGAATCGTTTCAAATGTCAATTATTAGAATAATACTGTATATTCACACCCGTTTTGTCGATTAGGACATCTAAAATCAATTCGTTTTCACCTTTTATCAGCACCCCGTTCAATAATCAGTTTTGTGTGATAACGTAGCTAAAAAAACAAAAAAATGGATAAGTGCACAGATAGAAATGTGTGCGTCGCGTTTCCATACGTTATAATGAAAGATTGCTATGATGATGAAAATAGTTGTCACGCAAGTATGACCACGGAACCAGAACCTGTGGAAGCGGCAGTCTTAGTGTTTCATATATTTTTTACGATCGTTCCAATACTATTCTTGATTGCATTCGCAATAGTAACATCGCGGAAAATACGTTTCTCCAGTGATACATGGAGGTTCCTGTTGGATTTCTTCATAATTGTCGTTCCGATCATTTTAAATGTTACTGTTTGCAATCCTTTTGTGGAGGTGATTTGTGCGGTACTAGGCACCCTAGTATTCTTGGTGTTAAAAAGAAACGTTACCTCGTCTGAGGATAAGAAAAGTGTCATAAGCTTGGGCCACCAACCGACAGCCTTGACTTTATTGCGATCTACCATCAATGTAATCACTGCTGTATGCATCCTGGCTATAGACTTTTCATCATTCCCGAAGATGTTTCGAAAAAGTCGCACCTATGGCGTGGGTTTGATGGATACCGGCATTGGGTTATTCGTCTTCAGTATGGGCGCAGTCTCGAAACCGCCTAAAGTGCGTAAGGATTTCTTGAAATATCCGAAGATGGTCGGGCCAGTGTTACTGTTGGGTCTAGCAAGGACGGTTGTTATTCAAGCCATAAACTACAGACAAGACGAAACGGAATATGGCACGCATATGAATGCCTTTTTCACGCTTGGACTAACGAAGCTCATTGGTGGATTAGTGAGCGCAGTGGTGACCTCGAATTTTCAGTTATTTTTACTTGGAATCTTCATCCTAGCCACACATGAGGGACTTCTTCAATTTGGTCTGGCGAGTTATGTAATGGATCCTGTGCTTAGTCGGGACACTTTCTTTTTAGCAAATCGTGAGGGGATCCATTCGCTTCCCGGATTTGTTGGCATCTACTTAATTTCCATGTATATTGCACAGTATCTCTTCTCGGAATCCACCCTGTTGGTTACAAAATACTCGAAAAAGATTAAGAGACTAACCGTGTTAGCAGTTTGTTCTTGGATAGTCGTGCTCATTTGTATTGCCACAATTAAGATTTCCCGTAGAGTTTGTAATTTCGGATACGTTACGTGGATTTTATCAATTGCATTCACTATGTTGTTATTTTATATTATTCTGTCTGACAATATTTTCTATGAGTGGTCAGAAACAGAACAATGTAAGCTACCCTCACTAATGGAAGCAATAAATCGCAATGGATTGGTGTTCTTTTTGATTGCAAACATGCTTACTGGATGTGTAAATATATTTTTCAGTCCAGCTGATCGAGACAAAATTACTAGTATTGTTATTTTAAGTGTATACATGTTGTTATCAACTTCTCTAGTGTATATCCTTTTAAGAATGAAAATAAAAATCGTGTAGTTAAAATAAATTTACAAATTAAATTAGTTCTCATTTTAAAACGTGATTGGAGTGATGTTAAAGTTATAGTAATTTAAAATAGGTAACTATGACCTGTCGGCTTGTAGCAATATGCCTAGAATTAAAATTGAAATTGACTGAAGTAACTTGTGATCTCTTCAATAGACAATACTCATTGATTTGAACTGAAAAAAAAATAAAGATGTGATGGATCTTTTCGATTTGAGAGTCCTCGTACTTTTACAACGTGCGCTACGATCTCTTTGTACAGCGGTTATATACAAGTTCTTCAATGTTCCTGTCTTCTCTGTAATGACTGGATGCTCCCTAGAAGCACCACCAACCCGAAGGAGTAAGTGTAGTAACAGTGGAACATGCATTTTCAAACAATAATTTCCTTCCCCAAAAACCACTTAATTGTATCACAGGGTAGGCTTTCAAGTTAAATAAACATTTTTGTGTAATTAATACAGTTACCACCTTAAAGGTTTTGATAGTGCCCAGTTTCAGCTCAATACTTCCCCTTTATCTATACGTAGGCCGGCGGGAATGGCATTATGTTCCGTACAAAATATATCGATAAAAATCTAATCACTTGCTACCATTCGAAATGGATTATTTTTTTTTAGCAAAGATAAGATTGTATTCCCAAATGGATGTTTGACACTGGTCGATATTGACATACTCGAATTTCAATTAATCATCCAAAAAACGTATTGGGTTACCTACGTAAAAAATATTCAGCAAGGTTTATTAATACATATCTATAAATGAAGCTATAAATAAGATGACTAGAGCGTTTTCTTTAATGACTAAACTCTAAACACGCAGGGAATGCTATCTACGGTATTCTAACAGCAATAAATATCTAGTAGGTAGGTAGTTTATATAAAAGATATCGAACTGTTTGAAGTAGACTCTAGTTATGAGTGGCTTTTGTGGCAATAAAAGTTAACAAACTTTACGAGTATAGTGTTATTTATAAAAGATAATAATTGCACGTTTGAATTCTTCTCAACATACAAACACTGGATTTGACCATATGTGGCTTCTTCAATCTTATTTTGGAGCAGATAAACACAGGGCACGTGTTAATACAACTATCATTCACAAATCCATCTAGCTGCTCGGATATGCAGTGAATTTCGATATCAGACACTTCCAGCGTGCCGTCGTTCCATGGCAATTAAAGATGAATCGAAACAAATTGGTCCTAAAGTGCACGAGGACAAAACCAAGTATTTGCTGTCAACAAAGAGAGCAGCATTAGTCCACAGCATATGACAGAACGTTGTTATTGAAAACTACAAATAGTCAAAGAGTTGGCCTACATTAAATTAGAGTACATTAACTCTATAAATGATAAACTACACCTACATCTCTTTGGCAAAACAACTAGTTTCAAAACTCCTGTATTGACGGATAACATTGATGCTCTACGTGTACAGAATGACATTCTTACCGCCAGCCAGTCCGGCGTGACTTCCCGACACATCCGGTAAGAGAAGGTTACTTCAAGTAGATTCATTTAAATGAGCTGATATTCGCTGGTAAAGGCTCTTGGATAAGATGATATATCAAAAGGAGTTTTGAAAAAGATCGCTGTCTACAGGAAGGAGTTTTTTACAAGGATTCGAAAAAGCAACGACTAATGCTAATAAGAAAAGGAAAAGTAGACCCGAGAACTAAAACTCTTATAGGTGATGCTCAACCCACGAATCTCAGCTCTATTTGTTAAGCTACCGATTTTGAAAAACGATAGCCAACAATAGGAGTCGTAAAGGACGTGGTAAGGACCTTCCATTACATCTAATCACGTATTCGCAGCAGATCAAGGCTGCAGAAAAAAAAAACAATCAATGTTGAGTGGAATATCATGTATGTAACTAGCAACAATATTGAGTTAGAAAATCTATCCTTTTGGACATTTGATCTGTTCGCAAAAATGTCACACTAACCTCAAATTAATAAAACATCTTCCCATTCTTAACCAGACCTAGCATGGTCAATTCAATTCGCCAAAAATTGTTTGGGCTATAAATTCAGCAAATAACAACACTTCTCATCCCATGGAACATACTCCGTAGTGCGTATTCAACTACTGTGAACGAAGCACATTGCTATCAAATCGCCTCGCCAGCCAAAATGTTTGACAGTTGATATTTTCTTCACTCTGCCCCGTAGTCTGGTGCTGATGTTGAGTTGACTTGATTCTATCGTGGTGGTGAAAGCGGTCTATCAATTTCGCATAAATTCGATCTGCTGATAGGTGAAAGTTCACTCGTATAAAAAAAAACTCAGTGTCACCTTAATTAGAAGCAAAAGCAGCATCCACCATGTCGCAGTCAAAAGCAGCTAAGCCAAAAAAGGAGCAAAACTTCCTTATCAAAGCATACCTCTTCGGTTACAATTCAGTCCAAGTGGCCGGCTGGAGTTACATCCTGTATCAACTTGCGAACTATTACCTCATCGCTGGACCTGCATTCAGAGCGAGTATAACACTCTGGGACTATACTAGACTTGCAGTCATCATATTCCAAAATGCTGCTGCGTTGGAAATAGTTAATGCCGCTTTGGGACTCGTCAAAAGTAATCCTGTAATCACCACCTTCCAGGTTCTTAGTCGAATGATGGTGGTTTGTGGTGTAGTTATGGCCACGCCAACTGGAAAGATATCACCAGGTCTACCAATCGCCCTCTTGGCATGGTCTATCACAGAAATCATTCGGTATGGTTACTATGCGCTTAATATTGTTAAACTTGTCCCACATATTGTTGTATGGCTGCGTTATACAACTTTCATCGCTCTTTATCCGATTGGAGTAACAGGCGAGCTATTGTGCTTCTGGTGGGCACAATCGTTTGCCCGAACAAATAAAGTTTGGACTGCAGAAATGCCTAACAAACTAAATGCTACCTTCTCATATTTCTATTTTTTGTGGATAGTTATGTTGCTATATATTCCACTGTTTCCTCAAATGTATTTGCACATGTTCGCACAGCGTAAGAAGATCCTGGGCGGCAGTAGCATCACTTCAGCAAAAGATAAATCAAAAAAGGCACAATAATGGCCTTATTTTCCATACAATCTCTTCTCTTTTTTTTCTAGTTTAACGTTAATTTCAATTTTTTAAAATTTGTATAAATAAAGTACGAAGGTGTGAACAGTCGGTAGTTAAAAGTATTTTTTATTTCATTCTGCTCGTGAACTTTGGAACTTAATGCATTGCTAATGGGCTAGGTAAGCACCTTCGGTAAACTCCATCCACTTATTGCCGTTTCTCTTAATGAAACGCAAGGGAAAATTTGAATTTCAATTAGGAATTTGCATATCATACGATATTCAAAATAAATCCGAAGCAAATAAGTTTTGAGGTATACGGATATGAGTGTTATTTTTTAATATACTAAGTATGTATGTATTTGTGAATGTTTTTTTTGCTTACGACTGGAGACTGCCGATAAATTCAGATAAGCTGGCACATTTTGCGATAAAGGTAAAGATATCTTGGCGCATGCTTCTTGAATCAGGCTAGCCGTATAAATATTCATTTTTATAATTGTGATATCTTCCGAAAGCAGTTAGCTTTCGTATATAAAAGCTACCAACTGAAACCATCGATAACATACTTACGCTGATGAAGTTGGTTAATATCTTTGCACTATCAGCGACCTCATGGTATCTGCACAAAACGAACTATACGACTGGTAGGGCTGAACGGTCTAGAATTTAATCATAAAAAAAAAACTGACGTCCTGTTAACCATAAGGGAGAATATAGTAAAACTTGATCTCTCCAAAATCAATGAAACATCTCTAAATTGTTTCTCAAAAGGTACATAAAAATTAAACGCACGGACAAGAAAGAAGAAAAACGTTTAAACTTTATGCGACATGCGTATCAATAGCATCGTGGAAAGTAACATATAAGATTACCAATTTCAAAAACGTGGTACATGCATAGGAATAACACTACCATTGAGATTAACACCTCAGAGAGGGTGACCAAATTTGTCATTATATGATTTAATAAACAGCAATAATCAGACTTAAAGAGTCAAAAATCTAGAGCCACAGTTCATATCAACACGGGTCCCACTGTTGATTTCGATAAGAAAACGAACTAAACCACACCGTTCATGGAGTTCGAGAAAAACTACCAATCTTAACAAGTGAAAAAGGATAGGACATTTCTCCATAGACGTAATGGTCCACATCCATGCTAGTTAACATTCCATGGCCTTGATTATTTGATTCAGATTTCCTCAAACTCACGTCTAAATCAGCAAACAGTGGTAGACGCTTGATTAAATAATCACGTTGACTGTCAAGTTCAGTGAATGGAGTATATCATATATCTCAACAAGAAAAAATCAGTATCATCGAGTTCCGAAGTATAACAAAAGAAAAGTGAGTAATGTTAATCTACTGACGAATTCGTTTATTACTCATGAATATTACAAAAAAGCCGTCTAGTTGCCGTATCTGCCTTACCATTATAATCAGTAGATCAGCAAACAAAAAAAAAAAAAAAATTGATAAGTTTTATATCGCCGTCGGATCTATTTTAATTCCAAGTGTTTGGGAAGAAGAAAGCACCTGTTTGTTAGAAATGTTTATCTCTATCAAACGATAAAAGTGGTTTGGGCAATAGCAGAGGAAGTGCGAATCCATTTCCTACTCTCAAATATACATTTTTTTCTGGTTGCGGTGGCGTATGGGTTAGTCCGTTGGGCTGCTAAGCGAGAGGCTACAGGTTTGAGTCTTAGCAAAACAACCAAACGTTTTTTATCAACTCTTAGCAATGAAAAACCTCCATCTGTAATGTTTCTTAATCCGCCGATTGAAGTCGGCAATAAAACGTTTCCATTCGTGCGAAGAATATAACACGCTCAACATGAATAGTTGTGAGAAGCTAGATCCTGGTTTTCTATGAGCTGTCACTGTCACGCTAATATTTTTTTGTTGTTGCATGTACATACGTAGGAGTAAATACTAGTCATAATAAGTGCTTAGAATTTCCATGGTCTTATATTGTCCAAGTTTGCTAAGTTGCTTCGCATGTACTGCGTACTGGTGAGTATACCACGAGTGTGCTGTGAAAGCCATTTGATAGAGTTCGGCATCAAACTATTGTCAAAATTGTGTGCAAATGGCTCTCCTTAAGCATATTTGAGGGACCGTTCCATTCAAGTTGTTTTGCATGTTTGCAGGCCACCCTATAGTATTCTCCAAGGCTGGGTCCCTACTCTGTATTCCGATTCTAATGTTGAACATTTTATATGGATTTTATGAATTGCGTTTCGACTAAGAGAATAAGGCTTGTATGCATTAATAAAACATTCATTTGGATTAGAACATGGTTGACAATACTTGTGTCTTTTATTTCTTTAAAAACATACTACATATACATTTATATATAATTTACATACGCTCCTTGTCATATCGACAATTTGCAAATGCATTCACTGAAATAGTTAAGGTCTGTGCAAAAAATAAACTGATTTGGTTTAGGGAGTTATGTCTATATGCGACTATATAGATTATCTCGTTAAAATAATATATAACTACTTAACAGAAAACTTGCATTAATTTCGAATCAAAAGCTTATACAACGATATTTATCATTTCTTTCCTTTCTTTTTGTCGTCATCGCTGCAACTATCGCTACTGCTATCGCTGCTTGAACTGGAGCTGGAACTTGAACTTGAACTAGAACTAGAACTGGAACTAGAACTGCTGCAATCGGCAGATCCTTTGCCCTTCTCATTCTTTTTGCCGGGAATTGTGTGCTCAAATCTCTTGCCCTTATCCTCTAAGCCCGTTTTTAGGCGCAATAATGCTGTACGATTTATGTTATCGATTGAAAGAACCTTAAGAGCACTGTTAAGTGTTTCCAATCCTTTATCAAAATTCTCATTTGCACATTGAATATCCAAAAGACAACTATACGCGTTACCCATGGCTCCTCCAGTAATCTTAGAGCTGGCAAGCTGACTGACAAACTTCTCAATCAATTTCTCATCGTTTTTATCACGTGCATTTTGTAAAATACGTTGAAACATCAAACGCGGCTCATTGATGAGGTATTTTTCCCAAATAGGTTTGGCTGCAGCATCATTATTTGTGATGAAATAGTACATCCAAAGGACATTCATTGGTGATACTTGTTTTTTCTCTGCAAACGCATTCGCTAGTTTCTCAACTATATAAAAAAAAAAAAATTAATTAATTTTATTGACATTGTAAGGACTTATGCTAAGTAAAAAATAAAATATTGTACAAACTTAGTAGCACAAGATAAAAAAGAAAAAGGTCACTAAAGACGATGGTTCTTTATCGTTCTATGAGACGATATTTGGCAAGACGCGCACGATAGATTACATTTACACATACGGAGGAAAACAAATGGATTCTGAACAGTAAAAACAAAGACACGGTTCAACAACGTGATAGATTTCTTCGTTGGGGTGACGCTTTGCACCAATTAAAGATGTATAAGTCTACTGAACATAGCTTCGAAAATTGGACGTTTAAAAAAAAAACGCCAAGGACATGTTGAGCAAATGGATACCAAGGCTCCGACCTGCAGAATCTTTAAATCTTACACGAAAGGACAAAGCAGTAGAGGAAGACCTCGGCTTAGGTTGCACGCACAAATAGAAGAGTACCTCAACCAACTCGGAGTGCACAACTGTTAGGCAGTTAACTAAGGACTGGGTTAACTAAATATGCTATTTATGTTGCTTGAGGTCCAGATGAACCTCGAACTAAAACGGCACCAAAGTAAGTAAGTATACGAGCTCAAGGGATTATAGTTACCGCCTTATAATATCTACGCACAGCGCGGGTATAAGGCAATCGAGTGTGGTACCATTGACATATTCAATGGTTACTGACTAAAGCTCCCTTAAAAGTCTACTATAGAATGTACTTTACGTTAGCTTAGTATTTAAAATAAAATACATTACTTACATTGCGGCAGCAGTTCGGGGTGTTTTTCCAAGATTCCAAGTGATCCACCACGTGGAAATTTATTTGTAGCTTCGACGATTTCTTCTGCAGTCTTCGCATTGGCAATATTTTCACTCAACCGCTGCAGATATTGTTCACATTTGCCAGCCACAATATTGGCATGGCAGTACCTATTATCGAATGACACTACTTTCTTTTGTTCATTGGTAAGCAAATTGCCAATTCGTTCCATTGTCTCGGTGTCTCCACTCGTTGCGATTTTATTCAAATAAAACCGAAACACCTTTGGAACTGGTCTTCTGCCACAATCCAGAAGTTCAAAAACGTACTTGGTAGCTTCACTAATTCGTTGACCATGAATAAGATTCTCAATAAGCTGTGACACATCCATTGAACTGGGTTGCTCACCAGTTGTGAGTTTTTGCTTTAACGAAATTGCTGCATCTACATCGTTCGTCTTTAGAGCTGCACGGAATAGGATTAGATTGCTTGCTATGGATGCTGCTGTTGGTGCAGTGGATCGTATAGGTTTTTTCACTTCCGTTGGGGTTCGCAACAGCTTTTCTGTCTTCACCGGAGCAGCAGGACTAGGTGAGGGTGTAACGAAGGGTACCTCAAGATTTTTGCTCCTTAAGAACTGCGCTAACTTACTGAGAAAAGCATCAGTTGGCGTTATCGATTCCTCTTGCATTTTTGTCCACAGTCCCAGTGCTTTCTCAGCATCATCATTCTTGCAATAACTCAGCAAAAGATTGTAATATATGGTATTTCGATCGATGTGTGGTAGGTCTTTCGTCACCTCAATTAAACCTTCCAGAGGCTCAACCAGGCCTTCATTTCTATAACGTTCACATGCGTAATCAATTCGCTTTGGTCGTGTACGAAGTCCGGGAGTTTCAAGGATCTTTCTAGCTTGACGAATGCGTCCACATTCAACAAATGACAACACTAAGTCATACAAACTGTTTACTTCGCCATGAATGCTCGTACTGAGATCGGTCAGTTTCTGCAAATTCGTTGCATCTTCCTTCTGAATGAGGCGGCAGGCGAGCTCATTTTTCCACGGAGTGCTCTTGTAGGTTTCAGTTATCTGTTCGAATGCTTCCATTGCCTTTTGGATGTCATCTTTAACCAAGTGTACCTTAACCAGTGGTCCTAGTAAGACATTTGTTGGAAGTACGTAGTGATTGTTGACCAAAGTATCAAACATTGCTTGCACCTTTTCAACGTTTCCAGTTTCAGCTAACTGATTTAGTACCCTCCAGCAGGACGATACGTAGTTAAACGATCCCTCATCTTCCTGCAAAGCATCTTTCTTGTTCTTCTCTAAGAACGCAATGGCTCTGTCGATTTGCTCCGACTTAACTAGTAGTTCAACGAGTCGTACAGTTTTTAAGTTGTCCAGCAGGAACTCCGGTTCCCTAACTTTTATTTTCTCGTACAACTGCAGAGCCTCGTCTAAACGCTCGTACTGAGAGTATAGATCAATCAATTGCGCCCAAACTCCACTGGAAATCTGGAATTTCTCGGACTCAAGACGCTCGATTACCTGAACGGTTTTCTCCAGATTCTTTGACTTGAAACAGGTGTTTATTAGCTGACGTTTAATGTTGTTCGTATTTTCGCCCTTGGCTTCTTGATTGGCAATGAATTTTTCTAATTCGTCGATGTTCAACTTGTCTAAAGGCCGTTTGCGCTGAGCAGGTGTATCCAACTGTAGTAGTTCAAGATCTCCAGACGTCAGCTTGCCAAGAAGTTCTGATATTAGCGGAGTCATTTCTGATCCCAGACGATCTTGAACTTTGGTCGCTGCTGTGTTGGTCATGCTAAGTCCCTGTTCAACAAACCGCGTAAGTATGTTCTCAAGAACTTCGGTACGATTATTACGGAAGAAATTTGCAGCATCGTTCACAATATGTCCAATAAACTCAGATCGACTAATATTAGAGGATTCAACTTCGACGGGCTTTTGTTCAACATCTACTTCTTCCGTTTGTGCTTCTTCTGGAGCTGTCTCTTGAACTTTTGTTGAGGCAATGTTATCCTTATTTAGATTATCGTGGATCTGACGCACAACCCGTATGAACGACTGGTAATCATCGGTCTTACCAAGTGCCACAATAAGTGGGTGACGAAACAATACCGGAGCATAGTAAGCCCTATAGCTTTCGACAATTTTCGCGGTATCTTCTAATTTATTTTGAAGCAAGGCATTGTAGGCAGCCGCTGAAGCTGCAGTCCCATTAGAAACTCCTGCATTTGTTAGAATAGTCACAACACGATATAAGTTCTTCTCCTTCAGTTTGGGAATTACATATTCGCGCACGGTTTCCGAGTTGGGTTGCACATTGAACTCGTTTTGCATTTGCTGAACAATGTCAATCACTTGATTGGCCTCTGCAGAGCAAAGCAATGGCCAGAAGTAGTGTTGACGGATTGGCATGCCAACATTCTTCATTTCTTTTAGTAGTGGCACAGCAGTATGGTTTGCTCCAATACTTAGGCCAGCTTCCGTTGCAATTAGCAAAGCCTTTGGGTTAAGTCCTTCGTCTTGAAGTTGCTTACAAACACTAAGAATTTTTTCAATTGGTCGGTTGACTTTTACTAGCTGTCGCACGAAGAATATTCCAGCATCGACCAGTTGTCCATCAGGACGTGTAGAACGAGGCATTATTCGTAAAATTTTCAAGCCAACATCTTCGTAACCTTTATTCACGAGACGAAGGATAACATTTACTGCCTCCTGATTGAAACCAGTAAATTTTCGAAGTTTTGCAGCCACTTGGTCTACTTTCGCTTCATGCCCATTAACGGTTAGACTGTAGACTGCATCAAGCAGATCCTTGTCTAGTAAAAATATCTCATTTTTCTCACATTCTTCGATGGTGCGGAGGATGGCATCGATATCACCGTGACGTGCATAACAGCAGAGTAGAGTTGTATATGTGTCAGCACTGGGTTCTAGACCGGCTTGTTTCATAACAGTGAGTATGGATTTTGCCGATTCTATGTCGTTAGCCTGGGAAATACAGAAATCAAATATATTAATTTTAAAATTATCCCGATGAAGTCCTAAATTCTAGGCAGAACAAAAAAAAAAAACATCAAACATGCTGCAGATTGTGCTCGATACAAAAAGACGAGGTGAGATGCAAACTGCAAAGGAGAAACTTTACAGCAAAGTTGATATATTTAAGAAGTTCTGCTGTTATTCCTTAATATTGAAATGACTTCCTTAAAGCTATTACAATTCCAGATAGGCATTCACGCCAAACTGTAGTTGGAATCACATAACCTACAAAAATACTGAGTCGTATTTACCTGTGAATGTCCCAAAATGAGTGCATTGAATACATTCTCATTGACTGGCAAATTCTTCTCCCGCATGTATTCCAAAATTCTAGTCGCTCCATCGATATCTCCTTGCTGGCAATATCTCAAAATCAAACGTTGATAGGTCACACGATTTGGTTCGATAGCTTTCGATTCGAGTTCTGACAAGAACTCAGTCGGTGAGAATGGATGTTCATTCTCCAAATAAACTCTTAACAAAGCATTGTAATGTGAAATATCCATTGGGACATTTAAAGAGTTTAACGTATTCCATATTTCCTGCACTAATGCCGTACGAACTTCAGGTAACTCCTCAGGAACTAGATTTCCACAACAACGTATCACCAACAATGATTGCGAACTAGTAGCAGAGCGTTGATGACGAATTTCTTCGAGTACCTCTTCGATATCCCTTCGAGATATTCGACCAGTACGACGTACATCTTGGTCCAGCCGTTTCAATTGTTTTTCCAAACTGATATCTGTTTTCGGAGCGGTTGTTGCATAGCCACTAAAAAAGTAAATGTGTTATTCAGTAATTATAGGTTATGAAAAACAGAAATTGGTAAATTTCCATTCATGAATTAAATGAAATTATGAAATGAGAGAACATTTGTACACTTTCTGGTAGAATTATTAAGAAATTTAATCAAATTTTAGAATATGTTTTGTTGCATAAGAGCCGGACCCGGGAGGTTTCTTTCAATACGTAACCTCCATTTCGGCAAAAGAATTTCTCGAAAAACCTACTTTATAAGACTGCTACAGACGCATTGTGAATTTGGAATAAAACTGCCTTCGGTATCGCGGACTGATTGGAAAACAGCACTTCGTGTAAAACCCGCAAAATAGCGAAATAACTTTCCGGAACGTAAAATTGAAGCCATTTTTTGTGTAAAACCGATTTTAAGTTGAAGTTATCCTTTGAGAAATTTGTACTGAAGACAGTTTTTCTTTATGCTCTTCTAGATTGTCAAAGTGACGGGTTGCCTTGGCTCACGTGGGGCAGTGCCTGATGATACAAAATTATATTGCATTCAACCGCAAAGAAATAATTTTGTTCTTGTCTGACGTCATTACGAGTAAATGAAATGTCATTTGCTTTGAAAAAAAGAGCAAAGTTAACTTGTTTTTCATTTCAAAACTTAAATGTAGTGTTTTAAAATGACATTTTTGGGTTAATATGGAACGCAGTAGAGTTGTAAATAATGGTCAGCAGCTGTCAAAGTGCAACAAGGAGAAGAACGCTCGCTGGTTGAGATCAACCTTAGGTTTACCTTTTTTGGATAGGCAAAAATGCAGCCCTTTGCCTTAAAGCAATTTTACAGTGGTCTAGTACAAACCTCCCCAAAAAGGTACAGATTAAACCACACTCAAGCTGAATTTAAACAAAAACTTCCTAGTTATCATCTATTTAAGGTCATCCTGGGAGGAAGATGTATTTCTTGAAGATTAGTTGTTTCCCTTCTACACTGACCGATCAAAAACCAATGACGGGGTAGATAGAGGTGTTTTATCTAGCAGGCTTTCGTAGCACCGCTTTCCACCTTTTAAATCATTGGGTGCGTTCCGACATTCGACCATCTGAAATTTCAGACGAAGGGAGCGTTCTGATTGGACGAGAGCCTGCAACTTGACCGATGAGCAAGACAACTTTTTATAAGGCCCAATCAGGACTCTCTCTTCATCAGTGTTCCAAGCGGAAATAATGGTGATTAAAGACGTTCTTTCTTGGCTAATAGATAGATAAACAGCAATCAAGCCTTTGAAATAATTTTTTCTAAACTCAATACTAGTCTTTCACAGAGTTGGTTGAGCAGTTCAATATTGACATTCCAGAAAAGTGCAAGGATGACGAACTCGCCAGATATACAACAACTATACCCATTCAACCATAGTTGTACCGATTGATGCATGTAAACATAAATGAAGGCTGGATACCTCATGATACAGCTCTCTAATGTAAAAGAAAACCTTCACTCGGGAGCCTTCTACTATAACGACTTAAGTCATCCGATTAATCGTATACTTTTTCTTCTTATACCGCTCACAAATAAATTAGCCAAGTTTATGTACATGTGATTAAAAAAAAACAATCTAACATCGATTTGGCACCACTTTAACGCTCTCTAAATTGCACAGGCGATGACTTCCGTTGTCGGTAAAACTTTTTTCCAGCGAACAAATAAATTTTTTTCAAACAAAAATGTGACAGTCGAATTCGACGCGTTGTGTGATAAACTTGTATGTAGGTACTCATAAAATTTCTTATAAGCGATTTGTTTTTGTGATTCCACCACCAACCCCTCTGTAACTATCCTTGTTCCAATCAACAAATTCTATATGTTCTTCTAAGTTTGTGTGTAAAATTGTTTACAATAAATTCTCAAGTGATTAGTGTTAACAAGAAGAGCAAATAAAATCGCAGCCAATTGGAATATATTTTCATCTTTGCGCGGCGCGGTGACGTCCAGTCCACGTCTGTGAAAATTTAAAAGTATCCCGCAGATACAAAATCTATAAGTGGAAAGGAAAAAATAAATATATACGTATATATCCAACCGGTGATTTGATATCCCGACTGGAAAAAATGTGAAAAAATAGTGCTTGTCTATCATAAATTGTGTGGCCGGTGGCAACGTACAAACAAAAGGATAACATAAAAGGATAACCAAGTCGATAGCCACAAAATGACCGAAAGGAAGTTCACCCGTGGTCTCAACAAGCCGGGAATGGCTGCTCAGCTTCGGGAGACTGTCTCACAAGTTGTACGCGAAAGTGCTGTTTTGGTATGTGAAAACTGAAGTTCTTATGTTGTCCTGCATGTTCGCCTTTTAATTTTGTTGTCACACAGAGCTGCGTCATTGATTAGGAATTCCAGATGCGGTCATTAATCCCTCGTGCCTTGCATAATCGTTCCTAGTTAAGGCTCTGCATTGTGGGTAGTTGCATGCCATTGAAGCCTTTCATGGTGTTGTGTGTTGTGTGCTGCAAGGGATACACGCCCTTTTTTATTTTAGCCAGGAATGTAAGAGTAGTTGTTGCTAGTCAGTGGTGCATCGCATAGTGGGTACAGTGTGCATCCCTGGCATATGGTTGGATGGTTTCCCTCTTTTTGCACTCTCCATCCTGGGAATGGTTTATTATGTTTTCTATTTTTGTTTATTTATTGTGTTTATGTGTATCGCTTCTATTTTCGTTTGCAGTATTTTTCTTTGAAACTAGTTTTCGCGCCGCGGAACAGACAAAGACACTAGATGGAACCCAGAACCAAATGAATCTCGATGATGTTATAAATTAAGAAGCAGTCTATGATGGTTTGTGTGTATGTGGATTTTACGTAATATGTGTCAGTCAAGAGCTCATCGTCATCATATTCAAGCGAAGGAAGAGGGGGTTTCCCTGGACGGAATGCAGATGTGCGCATTCCTCGAAAAATTTGCACACATGGCATACGCAACGCAGTCGGGCAATGGCCACATTGTGCGATGTGAAAGTGTCCACAGAGCAGGCAATCAGCAAATAATCAATATTTCATCCAATTGCCAAACAATTTGGCAGCCACACTTTGCTGCGGCATTTACACATTCATTGAGTGACCTGCGGGGTTGCGAAAGTATCTCGGAAATTTTAAGTTTTTTTCTTATCTGATGGCGAAAGGAAGTGTGGGCGTTCTACGTTGCTTTTGTTTTTGTTTTATTTTTAGACTTATTCGCACACGTTGACGGGTTACTTAATTTTTGGACACAGACTTTGAATTCATGATATTTGATGGGAATCATGACATGTGGGTGGATACATATTTATTTGCTTAAGTTGAACGGTCTCTTGGATCCAGGAATCCTATTTTATTTTCGATCTTCAACACGTTGCTATCTGTTCTAGAATGTAAGTTGTACCCTCCTTGTCATTCCAAACCAGAAAGCGGGGATTGAAGAAGTGTTGTTCGTTATGACCGGTTAAGGTTAGTTTTGAAGAGTCCGTTGGCAAGAAGTTTGGTGTCCATTTGTTCTACATATCCTAGGCGGATGTTGCTGTACAGCTCGTATAATTTGTCATTGAATATGCTCCTCAAAAGCCGGTCAACCTTAATGAAGCCAAATATTTTCTGAAAAATTTTTCGCTCGAAACAATCCATATTATCCTTACCACAACGTAACACTCTTGTGGGTCCCGGGACACAAAGGTATCTACGGAAACGAAATGGTGGATGAGTTAGTTAGGAACAGGACCTATTACTGGTCGATCACTTAGTACTGCCCTCTCTAGTACTTGATTTTTAAAGACAAGCTGATGAGAGCGCACTCTTATCATGCCGCATCTCCAGGAAACAGGACAAACCAACAAAATAAAACAGGACACACTCTTGCGCTAAACAGATCCTCTTCATAGGGATTATCACAGGCCACAAGCTACTGGCGGCCCACCTTAGAAGAAAGCAGAGGCTGTGGGAATACAGACGTGGAAGAGAACACAACTCACTTCCCATGTGAATGCCCCAGCTTACACAGAAGAAGAAAGACGGCCCTCGGTGAATACTATTTGAAGGACATGGACGACCTGTCTAAGAAGCCACTTAAAACCATTCTAAAATGCATGGTTCAGGGAGTCTAAACGACCGTAATCATACTCACTTAGACCTGTCTTTTCAGACTGGACATTCCAAGTTTAAAGAAACGCAATGGATCCATAGAGATCCGATTGAAGGCTGCATCACGAGATGCAGCCAGCCATCTCTTTAATCTACCCAGAACTAGTTTTGTAGCAGAGCTTATTACTTTATTTTAGATTATCATGTTTTGATTCAGCAAAAAGTTACGCTTAATTAAACGATAACCACTGGGATAAGCTTTAAAAAAAAAAAATTAATTTGCTATGAGATCATAGCACATCATGGAATATTTCTGCACGAACGATTGCACAACCATGTACCAAATAATTATACCTTCCTGCGTAATAATAAACACAAAAGTCGACTTTAGATTGCTTCATGGATATAACCTTCGAAATGAAAGCATAAACAAACTCAAACTACGATAGTTTTGCATACTTTCATTCAAAAAAAAGTTTACGAAAGTGATAAACTATACAATTTTGCGAGTGTTTGCCTACAAAAAAGAAAACATAAACGCTGTTGTTATATTATGATGTCCACGCTAATTAATCGACTCGAAGAAAACTAATTTAAATGAACGTGATTAGCGTCGCCAACAACGGGCGTAAGAAGTTAAACCGCATTTTTTTGTGATTCAAAACTTTGGTTTTGTCGAAAATGTCAATTGAAATCGAATTATGTCATCGAAAATGAGGAAGTTATCGTTTTTTTTTTTTGTGTGTTGGCAATCGAATGTCAATTAGTGTCAATTTAAAATGTAATTGGAACTAATTAGGAAGGACCTTGAACTTGAAGGTGCTTTAGAGACGTGCAGCGGCCATAAGCGGTTTCTGTTTCGCACTCAGTTTTGTGAAGCAGGATATGTGTCGGGTAGTCTATGGTCCAGCAAGACGCAACAATAACATTATGATAGGCACATAGATGACTTCTGGCTCGACTCGCGGGATGAAAGTCACTAAAACGCCAGATTTTTCCAATTCGAGCGAAAGTTCACGTGATCGCCGGGGCAAAGTGGTTAAAACGTTGGACTTCTAACCGAACGCATACAGGTTCGAGGCTCAGCAAAACAACAAAAAGTTTTTTTTTTTTTTGATGCGTCACCTCTTGGTAGGCAATGATGAATCTATAAAAGTATAATTTGTCATGAAAAAACTTTTCAATCCGCCATTCGAAGTCGGCAATGAAAACAGGAGGTCCCTTCCATTCGTGCAAATATGCACAAGATGAATGGTTGCGAGAAAGTTAGGCAAGTGGCGCTGTCTTGATTTACTTTGATGGTAACCATTCAAAAGCATTCGCGAATCCCGGATAGGACTGATCTTAACTCTTAAATCTTGAAAACTACACAGTGTATGTGGATATTTATGGAAAGATTCTAGGGCAGAGTAGGAAAAAGCATGAATCAACCAGCATTTACTGAAGCCTTGACTGAAGACGAAAAGGACAACTGTCCACAATTTAACGCCTAATGAGAGATTTTAATGTGCTCAAACACATGACAGATTTTCACGTTCTCAGAAACCGAAATGGTAATGCCAATGGATTTCTGTAGAGACAACCGCTTAGGCATTGAATGGACATTGTTCAAGCATAAGTTCTGGCACAAGATCAGCTTGGCTTCATCTGAAATTTCAAAAGCTGCATCTATGACGTACGAAATAGAAGTGAAGCTGATAGCGGGATGACATGTAACCATCATTTTATGATAGTTCTTGTCTTTGTATCTGCATCTGTCACATCTGTCAGTAGGAATCGCACCAAACATGAGCCGTGTTTTTTTGATAATTATACTCACTTCAGTCAAAAAAACAATCTATACTCACTTAATCCACAGTAGCAGCCGCACCAACCAATTGGTTTGCGGCTCGATTTCTTTTTCTTCGTTTGACAGTTTGCAAATGTCAAAACCGAGGAAAAGCAACAAATACGAACGGCTAAAGGCTAATTTATGAGATTTTTCGTGCTCTGGTGGTCAACTTATGTAGTTCTATCCTCACTTGCTGCTACTGGGAAATTTATCCCCACTTGGTGTGTTGTTATTGCTTTGTGTGTAAAATCTTACTGGGCTGGGTATACAGCTATCAAAAAAACACGGCTATGCTTGCACAACCTGGAAAACTAGGCTGGTAGAGAAGGGCGAAACATAGGTTATAAGCCTTTCGAACTGGAGCGTTTAGCTTAACATTACTGGACATGGCCTCGGCTCACGGTGGCGTCGAATAAGGTGTGGCGAGGATAGTCGATATAACAAAAACTGCCCTCGAAATGGTATCCAAAGGCTAGATGCGTAATGCTTTCAGCATCAAAAACAAGCTGGGACTGTCCCGCTCTAACATTGGGTTAGTACTTCTTGACGGGTATAGAACTCGTCAGCTGGAAACCTTCGTAAGTCTTTCCCACCTCGTCGACTTGCCTTACAAGTCGGTCGCTGTGTATTCTGGTGTGAGGACTTAGCTGACAGTATGATCCTACCAACTTAGGGGAGTTGAAATATCTGCTTGTCCAGACATTCTCGTACCTTTAAACAAGATCCAAGTAGTAAAACCTCTCAAGCAATCACGAACTAGAATACATTTGCTTCTAAAAGCTTTCCCTAGCCCACCATGACCAATGTTCTCATTTGCAAACTTGTTTAATTGGTCTGGTGACTGGCAACACTCTTAACCCAAATCAAACTCACAACTTGCAACGAAATGTCTTAGATGTCATCACTTCAACACCAAAAGTTGATTGCCCTACTATGGCCCTAGGGTATACGCATACTTTTCGCCACTTGCCACTTGTGATCGAGATCATAACGCAAGCCGGCACAAAGATTCCTGTTTGGACGTTGTTTCAGCGGCAATCTATGTTAATGAAGATAGATTTAGGTACCACCAAGGCTGGCCAAATGCCGAGCATGGTCAATGTCAAGAGGCATTTGCAGCAATACTTACGAACAGGTATGCAGCAGCGCTGGAGATATTTTTAGATTTATCTTCCTCTCCCTTCCCTCGACCACTTCTTGGCTTACCACGTTTTTCTTGTCGTGTTCTTCCTTCTTTGGATTTTATTTTGCATCCAATTGCACATTTAGTGAAGCGCACAAAAGAAAAATCACGTTTTCATGTTTCTTCGCCTTTGTGGGACTCTGGCACTTGGCAGAGAGAAGCAGCCCAAAGCTCTCTGTTAAAGATAACCCACCTATAATAGAGTGTCAGTCATTCAGACGAGTTGTGGGTTATGTTTCTGTTTGTTTATTCGGTGATGTGGAGGGGTTATCCGACCTTGGCCTCTTCATGTGTGTGTGTATACGTCTTAAAAGGAGAGTGTTTATTTTAATTTACAAAAAAAAAAAAAATACACACATGCAAACAGTTTAAAACATCAATCAAATGGTTAATGAAACGAAAGTGTGTTTGTACTTACTGGTAATTGCAATTGAATTTTGAAGATTGTTACCAGATGTGAAATTTGTTGAGATGATGACGTCAACAGTGGTGCCAAGTTCGAATTAAAAAGAGAAGTTTCCATTTCCGGTAAAATCAAAGTACCTTTGATATTTTCAATGGTGCCAAGTTGCCGATGACTCATGCAAAGAATATAAAACAGCGCATGTGTTCAAACTGTGTCTGGTTAAGGGACTACGCAATCATGTCATTCAATGGCACTTAAACTTCTTAAAATACAATCGTCTTTGGCCGGAAGGCTTAACATGTGGAAGAAATCGCATGTTATAGGTACGTGGAGAGAAATATTTAGTTTCCAAATTGTTTTGTACAGTCATCGGCTTGTAAAGTTCTGTACAATAAAATGGATTGAACTCGACAAAGGGATAATGGATATAGATTTTAAAATTCGGAAATAGGAAAGGAATAGTCTTGGATTTTTGTTGTATGTATGTCGATGGAGTATGGCTCTTTCCTTAGGTCTCGATTTGGTCCGTTGTGTTTCTCTTGTCTGGTGAGAATCTAGCGAGAAAGGACAATCAACATAGACCACTCTGGCAAAACGTCATGATTGACAATAGGCTCAGCTGGAGGTAAATGCGAATAACGACACCAGTGCAGAAATCTTACAATTTATTGTTTCTGTGGGCTCAGAAGGTAACAACAACAAACAAAGCAAACATTTTATAAGACCTTGATCATGTAGTCCTTCTATGTGGCGCCGAAGCATGGACATTTTCAAAGACATGACTGTTTTGATCTATAGCTCAATTTTCGCGATAAATGCACTGATTTTATCTTCATATGAAAATATATTGCTGGTGCCTTGCAACGTAAAATTTCCTGACCCTTGCAGTTGAAGGTTCAATTTATTTAGTTGTGCGAAAAAATCTACCAAATAAGCACAACGTTTTTGAAATGTGGATTCACAGAACTGATCCAGAAACTCTTTGTTCTTGTCAGTTAAGAATGCTTGTATAATACTTCCTCTCTCAGTTCGTACAACCTTGACAGCATGTTTCCTTTTGATAGCCAACGCACTTCCTTGTGAAAAAGCAGAGTTTCGTGTTCAGAATTCATATCAGAGCATAATTGTTTGAAGAGACGAGTGTTCAGTGCACTATTTTTAATAAAGTTAACTACTTTCATAGCAGTTTTCATCGCAATAGCGAAGCATTCCAGGAGCGTTTTGGCAGCCAGTGCTTGACGATGAATAACGCAGTGTGTCGTAATTGCAGCGGGATTTTTTGTTTTTATCAGCGTTGCAAGACCGAAGCGGGAACCAAGCATTGCAGGAGCACCGTCCGTACAAAACCCCGGAAGCTTTTGCCAGATAAGTCCATGTTTCTCCATATATAGACTTATTACATCCAGAATATCTGCACTTTTCGACGTCGTTTAAAGTTCTTGAGAAAAAAGTAACTCCTCTTCTAACTTTTTATTATAGCCGGGCAGCTCCAACTAGTTTATTTAATATTTTTCGGATGACTTCGCGGACCACTTTGGGCGCTTCTAGGGACCACCAGTGGTCCGCGGACCACCGGTTAAGAACCACTGATTTAGATGGTTGGGACATAAGAGTTTTTGAATTAAACCTAGAAGGACAGCACAGTTAATGAAGATCTAATCTTCGGTGGCGCTCACAACTGGAGAGGGAATTTAACCAACTTATTGTTCGGAACTGGATGCAGGTAGAGCAGGCTGGAGGGACTTGTTCTTGAGGCCCAGATTCACAAAAGGGCTGTTCAATGTATGTTTCCTGTCCTCTGCTTCGTATTGTACACTGCCTTCCATTATTAAGGAGCACTCACGTCATGAGTGCCTACTTAGTTGTGGTCGAACACCGGTCTAGAACAGAACTTGACAATCGACATCTGTGATTTTGAGGTAGTGAAGAAGTTCATCTACCTCGTGCAAATATAAACTCCACAAATGATACCCCGGTGGAGATTCGACGAAGGTTAACCTTAGGAAGTTGCTGTTACATCGGTTTGTCCAAACAGTTAAGTTCCGAACTCTTAACTCGAAGGTCCGAGATCATACTCAACAAAACTCTGATCTTGCTTGTCTGGCTTTATGAATGTTGGACAATAAGTAAAACAGCGGAGCAGATCTTGGGATCCTTCGATAGAATAATTCTGCGTCGAATACTTCAAGAAGATATAACCCCGAACTCTACGAGCTGTATAAAGATGTTGATGTTGTCCGGATAGCAAAAAACTGTCCACTGTATGAGCTCGGCCACATCCAAGGAATGGAATAGACCGCTCCAGTTAAGGGGGTCTCCGAATCCCATCCATCTGGTACACGAAGTAGAGGGAGGCTAAACCTCCGGTTTAAAGATCAGGCAATCGCGGACGCTAGAAATCTTAATAAGCAGCGTGTCTGAGACTGTGAAGGATGGAAAGTGGCAACGACGACACTGCGGAACACTTCTTATGTGAATGCTCTTCCCTTGCTCGTATCAGGTGGCAGTGTGATGAGTGCTGGTAACCTAAGCTGATCCTTATCACTGAAGCTCTTACTGGACTTTCTTGGAAATACAGTTAAAGAGTGGTATCTGCTAGTAGTACAATGGACCTGTTTTTGTGTCCGAGTGCTCCAGCGTGGTGTTCTAACACTCCGAGAGAAAAAAAGAAAAACAGGTGTCCATCGTAATGCTGTATTCTGTAGAATATGCAATCCATACTGACTGAAGATTCCGCGGTTTCACCTGCAATCTGTCGGCACTTAAATCGGAAAAGGAAAGCCTGCTCAATGACATGTTCATCACCTTTGGACTTGTTGCTGCTTCCATGTAGTTATTGACTCAAACAAATGTCTTTCTTAGTCTTATATTGTCAACAAATATAGCACTATATGAGTACCCACCTACCTATCTATCTTAAGCAAACCTCCCAACACATTTTATAAATAAATTTGGCCCCTTGAATGCATAGAATTACAACAACATTAAAAAATCCACTTACGCAAATACCTAAACAAATGATTTCACGATGTGTGTACACATCTCATCAGTGTATGCCTATGCCTATGCCTATCCCAATGCGAACGTACGTGCAACATCACTTCCCGCCTGGGCTTAGCGTTTTGAAATTGAAATTCTCTCTCGCTTTACGAAATCTGAAATTTCGTCAAAAGGGCGGGCGTTCGTATGACATGTGCCAGAGAGGAGCCCCTCCAGACAGTCAGACCGACAACATTGCCCAATTGAGAAACCCTTGAGCATCAGCCTTTCGTGGTATGCGGGTGATGCCATATCTCAAATTCGCGAAGGGCAAGCACCGGTTAAGTGTGTTTTTGTGTGTGTCTGAGTGGGTGTTTGTTTGCATTTCCAAAACGGAGCGAGTTTCCAGCTCCAGGTTCCACCATGATGATGAACTATAATGCCCCAAAGACATCCAGAGACCAGAGCAAACAAGTGAAGACAGTAGTCGTCTGTATTGTTGTGCCTGGGGAAGATAAAGGAGATTTTAGTTTTCCATTTTTCTTTAGTAATTCTGTGAATGAGAGAGCTAAAAGGAAACAGAGTGTGTGGATGTGGAGTGAAGTTGGCAACTTTTCAAATTTGAAAGTTTTGTATTTACCCTTCCTTTGCTGGGCGGTGCTTTGTTTACATGTTTACTCATGTTGTGTATCTCAGGAGTTTATTTCTTATCTTTCAGCAACTGAGTGCAGATTCTATTTTTAATTCCATGACAAATGAAATTATGGCTTAGAATGGATGATCCTAGATGTACATGTATGTATGTGTGTGTGTAACGTGGAGTGGATTTGCTTTTGAAGGAATGTGGGCCAAGTTGGGAAATATATTTTGGGAAATATCGTGAGTACTTATCGAATAAGCGAAGTGGAAGGGAATGAATGTGCTTTATTTAGACAGTTATGCTCTGAGTGGCCTATAAATTTTGTCTGGGAATTTGCATTCCATGGATGTATGGGGGGTTTGAGATAAAAACAGGAGGGGTGGTTCCTACGGATTCGTCATACTGAACTGGTTACTTCTAACTGAAAATGGTCATAGAGATGGGGATAAATTATATGAACGCAAAGACGCTAGTGGTAAGGGCCCGACACGTTAGCTGGTCTGGGCTCAAAGACCTTTCTTCAATAAATATAGTCACAGTGGCTTGGATCACAGGGCTTCTAGGAGAAATGTCTACTGAGAAGAACCAATTTATCCCTGATCTGTGCTCTATTTAAGAGTGCCACTTAGCAAAATCTACTCCAAAATAACACAATGGGAGGTCGATAGCCTCTCTGAACATTCGATTTATACAAAGGGCCTAAGATTCGTCAACCCAAACCAAAGTAAGGCCAAGAAGTTACTTCAATTAAACAAGACTATCAGACCGGTTACTGTCCAGTTAGATACTGGTCAGGTGCCGGTTTTGTGGGGGGCACAAAACGAGACAACCCTGGGGTTACAAAGGAACAAGAAACCTGGACCTTTATTGAGGTCCATGAAAACCTTTTATTTTACAAATAGTCAGCATCAAATATAACCGAGCGCTATACATTGTTCACAGTGGTGTGCAATTCGCTTTAATTGGTGTCACGTAGTCCTTATCCTCACGCATTCGCGGGCCATTGATCTTCGACATGCTTGTTTTGGTTGTTGTTTTTAATGCATTTTTATTTATTAATACAGTACTCTTACTTGCTAGGAAAAAAAACGCTTAAAACTAGCTTAACTAACTTAACTATGTTATACTAACTTGCTGGCCCTACACGGGCACTCTAAGCTAATGCTTGTTTTGGTCTGTCACGTCACATGTTCCACCTCGTGGATTCCATTCGAATGACATTTTCACGATCTCCATCTCTGGCTTGGTGTGGCCCATCTAGTTCCATTTGGCAGTAAGTCTGTGGCCAAAACATCAAGTACATTCTCACGAAGCATTTGTTGACGATCACTTGGAATTTTCTTGATAGACTGTCCACCACCCTTTAGTAAGACTGACTTTGAAGATGGGGGATAGGTATTGGAGTATGATTCTATACTTGTTGATGTTTTGAATCTTAAATTCACAACGATGCCGCTAAAGCATTTTTTTTCGTGTCTGGCCTTAAAAGATCTTGTGATAGTCAAGCTCATTCAAACTTTGGCCCTTGAATAATATTTTAAGTGGTTAGTTGACAAGTAAATGTCACGTACTTAATCGTATTTCATGTTCCAAAACTTCTTTGGATCACAAGAAAACTTCCGAAACATTTCGGAAAAGAAAATTGTGTGCGCTTAAGTTTAACGATAAAAAATGTTAAACTATTGCAATGAGTAGTGTGACGTGAATTACAATATAAATGAGAAAGACCAGTTAGAAGTTGTTTGTCGTAATTTGAGTTGAGTTGCGCGCCATCTATAATTAATATTCTTATTGTTAACCATTTGTAATATGCCTGCGATGAATAAGTTTGTTAATCCGAGCAGTTTATCGTATTGGAACTTAATTGGTTTTGTCATATTAAAACCTAACTCACCCTAAAGGGATACCCCCTATATGCATGTAACCCAAATACAGGGTTGGCCAAATGAAGCTTCACAATCGAAATTGGTAGCCATTTTGAGTAAGTTAATTGCTTGTTGAATGTTACATATGACATTTGTTAATGCTCAAGTTGATTTCATTTTGTCAATCTTTAGGAAGTCTAATGGCAGCCTTGTCGAGCATATTTGTTGGAGATTTGTTTGAAGTTAAGACTTTGATATGTCTCAGCTTATATAAGCTTGTACTTTATTCTTAATGGTGTACTGGGATTCAAGCTCATCTTGCTGTACAGCTGCTTCAATTCGACCTTTAAGAGAATAGTGTTCTTCGATCTTGATGTAATCTGGTAGCACTTACCCGAGTTTCAATAATGACAGCTTTCAACTATGTTATATGTTCGGGAGGGTTATTCGGAGCCCTTGGCACTGTGGTTTCTCTTCAGGATCCTATTGGGTCTTCCTTTATGTTTCTTCTTTCACTCCAGAAGATTTCAGGATCTTAAGGAACGTTTTTGGGTGGATGGAAGCATGGTGTTCTACTGGAACAACTTCGTCGCCAAGAATTCTCTTCCTGAATTGAAAGGAGGCTGGACATTCCGTTTGGATGTGTTGTCTTTATTCTCAAGGCAAAGTCTACAGCTTGATTTTGATGCAAGTTTCATGCGATGTAGATGTTTTTTCAGGCGGAAGTGTCCGCTGCTTGTTCATATCGATATTCACAATGGAACTGGATTTTGTGAAGTCCTGGTGTGTTTAGCCAGACTTCTCTGGATCCTTGTATGCAAAGACCTTTTGCATGTCGAAAAGTTATTTACCTACCCCACGGAAGGGTTCGGGTCTTATGAATGTTGTTGACGCTCCATCTTTTGCCAGCGAGTCGGCTTTTTCATTGCCCGCAGTTCCACTATGTAGAGGAATTCAATGAAGGATTACCATGTTGTTCGTAGGTAGGTCCGATATCACTTTGCGGGTTTTAAGGACTAGCTTGGATTTGATGACAGGTTGAGAAAAAAAATATGCTTTTCCTCAAGCTGTAAGAGGCCTGATTGATGAAAAAGACCTCGAGGCCAAGGCTGACTGAGAAGTTCGCACATGTTGGTTCTCCAAAAATTCCGAAGCCAGTTCCTGTTACCATATTTGAATCCGTCCGTACCTATACCAGACGAGTTCAGAAGGCGATGGTTGGGGTTTGTGGTTCTCTCAGTCGTCCCTTGACGGAAGTTTTTGTTGAAGCAGTATTAAAGGTAATGTCGTGCTTCAGTGTTTCAAGCAAGGATAGGTTACCTCCTCTATAGGAGTCAAAATTGCTTGAGTAAAAGAGTCTATGGATGCCTTGTTTGGCTTCAATTCGTATGAGGTTTTGTAAGACGACATTCAGTGCAGCAGTTGGAATTGTGCAAAGGCATTCCGTCATGCAGGATCCGGCTAAGCATTGGATGCGTTCATATTTTTTTATTGTGGTAATTTCATTACTTTTTGTCCACCAGACCGCTTGCGTATGATATCAACGGTCTGACAATTAATGTATCTGTCTCGAGCGTTTTTCTGTATGTCTAAAGTGTTTTGACTGGATTTTGAGAGCACTCCTCTCCCTGCGGCGTCCTCCGTTTAAAGATCCAGAGGTAGAAGGTTGAGAATTGCTTTCATCCCGCTAATGGTGTTAGTAGCTTGGTCATATCTCTAAAGTTACTGCTTTTGGTACCAGACCGGTCCTCCGTATGTGAGTATGGGTCTAACGACCTAACGTAAGCGATTAGTTTATGCATATGTAATCATTTGATCTAGAAAATGGTGAAGGAATATCTTGTTCAATTAACGATGAGTCACTTCTGTCAACCACTAAACACTGTCTATTCATCTATGCCCATGTAAGAGAGTGCATCAATGGATGGCAATTTCCATCTGTCTCCAGTTTTTCATTTTTAAATGTATCTTCTACTAAAAGCCATTTGCCAACATTTACAAATCGTTTTGAGTATCTTCCTAGACGCGGAGGGAAGTCACTTCGTTTAACCAAAACCATGAGATAATTTTCAAGCAATTTATCAGATGTGACACAAAGTAAAAGATACTCGTACCATGACTTCCGACATATTGCCGTGGTGGTGACTTGGCTGTATGGTACGCACTTAAGATGAATTAAAAATTTACACAACGTCACCACATTACTGAAATGGAAGGAGCCCAACGCTTTTATTTGCTCCTTAACTCTGAACTCTACTCCAAGAGTTCACAATTTCCAGATTGAATTTCACGTTTTTAATTGTTCTTCCTTCTGCTTTTCTTGTGTTTTTTGTTTGACGTTTTCTCTCATCGTTGACAGGTGTTTTCTGTTATTTATTGTTTCTGTCTCTCTCTCTCTCTGTGTCAGTCAGAACTGTGGTAGGTGTGTTGAGTTGACTTGCGAAAAAAAGTAAACAATTTGAAAACGTCAAGAGATGAAGGGTAAACACTAGTCGTAAATAAAGGACAAATGAAATGTTTTTTTTTTTTGTTTATTTGACGTCACAATTAGTTCTTCCCTCGCACGTTTTTTATTTTTATTTTTTGAATATTTCATGTACATAAAAATACTCTTCTTTTGATATTCAAATTTTTTTTTTTTTTACGAAATATCTAGATGTTGTGGTGAGTGAGAGAAGTTTTGAAATTTTACACAAGTGATAAAAGTTACTAAATTTTTTCAAAAATTATTTTCTTAATTTCATTTTAGATGAAATACACATCGGGGAACGATGGAAATGGGGTAATTTGAATTCAAATATGTATTTTCCCGTTTTTTTTTTGTTCTGAAAAATATGAATTAGTATATTATTTTGCAAAAGTGATCCTGCATTTGACCAGTCAGTCACAATTGGGGAACAGCCTCATAACTAAATCCATAGATAGGAGTACCCTGTAAGGGGGAATTATTTCGCCTCTTCTAGGGCTCCTGGTTATCAACAATATCTTGACGGAGTTCGATAGCATTAGATTCAAGGCAGTCGCGTACGCAGACGACAGTGAGTGTGCACTTACAGAGAGGGCTTTGACTAAGCTTAGCGCTTGGGTCATAAGTCGTCGACTTGGCTTTAATCCGAGTAAAATTGAACTAATTCTATTCACCACCAAGTACAAAATACCGACTTTGAATTTCCACGTCTTAACAACTAAACACTTACTCTATATTTCAGTGCTAGGCACCTTGGCTTCATCCTTGATCCCAAGCTCAACTTGAAATTTAACATAGACTACAGGGTAAAGAAAGAAAGCGTCGCTTTCTACGCTTGCAGCAAGACTTATGGTGGGAGTTCAGCCTAAGATGGTCCTCTGGATGTTCATCCCATTCTTGTGGATCGCACGTGTAAGCAAAGCCTACAGCATCACAAAACTAAATTTGGGCCACAGGAGCGCTACTACGATCGAGCCCGGCAGAAGCGCTTAATGTGCTCCACCATATCCCTACCCCTGGACCTGTACATCAAATATGTACATCGTTTCGTGTAATGCTTATAACATACAAGTTCACTTTCCGGAAAGGACTGAGTGGAACAATAACTTATCCCTTATCGAAATAAAGGGACAAAGGCAGTTCAATGTTGTCCTTTCACAAAGTCTTCACCGCCTAAACCAATGCTGGGTTTCGTATGTATATCCATTATTTTATGCCAAAGGCTACCATTATTCGATCTTTTGAGCTGATTTTGGACAAACAGCTATGCGGTTTCGTGGCTAAGATCGTCCTTAAAGCCTAGTTGACCAACTCATTCAATTGTTGAATACCTTCGCACACCTCTGTTGCTCCAGTTGATAAACTCTGTCTTCGAAATGGTTGGTGAACGAGTTGATACTCTCGTACCTACACTTGACGAATCATCCGAAGTTAAGCAACGAATTGAATGAACTCGGCAGACTATCCAACTGATTTTCCTTCTCGTCTGTGGCCAAAATTAAATCCATCGCCATCTCAGTTATCCATTTTTGACTTTCATCCCTTAAATACAATGCACAATGAGTAATAACAAATGTTCAAACACACATGTACCACACATCAGTGAGTTGATCCAAACCCCCACTGCCGTAGTTGCAACAACACACACTTTTTCTGTGATTGCCCGGCACTACCCAGAAGCAGACATCCCACAATTTGTTAACCCATTTTTAAAGAAATTATCATGGATTTCTGACATAAGAACCTGCAACATCATTAACTTTCTGAAGTCCACAGGATGGATTTGAAAATTACGCTCTTAGCCACACCCATCAACATCCAGGTCACGTGAGTTGTGTTACCAAAACGGCCCATCTAGGCTACATTTGATTCTGGTCAAATTCAACCATTTCTTCCTATCTTCCTACCAATACAACTCACACCAACCAAAAATTCAAAAATTGAGTTGAAATCCTTCCTCAACGTGATGCAAAGTCCAATGAGCAACGCTCCAACGTATTGGTTGGACAAATGTTGAGAGCCTCGTCCACTAGAATTGAATGCGTTGAATTCGAAATTGATGAATTGCGCTCATAGTGTACGACGGGCATAAGCATTTAAAGCCAACGTGCATCGGTACCTCCTTCGTCTCTCCTCTAATTTTCCCTAATGCCCGTGCTCTTGGTTAAGGGTATTCATAACCCCTTTAGGGCGCGCTAACTATAAAAAAAAAAAGTTGCAGAAGGACTTGCACTTACACGCCGAAACGATTCAATTAACGCATGAGTACCTTTGCGGTACTTGCAGATCTCTAGCTTAGACAAATTTGATCGGCTGCTAAGAAAACTATCAAAACAAAGGACTTACTTACTTAAGGTGGCGCTACAGTCCGAGGTCTCAAACTGGGCCTCAACCAACAAGCGTCTCCAGCCAGTTCGACAGTAAATCCGTCCGTATCCGAGGCTCTTGGTTCCTTCGTAAGTATGTTTTTTTTTTTCCATGGTTGGGCGTTGTGCCGCCCAACCAGGAGGACCAGTGCTGTTATAGAAACCCCTAGGTCGAGGGGTCGGTTAGACCGAATCCAGTGTGAGTGCTGCCGTTGGTGCATTAAGGGCTCATCCGCCACCATCTCTTTTCCAAGCCTTAGGAAATCCTTATCGGTCTGAGCTCCAAATATGTCGGAGTAGCCCGGATAAGGTTTTATTTGATTTGTTCCGGAATTTTTCTTCACCGTTGATTCCATCTGGGGAATTCATCCGCTGTCCCGTTAGAGTGCTGCTTCTTGTCAGCACTCGTACTTATAAGTTTGGCAAGTCGAGTTCGGCTCGACATCGACCAGTACCCGATGGTTACCACTTGGAGGTAAAATAAGCACATAAGATGTGTAGAAACAGTTACAACACCGGGCATCGCCAAGTTGACACCTCTCAGTGCCTACCCTATTTCTACAACACCCAATCATAAAAAAAAAAAGAAAAGGACGTTCTGATAAAATTGGTCGTGTTTGAAAAATGTTTTCACTTGAACTGTCTCTAAATGCCTCTCTGCTATCCCATCTCTATGATTTTCTAGCGTGCTGTACCCTACCAACCACCGACCTACATTCCACGAGTACCATTTTGAAATTTCTTTATCAGGATTCAATTGATATATCTACACAAGAGTTTGTCATCATGAAAGACACTTATATGTATGATATGTCATCGATTTTTATTTGAAAAGTCCTTGTGCCTATAGAGCTGTTATAAATGGAAATTCCTCAAGTTCTTCAAATTTTTCTCTTGTTCTTTTTTTTTTTTTTCTTATGGCTCTTCCTTTATTTTTATCTTTATCTATGGATGTGGGTTCACACATGTGTTCATTAGATTTACTCTTTTGTGTGACGGTATTTTTGTTATAAAGGAAATCTTCGGATTACTGACCGGTAATCTGTTGACTTCCTGTTGCTTAAATAATGAAAATGTTTTGTTATCAAATTTAAGGGCAATAACTAGAAAAATCCTTAATCATTAGGGATTATTTCGGGCAATAAAAACCCGAGGACTAGATGGAATGTCTTCTCTTGTGTGTTTATTTTTATCTCAGTGAATTGTGATGGTTGTTTCGTATTTTTGTGATGTAAACACGTGTGTATCAGCTTGAGGAGGATTACTGTTAGGATTTAACTTAAATGTTTGACATTTGTAGGTTGACATTTCCTTAAAGCTAATGTCAATTAGTTTTTATGGTATTATTCGGTGTGGAATCTACTTTAACATCATTAAATGGGATAAAGTGTCAACATTGACGATTGTTAATTTAGGGGTTATGGAGGAATATATTTGCGTTGGAACTGCCTACAGATGGTGCTATACATTTAGAGGGTGGTTGAGAATCAGAACGAAACAAAAACGTGTACAAAATACTGACAGTTTCGGTGTTTACATAAGTATATGGATAAGAATGCTGGAAATAATCAAAGTTCGACGGGCTGACGTCTGGAAGGGTCGAAGTGTCTGGTCGTGGAATCACGATGCATGGTGGAATATCTAGTTCTTTCTTCGTAATTGTTGGAAGTTGGAAGATATAGAGGGAAGCTGCTCCACGAGCAATGTGTGAAAATTTTTTTAAAAGGTAAAAATAACGTTTCAGAGCACGAAGTCTGCTCTGAAACTTGTAGAAATGAAGCAGGAAACCTTGTAGTAAGAGTCGTAGTTGGTGCTGAGAATATGAAAAAACTACGAGTGCTTATCAGACATTAGTACGACAAAGTCCCAATATCCTGCTGCCAAGTAGAAACAAACCTAGACCATGATAGTCAAAACTTTCGCCAATATGATCAAAACGAAGTGAGGGTTGTAGTACCTAAGCTAAAGACTGCTTGACTTGACGGTTTACCAGCCGAACTATTCAAAGTAGTTGGACATCTCCATGGTAGAAAGCGTACTCCAACTCATTTCTAAAACTTGTTTAGACGCATGTATGAATGTTTGGAATCTCAACATCGTTTGACCTGATCTTTGTGCCAACTTTCGGCACTTCGGGAGATCCTAGATAGAACATAAGAAGTCCCATCACCTTTTCATCGATTTTAAGGCCACCAATGGCAGCTTTTATCGGTGCGAGCTATATAGAGTCGTTCGTCTGTGCAGATTGAGGATGGAGAATGCCCGCTCGGTCAGTAACGATCTCCCCGAGACCCTCGGTGTTCAAAAAAGATTTAGATAAAGTGAAAAGCTTACAAACCGAAACCTGAATTATACTTGCGTATGCCGATAATATTGAGATCATTGACAGCAAGCTTAGCAAGCTGTCCCCAGTGCGTTTTCGAGTATTTAGGCAGAGGTGGGCAAAAGTAGTTGCAAAATTCAGATAGTTTTGACGAATCGGACAGAATGTCACAAGGAACTTTGGCTATGATATTACTTCTGATAACGACACTTCATCAGAAATCAAATGATCTTTGGGCACAGAAGGCCATTGAATATTAACTCCCTATCCCGAATAACAAGGAGTCTCTATATAAACCTCTTATAAAACGACTTCTACCTTGTTAAACTGCAGCATGGACTCTACTGAAGGCCGTTTCGAGCCATTCGGTTCCGTTTGCATTAATTGGTTTTGGAGGAAGAAGAAGGGGACCTCAACCAACTTGGAGTTCACAACAAGAAGTAGTTGGTTGAGGACTGGGATAGATAGATGGAGAGATAAGTGAGGTGAACTTAGTCCCTTAACACTGCGTCCACTGAGGACTAGACTAACTTTAAATGCTTGTTAATTATGTCCAAAGCTTATCTGAACTTTCGACTCTGGAAGATTCAATTGTCGCCTTCCATGATCGTTTATTGCGTTCACGTTTCTTTTAGTTTTCCAGTTTACCCTTAGACTCTACAGTTGTGGTTTTTTCAAACGACCAATCTTCTCGTGTAACTGAAACCTCTCTTTCAGAAGATGTAATGTCGCAATAGTTCCGGTAGTCGAGGTTTAGACGGGCAAAAATACACAATTTACTGGCTCGTTCCAAGTACCAAAGTGATGTTGAAATCGAAGATTAAATAACGCCTACTTTCTCGTGGTTTAACATTAACCTCGCTCATGCAAACTCCGTTTATGACTCATCGGAAATTTAGTATCCATTACTAGTGACAAATGGATGCGAAAATTCGCAACATTGTGCCACAAAAGTGTTCGCATATCTCTACTTACCCATCACCCTTGGTTAAGCAATCCATCACGCTCAACTATCACTTTCTGTGCAATCGAAAGGTTTTTTTTTAACAATCAATTTCCTCCTCTTTGTGTGTCAATTTATCTCTATTTCCTTATCCAACGACCCTGTCCCAAACACTGGACCAAATAAATAAAATAAAACTGTTGCCATTTGCGTGTACTACATCAAAGCTCTTCCCTAGTGACTTGATTAGATGTGGCGGACTACTCGTCTACTCTCATGGGGTCAATGAATTTGCACCCAGTCGCCTGTTCATTTGGATTAATGTGGTCGGCCCTAATGCGTCCTAAAAAAAATGAGGCAAAACACGACAACAACAAGCGAAAGTGAGTGAAATTCTGGACCGAACAACATAAAAAAAAACTATGCTTCCACTACTACGCCACCGTTAAGAGTAACAAATGTCTCCCAGTTTTGTTCCCCATACATATACACATATGCACACACTAGACGTAAAATGTCAACGTGAAAAGAATATTTAATTCGGTTTATGACTAAATTTACGTTTGGGACAACGACGCTAAAGCTGTCCCATCAAGCGAGTTTGTTTGCGAAAGTAGAGAACGAGGTTAGTGGCATCTAGCGTCATTATTACGCACATTTTATGCTTTAAGTGTCACTTTAGACGATAACTCACTCACTCAGGTTGCAACACCGTTTTTCTTTGGCGTCCATTTTAATGACTCGAGAATTATCGATTAATTAGACAATTTTAATTGGTGAACACAAGTAGTTAGTTTTTATTATAGTCACGGTAATAAAGTGATGCCAATTTCTTGTGTCAGTGAGAGGCGGCAAAACAACTTTTAATTGGAGTTAAGAGAGAGTAAAGTGACGATAAATAATGTGTAGAAGCGAGCGAGGTGATTGCGGCGAGCACGCTTCGAGTATATCAATCATTCAATTTGAAACCATTTTCCGAAAATGATGTTTGCACGTTGAGAAGATTAAATTCAATTGTAAGACCGATGACAATGGACGGGATTTGTGTGAGAGGCTAATTGAATTGACATTGAGCAAGACACCGCAAAAGGAGGAAGCCAATTGATGTATCTCTTATAGAATTCTATTAGTTTTTTGCGGTTTCTTTGGAATAGTTGGTCAATTTCAGAGTAAAAGTTGTTTTATTGTGGTTGAATTGAAATTGTTTGTGAACAATGGTTTGTACAATGGATGTACTTGCAGCTGTCTGCTAGTATCATCTTCTTGAAGATCTATCTATGAACTCGATTTCCTCCTGTCCCAGCTTGCTTCTTGGTGCAACAGGCAGATATTTCAAATGTCCATCTTGACTTGTCTTTATTTCGTCTCGCTTTCCCACTTTCTCAGATGTTCTTTCGTGGTCCAGTTGTTAATTATGTCCTTAACTATTTTTCGTCATGGGATGTAGAACCCAGAAACTTATAAGTTGACTCTAGCTTTGCTAGGTTGTCCGTCTTTTTGTTTCCTTTAATGTCGGGATTTTGTCTAAAGCCAGGATCAACTCATTCACCGGATCACTGCTTTGTTGACCACCTCGCATTTGGTGGTCCAACGTGTGTAGCAGTGCCAGGGGTTTGATATACCCTAGACTGAGATGGCTGGAACCTACCTTCGCTTTGCAATCAGGTTGGTAATTCTATAAAGGCAATTGTAATAACTATAGCAAAACCAAATAAGATTCCTTGGCTCATGTGAGTAAGGTATAGTTCAGGCAGTTGTAGGCACCAGTTACCGGTATACTTAGACAAAATTTAGGTCCAATATTCTGCGACCTTGACAAATGCTTGGCTATATACAGGACTTCTTCGAACATTATACTCTAAAGCAATCGAGGCGAAGAGAGATACTAATGTTGACCCCTCTACAGCTTTGAAAACACTTCATGTAGTTAGGTTTGGTTATGGGAGCATGACACAACATGTGTAGAGTCCAGACAAAATTGGTCTAAACTAGATCATATCCCGCTATGAGCGGTTAAAGGACAAATACATTCACACTTCCTACAGAAGCCCAATCTTCAATAGCAGGGGCTTACCCACTGTGGCATATCAAGTAAGATATGGCCAACCTACGATAAGAAGAGAACAGAAGACCTACTAAGCAGAACCCGCCCAGATATCGTCAGAATCATGGCGACAATCACGGGGCATTGGCCAATTGGTGACCATGCAGTCAAACTAGGCATTCCATACAACTCCCACTGCCGGTGTTGTAGGAACGAAAATGAGAAGGTAACCCTTCCCCATTTCCTTTTGCACAAGCAAGAGCCTGACTGCGTGCACTAAACCAACCATTCTTCGACTACCTTAACGACATCTCGGTTAAAGAGGTACGAGATCTAATCCGAGTTCTTAACTCCACAAGCTGTGGATCTAGGCACCGACTTTCTCACATCCTTAACAACACACAGTATCAACCAGGTCATACAAGTCGTAGTTACAAAAAGGCACATTCTAGTATTCTCACATTCTCTACCTGCCTACCTAGCATTAGGCTCATTAAATCCAAGTTTACCCTGTAAACTAGATATGACGATAAGGAAATGAGAACACGACTTTCGGGGTTGAGACATATTTCTATGATGATCCACAGGGTCCGACTAAGTCTTCAGTCTTCACTTTTCAATGAATTTGGTCTGTGGTACTTTCTGTGTTAAAATTGGACACCCTTGCATGCTTTTTATAACAACTCTTCCTTCCGAAATCATATTCATACCTTCTCTGTTCTTTCAGTGTTTGTTTTGCTCGTTAAGGCGCTTCAATTCCTTTAACGTCCGCCCAAGGGTAAACCACCAAACATCCTTCTCCCCTATTCATCGCATTCATCGACCATTTATGACGAAATTCTAATTTAATTTTCTTCCCTTCAAGGACTGCAGTAAAATTTTAATTACGGAAGTCTTTACTTCCCTTCTCCGCTTCTAATTACGAACATTTACGACATTTTGTGCTTGCGGATGCATTGCACCATATCTTGCTCTCTTCTATACATTTGAATGCAATTTTACCTTTCAAGTTCTAAGTTCCGCACTTGCTGGTGCTTCTGTCTCAAGTGCTTTTCAATTTCAATTAGTACACTTACAAATAGTTGTGCAATCCATGTTTTATGAGATGGAACATTTTCCCAGCCACAACTTACGTACTGAAAGTGCTTTAGAAATTATTTGGGTTAAATTTTATGACCAAATTCAATTAGGGTTAGAGAGCTTGAAGCTAAAATTACGCACTGGTACCCATGTGTTGTAGATTGGATCGGAACAAAAAAAAATGTCAAGTTAAGTCGTCAGACTTCAAGTGAGCTTGTGGAATAATGGTGTGACTTGAAGGCTCGTAATTCAAATGAGCCATTGAATTTGGGATAAATGAAAACCATTATATTCAGGGGAACACACTCATCTGTCCTGGAGTTCCATGAGAACTTTAATTTTGAAAAGAAAAATGTATTAAACTAAATTCAACTGTGGAATTCTTGTCCATTGAAGTTCGGCAGAGTCACTGGACAAGGAACCTCGAGAGTGTCAAGGGGACTGGAAATGAAATCGTTAAAAAGGTTCTCATAAGGAACAATCGCTTGACTAAGAACAAATGCCATCGAAAAATTCATTTAAAAAAACAAAAAATCGTTATGCAACCCGAGTCGTGGATGACATTTCGTTGACATTTTGCTCAAATGCAAGTCTGCGATTGGAATAGGTCCCGTGGCTTTAGTTTATGAGACAGTTGATAAGCCCTGAGGTATCTTTTGTTAATTAGTGCTTCGTATTCCTTAAGGAGGTGTACTGAGCGGTACTCGGTGACAAAATCTCTACCTATAGTTAGCACTATGTGTTACGTTTCCCTGTGCTGCAGAGCGGACTAGTTGGCAAAGAAGGGAGCTGGTCAGAACCTCTCTGTTAATAGAGGGGAACCGCCTGCTTCTTTCAAATTGATAAAATCTCGCCTTGATACCGAACCCAAAAGAACCTAAAGCGAATAGAACAACTTCTGTCCACAAATAGAAAATACATAAGGACTGTAGTAGGATCCTTCACAGGGCATTGTTTGAGAGGGAGTCCCTTCCAATGATTTGTGAAGAACCTGTATAGATGAGGCTAAGCCTTTGCTATTTATTAGCTGTCGCGCCAAATATTTGTTTTTGTATAGACGAGGAAAAGGAAGAAACGGTTGCTCCACTTTTTTGCTCCTGTTTTGCTCTTGAAGAGGCGGCAAACCCGAGGACAGTATTTCGAATGAAGACCCGAGCGGCTTATCCAGCTTGATATTTACAAAATAAAGGGCTTTGTCTGTGAGTTTAAACATTTCTGCACATAGTGTGGTACAGGAAGGGTTTTGCACTGGAACAAAGTTCCTGATGCTGGTTAGCCGGTTCTCTACGTGGTTTCATAATGAAACTCCGTTCTGATCTAAGTGTGTTCCTGCCTTAAGCTGGGGCAGACTAATACTTCATCTTGACCTTGGCTTCTTTGTTACAGGTATGATGGAGGTACCCGTCTTCGATGACAATGACTGATGAATCTACACCTAAGATGTTCGTATCCTTGATTCCACCTCAATTGTAGATAAAAGCACTATGGGATGGGAAGGGCGTCAGTGGAATATGAATATCGATTATTTGGAGCGGTAGAAACAATACTCACAAGTTATCGGAAGCCCTCTACTTTTTCTATGGTGATCGGCAATGCTGACTTAAGCTGATAATCTCGATTTTAGTTTTATCAGTGTTAAAACCCACGATGTTTGCTTTCTCCCTTAACATCTGCTGTCAATCGGTGGAGCTCCAGAATTTTATATGATGACAGGCAGTGCCTTGATGCTTGAGTTGAGATGTAAGAGTCCATCGAATTTCTTGTTTGTCATCGACAAACCAGCACGAAGCACGTCGCTTTTCATCAATAGAAACAATATTGACGAAAGAATGCAACCTTGTTGGTCCCCACTTTGGATGTCAAATTCCTTTGTGCAGAACGTGACACAAAAAAGTTGGAAGTCTGAAGGAGAAGCTTTAGGCTAAATCGGGAAATTTTGGTATTTTGTCTTGAAATCAAAGTTTCTGGAACTCCGCAATTTGTTTTCGGCAAATTTGTTACGATTACATAACTATTTTTTGGACTTTCCTTCAGCTCAGGTGAACACACCTTGTTGTGTATGATGTAAGTCGAAATGGTTTCTAACTATGTAGGTTACAAATTAACTTTTTGGTCATAACCCAGATGGCACTAGTTTGCCAATAGAATCAGAAATACTAACTGTGCCTACTGACACACTACTTCCATGTTAATTGGCAATAAAACTAGTGAAACCTATTATGCGACGCTGTAGTCGCCACACCCCAGGAGGCGTTAGACGTCGTTTAACATTTAACTCAACGTTTACGCCTAGTTTACAGTAATCGACGACATTATGTCCCATCACACAGGTCGTGTGTGAATAAAAAAAAAAAGAAAAAGAAGTTCGCATTGTCGTTGGGAAAATCGTAGCGAATGTCCTAGAAATCCATCCATCAATCTATCGGACGCACGAGTAAATGTGTCAAGAATCAATTGATACCCCAACATCAACAGATATCAGTTTGGAATGGACTATCGATTATTCTGAACGGTAATAGAATATGGCTTTGTCGACAGTAGTCCAATCTATAGGCGGATATACACTCCTATCTTGTATCTATTACGGCAAAGATACTTACTCGGATTGATTACTTGACTTGAACTTGAGAAGCTAAAAAAAAGAGACATCGCTCTGCTGATAAACAAGTCAAGCTAAATTGTTGACGTGTTTTTGTTGACACAATTCTACACGAGACTTTGACACGAACTGTTCGAGTTATTTTTCTTCCTCCGTTTGCTACCATTTTGCGGTCACTGTCAATGTGAAAGACACGGAGTTGTCAGAGGTTGTCGCATAAAGATATTTTTTTTTCCAGAAGTGGTTATGTTAATAAGGTTGGAATTGATTAAATACCGTAAGCTTGCAGACAGATACTTATCTAGTGTTTTTTTTTTTGTTGGAATGAACGATGACTTTGAAAAAAGAAAAAAAATGTATCCAATCAGTTCGGTGTGAGTAGAACAATTTTTTAGTTAGTTTGCTGCATTTTTCAAATGCATTTGAATTTTTTGTGAGAGAAAGTGACGATATTGGAATTGTAACAAGTGTTGACAGTTAGTTCAGAAATTTATGAAATTTTGTTTGAATAACAATTGACTATTGATTGGGATTACTTTACTTTTACTTTTGATGTCACCATGGTTTGTATAGTCTCGATCAATAAACCTTTCTATAATGAATTCGGTTCCGAGTAAACTGCCTTCAGTTTCCCATATCAAGTTTCGTGTACCAGACAACTACTTATGTCTCATTTATATCTAAGAAGCTCACGCTTGGAGAGGATGTCACGAAAAAGTGTAACAACCTTTTATGTTAACTATAGCGTTAGACAGAGGATGGATATGCGGCGTATTCCTAAAGTGCCGCCCTAAAATTTTCCATTCAAAAATATAACGGAAAGCGAGCCACCATAAGATCGCAAGTTGGGCAAAACTAGAAACTGACATGGACTGTCTTACAGCATCTCCTGACTTCAGCCTAAGTACCAAAACTGTCATACCTTCAAGAGATGATTGGGCTGGCGGAAAGGCAATCGGGTTCCGGGATCCATCTAACATTACACAGCCAATAAGAGTTTCGAGCCACAGAAGCGTGTTCTAAGAGGATGTCCTAGCTATTGCCGGGACAGCCCGAGAATTATCAATGGAACTAGTTTCTATGAAAGGCATTGACATTTACATCGACAGTCAAGTTGCTTATAAAGCCATTTCATCTGAAGTAGTAAAGTATCTTAAGACAACTCTGCACATTACCACTGGCCACAACCTACTGGCGGCCCACCTTAAAAGAATTTGCGGCTGCAGCGATGTAGACACAGCAGAGTCTATGCAGAACCTGTCTAAGAAGGCACCAGTTCTCAAATTCATTATGACTTCGGGATGGACACCCAATCAACTAACACGGACCCTTTTTCTTTGTCATATTTTTCAGTCGCCAAGAGAACAATGGATCCTTGGAGATCCAAGTGAAGGTTGCATCATGTGGAACGTAGTCACCTCTTCAACCTACTTATCTACCTAGTTGCACTTTCACGGCTGGACCAGCGTGTATAGTTGACACATTTTTCAGAATCGCTTTTCGGCGATTCCTTTGTTGTCGCACTTTGTCTATGTGCATCCGTGTTAGCTAAACCGGGCTTCACGGGCTAAGGGCGCCATTTGAATTGAGCGTAGTGAGCGGAAAATTATTTTTTATTTGATTGAGTTTCGGGGCGGCAGGCAAATGCCTCGCTAGCCACCGGCTATATGATTCATTATTATCGGTTGCCTTGAGCAGCTTCTGGTAATGTTCTTTAAAGACGTCTTCTACTTCTTGTAAGTTGTATACACTTCCAGAGAGATATCAAAACAGACCACATTTGTTGGCTACCTTTTCATCTCTTTTTTCACCCTGGTATCGGGAAAAATCGTTGGGATTCGAACCAAGACCAGCTTGCTCAGCTGGTTCTAACCACTAAGCCACGACGTTTAGTGCGTAGCTAACGTAAGGAAACGCTTTCTCCACAAGGAATTCCTAACACCGGAGGACATTTATAATACCTCGACTGGAGATATCCTCAACTTCATTAGGAAGATAGAAGATCTCCTTGTCTAATCGGCTCCAGGTACAATAGATCTTTCAGGTCGCAGTGCCATGTGCGTACAGTCGCAGAGCACACTAATAATAATAATAAGTCACGGCGCTTGCTAGGTTTCCTTCACCATTCCGAAGAGCTGGCTTTCTTTAAAAACTTCCGGATGCTGTTCCTATCATGAGACTCTACTATTTTCTTCAGCTGGGAGCTACAATCTATTGGCGCGGTATTCCTATTAGAAGGCTGCCACACATCTCCATATCCAGATTTTTTGGTTAGAGCTGGTTTGTAGTTCATTGTGGATGGTGGCACTGGATTTGCTAAACGAGTTGCCTCTTGTGGCTGGTAACCGCACAGTGGAGAGTTTTCCCTCAGTCGATTTGTGTAGTCTCTAGCTACTCAAAATTTGCAACATTTAGGGTGTACCGCAGCTATTTCTGGCCATAAGAATTTGACAGTCAAATTCTTAAAATTTGCCATAAAATAAGGCCTTACTCCTGGACGAGCAGCTGCAATAGTCAAATTGGCAACTTGGTAAGAGTCGAAGTTTGCAACCCTCTGACAGTGCGTATGCTTGGAAGTCTCTTCAAATTCTCGATAAAATTAGGCCATGCCTACGAACTTTCATCCTTCCATTCGATATTATTTTGAACCAAATCAAAGGATTCCGTGTTTCAAAGTGAACCGACCGTGATATGACATAATCTCTTCTAATTTAAACTCCCCACCCTTCACGTAAATCAAATACCAAGAGTGCCACTGTCTAGCATGAGTCTTTAAACACAAAGTAAAAATAATACACATGTAAGCCACTTAAAATAGAGTTAAGCAGGTTCCAGCTTTTTATTTGTTCTATGCTCACCTCCTAGCGACGCCAACTAGACCGTGTGTGTGTTTTGTAAAATAAATGCTCACCCCGTGTAAAAGGTGTAATAAGCCGCAAAAGCCTATAATCTCCTTGCGTGTAATTGCCGAGTGTAACTTTAATGCGATTATTATGCAATTAGGTATGAGCAGCTCTTTTCTATTTAAGTATTTTTCTTTTATTTTCTTTTACTTGAATTTTCCGGACAATTAATGGCATATTCTTACAACAAGCTTACATTCTAGTTCGGGTACTATACAAAGAAGAAAAAAGGAAATAGAAAGAGAATAAGAAGACATGGAATGATAGACTAGAATTACAAGTGTGATAACTTAAAGGTTAAACTTGTATTGTAGAAAGGAGGGTAACAAGTTTTTTATCATTATTATAGAGAGTGTGACAACTTAAAATGAACATGGAGGGAGAAATGCAACCTGTTAATGGCACCATGGCACCAAATATAATGATTGGCGAGGCTCTTACAGAAAAGAAAAAAGCGACTATGCTGCATATATTCACGTAGAACGTCTAAGTGGTAGGCGCCTGGCGACGAATGGAACGCTGTTTAAATCTCAAACACTTTCATGTTCACGGACACTTGCGATGCAACGATGAAGCTCAAGTTAAGGTTGAACCAGAGTCTGTTCCACACGGAATATGCCTCCAGTAGGTTTGTATTAAGCATTGTATTCAAAGCCCCGTATATCGGCCTCTCCTGCGTTGAGTTGTCCCAAATCACTTACCCCAGATATCTGGTCGGTTGTTGGAAGGATTCTCCAGAGTTTTCCCCAGTCACGAAGGACAAAGGAGACCAAAAGACAGACTCGTGCGCTGCAGACAATCAGTGACTTTTGAACTACCTCAGACAAGGCCATCTTTGGGAATCATCGTCATCGATATTCTTGCATATGATATGTTTAGAAACACAAGAGCCTTGAGTTCACACGACACTAATGGTATCAAGATGATGAAAATTGAAGAAAAGCCAGCTTCAGCAGCTCGTTGGGCCAACACAACAAAAGGCAGATGGACATACAACTACATACGCGAGTAGTTGCACAGACTTCTGAAAGATTGTGCCGCTGTTGGCTTGAGTTTGTTTGGACATACAAACTGATGCCGACAATCCAACACTGGATCAGTTGAAAGCATGAAGACTGCATCTATTATCTTACGGAGTTCCTGTCTGGTCACGTATCTTCACCGATTTGGATATGACAGCTCATCATCCTGCCCGAAATGTCCAGATGAAGATGAAGATATGGAGCACGCAGTATTTTAGTGCACGGCATGGAGAATTACTCCGTCATTACTCGTAAACCAACACGGTCTTCAAAATGAGCTGCGGAGAATAGAAAAGCTAAGAAGAGCAAAAGAAGCTGGAACAAGATGCATTGCTAGATTTAGCGATTTTTGAGGTAGTCGCACGGGGAGAATGATTGAAGTCTGTTTGTGGGGGTGAAGTTTGGTTCTTAGGCTCAATGTTAGGACTCACCCCATTGGCCAACAAAAAGATATCTGGTCGGCCGCTGCTGGTTTGGTTCGTTCGAGTCATAAGAGGTGTGATGGGTCGGTAAAGGTTGAAAGGAGTCGATGAATAAAAGTGTTATTCAAGTAAATGACCTTGAATCGGTTTTGATAGGGAAGCATGATAAAAGTCCCATTCTAGGATAGATCTCGAAGAGCAAATCGCTGGAAGCTCTCCTTTCTCGAAACATGAACACGATGATACGGTGACCATACTTGTCTGGCGTACCCTAGAAGGGGGCGAACAAAGACCGAATTTTTGAAACAAAGTACAGAGCAGATTATCCTTGTAGATAATCTCATCCATATATGTATGAACGGAAATTGAGCTCCCTATCACACAAACGGGAGAAATACATAGGTTGATTGTTTAGAAAAGTAGATGGTTGTGGCTCTGAGGCTGCTTGAGTCAATTTCCGGATACGCTTTTCATGTATGCCCTTCATCAATATATCGGGTGGACCTTTCAATTTCTAAAAAGCCTCCGTTTTCACCCTAGGTTCAGCTTGTCGATCTCTGTAGTACTTGGCGTTGTATTTCTTTGACTTCATGTCTTGTTAAGATATTCACTTTGAGTTTCTACATACAACGCAACTACTGTTTGATAACGCATCTTTCTAGCTACAAATTGAGGTACTGACGTCAACACTATCACAATCCGTTCAAACGCAATATCACTTAACGTAAAACTTGGCGACTCAAGAACTGGCTAAATCTCTTACATTTTTGTGACGTTGCCAGCTCGCTCAAATTCTTGTCCTCTGTCTAACGCTTTATTAATCATCCCTCTCTTGATAAGAAACGAAACCCACACTCAGACAGTCTTGAATTTGAATTTAATCCTCAAGCGAAGCAACCCAACTGAAAACAACTCAAATATTAACTTTTAATGAGACTCCCAATCCCAATCCTTGGTTATGAGTCATTCTCCGTTCAAGGACATCTCGTTACATAAATAAAAAATCTTCCAAGATGAGTCATAAAAATTCCTTTTTTTTTATCGTAGGATGAACATAATTTCCAACTGTTTCAACAACAAGTGTCCTTAGACTTTTATTTAACCTTCAACTCTTCATCGTGTACTCAACTCACTGCTCGTACAGTGAAGGCTTTATTATGGCGCTGATTTGAAATTCTCACGCCGGAAATGAACAACGGTTCTTTTCATCTTTTTCTATTCTTTTTCCACCGAGGGAAATCTTTTGTTTCTCTCGTAGTCGGGGGATAAAATAAATGAAAAAAACTCTTTTTTTTTTCTTTCAAATTTTATGTAAGTTTGTAAGGATAAGCATTTATCTTTTAGCTGCCCTAAGTTTTCATAATATTCCTCGGTAGAAGGACTGGCTGTAGAAAATGTCCCTAGAGATAAAGGGAAACTTGTGTAATTAAATTTTCTTTACAATCTTGATATTTTCTTATTTTTTTAATTCCTTTGGAGTATAAACAGTGTGTGTGTGTAAAAGTTGCATGACAATTTAATTAAACCGGTCCATGGGGTTGTTAACCTTTAGATATGATTGCAGTTGTCAATTTGCAAATGCATGGCATACTGCTCTTAGGAAATATCCAAAAGAAGTTGGTCAGTTGGTTATGTTTTGTGCAATTTACAACTCATTTCTGATGACCTGAGTCATCAGCAAGAAGAGCTGGAACGGAACACTAATGAGAAAAATCAGGAATCCAGTTTTATTCGCAGAGAAGGTAATTTAGGATGTTTGATGTGCTAGTATGATTTTTGGAGAGAATTGTTGTTAGGTTATGGGTTGTGTGGTTTCGAAACTTATTGCAAAGTTACGTGTTAGGGACATTAACAAAATGAAAGCTTCCACGAAGGAAGAGAAGGTGCCTAGTGCTACTATGGATTGAAGACAGGGTGATGGCAGCTAACACGAAAAGTTGAGTAGACTGTTTCTTTTAGAGCACCTCCCTTAGATTTTGGGCGGCAACAGGCAAATTCTGAAGATAGAAGAGTTTGAAACTTCGTCATTAGACTGCTGATTGGATGTTACAACGCGGTTTTTAAGGGGAAAGTCGTGCATTTTATACGACCAAGAGTTTGAAGGTAAGGAACTTTGTCTCTGCTATAAATCAAAGAAAAATAACTGCTGCTTCTTTGACCTGAGAAGGCTGAGTTTTAAGGCTCTATCCTGAACAACTGAAAAATATCTTTGTAACGCCGGTATCATCCCAGTCCTACTCTTTGTTACCGAAACATGGACTCTATTGAAAGCGGATGAGGATATCTTCGGTCGTTTCTTCGTAAGATATTGAATCTCGATTGCGTTGACGGGCTTTGTAAGAGGAGATTCAACAGCAACTTATACCGAGTTGTACAGCGGTATTGACCTTGTCAATATACTGCGTATTGGACCTTTGAGATGGCTATGTTATGTAGAGTGAATGGTCACTAATCTAACAAAGGGACACAATTTAGTAAAGGAAGACTTCACCTTAGGTGGCGCAAATAAGTAGAAGGGGACTTTAATCAACCTGGACTTCTGGCGGTTAGATAAGGACTGGGGTCACTAGAGAAGCTTTTAAGAGAGTTCGAAATAAGTTTAAATGCAATACAAATAGACAGGGTAGACGTTTTTGTGCTTCATTGGATGAATCGATATCAACTGCTCTTCCACGATTAGTCTTAGTCAGATGTGGCTTTTACATTTCTCGGTAGTCCCCTGACCGCTCCCTTGACATCTTCGTTCTTGCTGGCAGTCATTTTAATCACCATTTTGCTCCATTGCTCGCTTATCGATCATGTCCTTCACTATTCCTCTGCTTAGTGCAGCGAATGGTTCAGACAACAGCAACTCAGAGACCCCTGCTTCGCCAGGTTGTCTGCCTTTTTGTTTCCTTCAATACCTGCGTTTCTTTTAACCGAAGCTAGTTTCAAGGCATTTGGAACTGGATCAGCCATTGAGTTCTTAAACACATTCCATTGCAAGTGATGTATTGACCTTAGTCTGCTTCATGCGCCTAAGTACTGCTTGGTTGCCCAATACAAATGGGGTATTTCTTCTATCATGCAAGTGGGCCTGGTATATGTCAGTGTACGTTTAGATCCTTTCGATTTCTGCTCCCGTTTTACCATTTATCATGGCTCCAGCAGTGAAGATGGTCCCTCGATAACAGTTCCGTGGAACCCGAATCAATCCAGTCGCTTATTCAAATCGCGTATATTGATGACATTTGTACAATATTATGTCTTAAATTCTGAATTCAAGTAACGATGTAGACCCTCGTTTTAAAGGAAGAGAGGGTGCATCTATAATACGTCAACTGGAACACCACCCTTGTTGAACACCACCGATGATTTGTGACAGTTTGAGTGTGGGGCTGATAATTCTAAGAATATCTGTCATGCATTTGTCATGTATGAAGAACTTAAATTCAGATTGACGTCATTATTGAAGAAAACATGAGTTCCATGTGATCGATAAAACATCTGTTTACATGACTTTTTTGTCTAAGTTGCGACATCCATGTTTGACTATAATGACATAACCTACATCTGACGTAAATTGATTAATCTTTACGATTTCTGATTGCAAAACACTCTCATGATCAAAACTAGGGCAAAACTTGAGATAAATCTTAAAAATCAGCGACTGTACATTTGCTATTTTCTTTGCGCTGATTTGGCATCACTGTAAACGTATCACCACTCAAAATGGCCATCTACCTAATTCCGAGTACAAGTCCCAACGAAAATTATAAAATTGTGTAATCTACATGTTTACCACATTTGAACTTTCTGCAACTTCTTTCAGTTGATGAAGCCAGACTATCCTCTGATACCCACGTAATGCACACCCTTCAAGCAGTACATTGTACAAAATACACGCAAAAATTATGTTTCCTCTGCGCCATGTTGTGATGTTATTTATTCTTCCATCAACTTAACAGAGTTCCTCGTCCGGTCTCGAACTGGTACCGGATTCTTCAGTCTTTTGTATCTTTAACTCACACCCTGCTTAGTTTGCAAATTGCCTTGGTATGTTACGCCGCAAAAGGGAATGTGCATAAAACGCTTCCAACTGCTCTAGCTGTCACTTCGTAGACAACTTGTCTAGCTTGTCTGTGTTTGCACTCGAAAGTTGGTTGGTTGAGAGGGTTTGCTTTGTTTTTGAACTTGATGTTGTATCCTGTGCTTTCTCATTCTGCTGCATTAAGCTTCTTTTTTTCTCATTTAGAGGTTGGTATGTGTACAATTTTTCAACCCGCATATGAAATTTTGCAATATGACAAGTGTAATCTCGATTTGAATTGTCGAGGGCGCATCGGTGACACAGCAAGGGTTGCAAATTTTTGCGACTATAAATCGCCTGAAGGGTTCGCTATAATTAAAAGCGCTTGGGGGTGTTGAATTCGAATAAACACTTGAATTGGTGAATGGATATGACATGGTGAACGTGAACTGGTGGTGTAATAACGTGAATTGAACCCTTGAATTGGGGTTGAAATTTATTTTTTTGTGTGCCTAATTTAAAAGGGCAAGTGAACAATTGTGACGTCCGAATGGAAGAGTTTTATTGGATGTCATGTACAATTTGAGGGTTGAAAAGTTGATGGGTGATGGGTTGCAACCACTGAGTGGGTGTCTTATGTCAATATGGAGTGGAAGTATGTAAGTTATGTTTGGGGAGACGAAACATCATTTAGACGTTTATCTTTAGAAAAATTGATGAGCTGCCATATCTGAAGGGTCAAATTGTATTCATATCCTAGGGTTGTGTGCTTCGAGGTCCAACACATCCGTTACGGAGTTTCTGATGATATTGAAGCGGAGTTGCCACTGGTCTGCGACATTTGTTGCTGACAGGAAAGTAGTTGTTGAGAGTTGTCAGGATACGCGTTCGGCGAAGAATCTGGCGGATTCTTGTGATTGACGTTGTACATATCTTCTCATGAACTTAATTCTATTTTACTTCTTTGACTTGAGCTTTGGTCGATGAGATACTTGAATGGAGAATAAGGGCAGTTCAACAAGTTGGTAGATCTCCTTCTGTTGGAAGATTCGCCTCTATGTGTGCCCTGTTTTGTAGTTATATGCTTCAAGGAGGTGCATTTCCGCAAAATCTGCACAAACACTGTTCACTTCCATCCCCAAGTTCCTGAGGTTCTCTCTGAGTCCACAGTGATCTATTAAAATGCCTGTTAACAAGCGTAGTCGGCTCTTGCTTACATTTAAGTATCCTTTACTCCTCCGGTTATAGGTTCCGAAAATCTCTGTGCCCTGTCTTATTTTGGTGAGTTCAACCCAGAGCTTGGCCTTTTTGTTTTCCTCTTTCTTTTCTAAAAATTCCTTTTATCTGATGTGGTCTAAGCCCGTAGAAGGTTTGATGAACGCGTCCTTTGAACTTCTACTCTCACATGGCATGTCAGGGTGACTCTGTTGTTCTGGCTCATTGGCTTAGATTAGAATTTGAGGTGGTCCTTAGTCTCTTATCACTGCGGCCGCAAGTGATATCCTCTTCATTAGAGCTCCTCCATGATGCCGGAGTGCGCGAAACCGGCGATGTCTTTGGGTGAGCTGGTGGTTATATTTTCCGCCACGAGGTAGTATTTACCTAGAAAACGACGATTGACGATATGACGATTCGAATCTGACTTCTTGTTAGTTGTACAAGCTGTTTCGTTCTTTTTTAGGAAGAGGTTGGTATAAAAGCTTTGGCTTGTCTGTTAGATACCTTCCGTTTCTGTCGAGTAATGTTATGCTTTGTCTTTTTGCCGATTGTTCATACAGCCTTTAGCTCTACTCGTTGGGAGAATGGTCTTGGCATCATAAAGGTGGATGCAGAACCTTTTCTGGCTTTGTCTTAGTATGTTGGGATATTTCCATTCGTACATTGTAGTTAAGTTAAGGTTGGCGCCCCGTTAGGTTCGGACATTGAGAATACTGGAGGCGTCAATCGTAATGTGATCAATTTGATTGACTGTTTCTTGAACAGGAGACCGCTATGTCCCCTTGTGAATGAAGGCGTCCTTATGCACCACAGCAAAGTCAATCAGCCTAAGTTCGTTTCCATGCGTTGGGTCATTGGACGTGTCAAGAACAGTGCTTTACAAGATTTTAATGCCATGCCTGCTTACGGGTAAATTTCACGAACAGAGTAGGCCAGTATAACGCCTGACATCAAACCACTGTCATACCACGGGCTGATTTTGATGCATCGTAAATAATTTAATAAAACTATTCCAATAATGATCGCGACACGTCGTTGTAAGTTGTTAACGTCAGCAGTGAATGTCAGAAGATTTGAAAAATTAAAACCAGGTGTTCCGCAGACATCCCAAAACTCTCATAAGACTTTCTGTTGACACAATACCCCATTCGAATATCATCACGAATATCTTCCAAAACTCTCCCAAAAGCACATGGTTCACATTAAGAATACAATTTATGATAATTTTATTTATAAATCGAAAACAGCACTCCAAATAGAAATGGAAAAGCAATGTTTTCTTCTAGAGCGATTAATGGGCTTTCCCCAAATATTCTGGAAACTAAATTAAAGCCAAGAATGCTAAGGAGGTCAATTAAGTAAAACATTTTCAAAGAAGAAGTCATAAATTTCAAAGAAATCCAATAAAATACATAAACATTTGCGTAGTTGCACTTTCCACTTTGTTTGCGAATCCTCAATTTAATTGTTCATGGCCCACAAGTTGTGTTGTGGGTTAGATGGTTTCGAATTTCCCTCCAGACGGAACGAGTTCTTGGCCATGAAAAGTATCCACAATCGCAGAGATGACATCTTAATGACAGTTAAGCCTAATTGGTTGTTTTAGATGCAAAAACATACGTTCGATGTTATTATCAAACGATGACAAATGTAGCGAAGTTAAGTATCTTGGTTGCGTGCCTAAATACCGCCCACTTTCACTCTTTCTTGTGCCGGTACGTGCACGATTTGAAGACACGCACTGAATGGAACGTTAATCAAATTAGATATCGTTCGCGTTGGTTTAGATGAGAAATTGTGTGTGCGCGCTATGTGTAAACGGAAGTATGGGTCGGTACGCGTATTATTCGAATAAAATATGAGCCCAAGCTGGCTGATACGTAGATGCAGGTCAAGGTTTTATCTGTCTGTCCCATGAAATATTGATTAAGTCGCACATTTGGGCATAGACAGGGAGTGGATACAGGCTTTGTAAATTGTCGTTAAAATTTGATAACTCCCATGGCGATGACTGGTTTGACCTAGAAATGTTCCGCCTATCCGGTTGGATTTTGGCACTAAATTATGTAATTGAACTAAAAGGGCTGTTGACAGATAGTTCCTGAGTGAGTGGACAAAAGAGGAGACATGCTACGCAAATTAATCAGTGTGGAGACGAGGTTTTGGTGATGGGATCAGTAAAGGGGGTTGCAAAATTAAGTTACTGTTTCACTAGAATATTCAATTGATTCAAGTTGTACACGGTAAGGTTAGGTTCGCACCTGTGTACATACGCATTTAGACCAAATGGGATCCATTGTGATACCAAGTATTGCAACCAGACGATACTTTTGACATCAGTTTTTCGGATTTCGCCAGGTTCGTCAAAGAGAAACGCTCCCAGATGGAGTTGTCTTCTTTTTTGGGCTCAATTTTCGAAGACTGTCCACCAATTGGGACTTAAGCTTTTAAATTTTTGCTTGGATTATCAGCTAAGACAAACGATTTTACATAACCCCACAAGAAGTTAAAAGGTGTCAAATCGCAACTTCTTGAGGCATAATCAGCGAAGCCTTGGTGTAGCAAATCATCGTTCGGATTACCCTTTTGCATTTACTGGATCGTTCGGATGGACGCCTGAGCCTTTGTGTGAAATTTTTCGAACTTCGAGGAATTCAGAGATTAGAGCTCTCATGCATTCTTTTGCGCACGGCGGCGATGTTTTCATTGCACTGAGCGATACGGACGTGTTTTAGCAAGACGCCAAACAGTGGCTTCAGTTGGACGATCATATTGACCGAAAAAATGCACGTAAACCACGAAACGTTCGTCGATTAGAAAGCGAATTTTGTTGATAAATTCAAATAACTCGTATGCGTTGTGGGATTGTGTTCATTTTCATGATAATTTGCCAAATGTTGCGGTTGATGTCTGTCACGCCTCCGACCACTTGCGTGAGGGTGAGAGAAATACCTTATTTGCATTGTACAACGAAGAAGTGAGCAGGCAGATGGCATCAATAACGATGCAATTTAAAAACAATTGACTCTGGCTACTGAAGGAAATGAAAGGTGAAGAATTTGGTGCAGCAGTGGCCAGTATTTGAACTAATGAAGTGTGTCACGAATGAACACCTAAAAACGTGGAAGAGTGGCAAAATGGAGCCTGTATGCTGCAGCAAGAGGGAAGTTATAAGCATGATGCGAGGAATGAATAATAGAGTTGTCCAAAGCAAAAGAAAACTTCAATTGTGGGTGTGCCATATGAAAGATGGGTCTTCTAGAAGATGATACCTGCAGTCTGTGTTTAGAGGACGAAGAGAAAACTGTACATATACTGTGAGTGTTATTTTTGGCTGCCAAATGATTGAAGCCCAAATGATTACCCAAAAATCTTTTAAAAAAGTACAAGTGTTGACTGGAGAAATCGCTGTCGGTGACAAGCTGAGGTGAAGTCTGGCTAAGGCGACTCTCCAAACATCGATTAACATTAGCTTGCAGCTTCTTATCATCAATTGTTAAGTGGCTCTGCAAAACTGATCTTTCAACACATCACAGGTCATCTCTTCCTGTTGATACTGTGGACATCTTTTTCCTTAATAATGAGCAAAAGACTGTTAATGTCCTTGATATTGGCGAAAGCCTACTTGTTCTGCATCGAGTGCATCTTCACTAAGCATTCGCTTGAATGTAGCATTTCTCCAGTGCTCGTATTCACTTTCTCTCTTAGCGTCTCAAGAAGTTAAGAGGGATATTCACCGGATGTTGTCAAGGTTGGTCGCCACACTGTGGTGTTTTACCGCCTCGTTGCTTTCGGATGTACTGTAACGTTCTACTTTACAGAGCCTTCAAGATTGATTAAGATTGTTCGAGTATTCGTGCAAGAATCTCCATATGAAAGAAATGTCCGTGATCCAAGAATACACAGTGTTATTCAGTGGACTGGTGGCCGTTTATCTGCACGTCAAAGTGTCTCGCAAACTCCAATAAACCTTGTGAATCTACAGATAAGAACAAAAAATAAGTGAATCATCAACTTACACGCAATATCCGTCTCATTTTCATGGGCTTTGAGAGCCATCAATTTGAAAAATTCCCACAATACCGGACACTTAACCGATTCATATCACAAATCATTGTCATCGCAGTCACACAATTCCTTATCAGACTGCATTCACTAAAAAGATCAAATTGCATTATGCTATCTCGTCAGCCCGTCTGAATCGATTACTTGGCTAAAATTTGTTCATAAAATCTCCACCTACCATTGCATACTGAGTGCATTTTATGCAGATTCCATTGGAAATGATTAAAAGAAAAGGAAATGTGTACATATTTGCATATCTATGGGGGGTTTATCGAACGCTGAGGAGGACGAAGCCGGAATATGTGCATCGATTTTCTCTTCTCACATTCGAGACAGCAAAATCGAGAACGACACGTAAAGGGGTTTTGTTTCCACGTTCATCTCATTGGGTGTGCAGCACATCTTTTGAAGCGGATTCCGAAGCTATGAATCGATAAAGCACGATTTATCAGAGGAATTGGGGTTATTTGTCTCTACATATAGATTATGTCTTACAACGGTTTAAGGGATGTAGATAACTATTTAGGAAATTGTGTATCCATTATGTTGATCCTTAAAAATTTGTAATGAACGACTTCCGGTGATTTGAGTACTGATTGGCGTGAATGCATTCCAGGGAGAAGAGTCTATATATGCACCATTTGGGGATGTAGTGGGCATATTCTCGGTTTAACAATATAGTGTCAGAAGGACTGTTACTGATGACGATATGAGATTAATAACTTACTTAGTTGGCGTCAAGGGCCAAAATGATTTTGCACCTCACTAAAAAGTTGTAAAGTACCTACCATTTTGCATACCAAGTACAGTACATATTTGTATCTCCTCCTCCACTTACTGTCCATCCAGATGGGACCCTATTTCATTTGAAGAATTAATCTCACGTTTCTTTACTTTCAGTAAAGTCCATTCCTTGGGGAAGAAGACTAGAACTAAATCTAATGCAGAGTTGCTCTGGTTATTCGGAGGTGGACAAGCTAATTTCTTTCTTAGACTTAAGGAACTCCAATAGGCAAACGCGATTTTTTGTATCAGTCCCTGCCTGTGGTGTGCTATTACGTGTTAGATGGAATCTAGTCCTTAAGGGAACACTTCTGAAACTAGAATGCATTTCAATTTGCTCTTAGCAAGCTGTTCTTTTGGTCAAGCAGCTGCGCTTCAAACCATGCCGCCCTTTCTGCAAATAGATGTTTATTGGTGTGCAGCAAGTCACTAACGCGGCTGAGAGAGACTAATCAATACAGTGTGAGGTCTGCCAAAACTCTATTGCTTCACTTGAGTCACACAATGCAGGATTGAAGCGCTTCGAGTCAGCGCAAAGTCCTTTACAATAAGTCTGTCTAAATCTTTTCAAAAGGTTATAAAACAGTTGAGGGAATCGATCCTGACGTCGTTTCGGAAAACCGTGCTGTAACGTCTTTTTCAGTCACAGCTATACGTCAGGCCACAGTGATCAGATGTCCTGTATTTAATTTAGCACTGTTCAATCCTGGACAGTGAAAAACAGCCGTGTGTCTCTGAACGCCATTGCTAAACAGCTCAATACCACCTTCTGTTAGGTCCTAAGTTATTGGGACATTCCAGGGTACTGTGCTGCAAATGAATTAGTTAGACAAGGCTCTCTAGGTAAAGACAGCAGGAATCTCAATCATGTCAAACAGTCACAGATTCTCTAACGAAAGCTAGTTATGGATGACAACATCTGGAATATTGCAACAACGTAAGGCTTATTTACATACTTATTTAAGGTGGCCCTACAGTCTGGGGGGGACCTGGGCCTCAACCAACAAGCGGGCGCCAGCCAGCTCGATCTTTAGCTAGCTGCCTCCAGTTTCGCACACTAAGTTGGTTGAGGTCCCCTTCAACTTGCGTGCGGCACCTGAGTCGCGGTCTTATTTGGAGACCAAACATTTTATTTTTATTTAAAATAGACCACCTCTTGGTTCACCATCTGCAGAAATAGAAAAGTGTAAATATCTATCGTGCATTGCCTCATTTAGAAACTCTAGAGCTTCACCTTAACCTTCGTTGATACCGTAGCACCCTGCTCTGCTCTTGCCAATGTCCAAAACAACACGTTAAGGCAATATCTTTTCAACGATCTTAACACTGCCAATACGGCCGACCTTCTTCTGGTCTAAGTGTTCCTCTTTTCTACAAGACCACTCCGAATTTACTTACTAAGTCGTTGACTTTAAGGTTGTAGCTGTGGCTCCACAAGCGGAAGAGTTTGACACCGATGCCAAAAGCAGGAATAGCTCACTCTATAAAAAGGTGGTAGACATCGATTTGAAATTCTTGGGTTAGTCAATTGTCGACTTCTAGGCTTAAACCGCAATGAAATAGACTAATCAGGTTGTTGACAACCGTTTTGAGGGCATGACACTAACTATTACTTCTCTCATTGGTACAGCGCAGAGGGTTTCCCATTTGCCGAGGATTAGACAAATGATGCTGACATGCCATTCGTGCAGTAGGTTAGGTGTATTATATTGTTATCTACCGCTGTTCTAGATCGTTCTTTTGTAAGGCTGTCAAAATCCAGCAGCTTTTTGTTAGATTTAAGTTTAAACGTTGATGTCTTTGTAAAGTCGCGGTCTAGTTATCAAGTCTCCTTATCTGCCTCTTACGCCTTAAATTTGCCTCCTAATCATAGCTAGTATTTTTGTTTTTTTTTTAAACTTTATCAAACAAAATATTATGCAAACACACAGCTAACGAAACACAAAGACTACCTATTTAGTCGTTAACTACTAATTTGAACGAACAATGCAAACCAACAATAAAATAAAAAACTAATGATACCTCGCGAGTATAAACAAAAAAGTTTGGTTTTTTTTGTTTTGTGTGCTTAACGGAAATATATTAGCATTAACCATATCAACAAACAAAAAAAAAAACTGATAAACATTTATTATTATTTTATTTTTAGAACAAACCTCTTGTGGTGGAGCCAATCGATTTTGAGGGATTTATTGCCAAAAATAAAACTTTAATTCAAAATGATCCACATCGTGAGCTACTGATGTATCCAAATGATGATGTTTCGGTAAGTTATTCATTTTAAATCGTTCTAAGATTAGGAAACTCTACTTCACAGTTTATGCCATTACTGTACATTAATCTGATTCCGTTCTGCAATCTTCAGATTCATTAGAAATTGGTTTCTGCCTCTTTTTCTTTTCGGGGTGAGCGAGTAAGTGAAAAGGAGCTTACATTTTCCACACCACCCACATCGGTCTTGAAATGTTGCCACCTAATATGAGTAAAGGCAATGCAATAACATAGAAAGTGTTCTGCAGACATAAACACCCTCTCCATAAGCTTCGCAGGCAGTGGTGTGACTTTAATCCTAATGGAAGACCTAACCAAGGTCAAAGCCGGAGAAGTTCTACTCTGTATTTTTAACACTGTTACTTATCGAAGATCTCATTTGTTCTAACCCCGTTGTCTCCTGGAACCAAGACACATTAGCTGCATGGATGAAGAGGAGGAGGAAACCATTCCCTACCTTTTCTGTGTCTGCCCAGCTCTCTCTCACAAAAAAAGGCTCCACCAAAGAGAACTCTACTTTAACGACTTAGGCGATCTGATTGATACACACAGATGTAAGAAACATATTTCACTTCATCAGAAGCTCCATTTGGAGCTACTCTAATCAACGAGTTGATAAGAAGATATCTCCAGAACCATGTGGTATCACAATGGACCTATCATTGGTCTAAGTGTGCTGGTAGCTACTTCTTCCTAACATAACTTAGGGCAAACCTGGTGAAGATGATAAAGCAAGGCACTAAGTGCAGCCAGGGTACCGCCACATATGTGGATTCTTTGTTTCTTCTGCTTGTTTTTGCAATATAATTCGTAGCCATAAGAATTGCATAAATTTCCGCTTGGAAGCGATCTAAGACACCCCTGCTAAGGATATAGAGCTATAAAACTCTTTTTGGTGACAAGCCGCATGTCTTGAATAAACGAAACCTTCTTACACTACCAGAAAGCTGATAGTATACCAACAGTCAATATGTACCATTCAACGTATTTCGACCAAAGACGTTTCCTATCCAAGATTACTGCTAGGTATTTCGTTTCATGGATGAGCGGGATTTGAATGCCTTTGAGAACTATTTCAGTTTTAAGGGGGTTTAGGGGCTTTAAATGTCCATTACTAGCACATCGTCCGTCAATCACATCCAGGGCCATCTGCATCTAGGAGCAGACAGCTTACCTTCCATTTTTGTAAAGACACGGTGTGTTCCTTCGACTACGCTATTTGGCATCTGCGATCGATGTGCTTTTGAACCTGAGTAGAGAATTCAAAAACCCACTTGGCTTAAGCTTGTCGTACCATACTTCGTTTGGGCTGAGTACAGGTTCCATCCAACCTACGCTCTTAATACTAGTATATCGTATCAAGTTTATTAGCGGAGCTTGCTCAAGTTCTTCAAGCTTTCAAAACAGTCTGCTTTGTAAACACCGAAAGCGATGGATTTAAAGAACTGGACAGTTATATAGCAAGTGGTTGATGGGCTCTACCTCTTGAGAGCTTCTGCAAGGTTCTGGTTAATTTACACTTAGCGCAATGCTCTGTCAGTGTTTCCGTTTTTTTTCATTACTAATAGGCTTTTGGTCCTTTCTTCATTCAACTGTGACCATAGGCTACGAGTTATGAATCAATAGCCTCTGGAAGGCCAGGCAGCCGTGATTCGTTCTGTCGCTATAGGGTCAATGCACATTTTTACTTCACCTATAGGCCTATGAGTACTTTCCTTCCTCAATGTAAACCCTTTCTTTGACTGTTGCTCTGCTCTCTCGATTCCTATGACTGGGAACGCATCAGAGATTGACTTCGAGGATTTAGTTTATTTTGTTAAGGGCTTAGCGATAGTTGTAAATAGACTTGGATTGTATGGTCCAATTGCTGCTTAAATGTCCCAAAACTACCCTCTCAATGGCGAATATTTCAGCTTGAAATTTGCATTCATGTGGGAGTTTATTCGAGTCACCTATGCATTATGCCTTACAGAAAACTCCAGCCCCGGGTCCTTCTACCATGTAAGACTAATCAATGAAGATGCAATCTTTAGGTAAAACACAAGCTTGACTTTCCCTTTTAAATCATCTATTCCTTCCCATTTGAGGAAGTCATATCTTGCAATAAAAATCATAATAGAAAGTGGACCCACGATCTTAAAAATATCAGAGTAAGTGGTTTACTGTTCAAGGGGCTAGCAGAAGTTCACTCCAACCTATAGTAAATCACTTTGACCTGACACTTGACTCAACTTCGTAACAGTTTAACTATCTATTTGTGGTAATCATTGCAACAGAATGAAAGTACTTTTTGACCCACTTTGCACACGATTTCACGTGTACTGCTCATTTGACATGCATAGCCCCTTATAATTAATTGCAATTACTGAGGCTGACTTGTACAATAAAAAAGATCGAAATGACACACTTTTCAGTTACACCATCTAGTTGTCACGCAACGATGCTTAATTAAAATAATTCTTCTTCTCTTTTCAACAGGAAGTTGTTCTGCCACGTAAGTTCAGAACAATCTCGAGTACAATACCGAAATTCAGCGCTCCGCCAAATACAACAATAATTACGCACAACAATAATTTATCATCTCATAATGGAAGCGCTTCCTCACAGAATGGTGACTTGTCCAGGCAGAATTCACAATCGTCCACGTCGTCATCGCCAAATGGTTCATTGGCATCGATTACTTCGCCTTTATCGGCGGCGTCATCTTCGTCATCGTCTTCGACATCTACCTTAAAGACAAGTACTGGAACGATAAGTCAGAGGCCAACATCACCAGTGGGTGGGACACTGTTAACCAGACAGGCATTGTACACGTATCAAACGAATAATCACTTGGTGCACTATAAGTATAGTGCGTATGGGGGGACTTGTCATGATCTTCCAAAGTAAGTGAGAATCCATCCATGTGGGATTCATAAACCTTGTTTTTGTCTTCTTTTTAAAGAATTATTCCCGCGGAACAATTAAAAGAAGAACTCTATGAGATCGATGCTGATCAGGATCGCATAGATGAACAAATGACGAGATCACAGGCTGATTCTATAACCAAACAGGGTTACCTCCTTAAAGGTCCCGACAGTAGTTCGGATCGAATGTTTGCCAACATTGGATCGAAGTCTTTTAAACGAAGGTATTGCTATCTACGGCAAGAAGTTGACGGTACTTATATCTTAGAGTTGCACAAGGACGAGAGGCAGGGCGAGGCTAAGGCTACCATTGTCATGGACTTTTGCACCGAAGTTGTTCAGGTAAGTTAGTAGAATGGCTGGAGACGGGGGAGTCTGATGTAAATACTTTTCATTGATTAGAATCCAAAACGAGGTCGCCTTTGCTTTGAGCTTCGTATGACAGCAGGTCACAAATCCTTTACCCTCGCAGCGGAGAATGATGATGATCTCAAAGACTGGCTGAGTAAGCTTTCATCTGTCTTGCAACAGAATAAGATTCAAGAGGATAAACGAGTCTCTAGTCTGGAGAGAGCTCCTCCACCTAGTCCCAGCACAATGATGTTTGGTACCTTAAAAGGTCTCGATCAGAGTATGAATCCTCAACTGATTAAATATGGTCGTGAGACTGATATTTCTATAGCTCAAGCTAGAAGAGAGAATCGACGACGCTTGTTCGCCTGCTATCAGTCACCGAGCAAGGCGACTATCACTGATCACATTGATCAGTATCGTGAACAGTTTGGCCAACGAATCCTTGTTACGTGTAAGAGCTTGAAGTTTCGCTTGCAGAATCCAGCAGATGGAGATCGGGAGCCTCTGTGCCAGGTTGAACCATATATAACTAGTCTGGCTTTGTATGATGCCAGAGCTGGACGAAAGTTGACTGAATCTTTCTATTTTGACATAAATACGGAAAATGTTAGAGACATGCTGCCAAGCCATTGTTGTGGATCAAAAACTGAGATGAATGGAGGTTCCAAAATCCTCACAAATGGAGATCTTCCAGCGGAACTGTCAAAATTACCAGAGGACTGGTTGAATTATCCAAAACAAGCGATCCTCAGTGTAACTGCACCACATCCTGATGTGTTCCTTGTGGTTAAGATCGAAAAAATTCTTCAAGGGGGGATCAATCAATCATCGGAGTCATATCTCAAAGCTGGAAAAGATCCAAAGGCCGCTCTAAAATTGCACAAATCGGTGAGGTCGTATTCACAAAAAATCGGACATTACCGCATGCCATTCGCGTGGGCTGCAAGGCCGTTGTTTAGGCTCTACAGCAGTGAGCTGGACACAACAATTGAATTTCCTGCAATCTACCGACAGGAAGCGAATCGATTGAAAGATGAGGAGCTGTTGAGACTGCTAGCCGACTATCGTAAACCGGATAAATTTAGTAAACTAACTGTGATACCCGGATGTATTAAGGTCGATATCGAGGGAATTTCAGAACTGCCCAATAGTATGTCGCATAAAATTTAGTGTTGGTCACGACTAATGTAAACTTCTTTCGTTTTAGACTCCATGACGACCACACTGGCTCCTCTGAAGCCATTTCCCCTGCCACCATCAGTCGATCCAACACTGGAACTCTCAGAATTTCAAAGCACTTCGGAACGGGATGTCCATCCATACACCACGTTTGCCAATCATTTCTTTGTCTATCCCATTAGCTTAGCTTTCGATAGCCAAAAGGTCTTCTCTAGAGCTCGCAATATAACGGTTATCATCGAACTACGAGAAACCGATGAAAGTGATTCCAAAGCCCTAAAGGTAAGCTATACCTTTCAATTGTAATTCTTATATATATTTATATTGTACTTTCTCCCTTCCAGTGCATTTATGGTCGACCAGGACAAGATTTACTAGTATCCCAGATCGCATGTCCAGTGCTACATCACAGTACCACTCCAACATGGTATGAGGAGATTAAGTTACGTCTACCCTTGCATTTGACCGCACAACATCATCTGGTATTTTCATTTCTACATGTTTCGTGTAATTTGTCAAAGAAACGCGATACGAATGCATCGTTTGAGACACCAGTAGGCTATGCATGGTTGCCGTTGCTGAATAAAGGAAAAATTAATTTAGAAGAGCAAATATTGCCGGTGGCTGCCACGTTGCCCACTGGGTATTTATCGATTCAGCCACTTGGTCTTGGAAAGGGGGTAAGTGTTTACTTTTTGTTTATATTGTTTTGTATTTTCCTGTGTGGTTTGAAAAAGCGGTCTGAAAATGTTCGTGTTTCACATGCACAAATGGCATAAATAGCGATTGACATAGTTCCATAGACACTGATGATAATTTGCGGAAAATCTTTTCCATTTTGGCACGTATTTCATTATCAACATACTTTTTTGGCAGTGAGTTGCTTTTTGTAGAGAATTTCGAAAAGTTTTATTAATAAAGGCAATTATCAAGAGATCTTGAATCATAACATATAGACCTGGTCGGATGGTAGGGTAGTTTAAAGAAATGACTATGGATTAAGAGTAAAGTCTTCTAAACATTAGAAAGGCTTTGGGACATTTAAATGATTCATTAAAAATGTGCTTCTCCTCTTTTCTAATAATAATCGTTGTCACTAATTTTTTTTCTGGAACTTCGAATCCATTATGATAGCGCTAATTCTCTTTTTGCCTGAGGATAGCAAATCTTTTTTCTTCCAAATCTACTCACTCTTGTACGAAATGTTCGACAATAACGCTGAATAATCAGTAGACCAACCAGATGTGTGGAAGCAATTTTTACTGATGACAATTATTTTATTCCTGGAATCTCTAATACCGCACTGTGGAACTGAAAAACAGAAAAAGGCTTCAGAGAAAAGACGGAATTTGTCATGAGTTGTGTGAATTATTGTCATGCATGAGGCGCCTGACAAAACCCGTGGAACTTTTGCTTATGATCTGCACATAAGAAATAGCCATGTTCGATGATATGACTACTGGTGCTCTTTATCAACAAGTTTTGTTTGTGCCTACGATTCTAAAACGTCCAATGCCTACGACAGAAAATAATTAAATTCTTTTTGTATGCATGTCTTTACCTACTTAACTTAAGATGCCACTACAGTCCTGAATAGACCACAGCCTCAATCAACAAATCCCTTCGGCCAGCTCGATCCTTAACTAGCTGCCTCTTTCTAATTGTGGAAACAATCACATTCTGGGTCACAACGACTCTATGCCCTAGACATCACATCCCAGGATCCGCAGCTTTTTTACTACATCAATGTCACAGGTCGTACAGTTCGTTGTTGAATCTTTTTTTCCGCACTATGTCAATATAAATTGGACCGAACATCACACAAAAAACCTTTGTTTCGAAACAACTTAAGCTACGTCCATCTGCTTTGTTACTGTCCAAGCTTCAATGATAATCGGTGTGTTGATTAAAGTCTCTTTAGTTTCTTAGCTGACGAACCCATTGCTTGATCTTTTAGAATTTACTGGGGACTCGAGGTTGACAAAATCGTTATAGTTGGCGTATGTTCTGATAGATGCTGTGCGTCCTTTCGTGTTGTTTTATCATTTTTAACTGCCAAACTTATCAATGCCGCTTTCGTCCTGATACATTCTTATACCCTACTGACAGCTCGCTGTTTTCTTCCATGTCAATGTCATCGGCGTATACGAGCAGTTAGACAGACTTTTGTGCCTCTGGTGTAAGCTCGTGGGTTGCGTACAATATTTTTAAGTAAGAGGTTAAAGAAGTCGGAAGACCTTTTTGGACATCAAACAGTTCGGTTAATGTTGATCTCAACCCACTCTATACGAGTTATTCTCAGTTATCTCCGCCATTGCACTCGCTGTGCAGGCCGTATGTCTCATGCATTCCCCGACAATGCCGAAGTGCCAAGGTCCTCTTTATCCACGTTTGTTAATATTCAAGCCACTGAATCATGAAGCAGAACTGCGATGATTAGTTACTACCTCCGTACTTCGAGAGAAGGCTTTACAAAGATATTTCAAGATTTGTGTACATAGTTGTCCATCGTGTCACATTATGTTCTATCTTTTGCGAGTTTGTCGTCTTGATTGAACCCTTTTTGGTCATTGAAAGTCTCGTTAATTATTTGCCAAAAAAAAAAACATAAACAAAAAATTCGCTTCCTCCAAATATGACCCCGACGTGATTTGAACACGCAACCTTCTGATCTGGAGTCAGACGCGCTACCGTTGCGCCACGGAGTCTTGTTATTTATTCCCTTCTGAAGTGAATACACATTGATATTGTTTCTTTACACCATCTAAACTGTTATACTGTTCTAATTTAAGAACAAAATAAAATCTCAAAGCCGCTATGACGAATCATCAGAGTGTTCCCGCGATGATATCTGCGACCGCATTAAGTGCGATAGCGGAAGATTATTATTTTTTTTTCATTCTCAAAGTCTCATTTCATGCGATAATAATTCAAAAGTCAAGTGTAAGAGTAGGAGTGTAGTTTTCCAGATATTAAGTTCTAAGGCCATCCTCTATTTATTCCATAAGTGTACAATGGCTGGGTAGCATACTGATAATGAATCTTTGGTTTTGAAATGCAATATTAGATGCTGACTATGAGTAAGTGTCCGGTGGATATCTAATAATATGCAAACAATGAGTAATTGCCAACAATTTTGTGATAAAAGTGAATTACGTCCGAGAACAAGGAGGAGACGATGATACACGTTCAGAAATGTTTAAGAAAACCACCATATTCGAGTGGTCTTTAGAATTAGTAAAGTAATAGTCATACTTGCTGATATCCAAGCAGGTTTGTAGTTAGGGTATGGGTTCGGCTTTGTGTATATTACAAGCCAAAGAAAGCTCATGCATTGAAGACATGGTTTCTGAAGTAATCGGAAGAAGGGAAGGGTAATACAAGAGTGGTGGATTTAGCAATCGGACCTAGAGAAGTTACATTTGTGGATAAGGAAGAATCAGACAAACATGGAGACTGATTGAACACGAAGCATTTGGATTATTCGAGGAAGGAGAAAGAATACTTACTTACTTTTTCGGGACGGACCTGGGCCTCAACAATTCTCTTCACCTAGCTTAGTACCTTTAAAAAAAAAGAAGGTACGTACACCAAGTTGGTTGAGGTTCCTTTCAAATGGTGCGAGCCACCAGAGGTGAAGTCTTCCTCTACCACATTGTCCGCCTGTGTTAGATTCGAAAATCTACATGTCTTAGTCATCTAAGGCGATGGATTCGAATCTTTCGGACCAGTTTTCTTCCCTGAATTCTGCGCTGGTGTAATTTTGGGCGGGTGTTTCCTAGAATGTTAAAGTATTTGGTCGATCGGGGTCGCACAATACAGCAGAAATAATCTTCCACTGCTTTGAAAAATGGTCCGTCGGGCCAGGAGCCTTGTTGGACACCAGTTTCAGAATTTCTGCCTTTACTTCACTATGATAGAGTGGGTGGAAGTGTAAATTGTCTTTGTCTAGGTTGAATAGTTTAGTTTGCTTAACAAAGGTACTTTGGCAATGTGATAGACTAGGTTAGGTTAGGCAGGAGTGGCAGGCCGCAGGTTGCAACCTCACTTAGACCAGATAAGGTCCTTTGTGTTACCACATGGATCTGTATTTCACCGAAAATGTGATGGACTAAGACCTCTTTCTTTTTTGGAGAAAGTTTGTTGCTTTTCCTCTTACTCTTCTTGTACCTTATTTATCCGAATGAATACTTTCCCTTAAAACACCATCACTACAAAAACTATTATCATTTTTATATCTTTAGCAGAATTGCGGTCCCGAAATCCAGTGGGTCGATAACCAGCGTCCATTGTTTACGGTAACATTCCGTCTAGATTCGACAGTTCTAACCGGTGATCAGCATTTGCACAATCTGTTTGCCCATGCGGAGAAACTGCTCGAGAGTGGAAAGATCTCAGCGATCCCTGCGGAATCTGAAACATGCAAAATCCTTAAAGCCGCCCACGCAATTCACATAACTTCACTGATAACATTCCTGCCAACTGTTCTCAATGAACTGTTTACACTGCTGGTGAATACAACAAGTGAAGAGATTGGTCTCAATGTCATTCGTCTGTTGACCAACATCATCCATTTGATCATCGAGGAAGCTGGACGCAAAGAGCTGTTGGCTTCCTATTCAAAGTACGTATTCTATGCGCCAAATTTTAGTCAAAAGGGACTGGGCAGTCAAATAAGAACAGTTCATGGGGAGTTGTGCCGCCATCTACCGTCGATCTTGCACCCGACTAACACTGATTTTCTGATTGTCAACAAGTTTATGAAGTACTCTGGGATTTTCTTTGATATCGTGATCAAAAGTATGGCTCAGCATTTGTTAGACACTGGGAGGATACGTATGCATCGGAATGAGCGGTTTCCAAAGGAGTTTCCTGCAAAGATTGAGTCATTGGTTCAGGTCTTGGTGCCGTATTTGATTTCGAGGTATAAGGATCTTCCTGTGGAGACGCAGCAGTTAAACAGATCGTTGTCGATCTTTGTCAAGAGATGTCTGACTTATATGGATCGAGGATTTGTCTTTAAACTGATTCGGTTCTATATGCAAAGCTTTGGGCCGGGTGATCCACGAACTTTGCAGGAGTTTAAGTTCAACTTTCTTCAGGAGATCTGTCAGCATGAACACTTTGTCCCATTGAACTTGCCATTCCTTTTGAATCCCAAGAACCGTCCACCAGAGATGATGCATCATTTCTCGCTCACCGAAGATTTCTGCAGACAACACTTTCTTTCGGGACTGATGTTACAAGAGGTAAAGGGTAGTCTCAATGAAGTATCCAATGTAAGACGCCATGCTTTGGCGGTTTTCAAGAATCTCTTGGCGAAGCACGAGTTGGATGATAGGTATCAGAATCGAGGACAAATGGGAAGAATTGCATTGTTGTACGTGCCCTGGTTGGGCATAGTCATGGAGAATTTAAACAGAATCTCAGATCTCATAGAGGAGGGCGCACAGAAGCAGCCATTTGGAGCGGACGCCGGTTCGTTTACTCAACGAATCTCATCAAGCAGCAGTTATGTGTTCTCGAAGGATCTCGGAGTGACTTCTTCTTCTAGCACCCCTAGGGCCAAGAACAGGATGACTCTTCACATAGAACATCCCAGTCCCCTGCGAGCATCAATGAACATCAAGGACACAAACTATTTGGCAGCCATTGCTGGACAGATCATAACGAACGGTGATTCAGACTCATCCCTGAACTCTATAAACTCGGATGGTGGTTCGAATGAGACTACTCCGATAAATAACGAGAACGAAGTTGCCCTTCGAAACGGGCACAACCGCTCCATAAGCGTCACTCAAGCGATGCCGATGACACGAAGTGATAAGTTCTCTGCAGTGGAGACTAAAGATCTACTCACCGCGTTTCTCTTTGTCATAAAGCACCTGGCCCAGGACCAGATGATTGGATGGTGGCAGAATTGCACTGAAACAGAAATTATTTCCTTTCTCGCCATCCTGGATCTGTGTCTAGTCCACTTCCGCTATGTGGGAAAGAAAAATCTCATCCTGAATGAGGATTCAGGAAAGACCAACCGTCTGGCTAAGGCCAATACCCTACCAGCTCGAATGGTTCCACCGAATATGGAGAATGGTAATGTCCATGAAACAGGAACCTTGAATCTCACCCAGAATCGTGAGAACCTTGTCGATGAGACTGTTCGCAGTCAGTTGTCCCTGTATGAATCGAATTTTGCAACGGAAGTGGGAATGATTATCCTCGATTGCATGGGACTGTACTCTATCCAGTTTCGAGATAGGCTTATCGATAGTTGTGTGCTTCCAAAGCTGGCACGTGTCTATCTGCGGTATCTACAGTTGGGTCAATCGGAGAATCTATCAAAGCACGTGTTCGCAGCATTGCGTGCTTTCATTAACAACTTTTCGCCGGCACTATTTAAAGGCAACGCCCTCCTCTGCGGGCAAATGGTGTATGAACTCTTAAAGGCATGCGATAGTAGATTGGTTACGATTCGACATGAATCGTGTGCCGTGCTATACCTTCTCATGCGAAGTAACTTCGAATTCAGTGGCAGGAAGGGGCTTACACGAGTCCACTTGCAAGTGATAATATCCGTCTCGCAAATGATTGGTAATGTAATTGGACTGAATAATGCGAGATTTCAGGAATCTCTATCGCTGATCAACAGCTATGCGAACAGTGATAAGGCAATGAAGGGAACTGGCTTCCCTGTGGAGGTGAAAGATCTCACAAGGCGAGTGAGGACCGTTTTAATGGCCACAGCGCAGATGCAGGCTCATCACATGGATCCTGAAAGGCTACTTGAACTTCAGTTATCTCTTGCCAACTCATATGCATCCACCCCCGAGCTTCGTCATACTTGGCTCATCACCATGGCTCGAAATCACGAGCAGAATGGTAACATCTCCGAAGCAGCCTGCTGTCATATGCATATTGCAGCTTTGATGTCCGAGTATTTGAAATTGAGGGGGTATGGAAAAATGAATTGGGGAGCTCCCGCATTCTCTGCTATTTCGAGAAATATTCCGCGAGATGAGAAAGGTTTGAAGTTAGATTCGGGCGCACAGGATTCGCAGTATACCGAACAAATGCTGTTGGATCAATTGAAAGAATGCGCTGACTATTTGGATAGAGCTGAGAGGTTTGAATGCCTGGGAGAGTTGTATAAGTTAATTTTGCCGATTTATGAGAAGCGAAGGGACTATGTGGCGTTAGCACATTCATACGAACACTTGACACAGTCCTACAACAAGGTGGTGGAAGTCAATCGATCTGGAAAGAGAATGCTGGGACGATTCTACAGAGTGGTGTTCTATGGACAGGTTAGTGAAATCTTTTTGTAAATATTTGTTTGAATGTAATCGGTTCTTCCCTGTGTAGATGTACTTCGAAGAGGATCATGCTGTAGAGTTTGTTTATAAGGAACCTAAGTTGACTTCGTTGAGTGAGATTTCTGAAAGACTCTACAAGCAGTACAAGGATAAGTTTGGTGCTGAAGTGGTTAAACTCATCATGGATTCTTCTCCGGTAAGTTTATGTTTGGTTTCAATGGCTTCCAACTAGAATTTTTGGGTTATAAAGCAGGAGTAACTATACAATTATCGATTATTCAATACTGGGGAGTTCGTGAAGCAATATTTTTGTTAAGAAAACATCCTTAGACTACTTCATCGAGTAAAGTCGATATATTTTCGGCTTCCAGATTTTGATGGTTCGGATTTTTCTACAATGTCTTGAGTTTTTGAGAACGAATGTGCTTACGCTCCTACTTCATCCACAGAGATGAGGTTTAGAACAGGTTCGTTCAGCGGTGAAAAGAGCTCAATCATTGATTTACTTTTTTGTCATCGCCATTGAATTTATTATCTCGTTTTGAAAGTGGAAGACGAGAATTCGTTCCACTTTTCTGTGATTACTTCAAAGAACTGTTCCATAAGCCAGTTGTCAATGATACATTTAGTTTGAACTTGGCCTCCGTGGCCCAATTAGCCAGCGCGTTCGGCAGTTAACCGAAAGGTTGGTTGTTTGAAGCCACCCGAGGGCGTATTATTCATTTCCTTTATTGTTCATATGACTGACATCTTTATTCCAATGGTCATCACTTTTTTTTTTAAACTTTAAGGTCGATGTCAACGAATTAGATACCAAACTGGCCTATGTCCAAGTAACTCATGTCATCCCATACTTCTGCAAAGACGAATTGGACAATCGTCTCAACGAATTCGAACAAAATCACGATGTCGATACGTTTATGTATGAAACTCCGTTCACGAAAACCGGTGGTGCTCGGGGTAATGTCGAAGACCAGTGGAAGAGAAAAACCATCATAACAAGTAAGTTGTGTTTTTCTGTTTAAAAATTCATTGATTTAAATACAAATTCTTTCAGCTACTTACTCCTTCCCGTATGTACTGAAGCGAATACCCATCAAGGATCGACAAATAATCGAACTGAGTCCAATCGAAGTTGCCATCGATGAGATGCAAACCAAGGTTTCTGAATTAGAAGAAGTTATTCTTCCACCGGCCGATGTTAAGAAACTTCAACTACGCTTGCAAGGTAGTGTTGCAGTCACAGTCAATGCTGGTCCATTGGCTTATGCTTCGGCATTCTTGGATCCAAAAATTGCCGATAACTTCCAAATTGATCGTGTTGAAGACTTAAAAGACGTCTTTAGGTAAAGGAAACACAGTTTTTCAATATAAATAAGAAATAATATGATTTTTTTCTTGTTCTAGGGACTTTATAAGCGTTTGTAACACCGCTCTCCAGTTGAATGCCCGCATGATTAGTAGTGACCAAATAGAATATCATTCAGCTTTAAAGGACAACTACCAGAAACTCTGTACCGCACTGAGTGAGCTACTCAATGAACCATTCACCCCGCTGGACGATAGTTGTAATAGCGCGCAACACCGCAACAGCATGGCTTTATTCAATGCAATAAGTGGCGCAGCTAACAACTCAAGTACTGCTTAAACAAATCACTACTTAACTAAACAAAACTTTAAGAACGATTAATATATAGTCTAACCCGTGATTTATGAGTATTTGAAAACGCACAAGCGCTCTATACTAACAAAGACTAACCCAGCTCCTATTTCATACCCCATAAATGCATGCACAAGGGAAATGCCATTGTGATTAACTTTTATATTTTCTAAAGAAAATAGAAACAATTTATCCTGTTGCATGATTGAATATTATTTTCGTTTTTATAGGTTTTGGGTTTTCAACGTTTGATAAGATATAGAACCAACCAATCACATCCATCACCCCTTGCCAGTTCCAAAAAAAAAAATAAAAAAAAATTATAGTCAGTCATCGCACCAAAAACAAACAGTCACTTCCCGATTTCCTCCAATATCGTACGTATATCTCTTATCGTAGTTTAAATGTAAACCTCTTAGATGTATAACAGTTCAAAAAGAAATGGTTTGGAAATAAAATTAACCAGTATGGTATTCAAATTATGGACAAGAACCTTAAAAAATATAACAATAGTGTTTCGTTATAAACGATATTACGATATGGTTTTCTCTGTCTTTGTTGTTTTAAACAAAATATTTTCAAGCTTTAAATGGTCGCACTTAAAACATAATTGTATTTTTTTTATATAATATTTATGTAGATATTGTAGACATTTTTTATATGAAACGAATGAAACTTAAGTCTATTAGCTAGTTAGATGATGGCTTCCGTTTATTCTTTGCTCTATTGATCAAGTACATCTGAGATGTGTTTCTTGTATCTGTGGTCCAATTGATACACAAGCAAATGAAATTCTATTTATTTTTGTTTAGTTGCTTCCTATAAAAGATTTTACTCTTGTAAACTTATATATTTATATTTGCGAAAGCTAGTCACATAAGAAATTATTTGTTTATTTTTTGAAGTTTTCTATTAATTGTATTTTTAAGTTTAATTTTTTTGTAAGTAATCTCTTCCACTTTAACAAAGTAATAATTTGTATATACATACATAAGTTCTTTTATAATTGATAAGGCTATGATATAATGTTTGTTTCTCAAAGAAATTATAATTAATTTTCCCTTTTTTTTTAATACAAATACTTATTCGAATGTAACGTACAAACAAAGAAAATGTTGCTTATCAATATGATTCCACGAAAAAAAAAAATCTTCTAAGTGTCTTTTTGAAGCTATAAATGTTTTTTCTTTTCTTATGTTTTGGTAAAATACAGTTAAAAAAATATTGGAACATAAATTATGCATTCATATATGTGGATATATGACTTTATATACGGATTTAATAGATGCGATAATAAATGTTTATAAAAATAAAAACAAATTGTCTTTTATTGGTGGAAGCATATTATATTTTGCGCGACTGTTACAATGTACCCATTGCTGTATTCATTGCTAGGAGAATTTCTAAATGCAATCAAGTAAGCGATTGGTTTCTATAACATATGTGTCACTGGCATCGAAGAAGTAGGAAGTGCTGGGTAAACGAAAGATGGAAACGACCATGATATTAACTACGGCGATTGTTGATTCTGACGCGAGAAGCATAACTTATTTGAATGCATATATGTCATTCAAGTCAAATATAATACTTATCTCCCAGTGTAAAAGCGGTTGGTGCTGCTATCGAAAAGCTGAAGAATAACATGCCCACCAGTTCTGATGGCTTACCAGCTTCTATTTGTGATGTGTTGATAGAGTGCATTAGACATCAAACAGGTATAGGTGTATGAAAGTATGCCGATGACTGGAATAGCAGCTCTAAATGTCCCATTTACAAGAGAGGCGAACCTATGTGTTACGTTATTTATCGAGGTATATCCCTGCTAATTGTCGCTTATAAGATCTCATTCAATGTACTGAACGTCTGAAGCGCCTCTGCACACTAAGGCAAATCCTGGAAAAAGCCAACGAATTTTAGGTTGAGCCACTACCTTTTGAATATTTTACAGCCGCATTTATGATGGTGCTCATACTCATCATCATAAGCTCTACATCCCGGTAAAACTAATCCAGCTGTGTCCCATGATGCAATGCATTTTGCAAACAGCTCTTCTCAAATTTTTGGGATGACTTTGTAAATTTCCTACATAATTTCGTAGAGCCTTCGTTCTGGGATTGAAGTAAGAAACCCGTTGCTTGGCTTTTCAATATTTTGACCCGGTATTTTCACGCCCTCATCATCATACTGTGCATGTTTGGTGTGGGCATTCAATATCTTATGTATTTTCAGGGTTCAGCTGCTGGGATATGTAGACGAGGATTGTTCACAACGTGCCGTCATAAAGGCAATCGAAGAAGAGGCGAAACGAGTGAATAAAACCAAGTACATGTTTCCAATAATAAACAAATCGTCATTGTTGACAACAGTTTGTAACTTCGAAATAGTTTACCTACCGTGGAGTAGGTAGAAATAAAAGTCTAGTGGAGATTCGATGAAGACTTACCCCAGAAAAGAGTTTCTACTTGGGTTCAACAAATGGGTTCAAAACTCATAACTCGAAAGACGAGATGGTGCCGAGTAGGTACTGTGCAGGAAAGCAGGTCAACCATGTTTGAGGATATTTTTGAGCTTAAGAGTTTTTGAATAACAATAGCAGACACCGGTGATACGTTATAGTACATGGTTAAGATGGTACTAGTTGAGAATCAATCAATTGTTGATCAACAAAACATTTCCACCTAACATTGGTTTTAACCATGTCCAGTTAAAGCTTTGAACCTTTAAGAAGAAGAAAGTAGATGATAGGGGCATGAGAAGACAGTTGTAACAGAAGATCTTTACAGACGATGTAACCCTATTCGTTCTGTAGAGTTAGGGTTCTAATAGCTATGTATGTAACTTTATTTATGATATTTTAAAGATCAAGTCTGGATGTGCAGTGCAGTTTAAGGCTAGGAAAGTCAATACAAGACAAAATAGAAGTAAAGCTCTCTCAAAAACAACTAAAGACATTTTACGAGTACATATACAAGAAATTGATTATCGCAGTTTTGCTATAAATGATTATGACATGTGAGTAATGTGGTCTTGAGAGTCTTTGCGTTCACCATGGAGGAACAACGAAGCAAAGAAAGACCTCAACTTTGGTCCTGGGAGAAGTTTCAAAGGGTCTTCAACCAACTCGATGTGCGAAACTGGAGGTAGGTAGCGAAGGATTAACCTAGCTAAAGAGGTTCATTGGGCAAAGCCCTGGTCTATCCCGGACTGTTGCGCCATGTAAGCACACAGGTACCTATGTATAACAGAGATAACTATCCTCGTGGGTGATGCGACTTTTTTTTTGAACATTTTTATAAAATATTCCAAGCTGGTGTTGAATTTTTTTCATCTTGGATCAACTTTGGAGGGAGTCTTAAGGAAATACACTTAGAGAAACAGCTATTTTACATTTTAATAAATCTATTTATTACGTAAAACATAAAAATAATAAAAACAAAGAATATTATGAGAACAGAAGTAATTTGTTATTAATAAATCCGTTAATACCTCGCTGGATTATTATATTTATTTTTTTGTTCATTTTTATTTTGTGACGAAAATAGATTTTTTTTTTAATTTTTGTTGTTGTTTAGTTTCAATATCTGTTGAATGTACATAAATACTGTTAATTTATTTCACTTTCGATTTATAAATCTATAAATGCTGCATAATACCGATTAGATTCGATTTTTCTTATTAAATTTTTTTCTTAATAATTTCGCTTTTTATTTGAATTTAAAAAATTTTTTTTTGTTAAATGGAATGACAGAACTAAAAAAAAAAAAATATGAATTTATATATAATATAAATTGCCTCGAATCTCCATCAATTACTCGCGCACAATACTGAACCTGTTTGCATGGCATGCACAGGCGTATAAAATAAATTAACTCGTTAAATTAGCCGTGTCGCATTTAGAGACGAGCTCCTGGATTGCGGGAGCGGACAAAGTTCAACAGTTCCTCGGAATCTTCACAGACAAATGGCTTTAAATGATGGCAAGCAACATCGTGCCACTTTAGACCGTCGTTATAGAAGTTGTTTAGGATGGACAAGCATGACTCATCGTTGCCTTGGGCAGCTTCTCTGTTGTCTGGTTGTGGTTGATTGTATCCTCCAGTGTGAGACCAATCACCGGTGCTCCTTTGACTGGTGGGTCCAATTTTAGCACCAGATCCAGACCAGAACCAGCCATTCTCATTTGGTGGTTGCAAGTCTGGACGATCACAACCAGCGAAATTACACTTACGACCAGATGTCCATATGTATCGGACATTTCCGCGAGCAATGCGTTGCTTGATGAACTCATTCTCCTGTGGTGTCTCCAGTGACACAGCATCCATACAATGACGACGGCAAATGTTTCGTGCGTCCAACCAGTCAACTTCGAGGCTGCGAGTGGGCGCATGTTCCCAACTGAAGAAGTACGAGTGTGCGAGACCGCGGGCATCACGGTATGTTGCATGACGGACACCTAAATGGAAAAGCTGTTAATTTATCCAATCAAAGGCTAATACAAATGTCCAATCCTTACGATTAGCACAGCTTCGAGGATCGGGTAGAGCCAGTCGACGTTGAGCCAAAGTTACCGTGGCACCGATCGCCAGCAACACCAATGTACGTAGCACCGACATTTTCTGAAATGATCAAGTTGATGATGGGATTAATCAGTTGATTGAATTTTTCGTTTGAAATTTAATTTTGTATAATGGACGACCTAGCCCCCTTCCTGTCAGCCATGACGATTTTGATTAGTTATTGATAAAGTTCATTGGGTGTGTTCAGTATTCGTGTTTGATCAATAAATTTGCGTTAAAACGTAGAAAGATCAATTTAGAGGGGCGAAATTAATGGACTGTGTTCGCTGTATAAGTAGTGAGGCATGTACATAAGTACAAAAGATGACATTTGTATACAAAAAAATTAGTTAAGTCGAATATAATATGATTACATATGTATTAACGTGGGAAGAGAAATCTGATTTGTATCGAAAGCAATTGTTAACCAGTTAAATTGGGCGAAAGTTACAATTACAAAAAAAGTTGAGGCAAGTTTGAGGTAGGCCATGGGCTAAGCTTATGTGAAAAAACATTAGAAAAGGAACTGAAACAAAGCAAAATAAAAAGAATTGATGTATAAGAGGGAATCACAGGGTCAAAGAGTGATGGTCTATGAGGTGATGAGATTACCTTAATTTTTAAGTATGAACAAGGAACCGAATTAGTGGCAAACTGTAAGCATGTACAGTGATTTGCATTGTAAGGTTTCATTTTGAATTTTTGAACAGTCAAACAAAAATTTATGATTTCCTTGAAAGCTGTCAACTATACAGTTTAGGAAAATGGAAAAATAAACGCTCAATAATGCATAAAAATGATGAAAACACCGTTGCTTACAAGTTTGTGGATCTTATTTTACTAGGAATGCGCTCCTTTATAACAAACAAATCAACCAGCAACAAGAATGTCTGTCCGGCAGAAGGAAGAGGCATTATGATTCCAAATAGCCTTTCAGGAAAACTGTAGTTTCTGCAAACGGGTTAGAAATGACTGCGAACTGACCCTAAAGCGGACTTAAGGAAGATCAGAAAGTGACTCAACAAATACTGCAGTGTCGAATCAAAAACTCCGAGTTATCTCAAAGGAAATCGTCTTTTAAATGAGCGTGAGTATGGTTAAGGTAAAAATATTTCACAGGCGACTGTCTGAAAAGTGGAACTATGGCATTTATCAGCAGAAAAATAGCGTCAGATGCTTCAAAAGCTTTCTATAGTTTGTGGCTTTCCTGTGACGTCCTTGTAAGCAAGCTTTAAGCATATGGCGTTGGTATTGTCTTTTCAAAAGAAATTGCCAGCTTTTAAGTTGAAAGTATAATACTTCCACCACCCTAGTATCCCTTAGGGCTCAGTTCTCTCTTCAATTCTTTTTCCCAACAACCTTTTCTCTGTCTCATTCGCAAGTCAATTTATTTCTTCACGGTTGGTAGCATGCTTGACTTTACTTAATCTTGTAGTAAACTCTCGAGGCCTGAGTCAGAAAAACGCCAAGAAGGAAAGCTAAATCGCTATAAGCTGAATAAAAAAAAAATCATATGTCAAAACCGCCACTATTGAGGGAGTGCAAGAACAAATTTAACTCGTTCGCTAGTCATGACAAAGTTGGTCTCTCTCCTGGGTACTGGGACACGAAGATGTATTGGCCAACGAACTCGCAAGGAGCGAAACAAAGAGCTGAATTTCAAAAAGGCAACAGGTCTCCCTTTGATAACTATTGAAACTGCAATCAACATACGAGTTCAGCAGGATTTTAACAAATACTTGACGAATCCAAAAAACATGTAAAGTAAAAGAGCCCAGCAATGACATAGTTAAACGAATCTTGCTGAAGACAATTGTTGATCAAGCCCTAGGTCAACTCCGGACTGAAGCGCTATCTTAAGTGAGTAAGTAAACGAATCTTACTTTCAAACAAAACACACGTTTAGACCCGCGCTGATGAAGACCAACATTTGGGTCAATTGGGAGCAGGAGGGAATGAACATTTTCTTTTTTTTATAATTCACTAGCGCTTAAGGGGTTATGCATACCCTTATTATATTATTCCCACAGCACTAGTGTTGGTGTAGTGATTTCAGTCTTTTTGTTCCGAGGATGTGGTGTCCAGAATGACTGGGGCGAATTATTGGTATTGTTGAACACCCCGATGTCATTATCACTACTCAGTACGATCAACACTTTCAAGCCATGACTACCGCAGTTGATTGACTTTTTTTTCTTTTTTTTGACATCGGGAGTTGAAGCTTTGCCAATGGCGTGCAATAGCGAGATTAAAAAGATCCGTGTGTCGTTTGCCAGACGGATAAAATCCGTTTTCTCCCCATGTTTCCAACACCCACATCCTATTCCATCACATTTTCTTAAGCTTAACCAAACCGCATATGTAGTTAAGACTCAAGTAAGGAGCGACTCAGCATCTACAACCAACGGAATCCTAAAACACATCACATAAAAGTCGTTAAAAAATCTTTTCGTAGCGTCCAATGTTCGATGATCACATCTTTTCCAGAAACGGGCCACTATTCTTTTCAATTACTTTTCTTGGAGATATTTGAAAACTCAAGGGTGAACCAATAATTAAAAAGAAATTAAAAAAAAGCCCTCGAGTGGCTTTAGATTCCATTGATCCATTTTTGTTGTAAAACGATACACAAAGGTTAAAAACTTCAAACAAAATCTTGTCAAATTTGTCCTAAATTGGTTGTCAAATATCGGCCGTCATTAATGAAATACCCTTGAGTGACAGCTGTGTTTCAGAATAATTACCGTTCAAGGAACTACATATCACAATAAAGGATCTTCTATGCAATTATTGCTCCATAAAAGTATACAATTCAACCTAGAAATGATGAAAAAAAAAAAGAAAAGGGTTGACGGTTTATAGCAACAGTCAAGGAAGACTGAAGAATAAAATTCAATAGAATTACAAAGAATCATCATCACTCAATGTCGCAAGGGCGTTGTCCATCATAAAAACTGCTAACAGCAGCGTATTGCAAAAGACCATTGTTAACCCCATGGCTCCGCATGTAATTCACCTCAGATTATTGTTTGCAAAACAAATAGAAAAAAACTACCGTCTAATAGAGGGGAAACAAGTGAAACCTCTGTTTATCTTAATTGTGGAATTTGATTCGATTGGCAATAGAAAATCGATCAAGCGTTACCTTACAGTAGTCAGCACACATCAAAAGAGTGATGAAAAGTATGTTCATCTGAACATTAGAGATTACATCACCGCACACCAGACAATAGAACAAAAGATGATTGGAGCTACCAGCAGTCTATTTTGCCATGTGTACCTCATTTCATGCATCGTCATGCATTCGTCATGTTTCCAAGTGAGATTTTTCCCAGTTAAAGCCAAATTTGAGAAATGCACATTTTTCCAACTCCAATGCGGATGGATTAACCCTTGCAAAATGCAAATTTGTGACGGTACCACACCGCTGTGTGTGATTAATGGAGAAAGTTTGCCATCCAAAAACTAAGTCGTGGAGTCTTATCAAACGCTTTCGGTTGAGGAAGCTATCTGTTGGCGGAAGTGCCAAATGCAGGTCATATGTAGTTGGAGAGTCATGTAATTTTTGGTCGATCGACTCGAATTAAGCTTTTCCATTTCTATTTCCATTTTCCTATGCGCAGCAGGTGTTACGTGGCCGCAACAAATTGCAAACTGAATTGGACAAATTAACCCGATCGTCGTTACAGTCGGCATCCTGCTCATCGTGATTAACTCTTATGCAAGAGCACATACAAACATATAAATGCCATTTCCTTTCACTTTGCCATTCCATAACGCGCCGCTGCCGCCGCCGCCGCTCGTGTGCATCCTTCACCCAACAAAAGTACACAAAAAGTATCTGCAACTCGTTTCTGGTATGCATTTCTGTACATACCTTCTATTTTTGATGGTCGACGTTGATGAACAATTAATTTTGTGCATTTGTATGTCCTAAAGTGACTGCACAATTATTCAGATACTTTTACACAACTTAAGCGCACACGCGTAGGTCATGGCATAACGTTCGATCATATGCTTGACATAGATGTATTGGAAATTCAATTATGTTTCATGCTCTCTTTGTTATACAACAACAAAACGAAATTACATCAGTTGGTGAAAACTAACTACTCTAAGAGTGCGTGTTGTCTCGTGCCAATATCAAGGCGACCGAAACGACGCGACGGTCTTAAGATCGCCCCTCCAACTACGAGTACAGCTCGGAGGGTACTTGTACCAAATATTTATTTTCATGTCAGGTTTAAAGTTATTTGGAGAAGTGTAATTATTCATAAGTACTTCGCGCGAATTGTTGTAATGTAATGCGATCGTGAGGTTCGTTGAGGATATGCATTAACCCGCACAAGTTAAGTTGAACGACAAAACAAGTATTTGTATTTAGAAAAAGCGTGAAATAAATTCACATAGAAAGTGAATATTTGAGCAAGTCGCTTTTAGCTTTGACCATTTGGTTCGATTTTTGATTATTTGACGAACAAATGAATCATCAGTGACTTTTAAAATGTATTTGAAACCACAGCGTGTTATGTAAAGAAGAAAACGTAAATGGAATCAGAAGATTGCTGATTCAGAAGAAGTCAAACATCCTTCATTGCATTCAAAAATTTGACGTTCGAGTAAAAAAAAAGACTGCTTTACGAAAGTGCTGACTTCTTGACTAAATGTGATACTCTTCATTGGCCTCGAAACAAATTGGCATATCTTTCTAGAAATTCCATCCTTGGTTTAACGTTTGATGTGGGAAGTCATAAACTTCTACCTTACATGGACCATTGAACACTTATTTTGTAGATTCTGCTTAGACAGGGATACAATTTTTCTTTCCAGAATGTATAACTCTCTCAAGTATTTTTAAAAGGCCTGATTGACAGGGACCGAGTACCAGAAATTTAAAAGCAGTCCAGACATTGATACACTAAAAAAGGGGACCGCGTCAACTGCGCCAATTACAGATGCATCAGTCTCCTCGGCATCTGCAATATTGTATACATACCTTTAGTCACCAACTAGATTGACCCCTATTAGCGCGGTTGTAGGTCAAGAAAGTCCACAATCGACCAAATTCGAACACTTGAGCAGATCTTGGAGAAAACCCAAGAAGTTCAATTCGATACCCACTATCTTTTTATCTATTTTAAAACTGCTTTTGACAGTATTTTTATAGACGAACAATTTTCAGTTTTGGGGATCTTTGTCAGACCCGACCATTTGGCCACCTGTCAAACCTGTACATCTGACTGTGAGGAATGATTGCTGCTCTATCAATACCGGTAACGATATCACCTATACTTCGGGGTCGTTCTTGAACGCATTGTGCAAAACTAATAACAATAGAGGGACACGTTTTTGTTTTTAAAAGACAGAATGTCACTGCGGATAGCTATAACTTCTAGGTAGTAAGCTTTGAAATCCAACGAAAAATAATAATTCTTTCCAATCGCTGAGAAGGAAACTTATCGATCAACTTAGAAAACTCTTTATAAGACCGTAATTTTCCCAGGTTTACTTTATGGTACTGAAGCATGAACATAGTAGTTCTTCATAAGATATTCGAGTCTCGATTATATTGGTGAGCTTAAGAGAAGCAAATTCAACGACGATAAACTGCGTATTAGACGCTTTAGATGGCCAAGGCTCTGGTCCGCAGAGTATTCGAATCTAACCTGAAGGAACAACGCAGTAAAAGAAGACTTCAATTTAGGTGGGCGGATTTTTGCAGAAGCTACATTCCCAACTTCTTTTTAACTGCCCACCTCTCCTGCAAAAGAAGGCTCCACTTAGGAGAATTCTACTTTAACGACTTAAGCAATCTGATAAACACAGATGTCTGATAAACCTCCTTCGCTTTTACAGAAGAAGCTCCAATTTATTCAGCGGCTAGGCAAGGAGATCTCACCAGATCCTAGTCGTATCACAATGGACCTTTTACTGGACTAAGTGCCTCTTAAATCTTAACTAACCTAATTGTTCGGATATGATGACTTTCCCCTTGATCTCAGTTGTGGGAATTTGCCAGAAGATGCAGAACATATCCTCATCCTCTGTTAAATATTCTCAAATGAGCATGAGAGATTTCAAGTGAAAAATTCTCTATTTCCGGTTAACAGTATACATACATCATGTGCTATCAATAGCCTCAAGCGAAGACGACTATGAAATGTATTCTGCTACGAAATAATTAGATGCAGTCTTGGGAAGTTAATGTACTTGTGAGAGGATCAAAAAAAGAGTCTAAGGCCACTGAACCTATGACAGAAGACTCCTTTTTCCCATTAAGGTTTTAGTCACGCAAATAAGGTACGTACTAAAGTCTACAACGAATGATGTTGATTTTAATTACTAAAAAGGAACCGCTTTTTATGATGATCCACCTTGCAGACACAGAGAAACTTATCCCAGTGTAACCCATAAGAAAAATAAATTAAACAAGAATGACTCGTTGCCCTTGGAAAGTCATTCACTTCGTACATATCTGCTATTTAGTTCACCTTTTGTTTCAGGGTTGAACATTTTAACAGAAGACACCATTAATATATAGTTCGGAAGAAGTGACCATAATTGGCGAGATTACTTGTTAATAGGTAAAATCTTGGACAAGACTTGGTTCAAGTTTGTCTTTTGTCTTGTTTGCCTTTAAAAAAAATCAAAAATCACAGCATGAGCTAGAAGATTACTTCCCAGATCTCAACTATTGAACAATTATTTGAAGTCACTTTCTATTTGTTAAATGTTTCGCTTAAATTTATGGTCGACATAAAAAAGCGATAGGTTCAGTTGTTTATCTTCCAGTACATGAACGTCATTCAAACGCTTAGGCGAAAAGGAATATTCCTGCAATTTTCGTTTACATTCTTCTTAATAAGTGCGAGTGAAAATTGTAATCCTCTCGTCGTTTACAAGAACTGAGAAGTTGCGAGTCTCTTTATTTTCAAACGGAAGTCGGGAGATATAATCGATCCACCTATAGGGCGATATCAATCCAATGATGTGGAAACTTCGACGAGAGGCCGCCTGCAAGGAACTGTACTCTTACCTCTTCTCTGGTCTCTTACAGTCAACAGCCTTCTTCAATCATTTAAAATTCATTGTATAGAAGCTATGGGCTAGGTTAAAGTGGCTGCCAGCACACTTAGACCAGTGATAGATCCATCACATGGATCTGGGGAGATCTCCTTACCTACTCGTTGAACGAATTGAAGCTTTTTATGAAACGAAGGAGGTTTCTGACATCAGTATTTATCAGATCGCCTAAGTCGTTAAAGTAGAATTCCCCTAAATGGAGTCTTCTTATACGGGTGAGAGCTGGACAATTACAAAGAAGGTGTAATTGTCCATTCAGCTTCTACAAAAATCGTTTGAATGGACGCCAAGGCTTGCTGCATGCTTTCCTATTAGACAGTGTCCCGTGGTGACACTTTTTACGGATCTGATATGCGATCTGTTGAGAGAAATGAATTTCTAAGAGCGTTACAGATCCAGCCGTGGGCAAATCCGCTTTGTCGCTAAACACGTTATACCATTTGTCCACCTAAAATTTGTTTTCTCGATAGCATCTAGCTTAAGTTTAAGTTTACATGTAACGATCGGTATACCCAGGGTGTCTCTTTCTGTAAGCATGAGTACGGTTGTTCCATATCTGGCAAGTTCATCAGCCTTGCAGTTCCCTGGAATATTTCCATAATCCGGCAACCAACAACGGTGAATATTGAACGAATTTGAAGAGACTGATTCCAGGGACTGTCTGAAAAGGTTCGTATATCTGTGGAAGATATCACGTTTTTCTTTAGCCAAGAAAATACTTCTTTGATCGCCAATATTCCCGCCTGGAACACGCTACAATGATTTCGAAGACTGAAAGGGAGGTTGAGATTAAGCCTATCGGAGGAAACACCACCACCTACACCCTCTCTTTGGTTTTAGATACATCGGTGTAAAAGTCGATCGGATTGTCCAGTAGAAATGTCTCATTCTCTTAGAGTGACCTGGAGGAATGGTAGCAAGGAAGTTTTTATTGAAATATAACTTGGGTGCGGTGTAGTCTATGTTTCCAGGGAAGATTTTGAATTTCTTCAAAATAGAGGCGTGGCCAAAATCTTTGGTAGACCACTGTGAAATTGATTTGAGGCGAACAGCCGACAATATAGCAACTGTTGACAATTTTAAAGGCACCATTTCGGAACCACTACAATACGCACTATCCGAAGCGCAGGAATGGCTTCTCGATTACCCTAAAAAGAGAGTAATTGTATCTTTTTCAAGAAAATATAAGCCAAATACTTGGTTATAATCTTGGACATCAAAATATCCTGGAACCCACAGATTGACAGAATTATTAGCAGAGTCACGATATCACTACGGACTTGGCGTGGAATCTGCAGAGTACAACCTATGGCTGCCTGTACACATAATCAATCTGGCAGACCGATAATCTCATACATTAGCGTGGCCTGGTGGAGAAAGACTAATAAGATAACCACATGTAGAAGGAGTCTAACGACTAACAACTTCAACTGCTGTCATCTTGGGTCTACCACCATTATTAACCCTTGTACGAATGGAAGTTAAAGTAAGTATCTACAAACTTTTTTATTCAAGCAAATTGGACCCAAAGTCATATAGAAACGGTCTTGAAACACTGGAAAACGACATAGTTTTCAGTATGTTTCCAGAACTATTTTTCAATAGCTATCCCGATCCCAACCATAACCATTATCTGACGTCATCTGGTATACGGACGGAGGTTTAAGGAAGCTTTAAATATTTTGGGGAAAACTATTTTTATGTTCTCAGACAGTCACGCTGCGCAAGCTCCCATCAAATCCAAACCCGTGCTAGAAATGAACAAGGTAATCTGTTACCTAATCTAGAAAGAACGTGGTTATCTTTCACTAGATTCCCGTGTATAGCAGATTTGCAGAGAAAAAAAAAAGCCGGCTCACTGTAGAGTTACTGAGTGTCTAGCTGTAGTCCACGTCAGAGACAAGACTGGCAACCGGCTTTAAGGCTTGACAGGAGGCTATTCGAAATAATGAAGGTTATGCAGTCACCGATTCACAGCGAATTGTGTTGAGAGATTGATAGCGTAGGCCAAGCACTTTCGACTCTCATCGGACCAATAAAAGTCACTCCGCAGTAGAGTCTGACTTGAGAATGATGAAACCTGAAGGGACATCCTCTTTAATTTCCGATCTTATTTCCCCAGAAATACCTTGGCTTGTCTCAGTTTTGGTCACCGTGGCTCACTGGTCAGTGCGTTGAACTGATAAGCAAACTAACACAGGTTCGAGTCAGCCAGCTGCACAGTAGACAAACTTCCAAAAGTATAATTTGTCATAAGCAAGCTTCTCAATCTGCCTTGCTTCTGGTCCAAAGGTAGGTAATAGTTCAATTTGCCAAGGCAATCCAAAGAAATCTTAGAGTTCGAATATTTGACATCATTGGAATATTTGCTTGTGATAATTCTTGTCAATGTTGGGTAAGGTATACCTTCTGATAGTACAAACTTCAGCTTGAAAGGTGCTAAATAGCTTTCGCATTTTTGACCCGAACAATCCTGGTTTGGTTCTCAGGGACATTCTCCAGCAATCTGCTTCTTTTCGATGATATTGAGAACTGTCCAGATGCTCTTCCCTTTACCAGTTTCATCAGCACAGTTTGCGCAAAAATCTTCTTCACTTTATGTAATTAGTGCTGAATGGCAAACATGGCTTAAATCAACCTCCACACACCATCAACGATTTTGACATAGAAAATGTGTTTCCTCAAACGACTCGGCTAAGAAACGCTCAAGCACAATACAAAGTTGCACAAGTCCACCACCATCGTCGACACGGTTTAAACACAGAAACCGATAACAATCGCATGACAATCAACCATCATTCGCTTCGTTGTAACCATTATGACCATTTCATGTATGGAATTTCTTTCCGAATAAAACGGAAAGATAGCTCTATGACATTAATAATTGTTTTGGAAGCCGGTTGCTACACACAGGGGCTCACTGACTCGAACTAATTAAAAAAAAAAAAAAAAAAAAAACAATCCACATACGCCTGAGAAGCCAGCAAATGACAAAAAAGAAGTGTGACAACCGTGGTGTAATTAAAAATGTAACTGGCGCATTTCCAAGGAAGTATCCATTTTTTTCTTCTTCTTTGTATCGCACTCTTCTACACTTAGCACAACTGGAATTCGCCTGAAAGACGAACGTGTCTTCTAGAAATGCACACTAGTCTGTAAAATGAGAAGAAACGGATTTCTCACCTAATTATTGGTAAGTGAATGACACACCTTCCAGCTAACTCCAGTGGGTCAGTGACTTAGACCAGAAGAGCTGACAGATTCCGGATGGAAAAGTTGTGCACGTCCAAAGTTAGTTTTCAATGTTAAACTGGATAAGGAGCGGAGAAAATTGTGCAGATAAAATTCCAAATTGGGAGTTGGCCAGATACATTTATAAATAGAGCGACGTGTTGCAATGGACGACGACGACATGGTTGGTAATTTCTGTGTTAGTGCTAATGGTCATGGGCGGAATGAAGTGTTTGCCCACAACATGCATATAATTATTGTGATTGACGATTATAGTCAGGGCGGGGAGGGGCAAGGAGAAAATAAACATTTGGTAATGAAAATTAATGTAGTCTTTACTTTAGTGTGCCAATAGAGGAAGTAAGTTCGGTTGCATATCCACTTGGGCGAAGGTCGTTGGTGATTGCAATGTGCTTAGGTCTATAGTTTCAGTAGCACCTCGTAATGGACTTGTCAGTAATTGATTGACAATGTACAAATGAACTTAGAACTCCGTGCTTTTTGCCAGTTTTCAAACTTATGAGTTGGAATTCATCTCTGCAGCTTATGTGAAATGTTAGTCATGCAGCAAGTGCTGGATCGAAAAAGGTTCGAGAATATTCAATCAATTGACAAGTTTCCTATCTGGAGGAAGTCCTTGAAAGCAGGAGAATCAAAAGAGCTTTCATACAGGCTATGCCAGGTTAAAAGAATCTTCAAAATATGAAGACAAATTCCATCTACCCCTAAAGATTAGTTGTAATTCAGATCTTTAAGGACTGAACGGGTTTGTTCTTAAACATATTTTATTCAGTTCAGCAGTGAGTAGTTAATTGGACTTTTCCTTTAGTGTTCGAGATGTTCTTATGATTGTAGATAAGAGCTGTGTTAGTCGAGAAGGCAGAGCCCTCAATTCTCTTAACCAAAGACTGGAACGTATTTTGATTTTAAAGGTCCTCAATCTCGTGATAAACGAGATTATTGATCTTGACGCTTAGTAAAGAGTAAGGATAGCCAAAAAGCACCGTAGAACTCTCATTGGTGATTGACGGGTGGATTCACGATAGATGGTAGAGGGGGAGCTCGTAGCTTTTCCAAGGATCTAAATTAAGCTTTGATATCTCAGTCTCAGTACTCAAACCTTGCTTCGTACACTGGACTTGCTTGAAGGTCAGATGCGAGGCAAAAACATATGTCAATTGCTTTGGACAACCAAGCAGTGATCAAGTTCATAGAGCAGACCAAAGTCGGTACATTACCGGGTTGGGTTAGAGGACACACATACATCGAAGGAAATGAAAGGCGAATGCACTAGCAAAGCAGGGTTAAGTTTGGTAATTTCTTAAGCCTGAACAATTTGCTGCCATAGACAAGTTGGAGTTGAGCTAAAATTAGGTGGCTAGTGAACAACAGAAAAAGTGGGCAAATGTGTACGAAATGTAACAGGAACACTCAAAAAGGTAGTAACGATACTCAATGTAATGTCAAGTACCACCTGTAGACGATGGGTCTTCAAGAGAATGAAACCTGGAAGAGGAAGATCCAGCGGAAAATCCATAGCTCCAATGTTCGGCAAAAGAATGATTGTAGATTATCAGTGGGTAGAAAGTCAAACATATGCTGGCGGTAACTTCGAAAAGTCCGAAAGGAGCTTAAGAAGTAAATGCAGACTTAAGAAAATAAAAATCGTATTCAAAATGAAAAAGTGAAATTCAAAGCACGGTCTCAAATTAAGTTCGAAACCATCGAGCCTTGTAACGAGGTTCAAACATAAAGGAAAAAAGATAGCATCGGAAACAGTTTTTAAAAACAAATCTAGGTGAGACTTGCTATTTCAAGACAACCTTGTTACGTAAAAATGTTAAAATTGCCTAAAAATACAACGAAAAATACTACAGAGAAGGACAACGAAAAGGGTGAAAATGAAGCTACTGGGAAATGAAAAATATCAGCCAAGATACTAGGGTAGAAAAAACATGAGTAGCGTATCCAGGAATTTGAATATCGTTAAATTGATTCAGGCGGTTTCAGAGTCCAACCATCTGCTTCTTGGGCATTACAACGAGTACAATCGTGTCCTAAATAAAGGGCTTTCTCACCCCCTATTACCAACTAACTTCTCGGGTACCCGAAATCCCCGTGCAGCACCGGCTTATAGAGATATGAATAGCAGCAAATGATCAGATATCTGAACTGTGTGGTTCGGGGCAACACGGCGTATTAGACATCGATGTTAGGGATGATGTTTTGTCTTTATGTTTAACGACGTTATTGTCGAAACTTTTTAGAGGCTACTTTAACTTTAGATCAAAAATGGATGGTTACAGAACTCTGTAATATTATGACGACGCAGGTGAACGGGTAGTTTATAGAAAAGGCAAAAGGTTTCTATGCACATTGGTTTTGATTGCTTGTAGATTTCTATTGTACGCCTGAGGAAACAATCTGTGTTGTCACAGTTTGACCGAAGATAGGCTTAAGGGTAAACTAATGAACATGTCTGGCGGAATGCAATTGACTACTTTGTTCAAGGATTTTTAGTGAAAGACGGAATAAAAAAAAAATAAGGAGAGGAAACATTGAAACGGTGCTCCAGTAAGTCTTTTGAGACTCAGTAGGTAGTGCGGCCATTCTCAAAACGGTGGAATTAGACATGTCAACAGTCAAAAATTTGTCTAATTCTTCAACTGGCTATCGAAGGCGTGATACTTTTCGTAAGCGCGGAGGCATAACTGCCATAAAATCAATCAATCAATCAATTAGAAACATGGTCACCAATTTGACAGGCAGTCAATGTAGAAAAACCAGACCATTCTACGATTGAAGAGCCAGCAGGTTGAAGTAGTCGTACAAGTATGTACCTTGATTTCTGGGTTAAGGCATATTCTGGTTTCGCAACCATTGAGGTGGAATGCACTACTCTCGGTTCTCATTTAGAAAATGTATGCTGGATGGACTACATAAAAAAAAAACAAGTTCCGCTTATAGAAGACGATCAAGCTTTCCAGTCATCCAATTTGCTATAGAATTGCTATCTTCTCGGACTGAAACCGGAATTAGGCTAACCTACCAGAAAAGCACTGCGACCTTAAAGATCTTTTCTGTCCAGTAATGTTTTCATTTGTCTGGGAAATTATGTGATCCTAGGGAAGATCGAGGTCATGGAAGAACTTCAGGATCATGGATCAAATTAGTACTTTATGACAGCGAACCCTCATAACTCTGTCAATCTTGGCAAAACCATTTAAAGAAAGACTTCCCACAGTTGCGCATGATTTTCAAACTCAAATAACACTTCCAATTCCCTCCTAATAAACCCATCAAAACCTCTTCAACTCAATTCACTTCAATCAATCAACATACATTCACTTCCGGTGCACTCATCTATCATCTCTAATTAAGCTAATTTTAAATCCGCCAAAGCTTTCTTTTGCTTTAAATGGTTGTTTTTTTTTTTTTTGTTTCACCTCCTCTCTGTATCTGAAGAGACCTCCATTAGACAACTTCAATTAAACAAACAATTAACACAAAGTGTGCAAACAACGTTGAAAAAAAAAAAAAAAACACTTATCAATCTTTCAGCCAATCAACCTGACTTAACAACAACAAGAAAATTCTGTTACAGAAGTGAGATGTGGACGATGCTGAAGAGAAGGAGCTCTACACCTGAGGAACTGGTAACAAAAAATCACCAATCACCAATTAAATATCGATTTCACTTTACTTGTCGTCGTTGTTGGTAAATTATTTTGAAGGTTTTCCTTATACGATTTTTTTTGTTGTTTTTGTTTAACAAGTTTTCGCATTATTTTCGGACGCGTTAAAATTCTTGTTCGTCTTTTTTTCCATCGTCATCTGTGCCAGCAAGTGGTACGAAAAAATCAACTGAAACTCTGACTTGAGAAGGAAAAGTTTTCACTATCAATCGAGAGAGTGGTCTGACAAGAAGGCATAAGATACTTTTGTATTTATTTACATTTTTATTTTTATTTTTTTGTTGATCGTCGTACGCAAGAAGGAGCCGATCACGTACCACAAGTTGCTCCATTAGATTGTTGTTTTTACGATGCGTACCATGGAAGGCATGTACACAGATAATTAAATATTGATGCGACTAGGTCGTTTGGTGTTACTGGGACATCAACCAACCATTACCGGATAAGTCGAATCGATCGTGCCTCGATCGTGGCAATTTATTGAGCGGGAGACCTGAAATATTGCCACAAATGGATTGACTATTAAGTGGAATTTTTCACAGAATCCGGGTCAAATACCGCAAAGGATGGTAACCACATCAAAATGTGAGACAGACGATTAGAAATCTTTTTTGATTGCATAGCTACGAAGATCACTTGTCATCTCGTTCCATTATCCATTCAATATGAGTACCGAGTCACAAGCCAACCCACAAGTCACTTGGTATTCCACGAAAGAAAGTCAATGTGTCTTCATCGTGTACTGGTGCTGTACGTAGCACTCGTATATGACTGTGTGAATGTTTGCCAAGAAGTGACACTATTGTCGAGGTGTTATGGCGTTGGCATACTTGACTCTTGGCACCTGTGCGACATTTTATGCAGTCCATAGAGAAGATTCTTGATTGAAAACACATACACACACACATAGGTACACTCTGTGGTTACTTTGTTTACATGGCAAATATTTTTAGAATTCTAATCACGAATTTATCTTTTTATAACTTTTTGGTGGGAACTGGCCCAGTTTCATGGTAAAACGAGGTCTTCAGAGGAAAGACAATCATGACCAAAAAAATAAAAACAATTTAACACAAGTCCTACCTTTCGTTTTCAATTGGAAAAAAAAACACCAACAACACCAAAACAATGAATTCAATGCGCGATCACCACAAGAAAGTATCTGTATATCCTTTAATTAGTATCCAAGACTGCAGCTTACAAGTAATCCCAACGGAACGATGAACTTTTACCAACTGATCACTGCGACTAGCAAGTCTGAGTTTATAGCTGCCCCCAAAGAAAAAAAAACCAAATCTACCATCGAGGCTCACAAATGTACCCCCATCCGTACATCCATGTATGAGACACGATCGGTACCAACATCGAACTTGCAACTATCTCAAACCCAGTTCAATGCATTAACTGGACCAAAAAAAAAAAGTATCTAGACGGCTGAATACGTTTGATGTTGGAACTGTGGTTTAGTGTTTTTCATTCCCTTTGTGTATCTTTATGTTTTTTTTTTTTTTTGGTGTGCGAAGTGCGATGGATACGAGTATCTGTTGCAAGAAGAGTTGCGGTTTTTTGAATAGACTCAACCGGTGCGGTTTTGTTTGCGTCCATTTATGAGAGGTAGAGTTAATTAAAGTGCATATTGGTGGTATTGCTACTGTTTAGCCGGTACCAATGGAGTATCTTTAGAGAGAGGGTGGGTTATATAATGCGGTTCATTATGTTTTGTTGTGAAACGGTTTCTATTTTCAATTTATTTTTTTTGGAATATAGGTACACTTGTAATGGGATTAATTCTAATAAAATTGGCTTTTGTCACGCGACACATGGAAGATTCTATTTTTATAAATTTATTCAACAAGTTGGATGATGTGTGACGCGCTTGTTTGTAATTAATTCAACTTATTGTTGTGAGATTTATGCGCAAGTAGTCAACACCTGCATTTGTATGAGTTTCAGTAATAACTATGCTATTAGATTTATTAAAGCGGTTATGTAAGTGAATTAATTGTGGGTTAGCACATAATTTTCAATTGAGTTGAGTACCACCATCTGCGATGGATTTGAAGTGCCTCAGGGCTGGGGATTATCAATCGGTTAGTCATTGTCGTGGCACGCACAGCGAAATTACATGCTTGGTGAAGAACCTTAACGTAAAGTTGAAAGGCTAGATACTGGCAATCGCTAGTGGGCAATCTAAAAGGTTAGAGATGGACGTGTGCTTGGAAGTAGAGGGAGAAACCAATTATTTAGAGAAACACCTCTTCATACGGTCAAACCTCCATTCTGTAATCTTAAGGCCGAAATTGAACAAACTTGCAGGTATTTCACCTGTGAAATATAAAGAAGGCTGTGGCCAGAGTACGATAAGATAAAAACCAGAAAACTCCTACAAAAGGACAGGAAATCTCTGTCAACACTGATAGGAGTGCTAACTGGACACAACATGCTAAGATATCACATGGAAAAACTACGTTTGAACGACGATGACATCTGCAGAGGATGCGATGATGAAAAGACTCATGAGGACACGGCCCATTTCCTCTGTCACTGCAAAAGCCTCCGTCAACTCAGAAACAGAAGCATAGCATAGCATAGCATAAGCATAGCCTCTACGACAACCCTTCTCCCAACGGACTCAGGCTAATTGACTTTGCTGCGGGATGAATCGTCACAAGCAATTGGTTTGTTTAAAGGTATTTCCTTGGATGAAAACCAATGCTCCGGCCTAGAAAATCTTCTAACGTCGCAGTATAGGAAGACCACGACTCAGGTGGCACACGTAAGTGGAAGCGGACTTCAAACAACTTGACGTCGAGCTGGCTGGAGATTGTTGGTTGAGGCCCAGGTCCAATCCGGACTGTAGCGCCTTATGTAAGTAAATAAGTCCCCTTGGCGGTCTCCTGAGTTTGAAATTGTCAATTATTAATATAATTCACGTAACGATCGACGGAAGTCCCGACTTCAGTATTTTGATGTCGGAAGATTCTGAGCTACAAAGATCGACTCGGAGTACAACTTAGTTGCAGCGAAGAAGCATTGCTGTGAGAAAATAAAACGCCGACGGGCTGCATTCGAAGAAAACCTCTAAGAACTTTGCTAAAAACGTATTCTGGAACATCTCAACAACTCTTAGGCCACCAGCATCTATGATGGGGGACCAGTGGTAACGATGCCAACCCGTCTTCAAAAACACCGCAACTGATGTGCTGGGTTTCATCTGATCGCTACTACCAGCATAGGTTAGGCTGAAGTGACTGCCAGCTGTTGCCAGCACACTTAGACCAATGATAGGTCCATTGTGATACCACATGGATCTGGATATGGGTAGGCAAATCCACAAAAAAGTCATGTGCTATGTTGGATTTAACAAGTTGACGAGTGATCGACCAATGATAGGTCCTGCTCTGAACCCTTTCTATCCGTATGTATGTATATTTGGCACAACAGCTCATGGAGAGCCAAGGCCTAGCTTCTCACAACCATTCATGTTGTGCGTGTTATATTCTTCGCACGAATGGAAGGGACCTACAGTTTAATGCCAACTCCTTTCTATCCGTGGATACCATTATGTCCCGGGACACACCAGAGTTTTACGTTATGTTTCGCGGTGAGGGTTTTGAGGTCATTACGACAACGTTTTTACAAGTTTTGATAGCTTGACTCTCCATGTTAACGAGAGTAGCTCCATTGATAATAATTCATGGGCTGCCTCGGGGATTGCTAGAACTTTCACTTGAAACATTGTACCGTGGTTCGGAAGAGTCTACTCCTTCTTAGGTTTTTGATGGCTTAGGGTTGATGGCTTTTCCATTGGTCCAGTCGTCTCCTGCTCTTATGCTTAGGCTACTGTCAAGAGATGGTGTGAGATAATCTGAGTCAGTTTCTAGCTTTCGGTGGAGCTCAAGAGTTTTTAATATTCCGTCGCTCAGACTATGCCAAACATTCACTACACAAGTATAAAAACAGCTTTTGGTGATGCAAAGATGATACTTAAACAAGACTTGCGTTGTAAAACGGTTTATACAGGAAATATAAAGAAATATTGCAGACTTACGTAAGCACATTCAATTGCAATCTTAGTTGCCTCCGCAGTCTTAAGTATCTCCATCAAAAACTCTTCAAGGCTTTCAGCTTCAACTCTCTCCTCAGAGGATACGTTTATGTTATGCATTCACTGCCTGATTTTACATCACCGCTAATAATACTCTACATAATAACTTAGTTATTAATATTCACATGAAAAGTTTTTTTGTTTTACTTGGAATGTACATATGTACTAATACATATGTTAATAGTAAATAATTTATATGCAAAGTGGCAATTATGATTTCGAATAAAATTTGAATGAGTCCGTGACTAATTTGCTTATCAATCTTTAGGCACACAACTTACATAATCCAAAACAGTGACAATGACAGTGTTATTGCCTATTAAACATTAAGTATCATATTAACAATTATACGTATGCATATACATATGTAAAATCTTCTCATTAGTGAAGATTATGAGAATTGCGTTTTTTTCTTTTTTAATATTATTATCCAAGTTCAACAAACCTCACAAAAAGAAGACACAAGGCTTGAAATCATACGATCTGACTGATGAACTTCGCAATCGATTTGAAAACTGTCTTTTGGTAAACTCCGATGACCAAAGATTGCACAAGCGTTGCAAATAGTCTCAAAAATTTGAAATAAACCACTTGTTTCAGCCGATTAATTACTGTTTGGGACGATTTAGTGAGCTCCGTAGCTTACAAGTTTAAAGCTTCTCAATCTGTCTTTCGGAGTTCCAGTCATTCGTACGAACAATACAACACGCTCATTATGAATGGTTGCGAGGAGCTAGATCTTGGTTCGATGTAAGCTGTCGAATGAGCCCTTTTTCGATCGAAGGTCCCTTAACCTCTCAAGTGGTCCTATGCCGCCAGCATTAAGTACTGAAAACTATAGGTTATGACGGCGCTACTGTTTGGGATGAACTAGGGCCTCAACTATCAAGTTTCTCCAACCAATACGATCCTTAGCCAGCTGCCTCCTATGTGTGATTACGGGCATAATACTCTGCGGTATCACATGAAGAAGCTTGGTATTACGAAAGAAGACCTGTGTAGGAGCTGTGGTGACGAGGAAGTTCAACAGGATATGTCCTCTGTCACTGTCCTGGCCTGCACCACGTAAGACATAAATTCCTAAGACGTCACTTCTTTCGAGATCTCGAGGCACTATCCAACAAACGGATGAACGACCTGAACAACTTCATCAAATCCACGGGGTGGTTTGTACCACAGACATAGTTAGTAATATTAACAGTTTAATACTCTTTAAGCGGGTAGGGTAAGATCTACAGAGACCTGAGTGTGGCGCAGAGGTAGCTCATCTTCGCCAAACTACGTACCTAACATAACCTAGCCAGTTGCCTCCCATTGCGCATGCCATTGGAAACTGGAGCTTCCTTTACAAAATTTCTATCTCGTGGCTGACAAGTGACACCGGCGCTGTTTGCTTCTTAAGAAGAGAGTCCAACGCTCGTCGTTAGTTTGCCTTTCGGTTTATCCAGGAGGCAATGTGTGGAAGTGTCCATGCGTTTTCGAAGGGTAAAAATATCATGTCGAGGCTACAAAACCCGAACCGAAGCCTGTAAAGATGAGCAAAGGAGCATTGTTGTAGAATCACAGTCAGTGTTGAGTTTGTGGATGGATAATTTGTGTAGACAGTATAACGACGATATCGATCAAAATTTTGTTGTCAGGCAGAATGAACGAGTCAAGACAACCATTCCCTTCATCAGCTTTGTCTAAACTCAAATCCAATGAAGTTGGTGGTAATGTCCTGCCTGCCTGACAAGCGGAAGATAACTTGGTAAGGTCGCACGAAAGCATACCCGACGTATGAAGCCTCAGTATTGTTTGCCCGATCTATAAGAAAGGAAACCTTTCTGCATTGTGTGAGCTTCTACAACCTGATTGGTCCACATCAGCCAAGAAGTTAGGAAAGTCTACCACCTGCCAAATATTCACACTACGACAGATCTAGGAGAAAACCTAGTAATTCCAAGTCGATACCTACCACACGATAGCATCTATAGGGACGAGCTATAAAGAGCAATGTTCAGTTCTGATTTCCTTGCCAAACTCCTCCTGCACGATGATGATGGAGAATGTTCTCTGCTCCATCAAGATCAGTGATAACCTCACCAAGATTTTTGATGTTAAAAAAGAATTTATACTAGGCGATGCGAAGTCATGCGATTCCTTCAACATTCTTCTTGAAAGCATTGTGCTGAACTCAAACATCAACACTAGAGTAACAGTCTTACAAAAATCCATTATAAACCTATAAAATGCAGGATGTGGACAGATTTCAAGTCAGCTCCGCCTGCTTTCGGACACAAATGTCTTTTAATTGACTTAGCTTTTGATCAATTGAATGTTGGAGTTCACCAACGTCTTTAAGAATAATCTACAGATCTTTTGAGCTTCAATTCAGATACCACACCAGTTTTGTATGCAGACATTTTCTAAATGCCAACAACCATTCCTCTGTCAACACAACCCCATCCAACCAGTTATATCGCTAGCTTCCACTATTCATTTGATCAAAATATTTTCATTTTCACTTTCGGTCAAATGCCTTTGGACCTTAGGCGTGGGATAATCTTTCTTGTAAATCCACAATACCTGGTCACTTACCAGCATTACCCATGTTAGGCACACAGCCAATCTTACGACTTGTAAATATTTGATATTCACTTACAGTGACGTTTGTTGGCTTCTTCTCGTGTAACCAACTATTAGGCGCCTTCTCTATCCAAACTATCCAAACTTGCGTACAATTTATCTTCCGCGATGAGAGTTTTCACTTTTGCACAATGGTAGCCATCCATCGTATGAATGTGGTGGTCTTATAGGAAATAGTATCTTTTTCAAAAAAAAAAAAAAAAATACAAAATACGTGATGAATATTCCAAAAATATGGTTTTGAATGTTACATAATGGATAGACACTGCCATGACAGTTACAAATTCTAGTTCGTGTACACAGATGTACTTGTATCTGTGGGGGGAAAAAAACTAGGTCGATCATTTAATCTATGCTTGATCCGAGGTTGACTACTGTGGCAGATGATGCCACACTTAGTTATTATTTATGGTTTAGCCTGTGAAACATCTTTTAAAAAGCGATTGTCTGACCTCAGTCTATGTGCATCATATCGATAAGTTACTTGAAAGTATCTGCATCTAATTCTCTTAAAAATTAATTGCAAAAAATTAGTTCTAGGTGAAGTTTATCACATCTGCATATGAAGGTTGCAATCATCATATTTTTTTTTTTTTTGAATATTAAACTTCTAAGTTCGTTTTGCATTGTTACTGTCATATCATTCGTTTAATTGTTTCTTACCCTCAAGCTATTGTTTAATGGTAAATATCCGTAAGAGTATCTCAAAGTCAACGTTGATGTTATTAAAAAAAATAAAATAATTCACGGTCATTGCGCGATGACAACGCAGATGTAGAAGACAACAAGATGGAAAAAAGAAGAAGAAAAATAGAAGAAAAAAAGTGAAATCACGTTTTTTTTGTCTTCATCTGTGAGACATCATAGTCTCTGTACAGGTTACAGTTTTAGAAATTGCAAGTTCCAATAAGTATCTCTTTGAGAAGTACCCAACACACGGGTGAAGACTTTTACTTTCCTCGGTTTTAATGCTGTCGTCGTGAGCAAAAGATACATTTGGATGCAAAATGCCGATAGGTCCGATAGAGCATTTGAATAAAAATGTATAAAATGGAGAAATGTAAGAAAGGCTATACCCAACTCACGCAGAGGATCTAAGAAAGTTACACCGAATCAAGCGAAACAATTTATGGAATGTGAAGCTTTTTACAATGTTAATTGGATGCGCCTTGTAATTTCGATTTCATTGGCATAGAAGATCAAAGGTCTGAGCTAAGAATTGTGTGGTTTGTGAAATTTTTGCAATGGTTTCTAGTCGGAGGGGTTTTTTTTGCAAAAGGAATGCTTTTTTCTTACGCTTTGTGGATATCTGTAACATTAACCGTCGCGTCAAAGGTGGTACTACGTTTGCCTTTATGAACTCTGAAAGGATTAAAAGGTCAGGGTCATAAGACTCAACTGGAAGAAGGAATATTACAAAACTTCAAATAGCCACATCATTGCATTGGATTGTAGGGACCATTATCTTCTGCATCAATCGACGCACTTTTAAATTTGAAGAAAGAGTCTACACTTCGCAAGTTGAATCATTGAAAAGTGGGTCTTAAGTTGGTATTTCCTTATCTGACATTTGGAACTAAAACATTTCATTCTTTTGTGAGTCAATACACCACAACACTCGAACATGTATTCTGGAGGATCTTTGTTCTCATCGCAGAATCGGCAGATGTTTTCTTCCACTATCCCTAGTTTCTTTAGGCATCCCTTGAGTCTAGAGTGCCCCGTTAGGAATCGTAGGTTGTTCTTGTTGCATCAAGTATGCTTTGAATCTTTTCCAAATGTAGTTCCCCAGGAGTTTCTCAGTTCGTCTCAGTCGTTGGAGGTTATTTCAGGCTCTAGTCTCGTTTTATTTTTCTGTTTTCTTGAACTCTTCCTTTGGTGGGTGTGTTCCCCTATTTCGCAGAATGGTTCAGCTGCCACAATTCTGGCTAAGCTGTCTGGTGCTTCCAGTAGAGGGTAACCCTGTTGCTTCTGCCCAGTTCGTTGAGTCTTTATAGACATTCTCATACAAGTCGATACTGAATTACATTGACCTCCAGTGTTTTGATAGCTGCTTGAGTGTCTGATATTATCGCTATGTCACAGTCTCTCTTTTTCCTGTCAAGCTTTGTTCTAGATTCTAATACTCCTGTTCCAGTTCCTTCTTCAGTTCTTGATTCGACTTAATCATTCTATAAGTTGCGGATTCATTACTTCAGTCCTTCCTGTTGCTGTGCTATGAGAAGAAATTCTCTACAAAGCTGAATTTCTTAATGTCGTCATCCCTGAAGATTGCTAAGAGGGGAAGTTTCTTAAGAAATACATTAAATTCTTTTGATCCAATGCCTCTCTTCATTTCGATTCCCTCTTTTGCCATCGTTAGGATCAATCTGGAGACTAAAATACATTGCAAAGCAATAATTCTTAATCCCCTCAGGTATTTTGCATCCAATGAAGTTCTCCTTGAATTCAACATACATCATCACATTCTGATAAATGATCTTCTATAGAAATCTGACTAGAGGTCATTGTTAATATTAAACACAAAGGAGAAGCCACAAAACAAAAGAGTTGAGCAACGAACTTAATTAAAAACAATTGACTTATAGAACTACCCATAAATCTCCCCACATGTATCCAAATCATTGTCTTTCAATGCAAACAAAACCAACATTCATTGAATTCCAAAGCAATTTACAACAATTCGCTGCCATTGCTTAACTTGCAAACTATTTTTTTCGGATAAGTGCTCACGAATAATAAAACTTAAAAAAAAAAAAACCCCAAAACTAAAACTAATTACCTATCCAACATCTGCATAGCGATTACCCTGAACATTTACTAAAAATATCTTAACAACGTCATGCTAGTTGGTAGCAAGTAGACAATTAGACAAGACCTAGCTTAACCTTCAGCTATTGCAGTCCGGCAAAAGGGCGTTTGTAATCATAGCAAGGTGAATTGAGTGTGAAATTAACAATCTCAATTGTGTATCTGCAACTAAGTTGAAACAAAGCACAAAAACCAAAAAACAACCGACAGTCGACAAAGAGAAATAGATGAATCTTGGTTGCGTAACGTTTGCATCCAGTTCTTCGGGGCATTCTCTGATGATTTACTCGCAATACTCGTAGCGTATGTGTTGCTATGGAGATGCATACATGCACATGAGTATTTCAGCGAATGTTTTGCATCGTCGCAACTTGCCAGCTTTAAACAAAAACTCCATGTCTGGCTGATGATTTGTGGTTTAGTTCTCCATGCACCTGCAACCTGAACGAATTCGTCCCTGGTTCCATCATCATCGTTGGGGCTACCGCTACGATGGTGATGGCGTCAATTGCACAACATTTTTGAAAGATTTGCGCTCTCCAAATGTGTCGACTTGTTTTTCTTGTTTTGAAAACAAAACACTTTCTTAAGTTAATTGGTAGATTTTGGTCTAAGCCACACAGATTGGACATGGGAACATTCCCGTACTCGACAACAATGTCGCTTTGGACTCCCAACAATAGAGGTTAGACTGCAAAAAAAAGAAGATATTCCCATGGTGGATGACAACAGAAACACATTGTTCGGTACAATAATTGACATTTGGAAGTAAAACATATCAAAATAGAGTGAACAATTATTGATTCAAGATGGCAAGTTGTTAACCTATAACCTTAGGCCGTGGCAGATTCAATGGGCTTAAGTCAATGTTTTTGTTATATTGGCGGATGCCAATTGTTATTGACCTCTGAAATGTTGATCGATGTGAAGAGTCCTACAATTCAGAGGTTTATTGTTGTGTGTCATTTTAAGGCCAATAAATGCTTATTTTCTGTTAATTAGTGCTAAGAGTTGAACACACCATAAATTGGCGGTGTTTTGAAGTGATTGGAGTTTAAACTGTTTGATGCCATTAAATCGTTTGTCAATATCATGTTGAATTTCAGGTTTTTAATAACTTACTTAACTGTGAGCACTCAAGGATGATTTTTTTAAGTTATTTTGTCATTTTGAACACTGACAGCTTTCTAACACATTTCTAAATTCATAAATCACTGAGTCGTAGCAGGTACAGTGTTTGCGGCCGGCCAGTCAATTGACAAACCCTCAAGGTCCATCTAGATTGATCATTTTATAATCACTTGGAGTTTTAAAAGTTGTCTCCTGGGCTCTTGAAGCAGAGAAGAGGCTTGATATTTTGTTCATTTACGAACTGCATTAGTTCAAGTCACGATATATAAGAGCTTAATAATCCCAGTTCTGCTCTATGGCGAATGAAGGTGCTCTTGGCTGCTTTGAGAGGAAAATTCTTGGGGTGATTCTCAATCTTGTTTTCATAGACGGCGAATGGAGAAGAATACAACCTCGTACTGCTCGGACTGTACAGCGACATCAACTTAGCCAGAAGAGTGAAGGTCCAACGACTAAGGTGGCTGGGTCATGTAGAGCGGATGGACACTAATGCCCCGGTCCGAAAAATTTACGAATCCGACCCCGAGAGACAGCGCAGTAGAAGAAGACTGCGACTTAGGTAGCCCAGTTAAGTGGAAGGGGATCTCAACCAACCCCCAGTGTGCAGCTGGAGGCAAGTAGCTAAAGATCGAGCTAGCTGGAGACGCTTGTTGGTTGAGGCCCAGATCCACACCGGACTGTTTCGCCACCTTAAGTAAGTAAGTAAGTAAAGTATTAGGTCAAAGAGTCTGCAAAATCTTAAGAAATCCTAGGGATGACATCGATAAATCAAGGTATCGTCTTTCGCAAGAAGTAGTCATTGCTTCACCAGTTGTGTGGCATGTGGCGCCGTCCTGTTGAAAACAAACGTCGTCCACGTCCAAAGCATTAATTTCAGGCAAAAAAAAAGTCAGTCGGTAACGCAATACATTCGCTGAAACGGTCGCATCAGCATCATTTTCGAAAAATAATGACACCGTCAGCCTAAAAACCGCACCAAACTGTCACTCGTTGTGGTTGGATAGGTTGTTTCACTTTTTCTCTTGGGTTTTCGGAGCCCCAGATGCGACAATTGTGTTTGTTTACGTACCATGATCTTGATTTATTTCCAGCACACAATCAGAGAAACTACGGCGTTGTGAGTGGTCTGCTGGCTTTCGTTACGGACCTTATAAGTGTATAGGCCAAGATCTCTATGCAAAATGCGATGCAAAAGGGTGGTGGATTCATGTGATTCTTTCGAAATGGACACATCTGGGTTTTCAGTCACATTCTCAGCTACGGTGGCGATATTTTCAGCTGACTTTGACGCACAAATAAGAGTTGGAGTATTCATATCATTACTATCCTCTCCGAGATGTTTAAATTAATCGATTAAATCCACTATAGCTGTGCGAGAAGGTGCTTGATGATGCCCAAAAGCAGTACGAACTTTACTAAACGTTTCTGTGACATTTTCGTCGTTTTTGTAGTGAATTTTCATTATTGCAACACATTGTGCGAGTGTGTATCGATCCGTATTTACTTATTTAAAGTCATCGTTATGAAAGTAGAATGTCGACAGTTCAGCATTGGATGACCCTTTAAAAGTTCTGAGAGGAAATAGAAAATGTTTTTGAAAAGAAACGGATAAGTGCACAACCCATCGGGCTTGATTTCGTGTGCACTTATTCGTTTTGTGCACCATCCATAAGTGCACGTCCTTGCACTAATTCGTAAGTGCAGAACTTATGCACTCTTATCTCCAGTTGAGGCATTACGAATGTCCATCGATATTAGGAATTCCTTGTGAAGAAAACGTTTCCTGACTCTGCAGACAGTCATGGCCTATGTATCTTTCTAAAGCCCCTACCTGACAAGTTGGTCTGCAATTTCATTGTCTTCAATACCTCTGCGTCCTGGAACCCAACAGAGCCTGCCTTTTTTTCGCTTTGAGGAGTCTTGAAGAGCATTGAAGTAGCTAAGAACGGCCTTTGAGTTACAATAATGGGAACTCAGTGCTCTGAGCGTCGCTTGACTATCGGTGAATATATTGATGGTTAGTGGTTACCCCCTTTATGCCGGAGTCGAGAATGATCAGTGGCATATAGTTCTGCCTGAAAGACACTAGGATACATTCCAAGTGCCTTTGAGACTTTGTGATTAGGGCCACAGATACCGGCACCAACACCAGAGTCACCACACTTGTTGGGTATAGAGTCGGATACCGCACTGATCATTTCAAGCTCGGGAAAGTCAGAAAGGATAGCCATGTGATTCGAAAGTCTACTTGGCTGGATTCCTGTAAAGCGTTGGAGGTTAACTGCACTGCGTATTGCCACTTTATTGACAAAGATGTGCAAGCGAGAAAGGCCAACAAGTGCCTCTAGGGAGGCCGAGACATGCGAATCTTTGAAGTCGTTGTAACCTTAAGATGGTCAACAAATAAATTGTTTTTCCAACTCTATCATCTCTAGAACTCCAGAACTTCTAGAGTTGACAGTTTGCTTGCTATAAAAGAGAAAAACATTTCTAATGTATAGGTTGCACTTATCCGATTATTTGTTGGTAAATAAAATATTTTGGGTGTTCAAAATGAGGCAAGGAGCTTTTGAAGGCATTGGACTAAGACGGTTTTTGCAATTGTCCGGTTTGTACTCATCCTTTTTCCACTGTATTACTGTTTAAAATTTTCTTATGCACCACCCTGTGCATACTTTGTACAATAATCGATAAAAAAACCACATAATCTCAGCATTTCCCTACAAGAAAGTGATAATTCACGCATATGATCAATCAAATAGCCGCATATCATTTGCCATTGTCAAGAAAAAAAAAAAAAAAAAATTAATAATAATAATGATGGTAAAAAGAAAAATACATTTTCCGGTTTTCTCTAATTTTACCTAACAATACCGAGATTTACCCAATTCTTCACGACTGCACCTGATCAAATCATTGAACCTCTCTAACCACCATCGAAACCGAAAGTAATTGGATTATCTAGCAGTGAAATGCCCCGTCTGCGGACATACAAGTATACAATTGTATTTACCACAATACCCCGGCTTAGCCCAATTTATCTCAAGGCGTGAGGCATGAAATTGAAAACGCATAAGGTGTTAACCATGGTAGATTGATTTAATTTTTTTTCGATGCAGACGACCTGACAATTGACCTTTTCTCAATTCATTGGGACACAAGAACGCAGTGAAAATCAATTTGTCTTTGAAGTACAAATAATATTTTCAATAAGAAAAACCTCAACTTGTACCGTACACAAATATTTATCTTAAATCGTCAAGTTCGTCAAATGTTTCCCAATAGTGTTGTGCAATTTGGGTAAATCACTCTCGAATTGTATCTCGTCAGTGACATAATTTATTTTTTTTTAAACAGAAAATAACAATTTAAATCTAAATACTCTAACCATTCGAATGATAGTAAAGATACATTCACTGCAAAGTATTAAAAGAAGCAATAATGCAAGTTTATTAGATACTTTGGCGTTAAGTCGTACACAAGTTGCGTATCTTTAACGATATGAAAGACGTTCCATTAGCCTATTTCCCTTGGAGCAAATTAAGAATTATCCACTAGCACTGTAATGATAGCGGTTATGCTTAAATCGTTTTATGGCGTTTGACCATTGGACCGATAGACAGATGTATAGATGTACAAATGTGTATAGAAATCACCCTGGAGATGGGCTTGAATTGAAAATGGAAAGTGAAGTGAGTCTTATAAGTGGTTTGCTTGGGTCTTGTCTTCATCTGAGATACACACGTGGAATAATGAGTTGTGCTTATGTATGGATGTGTGTTGGCCAATGGTAAGGATTGGAATATGTCAAAGATAATAAATTAAGAGACGGACAAATATGAGTATTTCGAATGGATTTCACCGTGGGTGATCTTGCCAAGAAGTTTTGCAATCATGGATGAGGTTGTCTTTTGAAGTACCCACAGATTTATTAATTGACATGCTTAGGTGGACAGTGATTTTAGATGTTTGACTGTCGTACCCGAGTTAAGACTGGTTTCTGGAAAGAAGGATTTTGAAAAAAAATAAAATGCGTTACAACATCTTACTCTTTTAAGTGAAGCAATGTCATATTGAGCATGCGACTGATGTCGGACAACACTGGACCCCTTAACCAGGTTGATGCCGAACAAAAAAATCCGTATAAGCTCTCGAGTTATCCAACTCTCGAGCTACTCCAATCACATTAAATAGGAGTGAGCTGTCAACTTTGTCTGAACGTCAACACACTACAGCACAAGGAGTTCACACTACGTGCTCTTGGCGATATTGAAAGCCTTTTCTTCATGTGCTGTAGTGGCCCTTTGACTGTGAATACTTCTTTGATTTCGGTAGACCCATGTAGCTTCCTTTATCCAATATGACAACTAAAAATATTTGTCAACGCGATAATCTCCTCCGTATTAAGGCTCCACAGTAACCTCGACCACAAAATAGCAAGTTTACTGAAGTTAAGATAGATGCATCAAGTTAGATTACTGCTTCTGATAAGCCTGCTGACAGAGCGGAATATATTATACGGAGAACGCTGGTAATTTTCTTGAAGTTAAGGCTCCTTTAAGATTCCCACTGCAGCTCCTTTACCTCTGATAAATGGACAGAACACCTTGACACAACTCTTTCTGTCGAAAAAGTTGAGTGCTGTCAGAGGTCCTTTTGATGCCAACCCTACTGTATAGGTATAATACTGGAAGTAGTGTTGATTGTATTGAGTGGTGATAATGACACAAAGAAGTTGGAAAGAAAAACTGTGAATTATAATCAATGACACAACTCCTTGAACACAACAGAGCTTTGCAGAGGTTGTGGCAACAAACTGTCAAGCAAGCCACTGAGAACCATCCTACAATTCGCAGGAACTCGGGATGGTTCAGGGTGGCCAACTGCGAACAATCCATTTATTTTAGGTATCGGGGAACACAATGGATGCATTGAGATCCGAGTGAGCTTGTACATAAATGCAACCACTCCTACAACCTAACCTAAGCAATGACAGCAAAACCAAAGTCAAAAGTCTCGGCTTTCCACCGCTTTTAAGTAAGCATAACTGGAAAGAGAGCAGAAATTGTGAAGGACTACTTTTTGCTAAGCTGGATGAGTATGCTAGGGAAAATCTTAAACTTTCAAGCCGGTAACTGGCACCACTGGTTTATGTACTAGGAGTTCACAAAAGATCAGTTCTTCTGAAAAACATCTTCCAATTTGGATTACAGAGAGATTGGGTTTCGAGAAAGATGTTACTTTCAGAAGGCCTTCAAGCGCTAAGCAAAAATATCCAAAACATTGAGTAAAAAATCGACTGGCTACGATCAAGTTTCAGCTTAAGTACTGAAATCATATACAGGGCCATCTGCGCTCTGATCCTTTTGTCACCTTTGCGAATGGCAAACATTCTTACAACTTTTGTAGTCACTAGAACAGCTTTCGACGACATATACAATTTAGGACGCCCTTTTATAATGGAAGGCACCTTTTCTGAGGTATCGGAGTTATCCTCTACCTTCCTGACGAAGACCAGCCAAGCAGTGCGATTTAAAAGACTTTTGTTCCAAGCTTCTGAAGAAATAGAGTTTTTTTTTTGCCAAGCATATATCTCTAGTTAAGACTTAAGATAATAGATTTAGATTTAGACACTTTCACAATAGATGTCTCTTAAAGTGGTTTGTTACCACAATTTCTCCGATCTTTTTCCTTGCCATGATCAACTAAAAACTTACAGAACAGCTCGAGGATCTTTCGACTACGTGGACGACATATGCTCCTGCCTCTGGAGCTTGTACTCAATGATCTCAAGACTAAAATATCAACAAGACGTCATCATCAAGTTCCTGCAGCACCGCACGGGGCATATGGCGGTAACAAATCTCTTCCATTTTTCCCAATCTGCAGCTAGGTATTTCAGCTGTGACCACGTTTTATTAAGAAGACGTAGAAAATTGAAACCGAATTTGCTCTGAAGAAATCGAGGTTATCGACGGCGTAATTTCAGCAGAAGACAGCCCAAAAAAGACATCACTGTTAGAATAAACAAGGCTAGAGAAGTTAATATCAACGTACTCCGCATCCTCCTCTATGAATACGAAACCTAGCTGGCAATCAAAAAGCAAAAAAAAAATTTGGTGGCAGGCAGACATCCCCCACCAGGAGAAACATGATTTAACGATGATGATGGTTGTGGTTGGTGGCAATGGTGTAGTTGGTAGTGTGACCCGACCTGTGCAGGTTCGAGTCCGGTCGGGAAACAGCAACAGCCACCGAGAATAAAAAGAGAAACGAACAAAATTTGAGTTTCTCAAACCACGACACCAAAAAGGGGTTTTCGCATGAGAGAATAATCGACCAAAATGAGTTTGAGTGCACCTAGGGTTTGGAAATTTCCTTTTATAAAAAAGAAATGGTTATGTCCAGTGATGATGCCCCATAAGGTTAGTGCGTGCCTCCAAAGAAGGAATCCCTTCCTACTGAAGACATGTCAGAGTTTCATCCTGTTTGTGGATCAAGTTTGTTGTAGTTGTTTCCCTTTCTGATCGCTTACCTCCTTTTCTGTTAAAATTACAAAAGACGATGCGCCATTTTTATCGTCAATTCAACAAATTTTCCACGAGTAATTCACCTTTCCTTATTTCCAAGTCAAAATTCTCACACCATACGTCGCAAAGCTCTGGATAAGTCTACTAGAACTACGTCACCACAACGGTATAAATAAAATTTTATCATTCCCCACATCTCACATGGCTTCATATATTCGTGTAACGATGGTAAAATACCCCCCAACGGATTAAGGATAAGTACATGCGGTATATCTAATTAATTTGTTCGTTACTCCTATGTTTGTCCTTTCATTTTGAGTTCTCAATTTCAAGAGTAAACACACACCTCCGATAAACAAAAAGGCGATAGGGAACAGAAATTACGTTTAATTATACACATACTCAGTCGTGTTTAGTGCTGCAGGACGTATGTATCGTAGCATATCTGAGTGAAGTGAACTGTTTGCGGGCAAAGATGCCACTGTTTCATCGGATTAAGGCTCTTTTTGTGTCCAATCATTTCTATGAATCGTTGCAACCGATATTTTTTATTGCATTTCTTCACGGGCTAACACCTTTACGAGTTGTTACCACAAAATATGGTGTGAAACGGGCAAAGACCACCATATTTGGATATTTGAATCCAATAATTTACTGGGCCATCTATGGAGGTTGTTATATGTTATCTCTGCGAAACGGTGAATCGGTAATTGGTTATTTTTTACGAACGCAAATCACAAAATTCGGAACTTTCATTCAATTTGTGAGCGGTGTTATCGGTGTTACGGTAATTTTCTTCTCGGCCATGGTCAAGAAACGGATGTTGCTGAAGACGTTTGCGATTTTGACGCATGCCGATGAAAGATTCCTCAAACTTGAGGTCAAAATGAATTACACACAAATTTTGCGTTTTATTGTGGTTGTGTTGGTGGTGACGACATTTTTGAATTTATTTTTTACCATTGGATGCCTGTATTTGTTGCATAGGATGGATGTTAGCCCTTCGTTGTATCTATGTGTCACACATTTCTTGGAACACAATGGGACTTGCGTTGGTGTCAGTATGTTTTGCTGTGTGACAAGAGCCTTGGAAAAAAGGTTGACTATTTTGAATAAGGTTAGTAGATGAATGTTTTTTTTTAACATATTTTGATTTACATATGATTTAAAACAGAGAAACGGACGGGTGTGACAAGTGATTAGTATTTAATGGTATGGGCCCAAAAAACCCGCCAAATATCAGTCTCAGAATAAGCTGTTGACAACAAGTAGCCTGGATCCTAACCTTATTAATGCAAATAATAGCTTATTGGTACTGAACTTGCTCAGACTTCATTGGAGATTTGTATATTATAAAGAACATTTTCAGTTATGCACCTTTTGCTGCCTTATTTATCGTTAATTTTGTTCACTTATTTGTTAGTTCTTCGGAGACTGCAAAGTGAGCTGACATTGGTTAGAGTCTCAGCAAAAGAAACCAACGAGTTTTCTCGCGGCATCTTTGGCAGACAATGACAATGCCAAACCTTCGAGAGTATAATTTGTCATGAAGAAGCTTCATAATCCGTCATTTAGAGTCAGCAATAAAGACTGTAGGTCGCATCCATTTGTGTTACTGGCGCAACACGAATAATTGCGAGAAGCTAGACCCTGGCTCTCTATAAGTTGTAACTCCAAATATTTGTATAAGTATTCGAACTTGTTTAAAGGCATCTCGTGTCTCGAAAAGTGCTTATGTGAGACATCGCCATCACTCATTTTGGTTAACTCTGGGCAGATTATTACACTCTTAACTGTTTTCCTAAAGTTGCTATCGCTTGATATTTTGAACGCTGTAGCGGCCATCCCTATCATTTCGAATCTTAATACCTAGATTAGAAGATTTGGATCTTTGTTGTACTTGAGCTAATGTAGGTGGCAAATTTTATCATTTCGAATTGCACTCATATCTTGGGCGAGCTCTAGGTGAAGGATATTCTCTTAAAGATTTGAAGATCGCAAAACAGTTTATTGACCAACTTCAAACTTCAAAAATGGAAGGAAGTAACAGGTGTTTCTGGAATTACATTTTTGAAGTTTAATTCTAGAATGACGAACTACTTAACTCAAAATGCGTCAAAGTCGAAGTCAATAACTATCAACAATGCGGTTTATTCTAATATTATTGCGTCATCTGGTCTTCAAATCCCTTGACAGCTGCAACACTGGCTCGTAGGGAATATGCGATCAGAACTTTTCCTATAGCTTAAGGTATTTGATTTCGCATGGACAGGATCGTGGACCTTGTAAAAATCGAGATTAGGGACTTTATTGTGCCTATTGACAGTTGCCATCTGGATGAAGGGTTAGGGGATAGATGTTAGAGAGGGAGGATCTTAGTTTTATATAAAAACCTCAGTATAAATTGTGCTTACGGACCAAAGTCAACATATCACTGGCAATGGAATGTGTTCAATAACTCAATCGCGGCATTTAATGATATTTTGTCAAACATGTCGATTGTGTCCTAAAGTCGTGTAATAGTGTAAGGTGCTTGACAATTTTCAAAGATTGTTGGCTTTCTGTGGCATCGAAATGCTCGATAAAATATCGTTAAATGTAAGGACCGCTAAGGACTCTGCAATTCAAAATGACTTGATACTGGCGAACATGTACAAAACATGGCTGCTCAATCTAGGTCAAGGACATTACCATCAAGAGGGCCACGAATGAACACAGTTAAATGCAGACAAGTCAAAATGGCGATTAAAATGTTTGACGGCTGCACCAAAAGAAATATGCTCAGGATGATGCAAGGAACTCTCATTTGCGTAGAAGCATTGTCCACCGGATATAGATACCATCTGAAGAAGATGGGTTCGAAAAGCTGTCAGGGAAGAATCCACTTTTCGTTACAGATTTTGCTATGCGAGTACCGCAGAGTTCTCCCTATGCACGCTTTTAGTAGTTCCCAACTATTTGAGTTGTTCTAAGCCCCATGTCACAACTTCGTTTCGTTTGAGAATCCTGCTCTAGGTTAGGTTACGTTACTGGTTTTACGTTGAGTAAGATTCTCACTTTGCTACACTTAGATTAAGGTAGATCCATTGCGATGCCGTGATGGGGATGTAAGGAGTCTTTCGAAAACACCCATGACCTATGGGTTTCACGCGTTTTTAATAGGTTTTCGTTTATGTCTTTGAAATCCTTTCAAGACGCCTTAGGCTGCGCAATGGAAGAGAACGTGAATAGAGGAACGTTCTTCGTTTAATTAAAGGTTCTTTCTGATGTTGGCTGTCGCGAGTACCTATAACTACATCCTGTTTAAGATGGTACGGTGGGATTTTAATCGATATATCGGCTTGATTCTATGCCATTTCATCAGCCATCTTGTTTGCGGGTATACATTTACTACACAGTGCTGTCAGATAAGTATCGTAAGCTTTTCGTGACAGTAATGCACATGCTTCGACTTTATCTCCATTCCATTCCCAGGAAATGGCTGGAAAAAAGAATATGTCCTGTCCCCATTGACACCCAGTCTTTCAATTGGCTTATTTCAAGAGTACTTCTAACTGCAGAATCTTGTATCTATAAATAGGTCTAGCAGGAGAGGATTGAAGTTGATCTCAAGCTCCATTTTTGGAGTAGTTTTCATCACGCTGGTTACACCTCTGCACAATAGTTTTTGTAGCTTCGTTACGACCTTAAAATTGCTGTTGATTCACAGCTTAACACGAGACTAAATTGGTTTCACAATAATAGTGTTCATCCACAGCGTGGTTTGAAGACTGGGTCCCAAGGTTTTCCGATATTCAATGTTGATATTATAGATGGTGAGGTTTTTGAAGATAGCCTGTAGCCTTCCTGCGAAGGATATATAAGTGGCAAACACTGTGTGTAGTATGAAAATCTAACCTTAAACCTACATTTAGTTCCAAAAGTTTGACATTCGACTTAAACATCGTTACACAATTTCATCTATTGTGGTGAAACTCTTAGTTTTAGAAATAATCCCAAAGTTATATTAAAGTTACAAACGTCGCGTCGGTTTAGAATATCACACAAATGACCTTCGGTTGGTTTACCAACCTTGTCGTATATAGACCAACCCATCTTCTTTAGAAATCATAATCCAACCAAGGATCCAACAACCGTTCTCATAAAGTAATAAACTCTTCCCTGACTACATCAACTTGGCTTATGTACTCGTGTAGCTATAAAAGGTCATTCATTGAGATAACATCCGGCTGTCAACAACTCGTGTGACATGTATTCATCACCACATAAGCGTTAGTGTGTTGTACACAGGATAATGTCAGGTGAAACTTTCCAGGCAAATCCTTCGTGAGTGTATTGCCAATTGTCGTCGTGCAAACATCCCACAAGATCGGATTTTAGAGCTTTCGTCTCAAATCACAGAAGTCAGATAAAAATGCCTCAATTTGCAAAAGTTCGAAAGTATTTTGTGTCAAAACAGGTGTACGATGCACTGCAACCCTTATTTTTCTTTACGTTTCTTTTTGGGCTAACACCGTTTCATGTAGCCACGGATAGTGATGGTAATAAAAATGTGAAGACATCTCTGTTCGGGTATCTCAATATTGTTCTCCAAGTGGCAATCTATGGTGTGTGCTACATCATAACGCTGGTGAATCGTGAATCGGTGGTTGGATATTTTTTTCGTACAAATATCTCAAATTTTGGCGATACAATGCAGATATGCAACGGATTGATTGCGGCGACAGTGATTTATTGGTCAGCGGTGACGAGGAAGGATAAATTGTTGAAAACTCTTCGAATTTTGAAAATGTTGGACGTGAACTACATAAATATCGGAGTGAAGATAAAATATTCGAAAATCTACAGATTTTCACTGGTGATGTTGTTTACGATGGTTTTGATAAATCTTGTGTACACGGTTGGAAGTTTTCAATTGTTAAGATCTGTGGATGTGACACCATCGTTTTGTTTGTATGTTGTGTTCGTTTCGCAACATTCCGTGTTGTCGCTGAATATTTCGTTGTTCTGCTTTATGGTGCGATCTTTTCAGAGGCGTCTGGAGAAACTCAATAAGGTAAGGAGGGTAGAAGTCAGTTATACAATTTTAGCTGATCCTGTCATTGCTTCCTCCCTATGAAGGTAGTAGCATTCATGTGTATGTGTCTAATTGACAGGCCTTGTGTATGTATGGTCTTGATTTATTTTATTCGACTCCTACAACGTTTAATGTTTAAAAACTGCCTTCACTGTCCTGAGGCAAGTTTCCCTATAATCTTCGTGTTCGGGTTTTTTCAGCTCTTTCTCTGCATTAGTTACGCCGAACACTTTACTCTTTCGGGAAAAATATCTTCATTCCTTCTAGTGGACAATAAGTACAACTCGGAAGGAATATTATATTTAACCGAGAGTTGTGGACTTTCATCGATTCGATAATGTTTTCCAAAGCATTGCACGTCCCTTAAATGTAGTAAGAAGCCATTTAAACTGTCTGATAGCCTTTCGCCGATCAGAAGACTTTCTGTTTATAGTACGCTTACTGAGTTTGTGCATATCAATTGCTGTCCCTCACTGAAATAACTATATGAAACCTTTCTGAACTTTAAAAGTTTAAAATACTATTTCCAGACCTCAAACAGCCTTCTCGGATGAAACAATAGTGCCATCAGTTGTTTAAAATTCATTCAAGTATTACAATCTTGACTAAGCTCCAAGATGATATCTTAATAGGTGTGTGTCTTTGCTAAATCTTCAAATTTTGTTTCGTTAAAACTTTTAATGTTAGAATCAGTAAGAGTTCAAACCAATCTCTATCGGCTAAGGAATCCAGAATGAATTTTCGAATAACGTGGTTGACAGTTCGCCCAGGTTGCTAGAGAAGAGTACACCTAGAGCTGTTTTCCTAGTTCTACTGAGGCTTGGCAGTCGAAGGAGAAGTTCGTCTTGTTCTGTTGCGTCTATTTCGTCACAATCCCAGCAGAGGTTGGGAATACTCAGCCGCACAATAGGCTGTAGTTCAGAGGTCAAAACTGAAGAATCAACTGTCTTGCAAGTCTGTTCTTGCGAGTTCATCGGCCTTTTCATTGCCATCGATATCTCTGTCTCTCGATCCAACTGAATGAGATTCTATGCTTTGAGGTTAGGTCTTTAGACTTACTGTGACATGTCTTTACTATTTTTGATTGTACTAATGAATGCTTTGATCGGGACTTAGCTATCGACGTCCGTATAATATCTTCTCGGAATTGTTAATGAGGATAGTTCTCTTGAAGCCTCAACTAACGTTTAAACTTCCACTTGAAACGCATTTCCTTGGTTTGGAAGTTTTATTAATCGGAAAATCGCGGATTCTTCTTACTAGATCCCGGAGCCAAACTCTTCATACATTTTTAAGCAGTCTTTGGGAAAATAGATGCATTGTCGAGTTTAATGACCCTTTCTTCATTCATTCCAACTTTCTCTTGATGAAAAGATTTTAATGCTTTTCGCGGCACCACCACTTCGCAGGCATGACAAACATGCAAGAGTATAATCTTTCGTGAAAAAGCTTCTCAATCCCCCATTTGGAGTCGGTAATAAAACGGTTAGTCCCATCCATTCGTGTGAAAAATATAACACGCACAAAATGAATGGTTGCGAGAAGCTAGGCCGTGGTTCTCTATGAGCTGTCGAGCTTAATACTTGTATTTGTATACATAGATCGAGAGGTTTTAGTGAATGCATCGATTGGGGGGCTGCTGTCGGATTTTGTTCTAATGGTGCTAGTTGTCCTAATGCTTGCTAATTCATGGATTTTTTTTGAATTCCTTAAGGTTTATGGCTTCTTCTATGGACAAGTACATCTAGTGGGTTATGGCGAAGCACCTACTGTGGAACATTGCATGCTCTGTGTCTTTCTCTTCATTTTGACATTCCGGGTTAAAAGGCGAGTTATCGTGTCTAAATTTGTGGAGATGGTATTTTCGATAGCCACCGTGCCCAGATAAGAAGGCGGTAATTGGAGTCCCTGCGTACTCTGTTTGTCTAGACCTCGATAAAGGGAATCAATTTGTGGACCCATCTGCCTTTTGCCAAGTTATGCCACCTGGTTTGTCACAAAGTCATAGATGTTATCCTTTCTTCAGCCTTTGGCCTCTTGTCGGTTCGCCATGGGTTTTTCTACGGCTAAACATGTACATCTATTAGATTATGGCGGATATTGGTCTCTATTTTTCCTCAAAGATTCTATTACATGCATAGAATGCAATGTTTTCCTTCTTTATCCATTCTAGAGGGCTTTTTCGTCAGCTCAGTTTACGGTCCAGTATGCACCAAGGTATTTGGCATTTTTTCGAAAAACCATGCCTTCAATTGCACTTCGACAGTAATGGCTCTATTATACTTACCCAACCTAGAGCTTTTACCGAATTGATACAGTTGACAGAGGCTGATCTTACTGGTGGGCATTGGCAAAAGTCCTGCGATAGACATATGTATGTTGGTGTTAACAAAAATCGCATCCACCCGAATAAGTATTTGAATTGCGCAGCAGCGGTCGTGCTACCATCCTCCGAAATTATTCCGTGGACTTTTTCGTAATATAATGCAGGCATATACAGGGGTGGTATTCATTCAAGAGCTTTCTACGTTCTACAGTATATGCAACTACGTGGCTAACTTCTCCTCTCTACATCTCTCAGTCTACGCAATCATCTCTTATTACATGAAGACATTGCCCACATGTTATGGCATCTTCCAGAGCGTCATTCTGTCTGGAACGATGTTCAATTAAGTATCCTTACCCAAAACTACACATTCCACCTACATAAGTTGTTTGTTATTCTCATCTCAGGTATCACTTAGCTCGTTTGGATTGCCATAATGGCAATTTTATCACCTGTATCGTGATTTTAAATTACCCTAAGCTACACACCAATTGCGGTTAATTAATGCTCATGTTTTGGCTCATAAAGACTTAATATTTTCACATGGTCGTCCTAATTTAAATAATTAAACGAATCAATTCCCCGCAGATTGATAGAAACACAATGGCGAGGCCATACACCTTATATTTCTTTTTTAGCTGTAACTGTATCCGCGTGCGTGTCTGTGGACACCAGTGTTATTAGAATTGTCTCCGTTCCACTACATCGTCCTGTTTACTAATTACTCTTAGTTATGGCCACCCAATAGGATACAACCTGTTGACTCGACTGTGGGAGGGCAATAAAAAATAGAATCCAACTCCAACCCTTCAGCCTGTTGTGTGTTGTCCTTGTTTACTAGAACTTCATTTCATTCGCATAGAGGACTACACCTCAACCAACTAATTAGTAGCTCCCTCTATGCGCACATAGTAATGCAGATCAGCTTTCCGTAAATAAACTTCTGACAGATACGATTACACGCAGTTCATCAGAATTCCTTGTGCCGTACGGTATGTCTCTGCAAAGTTGGGTCCGTCGGTTATTTTCCGCTAAGCAACTGTACGAATGTTTGCAACCACTATTTTTCGTTACATATCTGCAAGGTCTAACACCGTTTTTCATCTCCGAGGATGACGAAGGAAATAAAAAGCTAACTCCTTCGATTTTCGGTTACATGAATGCGATACTGCATATCGCGGTGTATGCGGTCTGTTACATCCTCACGTTGATGAATAATTGCGAATCGGTGGTCGGGTATTTTTTCCGAACTCGTATCTCGTACTTTGGTGACTTGTTGCAAATTTTAAGTGGTTTCATTGGTATTAGTGTTATCTATCTATCGGCAATTATTCCGAAGCATCGGTTACAAAAGGTTTTGACCATAATTCATACAATGGATGTGCAACTGAAAGATGTCGGTGTTAAGATTATGTACAGTAAAATCATACGATTCTCATATGTGGTGTTGTTTTCGATAATTGTCGTCAATATAACTTATACAATGGGAAGTTTTGAGCTTATTAAATCGGTAGAGATTCGACCGTCGTTCTCTTTGTATGTCACATTTGTACTGCAACATTCCGTGGTTTCGATAGCCATCTCGTTGTTCACGTGTATCACTAAAACCCTGGAACAGAGGTTTATTATGCTCAATAAGGTGCGAATAATTTTAACGGTATTTCCTTTTTTAGATAGCTGACATAAGTGTGATTAGGTTTTTTTTTTGTTTAAAAGAAAACAATTGAGATTGATTGCAATTTTCAATGACACAGATGAGATAGTGTTGATTTTATAGGCATCGAGTCGACTATAAAACCGTCCTCACCCCGGAAGCAACCAATAAACTCAACAGCGGTGGTGACAGTGTGATGGATGCAGTGCTTAAGACGTTAAACAATTGACTGAACTTAAACTTTTTACGCTTTCTATTGTTAGCGGTGATTTTTATTGAAAAAATTAAATACATTTTAAAATATTGAAAATGACTACCTAACGACATATAGGTGCATATATAAAGGTGCGAGTGACATTTCAGAGAATCTGCTTTATGACCGTCTAGATGGCGTTGAAAGCAGGGAGACTGTCTCTACCTATTTTCGTTTGACTTATGTGGACAAGAATTATGCAGTGGACACGGCTTTTTTTTTGTGGATGAGTAATCTTCATAGATACCAATACTCCGTACTGATTCGAGGGCGTATGGTTCTCCGGTGTCACACACCTATGTACTAAACCACAACTCCGCACTTTTCCACCACTGTCCCCACGAGACTGTCACTAGATATTACATACTTCGCGGAGCTGGTTAGTCCCGTCTGCTGCTCCGATACTTCTTAGATTTCCGATTCTTCTGAGTTCGTTCTGTACGCTTCATTCTAAAGGAACAGATCCCTTACCAAACGTCCTATGACGGGCAGGTTCACACTTCCTTCTGCGAAACGTTCACAGTGGAACATTGCGTGTTCAGTGTTTTCCTCTCCATCTGGATATTCTGGGTAGAAAGGCGAGCTATCATGTCCAAATCTGTGGAAATAGTTTTGAAAGCCACAGTGTCCGGACAGGAATTGTGGGAGGTGGGAGTTGCTGTCCCCCCGTGCTCTATTTTTCCAGACCCTGATGGTGGGAATCAATTTGTGGATCCATCTGCCTTTTGCTGAGATATCCCTAATCTGGCTTGCCACAATGTCACAGATGTTGTTCTTTCTTCAGCTTTGACCCCTTCTGGTAGCAATGGCCTCTCGTCGGTTCGCCTAAGCTAGATCCTTTGCATCTCGGTAGCTAGAATGTCGATGGAGGCTTCTTATTCTGATTGTGCAGAGCCTGTATGCTGACGAGAGCTTCGTTGTTGTTTGCTTCGTTTTAAGTATCTCCGCCCAGATCGGGGCGGTGAAAAGAAGGATTGAACTGACCACTCTAGATTTGCATCTGTAACGCAGATTTTAGCTAATTTTTGATCCTAGCGACTGCTTCATTAGTGAAGGACTCTTTATCGTGAAACGGTGGCCAGGGATAGCTGCAGATCTTGGCAGTTCGATGGAAAAAGATTTTAGCAGTTCCGTGTGATTTCAGCAGTCAATTTAATCGAAAAGTTATTCAACCTTTCTGATGAAGGTGAGAAGCTCGTTTTGAAGGATTTCTTTACCGAAGACTTGAAGTCTAGTTATGTGCAGCGTGAACCCCTCACAACGCTTGTTGCAGAATAACCATTGGCACTTGTGCTGTGTGTGCGGTTGCATCATCTTGCTGGAATGTTATCAGCTTACCCAAGCAGCGGTTGCAGAAACAGTGTTGCCGACGAAGATCCCAGAAAATATGGGCCAATCACATTTCTTCCGTAAACGCCGCACCAAAAAGTAACTTTGAGAGGATGTAAAGGCTCATCGTTCATTACACGCGGATTTTCAGTGACTCACAAGCGATAAATTTGCTGATTCACTTATCAGCAATCCGCAAAGGTGGAAATGCGCCTCGTTGCTCATGATGATTTTCAAATCATCCGCCTCGCAGTCATGGTTTAGGTGGTTTGCAGGCAGTAGCTGATGCACTGTTTGCACTTTGTACAGAAACATCTTCAAGACTTTCACCGCTGTAAGGACATCTACTGATGTTCAATTGAGTAGCCCATCGTCTGGTTGATGTTTGAGGGTCGACCGAACAGTTGCTCCAGGGCTGGCCACGCCTGCTACTGTCCCATGTTGAATCAGTCTCCTCGAGGCGAGCGGCGAACCACTGAAGTGTTTGTCCAATTGGTGTCACGTAACCAGGGAATCGACGACGGGATTCACATTGAGCCACAACTACCACCGAAACAATTATTCAGCATTCTTGAAGAGTGTAGTGATCTACGTGTATTCTGCTTCTGTTAACTTCACAAATGTCATAATCATGAAGGTTTAAGACGCCATTTGCAAAAATGGGACAAAAATTGCTTGTGATAACACATGGAACTTGTTTTGTCTTTAAAAAGTACCCACAGAACCAGTCAAAGCTTGCGGGTAACAGTTAATTTATAAAGATTGGACTCCCTGCCATTTGTACAATGTCACATGCAACCTTTTCTGTCTGATTAGACAGTGAGAGCATTTGTAATCCAGCTTAGGCCATATTTGATGACGTCTTGTGCTTTTATAACGTCATTAAGTTACCAACCACACACACAGGTACCACTCGCAAACTGAATGTCCTCTTAACTCCCAGACACTTAGTTTAATTAGGGAGAAAGTAATAAAAAAGAAATTTGTTATGACCATAACTGGAACACTGAAAAGTAAGCACTTTTATTGCTCGTGTTCGAGGTGTCACTCATGTTTTGACACAATGGTTGCATGTCTATACGGAAAAGGATTCTTCCATTCCATTGAGTCATTGAAAAACTGTGGGTTTTTTTTGTACCAATAATTGATTTGACATGGTTCTAGGATTACCCATCTCACCCAACTGCTCACCACCTTGCAATATTTGCGAAGCGCAAAAAGAAAAAAACTGACATTTAGCAGGATGGACACAGGAATTACTCCATCAAATTGGAATTCCACATTTCATCGGTTTCCATTTCACTTGTCCTTTCCCAGAGTAGGTTACTATTCTCACTTTCACCACGTACATCATGTATTTTTTTTTTTCCAATTAGTTGATTGAGTTGAATTCAGCGAAATTCGAACCGCTTATCCTTGACTACCTCTATGTGTGTACAATAATTTAACATTAACTTAAGGACAACTGATGTCTCGAATAATTAATGGCACAACCTTTCGTTCGTTAGTTTAATACCTTCTAAGTGAACGTATCAGTCGCCGCCAATCATTGGTTACATTTTTATGTAATTATCCTTTTGAACTGACCTCCCCTGCAGTGGTCTAATGAACTAATGCATTCGTAATTAGTTAAAATAACTATAAAACAGATCCTTTGGTAGGAAAATAATTTCAGTTTTGTTTAAGACATGTGTCGGGGATTTTGGAAGGAACTGTTTAGTCCAACGGACTCATATGGATCCATTAGGACTTTAATTCTTGTGCTCTATGTGCTCGGTTTGACACCGTTTTTAATCAAGGGTCCGCCGGGAAATCGTCAAATATGCGTGTCCTTAATCGGGTTTTTTTATGCCACCATTCATTTGACATTTTTCATGTTTTGCTTTTTGTATGCATTCATCAAGGACGAATCGATTGTCGCGTACTTTTTCCAAACGGAAATTTCGAAAATCGGTGACACTCTGCAGAAATTTATCGGAATGTTTGGAATGCTAATGCTAATCGGGATGTCCTTGTTGGAGCGGGGAAAAATAATTCAATTGATTCATATGATGGCGAGTGCCGATGAAAAGTTATCCGGGCTAGGAGTGGAGTGCAATCATCGGTGTTCTCAGCGATTTGTTCATGCCGAGATTGTCTGTGTGTTTGGATTGAATTTACTTTACATAAGCAGCAGCTTTGGATTGTTGCTGAGGAACGGAATTTGGTCATCTTTGGCAGCAAATATTTCATTTTTCTCACCTCACATCTTCTTGTTGGCCGTTGTGATGTTGTTCACTACGTGTACAGTGATGTTGAGGCTGAGATTTCGAATGGTGAATAAGGTAAATAGTTTGGGGAATTATGTCTAGATACTCATGGTGGATTCGAGATAATAGCGAAAGTGACAATTAAGCTAGATTTTAGAAAAAGAATGAAAAAGGTTTGATACATTTAAAACTTTTCCTGCTGCTTACTGTGAAGTTTCTACTCATGGAGCGTGGGTTAGACGCACTGGAACCTCAAAATCTAACTCTATAACTACTCTATGTATGATGTTGTCTAAGTTTCTAAGTTTTCTAAAGGAGTTTGTGGATGCCGAATGGGGCGGGAACTATGAGGACCGAAAATCCTACACCGGGTTTGTTTTCTTCCTAGCTGGTACAGCAGTGACATGGAACAGTAAAAAGCAAAGCAATATCGCACTAAGCCGTGTAAGTTGCCCTTTTCGAGTTGTGAGAGTAAGCTAAGTTCCTCACAATAGACATATCATTGGTCTAACTAAGTGTACTGGCTTTAACTGGCAACCATTTCAACTTTTGAATGTTCTCTAGTTAGGAGTAGCTTTTTCCCGGTAAAGTGTGACGTTGTCCATCTTGCCTAGGTCGTTAAGTTTATCTAAGGGCTCCTATAGGATTCAAGAACTTAATTTTAACGAATTTGAGTGTTTGACAATGTCTCCTGTGGCTGGAGTCCGGCCTGATCGTGGTTAATTGCTTTCAGTTTTACCAGTAAGTTGAGGTCCCTTTCCGTCTATGTGTACCACATAAGTAGCATTGTCCCTCCGAGGCGACCGGATGGTATCTTTTCTGTACAACAACAACTCCGACAAGTGCCCTTTGACGCTGTTCAGCACTTGGTCTTAGAGCATTTTAGATCTAAGCAGGGGTGAGTAGAAGCGACTGTTTGCTGCGTTTTGTCAGAAACACGAGTAGCACTGATGGGCCTTGTTGATACTGCAACTTATGTGATGTGGATGTTGATTCCAAGTGTCAAATGCCTGGTTCTGACTAGTGCCGGGCAGTTACAAAGAAAGTGGTATAAGGTTTCCTTTTCCTCTGCATTGTTGGAGCTATAGCAATGAGTGTTAGAGGAAATGCTAATTGGCCAGTGACCGGTGCCAATTGCTACAATTCTTGCTGTCTCGATGCCCGTTCAATTAATCAGGTCATTCGTCCTATTTTTATTGTAGCTGGCCACCTAGAGTTGGCAATTGAAGGAAAGTGCTGGAGAATTCTTCCCTTGATGAGTCCAATCGGAGAGCAGACTAACTCCATCAAAAATTGAGCCACATCTGGCTAGCGCGTCTGCTCTCTCATTCCCCTAAAAGAGTGATGTTTTAAACCTAACCTGGGTTATCTAATTAAGAAGACGTATGGTAGTTGGTGAGTGAAGCGCTTTGATGGCATCCTGGTTGTCAATAAAGATTCTTATGTTGTTTTTGTTTCAGCTCCAGAGATACTTGCCATCTTGCACAGGCCTCTCTAATCGCATGGAGAGCCTCGAAAGCGGTAGGATTTGGATACACTAAGTTTTGATCCAAAGTTTAGGTAAAGTGCTCGTCACTACTATGGCTATGTGGTTTCGCTAACCGGAACCCAGATTCTTTGACTCTAATTGAACTGAACCACAACGATGTATATGATGTGCAGGTTCAGGGGCAAGATGCTTAGAAGTACAGCTTCTGTACGGCCCGATCGTAGCGCTTCTGTGGTCCCAATACCAGGTTCTCTTTGGACTGTGCTTAATGTTGTAAACTTTGCTTAAGGCGGGCCACCAAATGAGCGATCTATAGGTGAGGATGGGATAAACTACGGGAGTGTACATCCTGAGGACAATCTTAGGATGAAGTCCCTACCTTTAAAAAAAAAAAAAATGTTTTGCTACAGGCTTAGGAAGCGACGTATGTTTAGTTTCTAGCTGTGCTTGGGGTCAAGATAATGCCAAGGTCGCTTGCATCGGAGTATAGAGTAAGTGGTTGGTTGTTAAGACGTGGAACCGTGAAAGTCGGTACTTGACGATGTCCACAAATTGTGTTACAAATTTTAACCAAATCTGCTTTATCGCTAGACACGTCCGTCCACTTAAATTAAGCTTTTTCATGGCTTCCAGCGATCGATATACGCCAAGTGTCTTTAGCTGGCAGAATGGGAATAGTTGTTCCACTTTGTCAGCCTTACAGTTCTTTGGAATATCTCTATGCCCCGGCGGCACCCAACAAAGGTGAATTTTAAACTGCTCCGCCCGAGGGTAGATGCCAGAACTATTAAGAAAGTTGATCTACATGCACCACAGTAGTGGAGACAGAACGCCTTCTTGCGAGCAGCCTCTATTTACTCCTGCATCCTGACCTTGGTCTCCAATTCCAACCAAAGATCTATTCATTAGGAGTGCTTAACTCAACTCCACAACACTAATAATTCATCCATGCCGTGTTACACAGGCTGTCAAATGTCACATTGTTAGAAACGCCCTCTATGTTAAACCACCAGACTGCTGGGCCTGAAGCTCTTTGCTAGTGAGTGTAGAAATATCGTTCCGTATTCATGGGGCGTATGTCCTAACTGACTGCCATCAATTTATCGATGACATATCTTACTGCCTTAAGTAGTTTCCTATTGCAAAAAGGGTAACACAATTTAATTTGTTTAAATGTTTAATTTGATTGACACAATAAATCAACTTTAAAGATAAATGACTATTTCATTTGTATAATTGGTTTCTGACGACATTCACAATCTTCAGTTAGAAAGATATTTTCCTCGGCTACAGTCACGGTGTTCTATATCTAAACAATGAAAGCTTTATTCATTAATATTTTCAAGGACATAACAGATCCTAAGGATGTTTACGCAACTTTGCAACCTTTATTTACCATGTCATTGGTGCTGGGAATGATGCCTCTAACTATTCGGGGAAAGCAGAAATCTCGCTTCCTTGAAACGTCCTGTTTAATGAAATTATTTGTTTTAATTCGGGCCTTGATGGTTGTTTCTTTCTTTGCCTATGCGTCATTATTCTCTAAGTGTATCTTTGGATATTTCTTTTTAACGCCAATTTCGAGAGTCAGTGATGTACTTCAGAAGATCAATGGAGTTGCTGGATCAGCATTATCCCTAAGCCTTGCAATAGTAAGGAATGAAGAAATTAAGACGTGCATCTATACCTTGGCCGAGATTGATTATCGCTGCAGGAATATTGGATTTGAACCAAAGTATATGAGAACCACACTGGCAATTGGAGGATTGGCCTTTTTACCGATTGGATTGAACAATGTCTTTATGTTGCACACGATTTTTGGGATTTTGGTTAGAAATGGTGTTTGGCCAGAAATTGTGGAATGTGCGTCATTTTTTACACCCGGTTTTGTGCTCACAGGATTCGCAATGATGTTCGTATGTTTTGTCCATTTAATCAGCATGTATCTAGAGGCTATAAATAAGGTAAGCAAGCCCACGTACGTAGGTATGATTATAAGTGAATTTGGTTCTCATTCGGAGAAGGTGGGAAAAGTCATGCATGTCTTGACATATTCATTGGTTTTCAACGATTTCAATTTTCTTAATGGAATTCTTTCGCAATGGTACAGTACTACCCTCTACAGACTACCAAGACAATTCAGTTAACTTCCGTTAGACTATGTGGAAGGTGCTAGTTGACCTATATCGGGATTTATCCAATCCTCAGGATGTGTACGCGACACTTCAACCACTCGTCTTGATGGCTTATTTTCACGGTATAATCCCCATAACCGTGACTGGAAGTCTGGGAAACCGCATTGTCAAGGCATCATTCTTGGGATTTTTTAACACCATCTGTCGCATCACGATCTACACATATATCTTTTGTCATGCGATTGCATCGCACGAATCGATTTCCGAATACTTTTTCCAAAGCGAAGTCTCTCAATTCGGGGACAATTTTGAAAAGGTCAACGGTATGATATGGCTAGCGACTGCTCTGATCGTTGGTGTGCTTAAGTGGGATAAATTGAGAAAGTTCTTCCATCAATTGTCCAATATCGAGGATCGCTGTGTTAATATTGGAATCATATTCAATCAGAAGCGTGCTTCTGTTCTGATCATTCGAAAGATGATCCTCTTGACTGTTGTGAATGGTGGTTTTGTACTGGCGAGTGTTTGTGGTCTCTTGCAGAGGAACGGCTTTCGACCATCTTGGACAGCGAGCATAACATTCTTTTTACCTTGTCTTATTTTAAATGTTTTTGCTATAATGTTTATGTGTGTAACGCATAAATTGTCGAAATATTTTCGCTGTATTAACAAGGTACGTATGAAACAATTATGTAGGCTTTACATTTATGTCATTTGTTTCCTTAAAGGTTCTCAAAAACGACTTTACCAACGTCGATATCGGTATTAGTTTTCCTTCGAAGATTAAGGGTTCTCTAAGAAGGACGATATACCTCTATTTCTGATACAATTTTCGAGATTTTAAGTTTGGACATTTTTTCAAAGCTTTTTTATTTCTACCAAAATTTAGATCGATTTTCAAGTGTTCGTTCGGCTTAAGCATCTACGTTAACTGGATCTTATACGCGTTAAGGCTCAAGTTAAAATTTCCTAGGTTTAGGCCTGCGAAACCCTCAGTTTTTCGAATGTCGTGGAATTGAGAGATTTGAGCTTTTATGAAGACATTTGTCAACGACAACCGACTTGCTTGTCTTACCGGTTGTCAAGACACTAAAAGTTATCATCAGCTTGGCTTTTGCAAGATGGTGTGGTCATCACCTTCACCCTGAACGTAATTTAATCACAAATTACATGCAACTTAACCAAAAACTACCTTGCCACAGGACAGTCGCCGTCGCCCTGGATCTATCCAAACCATTCGACTTGGTAGATCTTATTGAAGACAGTGTTTCTAAGTTACCACCCTATTTTTTTGCCTCCCAAGTCCATCCCGTCCTGCGACCCAACGGAGTTAGACTTTGACCTTAGGACATTCTTCACAAGCTGCCGTTGAGACAGCTTTGATCGCGGCTAGGCTATCGATAACGAGGCAACTTCTCGGCAGGCCTCAGCTTTCGCCAAAACTTCTACTTGCAACACATTGCCATAGTTTGGAAGTTGTAGTGACTGGACAATGGCAGGTTACGAACTACGAAGCCTATCATTTCATCTATATGTGAGCCTTTTTTGAAAATAGATGAAAAGAGTGTTTGAAAATGTAGGTCTAAGGTCAGGGTATTGCGTTATGTTATCAGTTTTGGTTTCAAAGATCTTCTTTAAAAAGTTGAATGCTTGAAGGGATGGGGCGCTCTTTGCTGCCATTTCTTCAATGTATAGGTTGAGTGGCATTAGTGAAAGTATTCCGAGAGCTACTGTCCGGGTCATTCTGATGGCTCTAGTTGTGCTGATGCATATATTTTTTTGGAGGTTTTTAGATTTGTGGCCTTTTCTATGGCTGACCTTCAGACCATCAAAATGGCATCTACATCCAGTGGATTATAGCAGGTCTTTGTCCCCACTCTTTCCCAAATATTCCATGGGTTGGATAGTGTTTTTTCTTTAAATCAGTTTGCGGTCTAAAATGCAGCCAAGGTATTTGGCATTTTTCAAGACTTGGAGCCATATTCCATTAAGTACCAGGGGATCTAATTCTGGGGACCTCAAACAATTTGGAGTGCGTAACTAGGAATACCAAGTATCGATCTTCACCGACGTCTCCAAGATGGAATGCGGCTTTGGAGCAGGTGCCTTCTCAGCCGAACTGTACGTATTCAAATCGTACCTCGTTTCAGACTCTTCGAGTGTTTTGCAGGCGGAGGTACAAGCGATTAGAAAGGTCTGAAAGATACTGAATCTCAGCTCCATTACCAAAAACAACATAGGAATCTTTATTGACAGCCAGGTTGCCATCAAAGCGCTCCATTCACACACTTCGTCTTCCAAATTAGATAACCCTGGTAAGGTTTAACATCACTCTTCTCTTGGTTCCCGGCCACAGTAACATAGAGGGGAATGGAATGAGAGAGCCGATGTGGCACAACCCTTGATGTCTCTCTTGCGGAATCAGTCTGATCCCCGATGGGAGAGTAGAATTCTCCAACACTTTTTCTCTGTTGCCAACTCTAGATTGGACAGTCTAGAAGCCTGTGTCATATCCAGACAGATACAATATAAACAGGACGAATGACTTAATCAATAAAACTCGCACTGAGACAAAAAGAATTGCAGCAATTAGCACGGGCCTCTGGCCAATTGGCTCACACGCTGCCAAGTTGGGCATTCTGTTTCACCTCCACTCCCGTAGTTGCAACAACACACGAAAAGGAAACCCTATCCCACCTACTCTGTGACAGCCCGGCACTAGCTACTATGCTCTTAGTTACGCCCATCAGCATTTGTAGTTTCAAAATGGCGCATCCGCGCTACCTGTGTTTCTGGAAGGACCTACCTCAAACTGAAAGACTGCAAGGTCCCTCTAAATATTTTCCTCTTTTTCTATCTCGTTTTTGCCCACGACTATATTTTTGTCCCCATAACCTTTTTTAATTGTGACACGATCTCAATTTCCCAATGATAATTGCCTGACCTAACCAATACGGTCTCGGCTACCACTATAATAATACATTTTAACTTGAATATTCATGCATTGATTACCCTTAGGAAATATGTACGTTTCAATTTAATTTCCTTAATTGAACTTGTACAATAAACATTAGCACTCGTACTCCTTGAATCACCTAAAGTCGTCATCAGTCGAGCAACGCCACACGATGTGGAAGGTACTAGGCATTATCCAGAACCTTTTCAAAGATTTCACCAATCCGCAGGATGTGTACGCAACACTTCAACCAATGTTTATGGTTTCCATATTTTATGGTATAATCCCTCTGAACATCAGTGGAATCCCAGGCAGTCGAAGAGTCACATCATCGTTTCTAGGATACATCAATATGATCTTTCGGATAGTGCTCTACTCGTATATCTTTTTCAATGCCCTGTTAACCAACAAATCTATCTTGGGATATTTCTTTCAAACTGAGATCTCGAGATTCAGTGATTATTTACAGAAAATTAACGGATTGATTGGTCTTGTGATTGTACTCTTGCTAGCCATGGTTAAGTGTAATGAACTCAAAAAGTGCGTTTACTTGTTTTCTGTTATTGAAAATCGTTGCCGGAATATCGGAGTTAGTTTCAACTGTAAACGTTTAACTATTATAACCCTACGACCTGTAGTGATCTTAACCACTGCCAATATAAGTTTCGGGACTATTAGTGTTTGTGGTCTTTTGATGAGTAATGGTATTTATCCACCCGTGCAAGCATGTGTATCATTCTTTTCTCCATGTATTATGCTAACTGGTGTTGTTGTAATGTTTGCTTGTCTATCTTGTAAAGTGGAGCTATATTTCAATTGTGTCAATAAGGTAGGTATTTACTTTACAGAACAAGTATACAATTTTGTCAATTTCGAATTGGATTCGAGTGCCAAAGGTAAGGTTAGGTTTTAGGGGTGGTTGCACTTATGTGCAGCCTCACTGTTCCCTAAGTAAATGGAACACGGATGATTATTATCAATTGGCTTCCCTGAACCAATTCGAGTTCCGAAGGATGGTTCTCGGTGGTTTGTTTGACAATTCGCCCAGATCATTAAAGAAATGTTCTCCAAAGGGTGTCTTTCTGTGTCTGCTAAGACCTGGGCATTCACATAGGAGATGGAATGTGTCTTCCTCGGCATCTACATCGTTACATCTTCTACATAGATCCGTTGTACTCAAACGCACTCTCTTTAAGTGTTGTTGTGTCCTGTCATAATGCCTATGAGAATTAATAGGTGACGATTGTCAGAACTTCCGCCTGGAACACGCCGCTTTGGTTTGGAAATCTTATCGACAGTTCGATGTCTGGTCCTGGTTCCAGAGCCAAAACCCACATCCATTTTTAACCCATCCATGAAAATGGATATGTGGTTGGGGTTAATGACCTCTCCGCCTGTCCAACTCTCTCTGGAGGGAGTTTTGAGTTCGAGGTTAGGACTGAATTCAGAGATAAGTATTAAATAGTCAGTTTTGGCTTCAATGTTCGCCCATTCGGTGATTTCTTGGTTACCTATCAAACCCTTTTTCCAAAGGTTGGATTGTTGTAGGTGAAGCGCACGTTTCGCGGCCACTTAATTTGTGAAGAGTCAGTCGGTGTTGTTCTGATTGCACTTGTGGTTCCAAATCAAGCCAGTCGCTGAATTTTCTTCAGGATGTTTGAATTTGTGGTTTTCACTGTTGCTGTTCGAGTGCTGAAAGTTGTCCTATAAAAAACAGTGGAATTTACAATCTCTTTTGCTTTGCAGTAGTGTTAAAATATTTTGAAGAACCTTGAAACTTCACCTCCATTGTGGACCTTGCTTCCATCTTTTATTTTATTTTCTGTTTCCTCACAACATAAAAAAGTATGGCTGCCTTGACTCTCTTGCGAAGCTTCTCTACAAGCTTCATCTGCACCAAAAAGCTATAGGCACCAATATCGGCTACGGATAGTTGGTTGGATAGCTGGTTTTGCACACGAATGGTGCCCGCTTTAGTTTTGGACGTATGGCAACGCAGGAGTTGGTAGAAAATGTCCAAAACTAAATCGATTTCATTGCAGACTGGTGTAAGCTTGTACCCTATATTCAAATAGACCAACACGTGGGTGACATAACCAGCTCAGTATGTTCGCAATTAGTCCAAATGAGTTACTTTGGCACCACGTTTGGATGGGTCACTCTTTCTGGGGCATTATTTTCTTTTGGAAAGTCTTTGCCTCATCGTCTGGAAGGGTTGAGTCAGTATATGCGTTTACTTCAATGTAACTTCAGATAAGTGGATATTCCACAATAAGATCATCCTTCTGCTGGGTGTGTTGAATTCCTTTCTGTCACAGCCGCAGCTGTGCTTGTATTCCAGCCAGCTGCTGAAAAACTTTTTTTTTTGTCCCTGTACAATTGCTGAGCCCTTTGAGTGGTCAATCCAAGGCAGTTGTTTTCTAGTTGACTGTCTTTAGAACTCTAACGTCCCTGGTTGCGGTGTCTAGCCATCTTTTTTGTTGGCTACCTGAGTTTTGGGTCCTTCAACCTAATGCCCTTTCCACGTCCAATCTTGATGGACTTTACAATATCTGCCGCTTTGAATTCGTGTTTCTATTGAATTCTAAGACGACTTGCTCAATCTTTACAGCTCCATGTATACGTCGGAGTACATTTCGTTCGATAGCTGATAGTTTTCGTTAATGTTCGTTAGTCATGCATCAGGTTTCAAAACTAGATTTGACTACAAGTCGGATAAGTGTTTTAGAGATAGTGGATTTCAAAGTTCTATAAGTGGTTCAAGACCTACTTAATCCACTAAGACCAAAGGCGACTCTTCATCTCAGAAGAGGTATCATTGCTCCCAACTGCACAAAACAATTAACATGTTCTCGCTGGTGGCTCCTCGAATGTTTCAGTTACTTAGTGGTTTTTAAGTGCAGCAACCCCTATAACCTAACCTTAACTACTTTGTGGTCTGCTCATTGTCTTGAAATCCTACGTCTATTGCTGTTTACGTCCAATTCTAGCTCTAAAAAGGGGATTTTTCCTTTTCCACTTCACTATCATACTTCTCGACATATCCCTTTCCCTCTTTAAACAACAGTTCAACCAATTAACCTATCGCCCGTCTCCTGTCTTTCAGCACGCCATACCTTAACGTTGGCCTGGCCGTCATCTATCCGAATTTCTTTGACTCCAACATTTTCTATTTCACCACCTCTTCCTATAATTTCCTTAACAAACCCCGCACTTCCTTAACAAACGAATTTGTTTCTTAGGTGGTAGAGGTCTAGACAGTAACAGGGAAAGTGGCGTTGTTTCTTCATGAACTTCCTCATCGCCACAACCCTAACAGAGGTCTTCTTCTTTCATGTGGAACAGCAGTGCATTACCCACCGTAATCACTCCTATAAGAGTTGATAGGGACTTTGTGATTTTTGTTTAAGTCCTAGCTGGTCCTAGTTTTAACGAATATAAACCATAGCTTCCTTGTGGTGTTACAAATATCTTAAGTGGTTTCCCTGTTGTTTTCCTCTCTTTGAACTTAATTCCCTGCTTCGAGCTTAAGTGAGGAAGGCAGGATGTTTACCGAGAGGTCGGCTCATTCCGGATTTAGTGCGGATAGTACTTCACCAGCTTCGATTTTAATTTTGTAGCAGAAATTGCTTTCATTGCTGCCTGGCTGTCAAAAAAAAGTGATATCCTCCTGGGGTCTTGCCCTCATCGTAGCCTCACCACTTGAACAACACTGCTGTAGCTCCGAAGACAGCGATTTAGATGACGCACGCAAGTGAAAGTGTACCTCAACCAACTTAACTGGATGCAGATAACTAAAGATGAGGTGGCTGAAGATGCTTGTTGGTTGAGGCCCAGGTACTCCGAATTGTAGTTCGAGAGACGGACTGATTTGGCTATGCCCAGGGTTCGAAGAATATTCTTTGTCCAATTTGGATCCGTTGGTGTAGATGGATTGCGTGTCAGCTGTAATGTATTAAGTGACTGACGCATTGCCTAGATAGTTCTGAAGGATCGTGGCTTATGCTTATTCTTAAAGCACTTTTCTCTTATGTCAGCTAGAATCGGATAACCTCTTCATCATCCCATTTTGAATTCATAATGATGTCTATAACTGTAATGAATTCCAGACCTTGAATTGGCATTCAGTGATTGCCTGGCACTAATCACTCGAACAATCTATCGGTACGACGCAATACACAACCAATAATAACTCTTTTACAAATCTGTATACAGTACTCTTCCTTTCTAATAGCTAATTACGAGAATGAATTCAGAAATGGATAACCATCTGCCAATCATATTACGAGTTCTACATCATCAACCAAGCATTGAAGTCTTGTCCAGTTCGATCGGATCCGTCACCATGTCGCAACCTTTTATAACATTTCTGAAAAGTATTTATTTTCCCAAGGACCTTCACGGTTCACTACGACTTACTTTCATTATATGTCTTATCCTGGGAATTGTTCCTTATAGACTATTTGAAGCGAAGGACTCGCCCTTTATTTCGTACTTTGGAATCTTTTTGAGAATCTGCGTTTTGACGTGTTTCTTCAGTTATTCAATACTCTCCAATGAATCCTATCTGGTGAATCAATTCCTTCCATCGAGTATTTCCCGTCTGGTGGACATAATACAAAAGTCTAACGCAATGGCGGGTGTCCTAACCGCTTTGGTTATGACAATAATCAGGAAAAAGAAGCTAAGAAGGCTTGTCGCTTTGACGAAAATCATCGAAGATAGGCTTTTCGTCTTGGGTATAAAATTTAACAGTCGAACCCTCAATGTAATCATGAATTTGAAACTTTCATTGGCCATTGTTTTGAACGTGTTTTTAATTTTATTGAGCATAAACTGGTGGAAAGTTCAAATTGGCTTTTGGGCAACACTCTCTAGCTATATCGCATGCTTTTCGCCAAATTTTATACTCACTGGAGTTGTCCTGATGGCAGCTTGTGTTAATTATAAGCTCTATACCTTTTTGAAAGCCAACAATAAGGTGTAACTACTATAAAAAGTTTTTAAAGTCACTCTAATACTTGATTTCTTTCTAGGTCCTTAAGAATCTGTCGAATCAATGGGAAAATCGAAAGATCAGATCGATTTCAGCAAAGAGTCGTTCACTCAACTGCCTGGACTCGTTCTCGATGTATACCATTGTCACGAAGAATCCCTGTGAGATAATTCACGAATCGATGGAGATACATCATTTGATTTGTGAAGCTGCATCGACAGCTAACAAGTACTTCACCTATCAACTACTGACCATCATCTCGATAGCTTTTCTGATAATTGTCTTCGATGCGTACTACGTTCTGGAGACACTCCTGGGGAAATCCAAACGAGAGAGTAAATTCAAAACAGTCGAGTTTGTGACATTTTTCTCGTGTCAAATGATTTTGTATCTAATTGCGATTATATCGATTGTCGAGGGCAGTAATCGGGCCATCAAAAAGGTAATGATAGAGGGTCATCCTCTGGTCTGTTTTAATGAAACATTTTCATTTTGTAGAGTGAAAAGACGGGTGGCATCATTCACAGTTTGCTGAATAAGGCTAAGAATCCAGATGTCAAGGAGAAGCTTCAACAGTTTTCAATGCAATTGGTGCATTTGAAGATTAATTTCACAGCAGCTGGACTGTTCAACATTGATAGGACACTTTATTTTACGGTAAAAGGGTATTTTTCAGACCTAGACGGTATAATTTAGATTTTTATTTACAGATCTCTGGAGCATTGACAACTTATTTGATAATTTTGCTGCAATTCACTTCGAGTTCACCGAATGTGAGAGGTCCTTGTATTTTCATGCAGAATATAACAAATGCTACGCTACCTGGCGATGGACATTGAACAGCACTCTGAATTATAGTTTTTGTTTTGAACTTGAAAGTATTCACATTACCTATACCCTTTGTTGGGGAAAATAAAGTTTTAAATAAATTATGGCATAACTTCTTCTGATTTTTGTGAATTTTTTTGGAATCAAAATATTTACAGTCTCAGGATGATCACAGGGTGGTTGCAGATAATGTAGAACATTCCATTAGGGAGGTAAGTATCTAAAGAATATTCGACTTTGAAGTTCCTAGAACTGTGGATTCTCTTTCGTAAAAATGTCCTGCCATGGCTTTTGGTACAATTTTCACCGTGAGCGAAGCCTTCACAACTCTATGAAAACCTTCTTTTAAGTCTGGCTTAGGTTTCTAACGTTTACCATATTAGGACCGAAGATCTACTACCTGATCCGAACAAAGGCAGGAAGTGTTCTGCTGTAGGTAGGGTTAGGTTTTAGGAGTGGTTGCATTGTGTACAACCTCACTCGGATCTCAATGGATCCACTGTGTTCTCCGATGTGGTGTGGGATACCTTAAATTAAATGGAATAATGTTATTATTTTCAGTTGGCCTCCCTGAATCATCCCGAGTTCCGAAGGAATTGCAGGGTGGTTCTCGGTGGCTTGCTTGACAGTTCGCCCAGATCCCTGAAGAAATGTTCTCCGAGGATTGTCTTTCGGTTTTTGCTAAGGCTAGGGCACTCGCATAGGAGGTGGAATGTGTCCTCCTGGGCGTCTGTGTCGCCACATCGTCTGCATAGTTCTGTTGTGTTCAACCGCATTCTCTTTCTGCTGTAAGATTCTACAAATGTCACAAGCTGTGGTGTTACTTCAGCCTAACACACTGAGGTGCTTGAAGAAAGCGTGTCCCTTACGAACGGCAATAAGTTGTCTGCAATCTTTTCTACTCAGAAATTTCCTACAGATGTCAGGACACGTTCATTTGGATTGTTTGCATACTAGAACCCCACACGCTAATGGAATTCAGGATGTAGACTCTGTAAAATCCTCTAAACTCTGTCTAGCCACGCCCTAGCTAAAATGGTGCTTATTTGCTAGTATGCAAACTTCTGTTACGAGGCGGCCTCCGATTTTAATAAGCATGCCTACTGCGTATCGATGTTCACTGTGGGTGACTTAAAAAAATATGAGAGTGATACCTCTCCCATGTCCACAACTTCTGGGAAGGCTTGTGAGCCACCCGTCGTAACTGGAGAAGCTATAAGCAGCAGAACCATTTCGACAACTTCTGAAACTGCGATCAGACGAGAAGCAGAGGATACGAGTTTGTCCTTAATTTTCGTGATTTAAACAATATGCAATGACTCTGAGAGTTTACTTCCAGGTGAAATCGTCGTTAAGTTAGGAAGCACGATGATTAATGCTGCTGTTGAGAATATGTCATCCGACCAGAGGCGCTCCAACAAGGCCTTAAATAAGGGCATGACTAGAGAATGCCCTCTGATCCATAGTTAATTTGCACAAACTAAGAAGGGTTCCGAGGTGAAGCTTATGCGATCTGAGAATAAAACCTCATCAAATCCTCTAAGAGAGCCTACTCACTTACTTACTTATCAGGCCAGCGATCTTTGGAGTATCTGATCCTGAACTTCTGCCGCTAGATTTGGAAAACACCACACAGACAAGACCTCCAACAGTCGTGTAGCCGGAATTTTTAACTTTCGTGATTTACCGAATGATTTGGACACCATTCCCTACAGCACTGGGCAAATGGAGGTAATCTGTACCTCAGTCGAGCTCATAAAAAGAGCTACCAAGCCAAACTTTTGTGGCTTCACACATAAGACGGGATGGCTGTTCTTTACATGTGCCAATTCCGTCAATGCAAGCAGAATGGATGAGAACCAGCTTCAAGAACATCAAAGAGAAAAGTGGACTGAGCGTGGAGCTTGTGAAAGGGGAAGCTTTTACAAAACAGCCGGTTAGTCCAATGACAAGATTCTCCAACCGAATACCAGGAGGACTGCTAGTAAAAGTAAGGTCAACAGGCCACTCGCTTTGAATGGGTGATGACTGGAGGGGAGGCAATTACAAGCCTCACCTGAGGAAATTGAAATGAATGCCGTAAAAGTGTTACAGCCTCGACCATGCGAAGCGTGCCTCGGACACCTTAAGCCAGCGATTTTACCGTAGGTTTAAGGCCTTATCCAAGAGCCATGGGTGGAGGAAGACAAAGTCATGCCCCCGGAAGACAGCTCATTTTGGACCCCCAGTTCTGATTTGACAGTCATTTGTAACACCCTATGGCAGAATATTATCGAAGGTAATAATCATGTGCAAGTTATAGCAAGTTATACAGTTGACGTCAGCTTTTTTTTCGCAATTGACCGACTTTTTTTCTGTGACATCGGGATTCGAACCTGGAACCTTCAGCGTGACAAGCGATGATGCAACCACTACACCATGACCACCCAATCTTGATCAAACCGTTCCCCTGCCTGCAGAATAAATGAAGATACTGAGCCACTAGGCTCATAATCAATAACTGCTTCTTAAGTGATATCGAAAACGAACTACTAACCTTTAGAGCGTCCCTACCTTACAACGTCATGAGGCTCTTTCGTCAGACAAAAGCGACTATATCCTTTATGACTGACAATAAAGTCTCATGCAAAATCGCTCCACAGGGGAATAAACAAATGGGTTCAAGGTGCTTAAAGGCACGGAAATAACCAGCCAACCTACCCCACACGGGCTAATAAATAAATATAAAAAGAATAAACTTCACATTGTGTCCAACATTAAGATTGATCGATGTAGGTACTCTACGTTGAGGTCATTAAAAGATAAACCTTTGCAATTTTTTTTCGCGATGTCCTTGTCGTGAACTGCAATTCAATAAATAAGAAACCGGATAGCCGAACGTCAGCCTAAATGAACAGAAACAATGGAATTCTATCTTACAATCAATTTCTCGTTTGTTTACACACGGTTAGTGCGTTGCGTATTTACTCCTTCGAATGAGACCAATAAAGGATTCCACTAACTGGTCGCAACCCAACCCTCCGTTCTCGATTTATCTAATTAGATAATTGTGTCAACGTGAACTGTAAGAAGTGACGACGACGGTGGTCAGTTGATGAATGAAACTCATTCAAGACGGTCGTGTGCGCTTAACTTTCATCGTCGTGATGGGCATCAAAATTTGGGATCGGTTAACCCAAGCGGATAACATTTATCAGTCGATAAAGCCGTTAGTTTATATTTCTTTAATTGGCTTGGCACCTTTTCGGATGCGTTCGAAAAAGGAAGTGCAAACTTCTGCACCTGGCCTGGTGATTAGTGTCGGACATTTCTTTTTCTATGCCCTGTGCTTTGGACTGTCGCTCAGGGAGGGTGACTCGATAATTGGATACTTTTTCAAAACCAGCATCACCCAATTGGGTGACAGAACACTCATGCTGACCGGTGTGATTGCAATGCTGACCATATTTGGATTTGCCATATTCAAGAGGCACAGTCTGATTCAAATTATCCAGAAGAACATTATCGTGGATGAAATTTTTGTAAGACTGGGACTGAAGTTGGACTATCGGAAGATTCTGTGGTTCTCATTTGTAATCTCGGTGGGGATGGTGACCCTTAATTTGGCATATTTATGCGTGAGCTACCTGTTACTCATATCGGCTTGCATCACTCCATCGTTTGTGGTGTTTACGACCTTTGCGCTGCCACACATCAATACGACAATAATGGTTTTCAAGTTCATGTGCACGACACACTTGGCGAAAAGTCGATTCCTGATGCTGAACGAAGTGAGTATAGATGGGTTTATTTGTAAGAATGTAGTGAGGACTTGTGGGGATTGAATTGTGGACGAAAGATAATAAGTGAATTGTACGTGACAGTTGTGAAGGTTTTTCGTTAACCTCCAACGCGCTGATAGAAATTGCAATTTATATTGCGTTTAATATTTCATTTAAGTACAATTCAAACGTTTTTAGTTTCGAGTTCTAATTTTAGTCATATGATGCTTTGTCCTTGGGTGCAGGTTTACCCTGCGATTTGTATTCCAACCACATTTTATTTGAACTTTTGTTTTGACATGTTTCGATTCATTTAATACTTAAAAAACATCCGGGATCAGAACCACATAACATTCTCCTAAACATCCGGACTATGAAATATGTCATTTCGTCTAGCGCAATAAGTCTTAGAGAATCTGGATTTTGATCTGCGAAACCATAGCGCAATAGCAATGCTCTTGATCAGCTGCATAAAGCTCTCGCCTCGATTATAACTGACTAAACAAAAGTCCTCCTATCGAAGTATCAATTATAGATGTTTACCGACGGTTCTTTTCAGTGGAACTGAATGTATCCAACAGCATTTATCTCAATTGCCAACTCTAGGTGGAAGAACCTAGAAAACTGTGTCATACCCAGAAAGATGTAAATACGAAGAACGACTTTATCAACCAAACACGGAACGAGGCCGCACACAACTATTGTTATTGGCACAGGCCATTGAAAAGTCGGCTTACACTCACTACAGTAGCTGCAACAATACACGGAAATAGGAATTGGTTGAGGTCCCTTTACACCTGTGTCCCACCGGGGTGGATTCAAAACTCTCTGGGCCGGAAGGCTTAGCATCCGCTCTCCATGTCTTAGGCATCTGGATTCTTCTGACTAGGTCGATATCCTTGAACAGTCCATTCAGTTCGTCGTGGCATCTGCTCCTCTACTATCCATCTATACAGACGGGGCTATACATAACCCGAAGGATTTTTTTCTCAGAACAATCGACGATAACTTCATCCATTTTTGACAAAGTCCATGCCTGTACGCCATAGAGTAGGACTGGAGTGATCCGGGTCTTGTATAGAATCACTTTGGTTGTTTGAGAGAGGACTTTGCTACTCAATTGCCCAAGGAAACAGCTTTTGGTAAGAGTTGTTCTGCGTTTGAACTGAGCGCTCGTGTCGTTGTTTGAGTTAATGGCGGAACTTAGGCAGACAAACTCCCTAAATCTAACGGTTTCATGAATTTACATGAAATCACAATTGACTTTACATCAACCTAACCTGCGAGTATCTTTGCCGACTAAGTTTTGTGGACGTAGATCTTTTGGTTCTTGGATGAAGAGTAACAAACGAGATTCCACTCAATCTTTTGCAATCCTATCGGTCTCACTTATCACTTATACTTCAACATGACCTACGGTGGCTGAAACGTAGGGTTACATTGTCCAACTTAACTAGGTTACTGAATTTGTCTAGGCATTTCGTAGAAGTTGAGACCTGCTTTCCGACCAAGAGAATCTCCATCTAGAAGATGTTAAGGAATATCTCCATTAGTTCCGTGTGGATAGTTCTTTGTCCGAATACTCCAGGTCCGCCAATTTCTTATACCATTTAAGGGTAGTGCATCACTTTGCACAATATACAACGTCTTCATCGGAGTAAAGATTCCTTATGAGCCTCCATTGGTAAAGAACAACGAAGAGTTCTGTTATTAGCAGAGCACATAACCCCTGGAAGAGAGCACGACACCATGAGATACCCAATACCTTGCTTAAATATGACTTAACAAAATGTTCCTTTCAACAGATACTTCAAGACATCCTGGACAACATAATTGAAGAGAAGAACCTAAATGAATTGTCACCATTTCATTCGGTAACCACTGAGAAGCCTCCAAAATCACAACGCTACACCTTGAACTCTCTGATCAATCAAAATCCACGACATTCACTAAAGGAAATCACCAACATTCACAATCTTTTGTGCGACATTTGCATCATTATCGAGGAGTACTTCACGTATCCCCTCCTCACGATCATCACAATATCCTTTTTGTTTATCCTCTTCGATGACTATTACATCTTGGAAGCTATGCTCAATCCTAATCGTGTGGAATACTTTGAAGTTCATGAATTCTTTGCATTTTTCTTCATTCAAATGTCCTGGTATGTGACAATCATTCTAGCGATAGTCGAAGGAAGTAGTAGCACAATCAAGGAGGTAAGTCATAACTGTATTATGAGCTAAAAAATAGATTGAACTTTTTACAAACTTAAGAGTGGAAAGAGTGCAGCTTTGACCAGTAAATTGCTAAATGCAACTGATGATCCAGAAATGCGGGAACGACTTATGCGACTATCGATGCAATTGGCTCATAGAAAAGTGCGTTTCACAGCGGCTGGATTATTCACTTTAGACCGTACTTTGATATTTACTGTGAGATTTAAAAAATATTCAGCAAAAGAATTAAAGCATTACTTTAACTGTTTTTTGTTTTAGATATCGGGTGCTGCTACGTGTTACCTCATTATTCTTATACAATTCCGTTCGTCGACAATTTTTCTTGATGAACCAAACAGCAGATTGAATTGTTCCACAAACTATATTTAAAGACTTAAATGTAAATTTAAATGAATTAATTAGTTAATGTATCTTTTCTTAAAGTAGAAGATCTGTACTTTAAGATCTACACCAACCCATGTGCATGTATTTCATTTAACTTATTTATCTTCAATGATCTTGCTTCCTCCCGGAAAGTTTGCTTAGTAACTGTGGCTTACTAGAACGAATATTGGTCAATCTCGGCAGAGTCAATGTTTGAATGAGACAAGCTTTCACAGGTTTACGAAATCCTTTTTCCACTTCCACGTGGTGAAAACCTTCAAGTTGGGGGATGTATCATGGAGCAACTCCCCACTTGTGAGGAAAGAAAAACACTAGTTATGATAGAAACGCCACGTCCATCTTTAAGAAGCAGCACGACCCGGAGCGACAACGGACTACGATTTAACGATTGACTAGATCAGGAATACTACGAAAAACCTAAGCAGGTATCACAAGGGCTGTACGATATGTTTAGATGCGGATTCGCCGTGAGGAAATCAGCTACAGTCTACCAGAAGTTATTGAATTCAAACCAGTAAGCAATCGCAAAAGCAGACCTTATCCTGATATATGCGCACGTTACTACCGAAGAGATTGAAGACAGTATTAAGGAGAAATTCTATGGTTTCCAAATTCGGCAACTTAGTTGGAAAGCCTCGCCCAGAAACAACGTTACGAGAGATAACAGGTTCCATTACAAAAGGATCCACACAGCAACCTGGCCATTTCCAAATTATGCCCAGCATGGATTAAACTTTGCAAACTTGAACTATAACATTCACAGCTTGAATGTCTAACTAGAGTAGCCTGAAACTACAGAGTGACCGATTGAAAAACTCTCTTCTATGCCATCGCCAGCCATAAACGAGAATGATCAAGTGGATACAGTGCCACACCATTATGAAGCAAGTAGTCGAAATCACACAAAGTTACCAGCCAACCCTGATGTGAAAGAAGAATGTCTACGGAACCAAGCAACTGGCTCCAATTCTAGAAAGCAGGTTCCTCAAAACAGTGAACTGACTAATCAGGAGTTGTCCAGCGTACTGCATGAAACAATTTTTAGGCGGTGTATCGTGCAATCTAGAAATATTTCCTCGACACTCTTACCTTCTCGCCGGAGCCATTTCAAAAAGCTTGGCATAAGTCCCACGGACATGTGCCGACTCTGATTGGATTCGTAGCATGAAGCAGGCAAAAACGCTTCGGCAGGAGATTCATTTTCCACCCACTCATTCGCAAGCACAATCTTCATCCTCCATGACCTCGATCTTGCTTAGGATCACAACATTTGTCCAGGAAAATCATGCTCGGTACTAAAGATCTTTTAGATCGTATTGCTTTTCTGGTCTTTGCTACGTATGTAGGCAAGTGGCTCCTCAAATCCTTATTTTTGTTTTGTCAGAATGGAAGCCCACTGGCTCAGTCGGAGAAGATTCCATTATATTCCAGACATACACAGGATTACAGATAATGCATAGGACTGTCAATACGAAAGGCGCTATCTTCTATCAGTCTATCCAACTGCAGGAATATGCGGACGATATGGATATCATCGCACAATCTTATCAAGCTGTAGCAGAGGCATTTATGGCAATTGAAGAAGAAGCTCGAGCATTGGACAATAAGCAGGAAAGAAAAGTAGATACTGGTTTCCTTCGAAAGAAAAATGCTTTTTCGGATATTCGGGTCTATTTGCGTCGACGGCGAATAGAGAAGAAGGTGCATTGGCTCGGACACATCAATCGAATAATAATGCTCCAGTCAATGTAATCAATCTTCAAACCGCAACCTCAGGTTTGAGACGACTAGGACGACTGAACCTCACGGATGCCAGGATGCTTTTCTTGACATACTGACAGTAAGTAGAGGATTGAATGCTACGGTATCTCAGGCAGACACTTTTCAAGGGTCCAACGTCCGATTATTCAGTAAGTTAGTAGAGCAACGTGAACTTTGACTGTAGAGTTAGAAGTGACAGTTTGATAAGAAGGAGTGGCATCAAGCACAATACCTTTGCTTTAACCGTGGTGAAGATTTCAATAAAATTAGGGAATTGGGTGCAATATCGGGAATTTGTTACTTTTGACGGCCAGTTTGCATCTACGACTATGTCTTTGTCGTCTAAACGTTTTAACGCCACAGCAAGTAGTTCTCGTTTGAATGTTACCCACGCAACAAATCGCTGCATGGAATACATAAAAGCCTCTAGATTGAAGATATTCAAGAAAAGCCGTCCTATAGCACTTAGTACCTCTGTTTTTTACGTCCAGATTGTAAGAAATCAAGGTATCTTCCCTTTAAATTTGGACTTTGCTTAAACATTTTCAGATTCCAGCATCCCCTAGTTCTGTTTTCATCTTATGTTCCACAAAAGTAGGTATCCCCGCTAAATTTATCATGGACCAAATCCACCAAAAACACACTGGTAACACTTTATTAAATGCACAAACCACTAAAACTGTTCGAATTAGATAACAGATGAACAGCTGTTTCTGTTCGAGAATTAGTTTTTTTGACGTTTGTATTTCAAAATGGCAGAGGAAGCACCGAGAAAGAAGTAAGTTTCCATAATTTAAACCATTTTTTTTGCTCAAACTAAAGAAAATAATTAATTCTCTTCAATTGTAGAACACACAAAGAATGGCGCAAAGAAGTGAAGAAACTCCGAAGAAAAAAAATTCGTCAAAAACTCGCTGAAAAACGTAACAGCAAAGCTGCCGAAGGTACATACTTGCTACACTCACTTCTGTAAATCTGTCTAATTTGCAAATTTTAGAAGAATCATCCCGCCTAAAGGATCCAGAATATCAAGTTTGGTTGAAAAATCAAGAAGAACTCGAAGCAGCCCAATTGGAACAAGAAGAACGCCAAAGACAGGAACAAGAAGAACTCTGGTTGCGTCGGGAATTACTCGCCGAAAAGAAATTTCGTGAAGAGCAACGTAAACATGAAGCAACTGTTGCAATTAAGGAAGCAGAACGACTTCGAATTCAAAAAGAATTCGAGGAAATGCAGCAGCAAGCAGAAAAGCGTCGTGAAGAACGCAAACAACGGGAAGAGCAAGCCATAAAGGAACATGAGCAGATGATGCAAACAATTGCCGATTATATTGAATTCGGAGGATCTGTGCCAGAAGAACTTGCATCCAGTGTACATTCGAATCCGAATAAGCAACTTTGTCCATTTTTTTCAAAAACCAATGCTTGTCGCTTTGGAATGCATTGTTGTCGTAATCACATTCGTCCGAAATTAAGTAAGATTCTGTTTTTCCCACACTTCTTTTCGCACATTAAACTGGAGCAGAGTAAACCCACCGAATATGGATGCGACATTAATTTGGAATGTACTGAGAATGAACTGAATCATGACTACAGTGAGTTCTTTAACGATGTGATAGAGGAACTGAAGAAATACGGAGAAATATTGAATTTCAGAACTTGTATGAATTCTCAACCACATTTGCGAGGAAATGTCTTGGTAGAGTATAGCAAAGAAAGGTAAGGATGACATTGTTATAGACTGAGACACTTGTTTACTTGTCTTTATTGCAGAAATGCCCTGAAGGCGCATATGGAACTTCAAGGACGGTACTACGCCAGCCGGCAAATAAACGTAGAGTTTTCTCCCATAGTCACATGGAAGAGTGCTATTTGTGGTACGTGTTGTGGCTGATGGTATCCTTTTTTACAGTATTGTGCTCTGAATTTAATCGTGTTTGGTAAATCTTTTAACGCCTAGATATAGAGACGGACATGACAGACATTTAAAAAAAAATGCAAACTAATCCATGAAATTGAAGAAGGTTCCACAAAACGATCTTCTATCCTTCTTTCAAACCAAGCTGGAAAGTATTTCAGTGTCCTCGCGACGAAACAATAGACTGATGTCATTGGTTTTATCAGACTGTGACAAAAGTATTTACATGCAAATAGCTGCACAAGGATTCCCGGACGTCTTGTCTTTGTTTATATTTGCTACAATCTGATAATTCTTCTTCAATGTTTTTCTGTGGCTTTCCCACTATATTTTCACACAAAACATTGAAAAAGCCACACAGGAATCAAGAAGGTCATCTTTCTGTAAAGATGACGGAATGAAACGATGTGACGAGAGACCTTTCTTTACACATTATATAAGTTCGTGAACGAGAGGTCTTTAATGGGTCATTTTCTGTAACATCGGCCATACGATATAGAATTAAGGGTGGGCTGGCCAAACATTACCAACAACATTTGATATATTTCGAATCCAGTCCAGCCTAGAGTTTCATAAGAATCGCTCCCGTCCAACTATTTAAGCGGTCATGCTCTTCACTTGTACTGAATTTGTTTCCCCCGAAGCCCTATCCTAACAGAACAATAGCGACACATTCCTACTTTCTCGTTTCTTATCTTAGGAAAATAAAAATAAAAAACAAAACAACTATCGGAGAAACAAAGAAATATTTCCTTAACCCCCATTAGGTTTATCCTATACAAATAAATGTCCCAAAGGAAGAGACTGTAACTTTTTGCACATCTTTAAAAATCCTGGTAATGTGTACAACATATCGGTCTTCAAACAGGAGGAATCCAACAGGAAGACCAATCGAAGGGAAACGAGAGACAATTCTGTTATGAGGTATGAAACATACAATTTGATTATTTCAGGAGTTTCATGATCGTATCTTTCAGTTGGAATGATGGTGATGAGCGTAACTGTAAGCGCAATTGGAGATGGTCTGAGAGTCCAGAAGCAGATTCAAGAAGCGCAAGAATGTCTAAAGAAACAAGCGCGAGATTGATAAGAAAATCATCTCGATCCAGATCAAAAAGAAGTCGAAGCAGTGAAAAGAAATCTGACCGTGGATCGTCGTCGCGACAAAGACATTCTAGTTACAGTTCAAGGGACTTGTACACAAATAAGAGTTCTCGATCTGGAAGAAGTCAAAGCAGGGAAAAAGAAAAAGAATCTGGTCACCGTTCAAGGGAATCACGTCGAAATGAGAGTTCTAGCAGTAGACGAAAGGAAAGAAAGCGAAGTAAATCGAAGACACATAAAACACATCAGAAGAAAACTGAAGGAGATGGTCGTAAAAAGCATCACAAGGATAAGAAACGTAAACACAAAAGTCATTCATGATTTTGTCAATAGAGGATCTTAGCGAATGCAATTCTACTTAAGTCTAATAGAATGTATAAAGAGTATGTCGAACGTACCAATTGAAATGTTAAGCATGTTTTCAAATAAAGAAGGCAATTTAAGAAGGAGATTCTTTTTGATTTTGTAGGATTTTAACGGCTTACTTAGCGCCTATGTTGGGATTGACCATCCCTTGCTGTTTAAGAGTCTGTGGTTCAAGCGTTACTATGTACAGCAACATAACAGATTCAATGAAGAACTCATTAACACGAGATATCTGTTAGAAGAAGAGCACGATCCTTGGATGTCTTAAGATATGTACCGAATCAATGCCGAAGGCGGCGTTCAATCTAGAAAGGCTTATGTCTTATGGTTATGGACCATTTGGATATCTTAAAGTGATGTAAGCAGGTGGAAGAACGCCAGCAAAACGTATGGTAGTGGAGGAAAGTTCTGTAGGGGAACATGCTTCCAAACATGATGGCATTTTGGCCCCCATAGTGAATGTTAACGAGGGAAGGAATACACCAATAATATTTGCTTCCTAGCACATACCAATAGTGGGATGAATTACAGTAGATTTAATTTCAAAATGTGTCTGTGTCTAGATAGATGAGCGTTTTTAGGATGATTGTAGATTTTTAACGCCTCACTGGAAGAATTTTCAAGATTTTGCAATAAATCGGAATATGTTGCATATATCTAGTTGGTTAAGATTCCATATTACTTGTGAGCGCCACCTGAGGTGAGATTTGAAATTTTCCCCTTCTGGGTTGTACTCGACACGTCAGTTGCATTCTCAGCCCAAGAAAACAGTGACTGGCATGAGTTATTCTTCGTTTAACTTATCATTGTCAAATGTGGTAGAAGAGCCAAGATAGAGCAAGTCTCTTACTACCCCGTCGATGTTAGATGTTCTTTCTTGTTGACAATAAACACTTAAATTTGCCTTTGTTTACCGCTAAGCGCAATTTGGTCGCTTCAGTCTAATTACTCGTGAACATAGTATACGCTCTCGTACACAAACAGTTTCACAGAATTTTGGAAAATGTTGCCTCTGGCTCTGAATTGCAAACATGACGTTAATCGAAGGTCTCGGTGAGATCGTTACCAATCTTGATGGAGCGAGCTTTCTCACTCGTCTTCTTTCACAGATGGATGCGTTTAGCAGAGAAAAGCTGACCGTCGATTTGAACTTCTTCGGTTTTCACCAAATTTGGCAGATGAAATTTGAGTACGCAATGCTGAGGAGACTGATGATGCCTCTGTAGTTAATGCAGTTGAGAAGATCTCTTTTCTTAAGCATCAGGCTAACTATTGCTGAGATTCCATTCATCAAGCTGATACTCGTCTCACCAATTCTTCGAAATGAGTTGGTGCACGCTCTCTACGAAATTATCTCCAGCTGTTAAGTCTGGTTGGATTTTAGCTTGGATATAGCTACGTTTACTTTATTTTGGCCTGGTGGACCTGGTTCAGGTAGGAATGATTCGTTCTGCCTGCAAGCGAAATGTTGGTTTTCGTTTCCATTTTAAAATCAGCAAAAGCCGTTTTGCAATATTCTCAGCATCGACAGTGACTGCACTAATCAAAACTCCCATACATTGTTCTTGGACTAGAATCTGTCAATAACTTCGATTGCGCGCTTCTTTTGTTATTTTCTGTTTCTTTTGAAGAAGCCAATGCCATCTCCTTTTCCGATTGACTTCTCGAGCAGCCATTTTCTTTGCAGCTCCACTTGTTTTGCTGCATGTGCTAGCAGATGACACTGACGCTTTAACAGCACAGTACAATAGGCAGTTCTGGACGATCTTGCTGCTACTGAAAGAACAAGCTAAGACGCGCCTTTTAGCAAACAAAGTCACTTACGTACATAGTTTGTTTACGTGCTAGAGGACTTGAGTTCAGGTTGAAGTTGTAGACTAAACCAATAATCCGATCATTCGACGAATTTCTGTCCAATTGACGAGTACCTTATATACTCATTCAGCCCCGAACGTGACAAATTACTAGAACTTGACCTAGACTACAAGATATAACTAGTAGTCCATCTGTCTGTAAATTCCAAAACGAATTCTGAATAAATAAAAAACCCAAGGAAATATTTTTTAAATTTTTTTTTATTTATTTTTTAGGTTTTTTTTTGTTTTATTTTGTTTTCTTCTTCTGTGAAATTTATTATTTAGAGAAACTTCTTTCAGTAAAAAAAAAGAAAATAAATATTTATTATAAAAAACAACAGTAGATGATCGGGCAGAAGATGTACACCTCTCCTCTCTGCTTTAACATACACGCGTGCGCACAATTGCACTGGGGGGGCCTTAAAAACTGTTGCAAACAAAAATTGCTTCTTTCTTTCGCATATTTTTATTTATTTTTTTTTTTCAAAACTAAGGGAGAGTCTGTAAGTAGGAGTCAGTAACCCTAAAATAAAAAAAGAATCCCGGAGGAGAACAATAGATGAAGGAGAGTCAGAGGCCGCCCTGTCGCGGCGGAAACACTATAAAATAGTTTAAATTGAGTTTTGTTTTCATTTTGGTTGTCGAGCTTACAGTACAGCATAAGCGAGGAGGAGGGAGGAAGGTAAAAATTAAAAAAAATAAAAATTACACAAAAAAATGCGAAATAATATTAATAAAATCTAAGACTAAGAACACACACACATTCCAGAAGGGTACATCTTATAGACGAATTCCTGGATTTGTGGCAGCAATGTAACGCAGCAGTTCTTCGTTATCTTCGCAGATCACTGGCTTCTCGTGGTAGCATGCAACATCGTGCCATGCAATACCATCATTGTACACGTTGTTCAACACCGATAAGCACTGTTCCTTGGTCTGGTTGATGTCGTATTCAGCGTTATCTGGTTGTGGGCGCTTCTTGTGTCCAGTTTGTGACCATGGATTGTATCCCCAGCCTTGTGGAATCCTGTTGGTGGCTTGAATCTTCTCGCGAGTTGCAGACCAGAACCATCCATAGACGTTCTTTGGTTCCAAATCGGGACGGTTCTCACAGCCAGCAAAATCGCAGATACGTCCAGCGGTCCAGATGTATGGTACATCATTCTGTTGGATCACACGGAAGATTAGATTATTTTTCTCTTGTGTCTCCAGGGCGACCAAGTCCATGCAGTATTCACGACACAGATTACGACCATCCAACCAATCGACCTTCTTGTTGGCCAAACTGGGCACATGGCTGGTCAGGAACATGTTCTTTCCACGGTACGAGAATTCTTTTGGTCCTGCAAAGAGAAAACCAAATGCATAAAGGTAAGTCATTGTAGTTAATGATAGATAGAGTTGAGCAAGAGCAAGAGCAAGAGCAAGAGATTAAATGTCAATTAAGGTAACTTCATCACCAGTACCATTAAGAGCCGCAAGGCGTTATTGCTGCGTCTTTTGCGCAACGTAATTACAGTTCAATAAATGCATTGGCCCACTTTTTTCCCCTCCCAACAGTTGGTTGGCCATTTCAAAACCTAAAATCTGTTTTCCTTACTTCATATACATAAGTGTCTGTATCTGTTGCCTTAGTGAACGCAAGAGGTTCGGTTAAGTCAACAAACAGTGTCACTGTGCAGCATTCACTTTCTTTAGACTTCGATTTACCGAATAACAAATAAACAGATGCTATTACCTAAGGATCCAGAATCTCCTCTGGACCCTGGGTAACAGGTTTCGCTTAGCAGCCGGTGGAATACCTGAAAAGCTTGATTTTGATTTAAAATTAACGAGCATGTGACTTGGAATTTTTTTGGAATTCCTGGGTGCGGTTCGGCGATACTTTTGAAAAATAACCACAAAAAAAAAAAATCGTACACACCGCTGTCAATCAGCAAGAGATGTTTGCAGATGCATTACTTAACTGTTGACCAACCGGTAAGATGGTGAGACCATCAAACCACCACTACTATCCGCAGAAGGTCAGTGTAGAAACTTCAATTAAACCGTATGTACCGGGCACCGGTGCTCAAATTACATCAACGTCTTCACATCTTCATAAAGTCGCATGCCCATGGCATGCAAAGAAACTAGTTTCATTGAACTGTACGTTTCCATGCCATACCATCGAGACGGGGTTATGTAATTCGCAAACGAAACAAAACAACAACAACAAAAAATCCGAAATGAGCTCAACGTGGAAAAATGTTAAGAAAAAGATACACCATCTCTTGCCATCCTGGTGTAATGGTGACTCCTTATCGCAATGTGGTCGTCGGCATCGACCGTGTCGTGCTTAACCTGGCCTTTATGTCGATTCTCTACAAAACAATGAAGGGAACATTTTCATTCAGTCTTTACGTTTTGTTTTATTTTCATTGTGTTTTTTCTCACAATAATGTTTGTGATGCTGTAATAGAAGTTTATTTGTGGTAAAAACATTGTTTTTACTTTTGGCAGAGTGTGATGCAATGTGTTTTTGATTTCAATCACGAATCTATGGGTACAATATAACAAGAGAAACCATGTCAACTTTTAGCTAAGTCCAAATAACTTAGCAATGGTTGCCGATTTAAAACTGTGACAGTTGAAGCTCCTTTCAATAAATATCTGTCAACCGCGAAATCTAGAAAATTCAATGAAATATGTATCAACATCTAGTATAAATAGTTGTCTCATTAATTATTTTAATTTTCTCTTCAATACGGTTTCGAAGGATCAAGACGTAACAGTTTGAGTTGAGAAAGTGTTCATAGTACGAATGGGTTTGGTTCGAGCAGAGGTCACTTCGGGATTAAAATCAACAAGAAGCTATTACGGCATCATCTCTGTCAAGGCAATAGGAAACCTCCGAGAGAAGAGATGCCGTGAGAGCGTTGTTCGAAGTAGTTAATAAAAAACCTTAGGTCCTTTCCATTCGTGCGAAATATAACACGCACAACATAAATGGTTGCGACAAGCTAGGCTCTGACCCTTTTTCTCCTTTTTATTCCTAAACACCAAACTATCTCTTGAGTAAAAATACTACTGAGTTCACTATTTAAGACTACATATAGCGCCTGTTCCATCAAGGTCGGTAAAGAACTCACCGATACCTTCGATGTCAAAAAAGGATTTAAACAAGGCTATGCGGTGTCATGCGATTTCTTTAACATAATTCTTGAAAGAATAGTGCAAAACTCAAGCGCCAACACAAAAGGCACAATCTTTCAAAAGTCCGTCCAATTAATCGCATACACCGATGATATTGGCATAACTGGAGGAAAACAGCGTGATGTCAGTAGCGCCCTCATGAATATTGAGACAAAAGCGGCGAAGATGGGTTTAACGATCAATGATGGCAAGACCAAGAGTCAACAAAAGAGGACACTCAACACCGACGTCTCGGACAGAATTTCACTGTGGACAGATATAACTTTGAGATAGTTAAGGACTACCTAGGCTCCGCTATCAATTCAGACAACGACTTCAGGGCTGAGATCAAACGAATAATAACTCTTGCCAATCGCTGCTTCTTTGAGCTAAGAAGGCAGTTGACTAGCAAAGCCCTTTCTCGGACAACAAAAGTGACCCTATACAAGGCCTTAACAATCCCAGGGTGCTCTTGACTGCTTTGAAAGAAAAATTCGTCAGGTGATTTTGGGTCCCGTCTGCATGGACCGTGAGTGGAGGAGGAGACACAACGACAAACTATACGGGCTATAGAGTGACATCGACTTAGCCAGAAGAGTGAAGGTCTAACGACTAGGTCATGTAGAGCGGATGGACACCAATGCTCCGGACCAACAAATTTTCGAATCCGACCCCGATGGACAGCGCAGTAGAGGAAGACCGGAACTCAGGTGACGTACGCACGAGAAAGGGGACCTCAACTAACTTAGCGTGCGATACCGAAGGCAGCTAGCTGGCTGGAGACACTTCTTGGTTAAGGCCCAGGTCCACCCCGGACTGTAGTGCATAAGTCTAAAGAGCGTTCATTCTAAAGATTAAATTGAAAAAAAATCAAAAAATCAAGTTCGCTTTTCAACTCTTTTATTTCAATTCACTGATTTGAAGGACTCTTTTACGATTAATTCCATAAAAGTGGCTTAAATAATATGATCAGACAAGATTTATATACATATGTGTACATATATCGTTTGCAATCGTCTTTTATTGTAAGTATTTCGTTACTTTTACTCTCAAGCTGAAAGTCTGACTTAATTTGACTACATTGCGCTTAAAATAGTTGCTCGTATATGCTTAACCTACATCCTAAAGATGTTCAATAGATTTCATTGGTTAGTTGTATTTATTATTTATTTACAATTTCGTGTGTGTTATCTTTAAATTGAAATCAAAATCGAAATACATTTCGAGTCACATTCAAAAATTGTGTCGCATTGCCTTATCCGAACCTTTAACCTTTAAAGTATTTAAACTAAAATTCGTGGCTAACAGTTTGTGGGAATTATTTTTGATTACTCCGTGAGCAATTACTACTGGCATGGATAAATGCAATAAATTAATTTAAGAGAGGGAATTGCGCTAAAAGTTGCAAAATTGAATCACGTTGAATGCTAGAATTTAAATTTTCAATAGATTTTGTGGGAATGAATTGTTTTAATTTGATGGGAAAACGTATAGTATAAAGCTCATAACATTTCGACTGATATTTTTAGAATTTGTTTAAGTTTAAGTTTTTTTGCCTGACTGTTAGTAATTAACTGTAGCTATACTCGTATATAGTAATATGAACTTGTTTTTTGAGAATTCTTTATGATCATCATTACGAAGATTCAGGTTACTGGTGGTGAAAAAAAAAGATTACATAAGTCTTTTATAATTAAAACAAACCAGGACAAGTGGGTTATGTAAGAGAATCATTCAAGTTTTTAATGATTTTAGTTTTGCATTTAATTTTTTTCAACATCCTGGTGGATGACGAGTTTTCTTCTTTTTTTTTAAAAAAAGTATTGCAAATTGAGAAATCAAAATTGAAATCAGGAAACTGTCGTGTGGAACTTTTAATTTCGTTGGTATTGTCATTTGTTGTAGACTGCGTTCGTAGAGCTGGGAATTACTGGATTGTAGCACCCTGTTGATCACTCCTCTTTTCAATTGAAGTTTAAGGATTTCTAACTAGCTAAATTGATTTTCAAAGGATTGCGTCTAAGGAAAAGCAGAATTTTCTTTAACAGTTTTTTGCTTTCAATTAAAGAGTTTTTGCATTGCAAAACAATGAGATGAATTGTCTCAGTCTATCGTTTCAAAATATCCGAAGAATTGTGAGGCAAAAGCGAATAAAATCAAAGCAAAACTAAAACTGACCATTCTTCTTTGTCTTTTGTTTTAGACAGGACTTCCCATCTTCCATGTTACGGAAACACAATAGATCCACAGAGGCCTGAGAAAAGGCTCCATCAAACAAGATGCAGTCACCTCTTGATAACATGCAGTTACCATGTTAAGACGGCATATGTACATTATCTTCTCTGCGTGCAACAAGATGTTGATAGGCTTCAAACCAAGTTTGTACAATGAGTTTATAAGGGAAAAAAGTACGGTCCATCCTAACATACGGTTCAATTGTGTATTACAAAGTGCTGGAAAAGAAATGTCATCTTACAAGTGTGCTCGAATTCATAGAGAAGGTTGCTTGGAGGTGCCGATATCGATAATATCAACGCCTACAGTGCTCAATCTGATCCCAGTAGAACAAATACCTTCGGTCAGAATTCTATTTTGAGCCACTCTTCCACCACAAAGGAACATATGGATAAAATACCAAGTAGAGAGGACCGGAATGAGTGTCTGGTCTACTCCGATGAAGATATGGATCCAAAATGGATGTTGAATCAGGAGTTGGCATCTTCTGTGAATCCTTAGGTCTAAATCCGGAAATCGAACCTTCAGAATCAGATTTGGGAGATAGGTGCCATTCTTACCAACAATATTATCAGCAAAACCATTGCTCCTTCTTCGAAACAAAAAATCCAACGAACTTGCTAGAAAAGGGTAGCAATTAGATACAAGCCAGGAAAGTTTATAGTCGAGGAAATATTCACTCTTTGGCAGATTCTGGAGAAAACCCAAGAAGTTTTATTCGATTTTAAGGCTGCCTATGACAGCATTTATGTTTATAAGCGAGATATATACAACGCTGTGTCTAATTTTGGAATCCCTGACAGACTGGACCATCCATGCAGGATGACCGCTCGCTCGGTAACGATCTCATTGAGATCTTTGTTAGTTAGGCAGTAAAGGAGGACTAAACAAAGTATATACTGACTTGTCCAATCGACGAATCGGACAAAACGTCATAGTGGACAGCTATAACTTGGAGGTAGTAGGAAAGTTTGTCTACTTTGGCTTCTCTGCTGTTACTTCTGGCAAACGAAACCTCTTCAAAAATCCTTTTTTTTTGGGCTGAGAAGGCAATACCTTCTTCCGAACTATGAGGGAGACTCTAGATAAGATCCTTATCAACCCAATCCCACTTTATGACGCTGAAGTAGAGACTGCCTATATCGAAGGCACATAAAGATATCATAGGTTGTTTCGATCGTTGACAGATTTTTGAGAAGGAGATTCAACGACAAACTATACAAGACATTTACCTAGTCAAAAGACTACGTTTAAGATGGTAAGGGCATGTAGAGCGAATGAACAAAAGTTGTTTGCTCCATCACCGTGGAAAGACCAAATGAGACCTTACAATTGTGGTCTGTTATAATTTCTCTTCGCACACGTACATAACACAAACAATGACTTCTTTAACACTTCCATGAACAACAATCTACATTCCTACTGCTAATGGTAGTTCTCTAGAAATCTTCACTTGAAATCACAATAAAATTCCTTCATAGGCGCGCACATTACCTCCAAAAGGCGAATAGAAAGCGAAAGCACATGTCATTCAAGTCGGTTGCTGTACTTCAAAATCAAAATAACTAATGAAATACCGGCACGTATCTAAAACAATTTCATCTAATCACCAAGTAGATTACATCAAGTACATTAAATACATAACGAAACTCAATAAAACCGGGTCAATATGTCTTATGGTCAAGCACGTTACTTGAATATTAAATTTAAAGAGATGAGCAAGTTTATTAGCTGCTCGGTACGCTAAAATAGGTGACAGTTGCATGGCGACTTCGGGAAGGTCTCTAAGGTGAGGGTGAGGGCACAACAATTTCAGGCCAACATGTGACTCTATGTGAGTGGATATCCATTCTGACTATTAAGTAGCAAGTGAAATTTATTTATTTTTTTTCAACTTGTAAGGTTCATGAACGTTAACAATTTTTTCTTTATACAAAATGGATAACATATAGAACCGGACATGTAGGGTATTATGTCAAGGTTTCTTAGTCTATTTTTCAAAATCCAAAATCTTATCTATTTCTATAGAACATATGTATATGCAAATTTATTGTTAAAAAAAAAAAAAAATCAATAAAAATGTGCAAATTAAATTTACTAAGTCCAAAGCTGTTCCACAGACGGAACTAGAATAAGAACCAGAAACCGAAAGTGGTATCATCTTAGATAACTCAATTCAATCTTTATAAGAGCTCTCTCAACCAAGTATAGAGGCAAGAGTGTGGGTTTTATTTATTTTTTAAAAACGATTTCGATATTGAGAACCTCTTGCCACTTAGTGCTAAGTGTCTGTTGTATCAAGCTTGGAGGTGGAAATTTGCACTGGCTCATTTGGTTGGGTGACTTGGCTTCAGGCGTATATAAATTAGCAATTCATGACATCTAACCACAATGGGTGAGATGATGGTAGATCGTTTTTTATTTTTTAAATTAAATTCATAGTCATGAGTTGAAAAGACTGGAATTAACACTGAACTGTGATGATGTAGATGTAGAATATGCATGTGCCGGAGTTAAGATCATAACGAATGATCTTTAGTTCCGGATGTGCTTTGATGATGTGGGAATTCCTTGGAGGTGGCAATGTTAGACTTGCAAAATGTTGGTTTGTTGATGGAAAAAAAAAAATGATTTTTTATTAGAAAAACGTGCAACGAAAAAGAAAGAGAAATTTAGCGAGAGTAAGAGAGAGAATGAACAACTTTATTATTAGTAGCAGATAGCTGGAGATGAAATACCACAGAATCATTAGTAATAGGTGAGAGTTTTCATTAAACAGATAGGTGTTGGTTGGGAATAAGTATTTTTTTGTTACACCTGCAAAGTCTGAATGCTTTTGTAATTATTGCGAAACTGACAATCAGAGGCATTCGCTCTGAAAACGAAGCAATTTTTGTAGGAAGTACGCTGTTAAGAGTCCACACTTCAATAACAAGAACGAAACCAAGTATAAGCTGTCAAAAAACAAAGCAGCATAGGACATAACGTCACTGTTGACAACTACAACTAAATCAATTCAACCATCCTATTCTGATGGACAAAATTGATGCTTTACAGAACTCTATTATAGAGCGCCGAATGCTGAACGATTGGTAGGAAAGCAGAGCTGATATTGAACTCTTTCGAGAGAGCAATTCTTTGTCAGAAATAAGGCAAATGGAGGAGACAATTTAACCTGGAACTCTATGACCAGCATCGAGGTGTGAATGTTATCCGAAAAGCCAAGACACCTCGGAAACATTGGCTCCAAAGAGAATCTTTGAATACTAGTCCCAAGAGAAAAAATTTCTGATACATGGACCAAGTGGTTGCGAATGCCAAAAGTGCGGTCAAAAGAAGTTCTCTGGGATTGAAGAGTTTGCGGTATCTCAGGCATATACTCTTCAAAGGTTATGAGCTGGATAAGAAAGAAAGTATGATTTATTATTTAAATATGGAGAAGAACGACTTTGTATAGTATACAAGGAACGTTTGATTATTTTGCCGAGACTCATGAGACTCGTGTGTCCCTCAGGTCACGACGACCATGCAAGGATAAAAACAATAAAGAAAGAAGACGTTATGAATAGCATATGAAGATAGATTAACATGGCGATTTCGAGGGAGAAATCGTCGAGTAATTTTCGGTTCCATCTTTATTGATGAAGTGTGGAGACAAACATTTAATGACCATCGACTTCGATGGTTATGACTTATAAGTAGAGCGAATGGACATGAACACTCTAGTCCGAGAAGCTTATAAATTCAGCCCAAAGAGACACCGTAATAAAGGACTATCTTCCCTTTGCGTTCGCGTTTGCTGGCTCAATGTTCGTAACTGAAGACAACAAGTTACCTAACAACCTGCCTGAAGGTCCGCACCGGACTGTAGCATCAGAATAGTAAATGAGTAGCAACTTCTAGCTTCGCAGTATTATTCAAGTGACTCCGATGAAAAAAAGTCGGCAAAGTTGAGAGCTCTAGAATTGGGTTCACTTTTTCAAGTTTCCAATAATGCCATTTGTTACAATACTGGTACAGTGGAAGTTCGATAGCTCAAACTTCTTTTAAATGAAACCATTTTTCGATTCTATTGACCTTGGAAGACTAACAACTACAATGAAAAACACTCAAATATGTATTTTGCTTATATGACTGGGATCAGCCTGTACATAAACGTGGAAACGAAGATATAAGAACACTACGAGAGCTCAAAGAAAGTTATTGTACTTTCAAGATTCGAGATTATCAAAGTTCAGCTGTGTTTACTTTCAAGCATAGAAAACAGCTCCTAGTTTGTCGGTTTAGAAGTTTTAACAATTGAAGCAACCAGAAGCTACGTTAACAGCCCATCATTTGCATAAAGAAATGAACTGAATCTAAGACAAGAGGTTGTAACAATGTATTGGAAAGATGTATAGAAGGGAGAGCAGAACCTTGTGGCACACCAAAGCTTACTAGAAATATTGTTAGTAAATTTTCTACGAGAAGATTGTCCATTTTGATTGCCAAAGGATTTGTGACAATGCGGCCAGATGTTATGGGTGCGAAAGTAATTGGTGTATAAAACAAATTTTGGGACGTTCATTTCTTCGAACTTGCTCCTTAGATCAAAATATGTCATAGCATTTTAAATACAAGAAACAAGAATTAAACTGAGTCTATAGCACGACTAGATTCAATTGAATTTCAAAAATGTATGTTAATCTCTATAAATCTTCATTAAAAAGTTCGAAGAATAACTAAGTTTTCAATTCAATTATGACCTCTTTTTTGCGCAGTTCAAATCATATCCTTAGGGAATTATTACACCTCATTCTCTACATCTGTAAACACAGTATATTTTGATGGTTTCTACATAATCGTAATAATTCAAACGCCTTGTATTGCATATAATTTACATTTTGTCAACTAATTGAGTACACTACGTGATATGCCATGAATTACGTTAAATTTAAGCATTTTTTTAGAATATAATAGCTAAACTAAGACTAGTCTATAACACACTAGGTCAAACTAAAATAAATATTCATATCTAACAAAAGTCAGTTAAAAATTAACGTTCCCTATAAACATTGACCTACAGAGGTATAAAAACCAAAGTAAAAGTCTAATTTAACACTCAAAAATGTCATATAAATTGACAATGACCTTGCTTTGTATTTGTTCGAACCTAAACCATCTTGCTTCTTGAATAGCTTACAATAAAAATTTATAAATCTATTGATATGTAAATATTTGTTTGTTAACTTACGTTTAGAGCATTTCGCTGGATCAGGCAGTGATAAGAAACGTCCTGGTTTTGTGGCAGTTGTTGTTGTTGTTCTTACTTGACTAATAGCTGGTTTTGGTTCAGCATAGCACGCTGCTATGCAGAATGCTGCCACTACTAAGGCTACCTTCATCTAAAAATAAAAAAAATTAATATTTAACAAATTTTTCAATAAAAATAAACTCAAATTATAACACAAGTGTTTGGTGGATTAACTGTTTGTTTAGAATCAATTCAAAACAAAAAAAAAAAATACATCGAGTTGTTTCAACTTTTTAAAAAACTAACACTTTAGATTATTGCTATAAGAGAAAACTTCTATCCCGCTTTTAAAGTCAAGACGTAAAGTTAAATATCAGAACGAAGCAATTCGGGATACAGATTGGGAAACACTAAGATGTTTTCATTGCTGCCCTTATCCAAGATTTCTCTGACAGAACAGCTGAGTTTTGTTCCGAATACGAAGGTTTCGAAAACCTATCGATATTCTTGACTTGAGTTTGAGCTTTATATGGATTATATCTGTGATTTACTTTTTCTTTCACCTGGTGGTTTGTAGTTCCATGTAAGTTCTGAACTTCCAAGATGACAAAGGCATATACTACTCATTTTTCGGTAGATCAAGTCAGTTTGGGAAGCTCTTTGATTCGTCAATGTTCTGATCTAATCAATAGAATGATTTAGTTTCAATTTGGATTAAGGCAACGGCCCTCTTAAACTTCTTAAACTGTAGTTCGATTGAATGAATGATTGTAAAATGTTGGCCCTTTACGCGCCTACTCATGTGCAATGCAAAATTTGTTAGAAACAAAAAGAAATAGAACATCCATCAACGAAACTATGTTTTGTAAGGTTAGGGAGGTAGTCAGCGTGTACCGCCTCAAAATCTTGAAGCACCTTCTACGCTTTTTCTTTGAACCAGTGAGAGCTTTTGATAAATCGAACTATATTTTTGGTATATTGTTGTGTTAGGCTACCAAGATTGTCAAAAGAGAAGACACCGAGATGGTTTCGTCTTAGCAGAGAGAGCGCTAGACAACTGTTGCAGCTTCTGCAGAAATCATTCGCTCGCTGGTCCCGTCCAGTGGCATATTTGCCTACAGTGGAGTATTTTGTGATGACAGATATAGTGATTCCAATAAGTCTTCTTTTTAGCGAAATCAATCTCTTAGAGCACTTCTGGTCTATTAAAGTCCAGATTAGTCTGCTAGTTTGACAAGTTGTACCATTTGACCATCTTTTATTGGTTTTGGTGATTAATAGCTAGTGGTACTTCGAGAGACTCTCTTTATCGAGAAGAGTCTATATTCTAACACCAAGCTTAGCTGATTCATCAGCCTTATAGTTCCTTGCGATTGCAGTAGGGAAGTATGTTGAGTTTCTTTGCCATCTCCGCGAAAGACAAGCAAGCGGCAACCAAGAATAGTTTTTGATTTCAGAGATTTTATAGCAGCCTGACTGTCTGTAAAAATGCTTATATCCTGAGTATATATTACACTCTACCTCTTCTTCTTCTTTCGCCATAATCTCCGCCTGCTAAAATGCTCTGGAAAGGCGAAAAGAGAGATTGAGAAAACATCTCCTCCTCCATCGAATTTGGTTTTAGAATCGTCTGTATAAAACCGAAACTGAGCTGAATGAGGCATTGAGAATGTGAACAGATTTAATCAACTTTAGACACCAAGGCGCTGATTATAAGTTTTTTGAAAAATCTTTCGTCATATCATTCTTGCAACTTTAACGAATGGAAGCTGAGGAATGTAACTTACACTGTGTTTTAAACAGGATCTCTAAATTGGACTACGTTCTCGATGCTGACTTATATTCTCACGTCATTATGTAAGTATTTGTATGAAAGAGCTCTCGTCGAATGATCCACAATTTAAAAGTCGAACCTAACTTAGTTGAAGTTGATTTCAATTCTCTGTTTGAGTACTAATGCTCACAATTTTCTTTGTTTCAAAGTATGCCCTGGCTTCAAACTTAGAAGAATCAGCAATATTGGGAAAGGTGGGTTTAGTGCATTTAAAAAAAACTGTGTTTTTGGTTTTCGTAACTCAAATGAAAACCTTTTTTGAAAACGTTTAAATGAATGCGTTCCAAAATTCTTAGACAATAGGACCCACTTAGTTGTGGATAAGAATTATGAAGGCGACATAACAAGGAACTTTTATGATCCGGTAAAACTTCGCAGTTCGTGTAAAATCGACAACAGCATAGCCAGTACATGCTCCTTGAAGTAACATATAATTGTTGACAAGATTATTATAATAACATAGTCAACTTGTCGAATTTTCTACAGTCCACGTTCCAAGAAATAAAGAAGTATTTTTCCACATTTGTCTCGTAACTGCAGCCACTAAACGAACACATCCCCTTCACATCCGCCATCGATTAATCGATTCTTGGAGACTTTCTAAATGCATTTGACATCCGGAAATGTAATTTCAACGTCATAATGGCGGCCTTCACATATTCAGCGATTACAGAACGACAAACATTAAAAACCAATCAATGCATCTTTTCAACGCTCGCAACACTATGATATGGTAAAAGTCATCTTTATACATCTGTATCTGTATCCGTTGCAGTTAATTGTGTTTCTTTATTGTTGCATTTTTTTTTTGTCTGTCAATCTGAATAGAAACCGACAACTAATGGACACAAGTGAAAATGTCAAACCACAAATTGGATGGCACAACAGAAAAAAAAAGAGAAACACATCCACTATCAGAAAAGTGGCAACGAATTCCCCACAAGCATGTTATGGTCATTACCTGTATTACCTGTGTGCCTGACTCTCGTTTACCTTTACCCCTGTGGGCCATTAACTAGAAACTTCTTGTGCTGCACACAGTAATTATTCTCTTTCCCTCTATTACCTCCTCTCACTATTCAATAATTTTACATAATTTCTTTTTTTTTTAATTCAAAATGATGAGCTTCTTCTTCACCATCAAAGCCATACATCTTTGTATCTTCGTACATTGAATTGATTTTTTTTTTTTATGTCAAGGATTTCCATAACCGGTATAATGCATGATAATGATTTAATTATTTTTTTTTCTGCTGCTACTATAGTGATGAAGATGATGTGTGCCTCACAGAGAGATATAAATTCTTCAATTTTACTAAAAAAAAAAAAAAAAAAACCAGCACCGTCTCAGTTGTCTGGTAACAAAAACGTAAGTCGAAAGCAAAAAAAAAACTTTAAAACTAAATCAATCGAGTGGCAATTCCATTAAATCAAGAGTCCATCTGTCCAGTATGATGCCACATTAGACGTAGCTTCAGTGGTGGCACAATGTTTTGAATGGCGCATCACGGTGCATAAAATTGACTTCGATTAACACTCGAACACTCTGGTGAAGTGAATTCATAAATGAAAATGGAAATGAAACTATTGTGGAATATATCACTATCGATTTGATTAAGTTATTAATATTGCGTATAGGCCAGAGAGTTTTTTTTTTTTTTGGGGGGTCCATTGGTAGGAAGCTTTTAATGTTGGGAAAGATTTTGAAATTTAATTGGTTCGGTTAAATTATCTGCCGACATATCCAATTGATTTGTTGATTATCTAAGTGAATGTGCCAAAAAGAATAATTAGTATCTCATCAACGAAAAGTCATCTATTGTTTGTACAGGGCCTTATGTGAGTCATGCCTTATGAAAGTGATTATTAGGACATTTCCAAATTGTGGTGGATAAAAGAAAGATCATACATAAGAAATAATAATGGAGAGAGTATGTAACCTTGTGGCATGTCGGAATTAGTTGAAAAATCTCTATTGAAAACTTGAGTCAACATTCATTATGCCTTAGAGTTATAGGAAGAACCGGCATTGTTATCATCAAGCTTCCTGGAAACCTCTCACATTCGATACAAATTTATTCTACAATAAAAATTTTACCAGTTAGAGGAGTTTTTGGAAGCTTATTTTAGGAATTAACTTGTTTGACTTCATCATTAGTGACGTGGTTGATTTACTTTCGAATCGAAAAGCCGGCTTAACCACAATTGATAGATGATAAATTATTATCACCCACCAACTATGTACGTAACATCTTCTTGGTTGTTTTTCTAGTTATTAGCTCCTTAGGATAACTCATCTTCATCACGCTAGATGACAGATCACCTGCATCAGGTCAATTTCAAGACGTGTGATTTTGTTGAGTGATTTCCAAAACCAAAGAACAAATAGTACCTATACAGGAGCTTGTACTAAGTTAAGAGTAATCCTCTTGGTAAGAAGTTAATTTAGATCAAATGTATGTCCATGTCCAAAACAAGCCATTGATTTTTACAAGGACTTGTAATTTTACCTAGACTACGGTGCTTATATCAACAGACTTCAAGGAAAACGTGCAGATCATGAGTTAAGAAATACTCCCAAAGCTCGGTTCATAAACTGCAGTCTTTGAAGATATGCTCATAAGTAGTTCTTCTTCACCCTAAAATGGTTATCCATTCAGTCTTAAGCACGTATAATCCTTTGCCTGCACTGATAGAAAAGAATACAGTGAGGTCAGCGCTCGGAATGGAGAAGACATCAAATCAGACCAAAAGCTCAGTCTATGAAGTCTTAGAAAGTGAAAAAAGCAACACATGCCTTAATGACTTATGCACGTAGCTAAGAACTACAATTATGCAGCAGATAAGCTAGAAAAAGAAAGATCATCCAACAAAGTACTTTATCCCGTCAATGACTTAAACAAGGTGAAACATAAAAAACAAAAAAGCACAAATCTTCAAAACCAAAACTTCCCTTTATTTTAAGCAGATATGTATATGTACTGTGAAATATTCTGGTTTGGGCGGTAGACATACTGATAAACTCGTATCAGGTTCGAATCCCAGTTACAACGAAACAATTTTAGTCGTAGATCCTTTCTTTTCCTTTACGAAAACCTAAGCCTTGACCCATTTCGTATGTAATGCTACTTCGAATATTTACTCATTTGTTTTTATATTTAAAGGTTTCAAAGAAGAAGATGAGATTATAATTACCAGCATAAAAAGAGCTAACGATTAAAGCTGTACCTGTCTTGTTGAAATGTAATGTTTCATAATGAAGAGGAGTCGTCGCCGTGACTTAATGATTAGTGTATTGGAAGGCTAAGTTAGCGGACATAAGTTCGAGTGTCAGCAAACAACCCGATACTTACTCTCGGCAGATAAAAATAAAGCTGCGTTATGAAAAAGTCGTTCGGAGTCGGCAATAAAACTTCCTTTCGGATGAAAAAACATAACATGAATGGTTGCTACGGGCTCTAGCTATTTTTGAGCTGTCCCGCCAAACATGTACTCGTTTTGTAATAAAGAGAATGTGATTTCAGGAGCACTAACTAAACCTACTAAAACTTTTTTGGCTGTATACGGCACTAATAAAATCATTTGTTCATAAGTTTTGTCAATTTCTAGAATTTAAGGCCGAAAACCCTGAAATTTATGAACTATCTGGTCATTTTCCCCTACTATCCCGATTGGTTTCACTTATAACTTGAGACAGATTCCTAAATAGATTTTGATGAAATGTTAGCTATTCACGGTTTGATTCTTCGCGTCCTACTTGTAAGCTTATAGGTTTTCTGAAAATCGGCAGAGGAGTATAAATAACATTTAAGATAAATTGTTATTAAATCCAACTTCAACACGGGCTACAAAATAAAATCGTACCCCTTTCTCTTAAAATACATTTTTGCCCGTCGATCCCGATAGAGTTTTCAAATATCACCCCGAAGTTGTTTAGTTTAAATCTATTAATAATTAATTTAATTTTAAATATAATACTTTAAATTCAAAATGTAAGGAAAAAGAATATGACAAATATTTAAGGGATAACATTTGAAGATTATAAAAATAAAAAATTTTCAAATTATTTTTTTATTAAAGGAAACTACATATTTTATCGAAAATATTTCGAAGCCAATTTGTATCTCAAATAGAAGTTTTGAAACATCAGTTCATTATGGATATTCTTTAAATTTTAGAAGTTAGTGTATTAATTTTTGTTTTTATCGTTTTAAAATCCACATAAGAAAATTAGAGAAAAAAAAAACGTAAGCTTTCCATTAAACTATTTCTTCCAATTGTATTTAAAAAAAAATTATAGCACATGCCAATACAAGTCTTATTAATTTATAACAATTAGCACTCTATGTAACGAAGACAGTGTTAACAATTTATTGTTCCAATTTAAACAACACTTTTCTTAGTTTATTCAACAAAAAAAAAATTAGTAAAAATCAAGTCCTTTTTTCACTATATTCACATGTTTCACTAAATCAAGTTTTTTTTTTAATTTCTTTTTAACACAAAACCAAATAAAAATCAAATTTTGAAGTCCTTCACAAATTTATGTAGTAAATATCCTTGAGACAGCGATTAATCCACCAAAAAAAAATAGAATTTCAATTGAAAATAAAACTTGGTGTATCCTCAATTAAGTTGCGGTGCTGGGGGCTTACCTTAAAGCGAACTTTGTTTTACCACGAGCAGGTACAACCAAACGTTGTAACTAACAAATGAAAACAAAAGTCAATTGCGACGGGCAAAGAGTTTTATAGGCGCTTATAACAAAACCAATACATTGGTAAGGCCCACTGTATGCGCTGGGTCAATACGCGGTGATGATGACGGTATTTTTAAAGTTTATTTTTACTTCTATTTCTTCTCTCTCCTCTTTCATCTTCTTTCTGCATTTATCTTCTTCAGGTGGATTTTTTTTTTTTTTTTTTTGCCTGAATCCAGTTTAGTGTAGGGTGGCAGGTGATGACGGTGTTGGCGGTGGGAGGGACAGGCACACAAATCGCAGTCACTACCTTATATGAAAAACAAAAACTGTTAGTGTGGCACCGTGTGGTACAAGTTGTTGAAAAAAAAAAAAATACAACACACAAACACAACAGTCGTATCGTCGAGTATCCGAACCAAGAGGTGGTAAAATTGAAGTATCTTCTCGTCGGAGATGCTGCCGTTGAGATTGGTGTTTTTGTTGAAATATTTTGAAAAAATACAATTCTTTTTTTTTTTTTGTATTTACCTTTGCGCGATTCTGTTGAAGTGTAACTCTTGTTGTAGTGTTGCAAATCATTTTGTAGGATAGTTGCATTATATCGAGTGGTACTCTAACTAATATTGAGGCATATACAGTAGGTACTGCTTAGGGATAGGTTTTTCCATAATGTGCAGTGCGTATTGTAGATGCATTTTTGGTCAATTTTGAAGATTTTTGTTTATTTTTTACACAATTGAAGTTAATTTTGAAAAAAGAAAAAAATGAGAAGTTTTGAGTTGATTTTTACAATGATACCGTGTGAGTTGTGTACATGATTTGAATTATGTAAGTCGGTGGGGCGAAATTAAATTCAAGTCTCATCGGCATATGGGTATTTAACGGGTATTGCATTAGAATTTGAATTGCATTTTAATTTAACAATGGTACTTAAATTTTATTGCATCGCTACGGCGTCTACATGTGTATATTAGTGGTTTACATATGCCTATCGAACGAGCTGTGTTTAATGACTTGGAATGACCAGATGGAATAAGCAGAGAGAATTGAAATATTAATTTAAGAAATATTGTTGGGAAAGTTAAAAACAGCTGTTTTGGTAAAATTAAGTGATTGTTTCCACTCAAGTGTGGACACACCTAGACTATTCTTACAGGCACCTGAAATCTGGCATGATAAATTGCTTTTCTTCCAAAAGAAAGGTACTATGGGTAAAAGTATTGGCGTTAACCCTCTTCAACTCCACGCTACATGCAGATCCACATAGACTCGGATATATGAAGGGATAGAAGTACTTTTCAATGGTTTTCCTTCTCAGCATTGATAGGGCAGGTCAGGTACACAGAAAGTAAGTTGCTTATTCTTTGTGTTCCTTATTTCCTTCTAGCTTCTACAAAAATCCTTAGAGGGAAGGCTCATTTTAATAGAATGTCTACCTATCAAGCAGTACCCAATGAAGCATTTCCTATTGAAAGACTTTCTTCCTGTTTTCTTCATATCTTCATCATATCTGGCATAGGCCTCTATGATATTATTCCATTAGCTGTGGTATGGCATTCTTCTGGTCTTAACAGGCATTCCGTTCCTTGCTATTTTGGAAAAAATTCCCAACTGCACCTTTTTTTTTGCCAGTTTGTCCTCTCTTCTATTGCCCGAAACAAAGCGATATCCTGGAACTATAGCCAGGGAAACATCGAATCTGTCAGCAATGAACTTTTCCGAAAAGATCGATGTTTCTTTTCCTTAACAGTGCTATCCATCAGACCTCAATTCCCGTGTACTATTTTAAGCTGAAGGCTCGATGTCGGGCTCAAAGTCCTTCATAATAAAGGGTCAACTGAAATTCTAATTAACTAGTGGTATCCAACTTTGGTAGGTTCAAGAAGATTTATTGATCCGACCACACATTAAGTACATCTATATTCTACTGACCCCTACAAAGTTTCGTTTCTTTCGCCATTCGTAATCACTCGTTGGAATCCATCAACAATTTCAGTACTTTCTCGTTCGACTGTTGAGATCAGCAAAGAAATCATCTCACTCGAAAAACGATTCTCTCATTTGTCCTATTCTCCATTAAAGACATATTCCAAATCTTTAGCCATTATAACGGTATCCAGTTACAAGTCGAAGCTCATAAAGTTTCCATTTATTAGCAAAACAATGTACAAGGTCTTTATTTTTGAGTCATCAATCGATTAGAGTGTACAAATTAATTGGAAAATTTTAAATAAGTGTAAATTGAAAGTAATAGGCAATATATACCACATGTCCATCAAACCTTGAGAAGGCATTCAACGTAATTAGAATGGAATTCAGTAGGTTTTCGAAGAAGCTTAAAACAATTATATTTTTGGTTTGACTGTATAAATGTTACATCTTCAGAGGAAAAGTGGTGGGGTACTGACTGGAATACAAATTTGAATGCCCGGCTATTAGTTTATAGATCGAGTTGATGTTGTCTCTTCGCATGAAAGGGCATAGAAGTAACTTATTGACCTGAAGTCTTGTATCAGGTATTTCACTATTCCTCTGTTTAAACGAACCTAGGAATCAAAAACTATGAAGGCTGATTAATACTTTGTTAAAGTCACTTCATTTCCAATTCCAATCTCCGCAGTCTTTTTTTCTGCAGCGTTTTGTTAGTTAGGGTTCATCTCACTTCAAACTTAGGGTTTGGAACATACTCTTTCTAATCACTACAGTCTCTTCGAGTAGGTACTCCACATTAAGCTTTACTGTAAGAACTCTTCCAGCTTCTTAGAAAACTGATCCGAAAAAATTAAAGATAATTTATTAAAAACAATTTATTCAACAATGACTGCTTTCCGACTACCTGGGACTATTTTTTATGAATACGATATCCTTTCCTCTTGAAATATTATTACTACCGACAAGGATGACCGTCTACGTCCGTCCACTGTGTCGTGTCCATACGATTTCTTTGGGAGATTTCAGCAAGAAACCGTTGCTTGGAACTTTGACACACCTATCTAGGCTAAAAGACAACATTTTCACAGCAATCGTACCCAATTGCTTTTAAGCCCTGCCCAATCTGTATTATTAAAGAAGCAACTCGTACCCATTAACACACACGTAAAGATTTACTGTGCACCATACTTCGACTTGAAAAAACCTACTAAATCAGCAACTGATATTCGAAAAACTCTACTCAGTCTTGATCCCTTATTACTCATGCCTTCGACTGTAGATGGTTCTGTTAAGTATCTCAATATTTTTGTTTATAAAAAAGACTTTTTTGATGTATGGCGCAATGCCACCTTAAATCATCAAAGTTATCGTGATGTCTTTAAGGAAGGGTTTATGTACCTAACTCCCTCCGCATATTGTACACAATTAGATAGTAAAAGGTTCACTGGTGATCTGATGGTTATATATCTCACCATTACATGGAAAGACTAAATATTCAATGTCACAACGAAGGCATTCCATTCAGCCTTCCTGAGGAAAACAACTCGAATGTTACACTCGCTTTTCGCCCCAAGGTTTCAATATACAAGCATTCAAAACCAATGTGAATCCAAACCTCCTTTTGCCTCATCCTTTACATTCGCACAATTCACCAAAAAACCATACCTTTGCATATGTTTTTTTTGGAAGAACTCAGTGATTTATAAAAAGAGTTTTGAAAAGTTAGTTAAAACATATCTGAGAGCCTACTCCTTCGTGACCAACGCTGAAAGTGTCTCTTCATTTTACTCAAATATATAAGAAAAACATACAAGCTTACTTGCAGTCAATATTCTTATCTACGTCGCATGAATATCAATCCAAACTTCAACCATACTTCACAATATCAAGGTAATAAGGTAGAGAAACCTTAAAGCCACATCACCTTATAACTTCACCAATCCACGTGCAATGGATTTGCATATTAAATTTATTGCTGCCAAAAAAGTAAAAAAATAAATAAATAAACCAACTGTAGTACTCCATCTATTAATAAGATAAATAAATAACCCCTAACACCCACGTTGTCACTTCCCTTTCAATTTTTTAAAAAGCCTCAATCATTTCACGTCACCATACAAGAGTATGAACTCAGCCATAGATTTCGATTGAAATCCACCACAACAGCTAACACTGAAAGTGTGTAATTTATTCAAAAAGGTCACCATCACTCTTCGACATCCGAAAACTAGAAAAAAATTTTTTTTGAAACGTTTAGATTGTTTTCAATCTCGAAACGTGAATACCCACCATCACCATCCCATCGAAAGTGTTAAGTAAAAAGAAAAAGGTAAATTTATTTTGAATTTTTGTGATCAGAAGACGCACTTATTGTTTGGTCTATCAATTAGAGAGAGAGGAATACGCATGCGATAACACATGCTGACCTTGAACTTGAAACTTGAATTTCGAGGTCCATCCAAGTGATAAAAGATACAAAAGAGCGTGTATGATTGAAATTCGATGTGCAATACATGTTAATTGTCACAAAAAATAGCAAACAAATCTAACATCTGTTTCGCAGTTTCGTAATCATGATGAGATTTTCGCGCTAAAAAAACTTGTATTCACCAATCTAACATTCATCTTGTGGCCAACAAACAAGAAGATACAAATAGTTATAATCAAGTTTTCCTTCTATTCGATTAGCATAAAGTTAAGATACAACATACTAGTATCTTTGTATTATTCCCCCCACCAAAGTTGTTGCAATAAAAATGTAGCAACATATATTTTATAAGAGATGTAGAGATGGGCATATCTATAATTCAAAAGTTTCCACAAAGTGATTGTACAGCGGCCACACCATTTCAGGCGCGCTGATGATATTTAACTAAATGGTAGTGAAGTTTGAAATTATAATAAAATTGTCATAACAATATTAATTAAGATGAATATTCAGAGTTTGTCACCATCGCAGGGTGGAGGAGGGAGAGACAAATTGTTACTTTGTGAGTGAACTGTTTGAAATGGTTGCGTATACGCACGAGTGAACGGATAGATTGTTATAATGATGTTACATCTTTTCCCATGGAAATTATAGGTCACTTTTATTTCCCCCTCTCTCCACCAACACTTAGACAATATTGATCAGAGGTGATTGTATCTTCTTTTTTTTGACATTTCACGTTGGTCTGTTATAATTGACACGAATATTAATGTCCATGACCGGTACTTAAGTGTGGTCTTAGTACTTAATCTTATAGTTCCGGTATTGGCACAGAATTGGACGACGGGAAAAAACAAAAGCATTAAGAGATCATTTGATAGAGGCTTTCGGGTGACCACGTATTAGGTCATCAATTATGAGGCGATAAAACTGACCTATCCGGATATAGGTATATATAGATTTTTTTGAATTTTATTGATGATGCATCACAAATTGAAGACGCAACAAGTTAGACTGGAGAAATTGATACATGTTATGACGTATTAACGACGTCATGTTTGATTTTTAATCAAACAAAAATGGCACCACCTCATGACAAACCTTCTGACAATGTTTCGCCTCTTGGAGTCGGCAATAAAAAGTTCAAAAAATATGACGAGAAGCAAGTCCTTGATTCCCTACGAGCTGTCGCACCTTGTAGTCTTTGAAAGTTTTGAAAATCCACACGTATTATGATACAGAGCCACAATAACGATAAACATTAAGAATGCCTTCTAAATGACATACAGGAAGCCTACCTACACTTAAAGCTAACGCAAGTCCTTGATTCCTTTGGGGTTGTCGCGCCTTGTAGTCTTTGAAAGTTTTGAAAACACGGATTTTGATACAGAGCCACAATAACGATAAACATAAAGAATGTCTTCACAATGGCAAACAGGAAGCCTAGACGTAAAGCTAACAAGGTGTCGAATTATTTCAAATTGAACATGATAGGTTTGGTAAGGTTAGGAGGGCTGATTTTAGCTTTATACAAATTCACCCTGAGACTAGTAGGCCCACTGTGGTTGCCCTTGGATGCATGGTAGCTCTTATACAGGTATTTACCTAAACCACCCAGTTCTCTTAATTAATAATTTTAAGTCTGTTAATGGGATCTTCTCCAAGCCATCAAAGAACTCTTGAAGAGCTGGAGAATGGCATAAGAGATGTTCTACAGACTGCAGTCGTTTGTGAACATTATAAATCTTCTAGCCATGTTTCCTATTGCGCTATAACTACACCAGCTAATATTTAGATGTAACTTCTTCTGAAAGATACAAGGCTCATTGATCTTTTTATATCGAGCGCTGGCCACAAACTGAGGTTTATGACACATCTACTAGTGTGTTGCCATTATTTCTCAATCAGTTTTACAATTACTTCATCTATGAAGCATTTGAAGGTGGAAAGTACCTGCCTGTTAGCTATTTGGAGCCTTTTCTAGCCAGTTCATCTGCTTTTTCGTTCCCTTCCACTTCAATGCACGCAGCACAAGGAACAGTCATGATGCTTTCATTAAAGCACTTCAGTTGAAAAAGATTGGTGTCTAGCGCTTTGAGTGCTGCTTGACTGTACACACATATTGTTGTAATTTTCATCGCTTGTAAGTCCAATGCAAGGACAATCTGTGCCGCTCCTTTAACCGCATAAATCTCACCTTGGAAGGCATTGAGAAGATTTTTGCACTGGTCCCTTTCTGGATCTTCATATATTGGTTTTTCTTTTTATAACAGAGTTAGACATATTGCAGTCTTATCCGGCTTGTATAAATTCTAACTGAGTTTCTTATGAGCTGTGTAGGGCACAAGCCCTTTTTGATTCTAATGTACAGTATGCGCATATGTCCTAGGATGTGCGGCGTCCTCTTCAAGTTCTTTCTTAGTCTCTGAGAGCTCCCCTGGTAGCAATGTTCTTAACAAAAAGATACAAAGTGCAACCAAATATACACGTGGATTTTTAAACATCTGCTATACCTAAGCAAACAAATCCTTGTACTTTGTTCAGATTTTAAGACATGATTTGCCTAAAACCATTGTATGATGTTCGGTTGTTTGTCTGTATGATACGGGTGAATGCTACAAAATCTACGTCGGAGTTCCACAGGATCCAGTTTTCGGTTCTTTTCAGTGGAACGTAAAGTATAATAACATGCAGATATTGAAAATTAATGGCAAATAGCTGCTGACCGAAACTCAAGTAACGAAACATATACCAAACCTGTTTATCCTACATAGGTATAGACAAAAAGATGCATCACACTGACATGACCGAAGACACCAAAAACGTTATTGTTTGTCATCGACACCCGGAAAAGTTATACAAACAAGATACTAGTACTATCTTGAATTGATCACCCCATGTCACCACTTCCGTATCATAAAATTCTTTTTTCACAATGAAATATATTGTTGTCCAGCTTCTCTTGCAGGTTTGCTTAAATAGACTCTTTTTTTACTCTACCTCATCATTTAATACAATTTACTCTGACATATGCCAACTAAATAATGTTATATACATGCCACAATTTAATTAAGGCATTAAAATGTAAAGAAGCTACAAAATGCTTTTAAAATTCCCATCCAGTCGTCGTCGCCGGTTACATTTTCATTTTTCATTTGACCATGACGTAGCCATCAACAGCTCACACTTCGTCATTGAAATAGGCTATTTAGAAAAACCATAAAATGTGCTTCCCAACGATGGAATTTCCACCTAAGTGTGTCGGAAAAAAAAAATGAAAAAAAAAATCGCACATACACGTTCTAAAACCTTCTCGACTGTTAAAACTGGTTTTGTTAGAAATTTCACTTTCAGCTTAAAGCAGATTACGCAACCACTATATGTGCTATCTTCAAATATTTGCCCTACGTCTTGAGCATACACATTGCTGTGACTCGCCCCGATCTAGAGTCTAGAAATGATAAATTCCAATTTATTACAAGTCACCAGCTTATTGGTATTCCACAGAAATGCGCACAAATGACCATGACAACAAGAGCTGAATAAAAAAATTAAAAATAAAAAAAGAATTAGTTTAAAAAAAAATGCATTAAGTCCCCAAGTATCATCGGCATAGGTTAAGACTCCTAAATTATTAGCGAATGACATAGCCTGACTGAGTATAACAATAACATGGAGGCGATAACGACAACCGACCACAACAACGCTGACAACGACTAGTTATAATGGCGACTTTGATGGCATTCATGAGCGGTTTTGGGGCACAATTGTGGTCAAGATTAAACGATCCATTGAGTGCACAGTGCAATCGACCAAGCGTCACCCAAACAAACGATTTGGGCGCATGTAGCCGAGGAACTTGCCAACAGCTACTAACAGGCAACAAATAGAAAACACTCTAAGTGAAGTTCAATAGATTTTGGTGTACCCTATAAGAATTTTGCGGTTATAGTGAGCAAGTTGTCCTGAAAAATAAAATTGGAGTCTTAAGAAGTTTTTCTCCGGTAGAAGTGGCAAAAATGTGAACCATAGTAAAAGATAGGAAAAGCATTTGACATTTACAACTTGGTGAGCTGATTGGAGACGCTTGTTGGTTGAGGCCCAGGTCCACGGACTCTAGCGCCACCTGAAGTGAGTTACTTGGATAAAATTTCATAACAGAAATCCTTCTTCTTCATAAGCTATCAATAGCAAAGCTTCAGTAATGGTGCCTCTAAACGTTTAACTGGAGAGCCTCTATAACAAAGCCGAACATCAATTTATGTATGTTCTTAGTCATCATAAAAGGCCATTTCTTTAATGCATATGCACGTCTCCATATTACCATCTCGATGTTGATCTCCTTGTTGACTTACAGTAACAACCTTTGATCATCTCATCACGAGCATCTTTTTAAAAGTCTCTTCTAAGGCCTTTCTCCAAAGCTTATTTGTCTGTGTCTTAAAGTGTATTCTAAAAGGAGTTAGAAACTTGCTTAAGTACCATCCGAACATTGCCATTTTCCAGCTATTAGGGCATTTATCACAAGCTTTACTTTAGTGCTCAGTTCCAGGTCTAAGCTCATCACAGTTTTCATGTAGAAGTAGAAGTTAGGTTGCAGTGACTATTTGTAACTAGCACAGACGCACGTAGACTAAATGAGATCTATTGTGATACTATTGGATCTGTTGTTATTTTGGGTCGCCTTAACTGCGAGCTGACATAAGTTCGAATCTCAGCACACTAACCAACAAGTTTTTTCGCAATTTTTCCTCGGCAAGTTATGACAAGCCTTCGAGTTCAAAGTCGGTAATTAAAATTGAGAGCCTCTTCCATTCGTGTGAAAATATAGCGCACACAATGTGGCCTAAGCCTAGGACTTCCACGAACTGTTTTATGGGATAGATAGTCCAAGAAAAATGCTTCTTAGTGAAGCCATCTTCTCCATGACAGAGCTTGATTCACATATTTATTCCTGCTACTGCTGAAAAAGTTATAAAAGAAGACGCCTTGCCTTTCACAAGACTGTGAGACAGTATCCCGTGATGATATTGAAAAGGGTGCGCATTGGCGATTGTTCCAAAAATTTAGTTTAACCCAAATCTGCTTGGAAACTTTCAGCTTTATTGACAGGATCTAGCTTAAGTGCATAAAAAGTATGCGTATTGAGAGAATGCATTTCACTTAGGATTCCCTTTCCATTCTGTGTTCTCTGGAACTTTAAGAATAAGTTTGATTTGGAATGTGTATTAGGAAGCATGTGAGGAAAGTGGTTGCAATTGTTACAAGTCGGTATATTGTGGTGTTTGTGATCGGGAGAATCTTTATGCTTCCTTGGTGAAAGCCAAGATGTCACTGATTCCTTACTAGATGAAGTACTTCATGTTCAGTATCAGAGACTTCAGGATTTCCTGTCGCATTCTCGCTAACGCTGAGCAGTGGCAATGAAAGTGCTCGATGTCCTCTTCTTTCTCCTCACGGTTCTTAGAAATTACTGCGTCAGTGAGTGCTAGTGTATGCATGTATTTGTTGAAGTTAATGTGTTCTATAATTAGTTGCACAATCAGTCTTAATTACTCTCTGTTTGGACCAAGGACCTCTTTTGTTGAGGAGGTTGTTTGGTTTCTTTAGGAATGATCTTGCCACTTTGCAATGACTTTGAAAATCTCTTCGATCCTCTCGCTGATTGCTGTTTTAAAACACAGAAAACTAAAGCCTAGTCAGAAACATACCTTGCTCTATACAAACTTTTGTGTAATGTCCTCAAGGGTTTCGACTTACCTAAGTCTGTAACTTATGACACTTGTTGGAGGCAAAATTATACCTTTTCCTCGTCGGTTAGTCCCCGTCCCTTGGTTTTCGCATTTCAGAACAAGTAACTTCCTCTCCTAGACTTGTGTATGTTTTTGAAATACAATCGCTGAAGAGTTTTATCCTTCTACTGGGATCACCAAATCTTGTTGTATCACATCTTGACATATCACCGACTGACTCTTAGCAAGTCATCTGACTTCATTGTACTACAAGTGGCAGACCAAGGCTTGCACACCCTACTCTAAACGGGAAAGATTCTCAAAAACATCAACTAATTTGTTGTGGTGGACTTCGATGTGCATCTAGCAAATTTCAACAATTTCTGTTTCTTTTTTCTTTGATGAGGTTTTGGGAAAGTTCATGGGTTGTTGTGTGACTATTGCCACTTTGACTTCTGTTGCCTTTGTATGGTGCTTCAGCTGGTTTGCATTTCTACTGACCTCAAAAGTCATGCCATACGATGGCACAGTTAGTAGGTGCGTTTTCAGGTTTCAACGATGTTGAAGTGATTACCATCAAGAAGCAAATGTTATATACCATGTTAATGGCCCCTTGTTGAGTGTAAAATGAAATGTTATTTTCTGGCATGAAACGTAGCCAAATAAGTTGTTAGAAATCATATGAGGA